>LR738711.1:681761370-681787651 GCA_902687465.1 Secale cereale
GGAGGCGCCAGAGGCTTGGGATGCGGCTGCCCTCTCTCCTCCCACTATATATAGGGGGCCAGGGGGCGCCGGCCCTAGGAGATCCAATCTTCTAGGGGGGGCGGCGGCAAGGGGGGTATCTTGCCCCCCAAGGCAAAGGGAGGCGCCCCCACCCCTAGGGTTTCAACCCTAGGCGCATGAGTGGTGGCCCATGTGGGGTGCGCCAGCCCACTAGGGGCTGGCCCCCCTCCCCTATGGCCCACGGGGCCCTCCTGGATGGGTGGCCCCACCCGGTGGACCCCCGGGACCCTTCCGGTGGTCCCGGGACACTCCCGATGACCCCCGGAACTCTCCCGATGGCCGAAACTGGACTTCCTATATATCATTCTTCACCTCCGGACCATTCCGGAACTCCTCGTGACGTCCGGGATCTCATCCGGGACTCCGAACAACATTAGGGTTTCCGTGTGCATATATCTCTACAACCCTAGCGTCACCGAACCTTAAGTGTGTAGACCCTACGGGTTCGGATACCCATGTTGGTTCCCACGTGTTCCTCGATGATCTCATCGGATGAACCACAATGTCAAGGATTCACTTAATCCCGTATGTTATTCCCTTTGTCTATCGGTACGGTACTAGCCCGAGATTCGATGGTCGGTATGACCGATACCTTGTTCAATCTCGTCATGGCAAGTCTCTTTACTCGTTCCGTAATCCATCATCCCGTGACTAACTCCTTAGTCACTTTGAGCTCATTATGATGATGTCTTACCGAGTGGGCCCAGAGATACCTCTCCGTCATACGGAGTGACAATATCCCAGTCTCGGTTCGTGCCAACTCAACAGACACTTTCGGAGATACCCGTTGCGTACCTTTATAGCCACCCAGTTACGTTGTGACGTTTGGCACACCCAAAGTATTCCTACAGTATCCGGTAGTTGCACAACCTCATGGTCTAAGGAACAAATACTTGACACTGAAAAAGCTTAAGCATTATGAACTATACGATCTCGTGCTAGGCTTAGGATTGGGTCTTGTCCTCACATCATTCTCCTAATGATGTGATCCCGTTATCAATGACATCCGATGTCCATGGTCAGGAAACCGTGACCATCTGTTGATAAACGAGCTAGTAACTAGAGGCTTACCAGGGACACGTTGTGGTCTATGTATTCACACATGTATCGCTGTTTCCCTACAATACAATTCAAGCATGAATAACAGACAATTATCATGAACAAGGAAATATAATAATAATCCTTTTATTATTGCCTCTAGGGCATATTTCCTACACCCTAGGCCCCTCTGGTGCATATATAAATCGGAGGGTTTAGTCCGTAGAGGCTAATAGAGAAACACAAAATCCTCATAGGCTAGACTCTAGGGTTTAGCCATTACGATCTCGTGGTAGATCAACTCTTGTAATCATATTCATCCATATTAATATAGCTAGAATTAGGGTATTTCCTCGATCGAGAGGGCCTGAACCTGTGTAAACATCGTGTCCTCAGCCTCCTGTTACCATCAATCCTCAGACGCATAGTTCGGGACCCCCTACCCGAGATCCGCCGGTTTTGACACCGACATTGGTGCTTTCAATGAGAGTTCCACTATGTCTCGACCACAGGACTGATGGATTGCGTCACCAACCACGACGGCAATGATGTCTACTACGCACCCTTCCTCTTGTAGACGTTGTTGGGCCTCAAAGTGCAGAGGTTTGTAGGATAGTAGCAAATTTCCCTCAAGTGGATGACCTAAGGTTTATCAATCCATGGGAGGCGTAGGATAAAGATGGTCTCTCTCAAGCAACCCTGCAACAAAATAACAAAGAGTCTCTTGTGTCCCCAACACACCCAATACAATGGTAAATTGTATAGGTGCACTAGTTCAGTGAAGAGATGGTGATACAAGTGCAATATGGATGGTAGACATAGGTTTTTGTAAACTGAAAATATAAAAACAGCAAGGTAGCAAGTGATAAAAGTGAGCATAAACGGTGTTGCAATGATAGGAAATAAGGCCTAGGGTTCATACTTTCACTAATGCAAGTTCTCTCAACAAGGATAACATAATTGGATCATATTACTAGCCCTCAACATGCAACAAAGAGTCACTAATAGCGGAGAACAAACGAAGAGATTATGGTAGGGTAAGAAACCACCTCAAAGCTATTCTTTCTGATCGATCTATTCAAGAGTCCGTAGTAACGTTCAATTTATCATAGAGATCGTACTAGAATAACACCTTAAGACACAAATCAATCAAAACCCTAATGTCACCTAGATACTCCATTGTCACCTCAAGTATCCGTGGGCATGATTATACGATATGCATCACACAATCTCAGAAACATCTATTCAACCAACACATAGAACTTCAAAGAGTGCCCCAACGTTTCTACCGGAGAGTCAAGACGAAAACGTGTGCCAACCCCTATTCATAGATTCCCAAGGTCACGGAACCCGCAAGTTGATCACCAAAACATACATCAAGTGGATCACATGATATCCCACGCAAGACATATGTGATGGCCTGGCTTATTAGGGATGATAGACTACTCATATCAATAAGGAATTCCTTCTTTTCCGGGAGCCCATTCAGATAGAACTCCAAAGTTAAGCGTGCTCAGCTTGGAGTAGTTTCAGGATGGGTGACCGACCGGGAAGTTGTTCCCGGGTGCGCACAAGTGAGGACAAAGTGCGCAGAAAAGACTAGTATTGATATGTGGGGCCAGTCTAGATCCCGCCAGGAGTAACGACCATTGGCGGGTGTGTCCGGGGCGTTACAACATACATCAAGTGTTCTCAAATCCTTAAAGACTCAATCCGATAAGATAACTTCAAAGGGAAAACTCAATCCATTACAAGAGAGTAGAGGGGGAGAAGAAGATCCAACTATAATAGCAAAGCTCGCGATACATCAAGATCGTTCCATCTCAAGAACACGAGAGAGAGATCAAACACATAGCTACTGATACATACCCTCAGCCCCGAGGGTGGACTACGCCCTCCTCGTCATGGAGAGCGCCAGGATGATGAAGATAGCCACAAGAGAGGGATTCCCCCTCCGGCAGGGTGCCAGAACGACTGTAGATTGGTTTTTGGTGGCTACAGAGGTTTTCGGCGGCGGAACTCCGGATCTAGGTTAATTTCCGAAGGTTTCAGTATTTATAAGATTTTTTGGAGTCGGGGCCAAGTAAAGGGGAGCTACGGGCCATCCTCGAGATAGGGGGCGCGCCTCCCTTCCCAGGGCGCACCCTCCACCCTCGAGGGCAGCCCGTGGCTCTCCTGGCCCAACTCTTTTGCTTAGGGGGCTTCTTTTGGTCCAGAAAAAATCATAAAAAATTGGCTCATCAATTGGACTCCGCTTGATATTCCTTTTCTAGGAAACTCAAAAACAAGGAAAAAAACAGAAACTGGCACTGGGCTCTTGGTTAATAGGTTAGTCCCAAAAATCATATAAAAGTGTATAATAAAGCCCATAAGACATCCTAGAATGATAATATAATAGCATGGAACAATCAAAAATTAAAGATATGTTGGAGACGTATCAGGCAATACCGAGGGAATCTTCCCTCCCGGACAACTCTTCATGTTTGGCGGCTTCGCGGCTCCGTGCCAACACTGAAGGCCACCTCGAGCGGATTGAGAGCTACGCCCCGGCCATCAAGTCAGATTCGAAAGCTTAAACTACGTTGCTGATATCCGCGGAGACTTGATCTTCGAAGGATTCGAGCCCACGGTGAACTCTCCCTGCCATCACGATGAGCACGACCTAACTCTGTCATCGGATCAGGAAATAACACCTGTAACAGTTCAGGCCCTAGATCCGGAACAGATTGTGTCACCCGAAGACGGGAAGCTCAACCCCGCCCCGGAAGCCGCAGACTCAACGGCGTTGGAGCCGCACACGGACCCGACTTCGAACGGGATCTGTGTTACCGGAACTATGGACTCGTCTCTGGCCTCAGGTTACGAATCATGCACATCCGCACCCTTCAAGCTCGAGCAGGCGTTTATCGCCGAATTCAGCGTCGCGGACATCTTTCGGCACTCACCTTTTGGCGACGTGCTAAATTCATTAAAATCTCTCTCCTTAGCTGGGGACACACAGCCGAATTTTATCTGGTTCAACTGGAGGTTGATGGAGATTTTTAATCCCCACCCACCACCCACTTGGTAGCCACGGTTGAAGATCTAACCGATCTACTTGACTACGCTTCCGAAGATTTCGAAGGGATGGACCTCGAAGCCAAAGCAGATCCAGATCAAAGCCAGCCCGTAACCGGGCGGTGGACAGCTACGTCTTCATACGACATGTACATGGTGGATACACCTAAGGAAAAGGAGGGCGACGGCGAAAATGATCCCTTAGAGGACAAGACTTTCGAAGAACCTCCCAAACGTCAGCGTCCAAAGCGTCGAACTAAACCCCATAAAGGAAAAGATAGCAACACTGCCACCAATGACGGTGACAGTCCGAAGCAAGCCGAAGACCCCGCAGACCCAGCGATGGAGCTGGACGAGCGAGAGGACGGCGAACATAGTCCAAAACCGTTGTTCGACAATAGCGATGCCGAAGACAGTAATTATGAACCTGTCTCCAAAGAGGATGTTAGCCTAGGTAACGACGAATACATCGTCCCAGAAGAACCCTTGGAACAAAAGCGCTTCCATCAAAGGCTTATTGCCACCGCAAGGAGCCTGAAAAAGTAGCAGAGGCTGCTTTGAGCCGCACAGGACACGCTCAATGATAGATGGAACGAAGTGCTAGATGCTGAGCAAAAACATGGCTACAATTGCCAAACCAAAGGCTATCCTAAGCATAAACTGCTGCCCGAATTCGACGACGAGGCCACTGCACCCATGATGGGCCTCGAACCCCTCGTTGGTTACCCCAAGTGGAAGGTGTAAGATGCAGTAAGTAGAAGTGTTTTCCCCTAGCAAAGATGCCAAGGATCGATTCCCCAGAGACTCCTAGGTTCAACAGGTAGGTGTCAATTGCTACGGCGCCAGATTAGTAGCAACCAACGTGGACCTGCACACAGATACAAATAACTTTGCTCCCAACGAGTACAGAGAGGTTGTCAATCTCTCTGGCCTTGTAGTTCACAAAGGGTTAAAAGCAATGATAGTAGTGATAGATAGTTTTTGCGATAGTAAATAATAACGGGAAAGTAAATAGTGTATGTGATCAATGATGGTAATATGGACCAGAGTCTCATGATGTTCACTAGTGATGTCTCTCTCCCAAAAGACGATAAAACAGCTATGTGAGGTAAACAAATTACAGCTGGGCAATTGACATGACCACGAACGCAAACCAATGCTGACTACATTGCAAGAAAGGTTGAGGTTCAAAGCATGGGCGGTACGCCAAAGTAAGTAGACCAAAATCCATCAATATCTACTACTAATCATCCACCTTGAGATATCTATCCAGAACATCTCGCTGGTATTAAGTTGCGAGTCCCACCCATAGTGTAAACTCAATGCAACAGACAACTGCATTAAAAGAACTTTGCGTAAAGTAAACAATCCTTGCACCCGCGGGCACAAGCACCATTGTTTTCCCCCTTGTGGCAACAGCACATGCCCTAGACTCATGTTTCTGTCACTCAAGCTAGTCATCGAGGGGCATGAACCCACAATCGAGCATAACGTTCCCTCTTGGAGTCACTACCTATTACTCGGCCAAAGCAATAAATAACAACGGAGAACATGCAAGAATTACTTATGAACTAAAATA
Source organism: Secale cereale (assembly GCA_902687465.1). NCBI lineage: Eukaryota > Viridiplantae > Streptophyta > Magnoliopsida > Poales > Poaceae > Secale > Secale cereale. Next base: position 681,767,105 of record LR738711.1, read on the forward strand.
TAAAAGAGGTGAATCAAATATATTACTCAAGATCAATCTGAACATAATCTCATAATCCATCGGATCCCAGCAAACTCAACATAGCAACAGCATAAGGATTACATAGGTGCCTCGATCATGTAGGGCAGCTCACGAGGACTAATTAGTGAAGCACAAGAACGGGAGGAGAACATCACATAGCTACTGGTCATGGACTCATGGTCCAAGGGAGACTACTCACGAGTCATCCGAGAGGCGTCCATGGTGGTGGAGAAGCTCCCGGTGGTGATCCTCCCCTCCGGCAGGGTGCCGGGAAGAGTTCTCCTGGTGCTCCCGATCTTGGAAGCGGCGGCGGCGGCGGAACAGAGATGGGATCGCGAAAAGAAGTCCTGTTCTGAGGGTTTCGGAGAGTCCTTTAAATATATGCCAAAGTAGGGCACCGGGGGAGCCTCGGGGGGCCCAGGCGCCCCCCCGGCGCGGCCCAGGGGGGGCACGCCCACAGGGCGCCTGGAGCCCCTGTGCCCCCCCCCCCGAGGTTGCCCTTCGGACGCAGTGTTGTTTCCGTATCGCTGATTTTTTATATAATTTTTCTGGATTTTTCTGGGCAGTTCTCGAAACGTGAAAACCTGAAATACAAAAACAGCCGAAAACAAAAACTGGCACTGGGGTGCACTGGATTAGTAAGTTAGTCCAAATATGATCAAAAGTGTATGGAAGTGTATGAATATCATAGCAATATCACCCAAAAGTGGCATGGAGCAAGCAGAAATTATAGATATGTTTTGGACGTATCAACATCCCCAAGCTTAATTCCTGCTCGTCCTCGAGTAGGTAAATGATAACAAGAATAATTTCTGTGGTGACATGCTATTAACCATATAGGACTTTCTCATAGTCATATGACAAAAGCTTACTGAGACAATGATTCTATAGTAATTAAGTTGTCTCAAGAGAAAATCACAAATGACTGAAAGTTTTACAACATGAAACTGAAACATCAAAAAGATTTGCAATGAACATGATGTGCAAATATGATCAAGTGATATCTAGCTTGCCCCCTTTAGTGATGCAAAACATAAGTGCAGGGGCACCTTCAAGGTTTAAGTGATGACTAGATACAATTATTTCAGAATAAACGATATCACAATCATGCAAAAGACAATGCTACTTTGGGACAATGCACATTACACTCAGAATGACAATCATGCTCTCAGTAGTTGGTGCTTGAAGTGCTAGAGCTTTTTATTTTGAAACATGGAAGCAATTGTGTCAACGGTAGTAGTACTTCATATGTGTCATGTATAAAACATCTTATAAGTTGCAAGCCTCATGCATCGAATACTAATAGTGCTCGCTCCTTGTCCTAATTAGCTCGGATCCCCATGGGTTATCATTGCATTGCATATGTTTTAACCAAGTGTCACAAAGGGGTACCTCTATGCCACCTGTACAAAGGTCCAAGGAGATAAATCGCATTTGATTTCTCGTTTTTGATAGATCTCAACTTGAGGACATCCATACCGGGACAACATAGAAAATAGATGATGGACTCCTCTTTAATGCATAAGCATATTCTCATGAGAGATTGAGGATTAAGGTCCAAGCTAAAACTTCCACCATGATGCATGGCTTTGGTTGGCGGCCCAATGTTCTTCTCTAACAATATGCATATTAATTCAACCCACGGTAAATCACCCTTACTTCAGACAAGACGAACATGCATAGCAACTCACATGATATTCAACAAAAGTGTGACAGTTGATGGCGTCCCCAGAAACATGGTTACCGCTCAGCAATCAACTTATAAGAAATAAGATACATAGGCAACATATTCTTTACCACGATAGTTTTAAGGCTACTTTCCCATGAGCTATGTATTGCATGGTTAGTTTGCTTAGTGCAGGTAGAGGTTAGCAAAAGACTGGGAGCGACCAACTAAGAGAGCAATGACGGTCATAATCATGCAGAGCGACAAAGCAATATTGAATCAGGCATGGTAGTTATATCGCTACTTAGAAATAAAAAGATCATCAAGGCTTGACAGACTTTCTTTACAGTCTTAAATATGCGTGAGCATACGCCAAGTCAATCAAAATAAATTCTCGAAGGAAGATATTACTAGACCATACCATATCATAGGCAAACAAACCAAGTTGGTACTCCAATAACACATTGGGAACCCCCCCAGCTATCTGAGATTAACCAAAAGAAAACCTGAACTACTAAGCACCATCATGAAAGTAGCATCTTTATCATAGACACATTAACCAATGCAATGGAAGCAAACTCTCTTAATAAGGTGAGCATGGTAATTAAAGAGAGTTCAAGCAACCAACTAAATAAAAGCTCTTGAAAAGATAAGCATGAATACTAAGAGCAGAGTATGATAGTAGCTATTAAAAGACAAAGAACACACACATCATAGATAGACATGAACATTCTATGTAATGTTCTAGGTAGAAGTGGAGCGTGTTTCTCTCCCACATAAAGGAATTCTGGGTTCCGACTCGTTATGAAAAACTAAAAAGAAAACTAAAAGCAAGACGCTCCAAGCATAGCACATAACACATGAAGTGATAAAAATATAGCGAAACGAAAGACGAACTGATAATGTTGATGGAGAAGGGGATGCACGGGGGCATCCCCAAGCTTAGATGCTTGAGTCTCCTTGAATATTTCTTGGGGGTGCACGGGGGCATCCCCAAGCTTGAGCGCTTGACACTCCTGAATCTTTTTATCATCTTCCCTCGCACACTTGAAAACTCCATTCATACACAACTCATCATAATCTGATTAGCGAGGTTAGTACCCTTAATAAAATAATTATACCTTGCTGGAAATAAGGATATTCTTGAAGTTCTACTGTTTCTCAAGATTGCCAAAAGGTTTTTGCAAAGAAAAAGCAAGTTCTCAATTTGCAAAGTGAAGGTAAGGCAAAACATGACAGAATCTGTGAAAAACAGAACAGCAGGCAATAATTGACCTGTTCGGGATACTTCTGCAACTCAAATAAAAAAACTCAGAACTGACGCACGAAAGACAATTATATAGAGAACGCTGTCGAAAAAATTCAGACCAAAAAGATGATCTGGTGATTTTATACGAATTTTTCTATCCAAGGACAGAATCTGTTTCCTGGACAGCACCTCACAACTTTTGAACTTTCTAGCAATCAGAGGCTATACTTGGCACAAATATGAAAAGTAAAGATACAATGATGATGCTACAGCGGTAAACAACATCAAGACACAACAAAAGCAAAAATTTATTCATGTGGGCTGCCTCCCAAAAGCGCTTTCTTTTATGCCTTTAAGCTAGGCATAATGCATAGATCAAGTTGTATCAATTGAACCATCATCAAGATCATCAAAAAGCTCTTCAATAATACAACTAGTCTTAAGAGGACTCTCAAATAAAGGCCTCATAGAGATACTTCTAGGTAGAAGACCAAAAGGATAAAAGTCAAGGGAAGATTCATTTATAAATTCATCAACGATAGGTGTTTCTTCCAAAGTCTTTACAGTTTCAACCCCTTTGGCAATAGGTGGATTGCTTTTAGAACGGGGAGCCTTTGGAACGTGAACGAACTTAGGCTCCCTCTTTGCCGGAGTTTCTACCTTTTCGGTTTTGATCGAGGAGAAAGTAGTTCCTAAGGTATCAAATATTTCCTCAATCTTTTCCATCCTAGAAAAGTCAGAATCATGGAATTTGACGGTCTCCAAAATTTTGAAAATTTTATGCATGGAGCTATCAAGTCTATTCAAATTCCCTTGGATCTTACGATCCAACTCATTCATCTTATTAATGCTTGGCATCTCTAGCTCTATTTTTTCAAGTTTTTTCATAATGTGAGCTAGGGTGATGTCCTCTCGAATGCTAACAACAGGGGGACTCCCAACAAGATTTTCAATAATACTAAGAGACTCCCAAACTGGGGCCTCTAGGAAATTTCCATTGATAGCAGTATCTAGAATAAACATATTCCAAGAAGTAATTCCAACATAAAAATTTCTAAGCAAGATAGTAGTGGGCTGCTTCTTGGTGGCTCTCTTTTGTGAATCATTAATTCTATACCAAGCATCCTTCAAACTTTCCCCACCTCTTTGTTTAAAGGTGAGAACTTCTGCCTCGTCAAAGACAAAAGGACCCGACATAATGATAACTACAGAACAAGATAACTATTTTTGTGATTTTCGATAAAAGGAACTAAAGCAAAAAATGAAAGGTAAACTAACAAGACTAAAAAGCAAAGGTAAAAGATAGCATGCAACTCCCCTATCCTGAAGAGTGGAGTCCCCGGCAACGGCGCCAGAAAATACTCCTTGATGGGCCTCGAACCCCTCGTTGGTTACCCCAAGTGGAAGGTGTAAGATGCAGTAAGTAGAAGTGTTTTCCCCTAGCAAAGATGCCAAGGATCGATTCCCCAGAGACTCCTAGGTTCAACAGGTAGGTGTCAATTGCTACGGCGCCAGATTAGTAGCAACCAACGTGGACCTGCACACAGATACAAATAACTTTGCTCCCAACGAGTACAGAGAGGTTGTCAATCTCTCCGGCCTTGTAGTTCACAAAGGGTTAAAAGCAATGATAATAGTGATAGATAGTTTTTGCGATAGTAAATAATAACGGGAAAGTAAATAGTGTATGTGATCAATGATGGTAATATGGACCGGAGTCTCATGATGTTCACTAGTGATGTCTCTCTCCCAAAAGACGATAAAACAACTATGTGAGGTAAACAAATTACAGCTGGGCAATTGACAGGACCACGAACGCAAACCAATGCTGACTACATTGCAAGAAAGGTTGAGGTTCAAAGCATGGGCGGTACGCCAAAGTAAGTAGACCGAAATCCATCAATATCTACTACTAATCATCCACCTTGAGATATCTATCCAGAACATCTCGCTGGTATTAAGTTGCGAGTCCCACCCATAGTGTAAACTCAATGCAACAGACAACTGCATTAAAAGAACTTTGCGTAAAGTAAACAATCCTTGCACCCGCGGGCACAAGCACCGTTGTTTTCCCCCTTGTGGCAACAGCACATCCCCTAGACTCATGTTTCTCTCACTCAAGCTAGTCATCGAGGGGCATGAACCCACAATCGAGCATAACGTTCCCTCTTGGAGTCACTACCTATTACTCGGCCAAAGCAATAAATAACAACGGAGAACATGCAAGAATTACTTATGAACTAAAATATAAAAGAGGTGAATCAAATATATTACTCAAGATCAATCTGAACATAATCTCATAATCCATCGGATCCCAGCAAACTCAACATAGCAACAGCATAAGGATTACATAGGTGCCTCGATCATGTAGGGCAGCTCACGAGGACTAATTAGTGAAGCACAAGAACGGGAGGAGAACATCACATAGCTACTGGTCATGGACTCATGGTCCAAGGGAGACTACTCACGAGTCATCCGGGAGGCGTCCATGGTGGTGGAGAAGCTCCCGGTGGTGATCCTCCCCTCCGGCAGGGTGCCGGGAAGAGTTCTCCTGGTGCTCCCGATCTTGGAAGCGGCGGCGGCGGTGGAACAGAGATGGGATCGCGAAAAGAAGTCCTGTTCTGAGGGTTTCGGAGAGTCCTTTAAATATATGCCAAAGTAGGGCACCGGGGGAGCCTCGGGGGGCCCAGGCGCCCCCCCCCGGCGCGGCCCAGGGGGGGGGGGGCGCGCCCACAGGGCGCCTGGAGCCCCTGTGCCCCCCCAGGTTGCCCTTCGGACGCAGTGTTGTTTCCGTATCGCTGATTTTTTATATAATTTTTTTGGATTTTTCTGTGCAGTTCTCGAAACGTGAAAACCTGAAATACAAAAACAGCCGAAAACAGAAACTGGCACTGGGGTGCACTGGATTAGTAAGTTAGTCCAAATATGATCAAAAGTGTATGGAAGTGTATGAATATCATAGCAATATCACCCAAAAGTGGCATGGAGCAAGCAGAAATTATAGATATGTTTTGGACGTATCAACCCATACCGCCGAATAATAACACCGCCGATAAGCCGGACCGACCACCTCGCGGACGGGACAGAGTGTCTAGCAACGGCGTACACAAGCCTGCACCCCTACCCCATATAGGAAGGGAGGATGCGATTCAAGTCCGGAAACATGATTTGCGTGAGGACCTGAACAAAAAAGCTAGCAAGACCAGGTCCATCTACGGACCTAGGGACCGGGCTCCCGCACGGGACGGCGGCTATCAAGCCAATCGCGCCGGTCATATACCAGTTCGGGGTCATACCGAACATCACAACCATCGGACATACGCTATGATATATCAAAATACAGAGGCGCCGCACACCCTCTGTGCTTCACCGATGAGGTGTTGGATCATGATTTTCCAGAAGGGTTTAAACCCATGAACATCGAGGCGTACGATGGAACGACGGATCTTGTCGTTTGGATAGAAGACTTCATCCTTCACACCCACATGGCTCGCGGAGATGATCTCCACGCCATTAAATACCTACCCTCAAGCTGAAAGGACCAGCTTGGCACTGACTAAACAGCCTCCCTGAGAACTCCATTGGGAGTTGGGAAGGACTTGAGGATTCTTTTCAAGCCAATTTTCAAGGGACCTATGTCCGCCCCCCGGACGCTGACGACCTAAGTCACATCATCCAACAACCCGGGGAGTCAGCCTGTAAGCTTTGGAACTGGTTTCTCACTAAGAAGAACCAAATCGTCGACTGTCCGGATGCCGAAGCCTTAGCGGCCTTCAAGCACAGTGTCCGGGATGAATGGCTAGCCAGACACCTCGGATAGGAAAAGCCAAGGACAATTACATCCCTAACTACACTCATGACCCGCTTTTGCGCGGGCAAGGACAGCTGGTTAGCTCATAGGAGCACCAACGACCCTGGAACATCTGAAGTCAGGGACGTCAATGAAAAGCCACGGCGTAACAAAAAAAGTTAAAATAATGCTAGAAGCCCTGATGATACGGCGGTAAACGCTGGATTCAGCGGCTCCAGATCCGGTCAACAGAAGAAGCCATTCAAAGGCAGCAAAGATGGTCCATCCAGCTTGGACAAAATATTAGATAGGCCCTGCCAGATCCATGGCACCCCAGGAAAATCTGCAAACCATACCAACCGTAATTGTTGGGTCTTCAAGCAGGCAGGCAAGCTCAATGCTGAACACAAGGGGAAAGGACCTTTGAGCAAAGACGAGGATGAACCTCGCCAGCCAAATAAAGGGGGACAGAAGAAATTTCCACCGGAGGTCAAAACAGTGAATATGACATATGACACTCATATCCCAAAGAGGGAGTGCAAGCGCGCACTCCGAGATGTCTATGCCGTCGAGCCTGTCGCCCCCAAATTCTACCCGTGGTCGGCTTGTCCGACCACTTTCGATCGCAAGGACCACCCGACTAGTATCCGTCACGGGGGTTCGGCTGCCCTAGTGCTTGATCCAATAATCGACGGACACCATCTTACTCGAGTCCTTATGGACGGCGGCGGCAGTCTCAATCTGATATATTAGGACAATGTCCGCAAGATGGGGATTGACCCATCGAGAATAAAGCCAAGCAACAAGACATTTAAAGGAGTGATACCGGGTGTAGAAGCCCGCTGCATGGGCTCTTTAACATTGGAGGTCATATTCGGCTCTCCTGACAACTTTCGAAGCGAAGAGTTAATCTTCGACATAGCTCCATTCCGAAGTGGCTATCATGCACTACTTGGAAGAACGCCCTTTGCCCGCTTTAATGCAGTCCCGCATTATGCTTATCTAAAGCTCAAAATGCCTAGACCACGTGGCGTCATCACGGTCAACGGAAATATGGAGCACTCTCTCCGCACGGAGGAGGACACTACGGCCTTAGCAACCGAAGTCCAAAACGGCCTATTCAAGCCGGATAACCTATCAGTCGCGGACATAGCTAAACGCGTTCGACACATACCTCAGTGCGGCAGCTCAGACAATCCTGAGCTAGATTAGCAACTATGCCCCCATCGACTGCCCCACAAGGTAATAACATATGTGCCTCGGGTACATAATTATGCCCTAAAAATCCCTTGGGTGACGCTGGGGGCACACTGCATACATATAGTCCATAGTTCATCTCGGCCCTATTCAGACTCTAAAATTATCTTTTAAAAAAAGGTTCACTAAACGAACCAATCTTGTTTAATGGCCACGTTCGATCTCTTTTTCTTTTCCAGGTTTCTTTTTCATTTTATAGACGGCCATCATACTCCCCCCTTCAAGGACACATTACAGAAGAGGAAACGGCGCAGACGTGTAGCATGGACCCGTTCTAAGGTTTTTTTTAGATTAAGACCCTGTGTAAACCTTTTTTCTCTTTCTTATTCTATACCTTTCTGGCATGTAAAATGTCCAAGAAAGTCATCGGCATTATCTGTAAGCTTATGGATCGCCGTACTATAAAGGGATATTAATAGAGCAACTTGATTCACATTATGTTCGGAGTTTTATTCATTCATCATAAACGTTCTCTTCCACGTCAGATTGCCACATGTGCCTTGTCAACAGGGTCATTACCAGGGGATGTATTCAGCTCGGTATATATCGAAAAGACCAAACACCTATAGGGAGTGTTCGGCGTCCTGGATGTTGGCTTTATATGCATCAGTTCTGAATCATGTCTTGGGTCAATAGTTGGGTTGCCCGGCTCCTGTGCTTACCCCTAGGTTCCCGATTGTTCGGCTAGGGAGTAAAGGGAGAACTGTTGTGATTGTACTTCTGTCTCGTCCGGTCAAGTACCTCAGTAGAGAAAGCCGAAAACTGACCGTCATGATAGGCGAGAACCTGGTCCGCAATCTGGTGACTTAGTTTTATACTTCGATCGATAGAGATCTACAGGCTGATTTTTTCGCCCAGCGAGGTGCAATTGGATACCCTAGTTAGGGAATATCATATCCGCACTAGGGGCTAGTACCTAGCCCCACATGCCAAACTCCTACGACTAAGTGAAAGCAATAATGCCGCATAGTCTGATTGCCTGGTTTGCTCTGCATACACCTCCTACATGGACCAAGATGTTGGATAAAGAGTGTATATGCATATGACCGAATACCCTAGTACTATGTACATGCGGGCTGAAGCCGACGACTAGAAACTTTCAGTTTTACATAAACAGTCACACAGGAGGTAAAAGTCAATCATATTATAATAGCGCAAAAGTTATATACATCGGTTCATAAGCTTAAGTCTTTATAGCTGGATACCATTACTCGAATATAATATCCTTCGAGCACTGGCCTTCTACAAGGCGGGCGCCTTCTATGACGTCCTCGAAGTATTTCTCTCGCTTGCAGTGCTCCTTGCCTGCGGGTGGGCCAGTAGTAGCTATGTACTACGCCCTCATCTTCGCATAGTGCACCTTCACACGAGCGAAGGCCATCCGAGCTCCTTCTATGCAGGCCGAACGCGTCAATGTGTCAACCCACGGACTCGCCTCGACGAGCCACTTCTGCAATCTGAAGTAGCTACTTGGGATTGGATCAGCGGGCCATAGCTGGACTATCAAGTCCATGGACGAACCCACATGTTGTGCAGCTCAACCAGCTGCTTCATCTGGTCGTTGAGGGGCACTGGATGTTTTGGTGCATAGAACTGCGATCAAAACAACTTCTCCGTGTTGTTCCCCTCCTAGGCTCGGAAGTACTGGGCAACATCAGCACTGAGCCTCGGAAGATCAGCAAACACGCCTGGAGAACTCCATAACCGTTTCAGCCCAAGATACTTCTGCCCTCCGAAGATGCTCTGTAAGAGAAAGGTCTTACCAGATACTATCTGTCGTGCCTACTTGATTTCTTCACAGGCGTTGCGCGCCTCGCTTTGCGCATCCTGGGCAGCCTTAACTGCCGCAGTAAGCTCGGATGCTTCCTCTGAAGTCTTCTTTTCCAATGCCTCGCAATTGCGAATGGCATCTTTGAGCTCAACCTCGACTTCGGACACCCGAGCCTGGTGCTTCTTGCACGCGGCCTTCTCGGCCTCTAGTTCGGCAACTGCTTTGTCAACAATTGCCCTGCTCGCCTTGGCCTCCTTCCTGGCCTTCGCGACCTCGCCCTTGAGGGCCTCAAGCTCAGTGGTGCCAACTGTTTAATATAGAATATAATAAAAGAGTTTATATCCATACTCAGTTCACATTATTAGTCTTCTTGACATTTAAATCCGCATACCTTGCATTTCATCTAAACGCCGGTTGACGCGGTCGAGGTCCGCGTTGGCCAGCAAGAGCTTCTGATTTAGTTCGGCAACTTCTGCATCTCGTGCAGTTGCCGCAACTAGTGAAGCATGCTCAAATATAAAAAAACATACAGTTCATCTCTAGAATATGCTATACTATGGATACTTCGTCCGATTCTATTCAGAATCACACAAAGCATCAGGGGCTACTGGCTATATATGTGTATTTAAAACAAATAAAGTTCCATAAAGAACATTACATTGCTTACCTCAAAGCCTGTTAACAGGGTGTTGAAAGCTTCATTCAGTCCGCCTTTGACGGACTGAATCTTCTTCATCACCGCACCCATTACGGTGCAGTGCTCCTCCACGACGGAAGCACTTTGCAGTGCTCCCTCCATAGGGTCTGGCGCCTCCGGATTGACTCCGGGCGCCGTCGTGTCCACCCCTTCCTGGGGGGTCTGGTCTTGGGACCCCGGAACCGCACTAGGCTCCGGGTCAATGTTCGGGAGGGCCCTGAATTGTTTGGCCCCCCCGTCTTTGGTCTCCATGGGGGTTGTTTCCCCATGGTCAGTGGCAGCCGAGGTGTTACCCTCGGTCGCCCTATCACTTGCCCCGCCCCCATCTCCTTGAGCGGAGGATGCACGCCGAGAAGACACTTCGGCGTCCCCACGGGCCACGGGCGAAGGAGCTCGGGCCGGCGGGTCACTCTCCGTCTCTCCAGACGGCAGAGAGTTCCCCTCCAAGGAGGCATCAGGGTGTGCTCGAGGAGGGCTGTAGGTCAGCAGGTGACAAATACTTAAAGAGCATTAGTATGCCAAATAAATAGAGTGCAGTAATTGACACATCCGAACAAGTTAAGTTTCGGTCGGGGGCTTGTCCCTGGGCTTCACCATGAAGCTATGTTCGGATGATGGATCCGAACGGGTAGAGAGGTTCAGCCTCTTCCGGGGTACGGCAGCGCCCGCGTCAGCGGCGGCCTCCCTCTTCGCCCCCTGCCTTGCGCAGGGGGCTCTTCTTCTTCTTCTTCCTCGTCATCCTCCTCCTCTTATGAGGAGAGGATGTCGATCTTCTCGGACTTCTCGTCCATAGGGCGGGGGCTGTTTTCAGCCTCCTTGCCCTTCTTCTTGGGATTCCTGACCGGCGCCTTGTACGGCGCCGGGACCAGCATCGCTGTTAGTCGAGGCGATTCTGGGTCTTCGGGCAAATGCGTCGGTCACTTCATCTGGGTTGCCTTCTTCGTCTAGCCCTATATATCACGCAAAAACTCCAATTCTTGTTATCATTAATAAGACAGAGGATGTATGTTTGGCGGAATTTTCTATTACCTCAGGGGCGGAGAACACGGTACTATAGCCCACGTCCTCGGTTTCTTCCGGTCACTCCTTCTAGCTCTTGAAGAGATGCTTCCAGATTTCTTTGTGCGTAAAGCCAAAGAGATGCTTCAGAGGCCTATCTCCTTCCGGATCGAACTCCCATAGGGAGGAGTCGCGGCTTTGGCAAGGAAGGACAAGCTGGGCTAGCAGTACCTGGACCACGGTCAAGAGCTGATAGCCCTTGGAAATCATGCCGGACACACGGCTCTGGAGTGCCGTCACCTCAACATGAGATCCCCAGTACAGACTCTTTTTGGTCCAGGAGGTCAACCTCTGTGGGGGTCCAGATCTGAAAGCAGGTTCCGCCGCCTATTTGACGACGCGGGGTTCAGTGATATAGAACCACTCCTGCTGTCAAACCTTGTTCGTTTCCACGAACGACCCTTTCGACCAATTGGCATTCGGGAGCTTGCTAATCATAGCGCCCCCGCACTCCGCATGATGCCCATCCACCACCTTCGGCTTCACGTAGAAGGTTTTAAGCCATAGGCCAATGTGTGGAGAGATGCGTAGGAAAGCTTCACACACCACTATAAAAGTGGAGATGTGAAGGATTGAGTTCGGGGCTAGATCGTGAAAATATAGCCCGTACAAAAATAGCAAATCCCGAACAAAAGGGTGGAGCGGGAATCCTAGCCCCTTAACAAAGTGTGAAAGGAACACGACTCTCTCACCTGCCTCTAGGACGGGAATCACCTAGCCCTTGGCGAGGACTCGGTGCGCGATGTTGGCGGTGAGATAGCCCGCGCTCCGAAGATCCTCCATGGTTTTCTCAGTAACCGTGGAGGCCTCCCACTTGCCCCTGGCACCAGATCCATTTATTGCTGGGGAAGGAGGTAGTGATTGAGGAACGAAGAGCGGTGGGCGCAAGAGATGAGGATGCTGGGGCTAGGGAGATTAGAGAACTCGAGCTTGAGGAAAGCGTGGGGCTGACGAAAGGGGTCGGTATCCTTTTATAACGCTGTGAATACAGAACGTCCCCCCACTTTTGAAGGAAATATGCCCTAGAGGCAATAATAAAGATGTTATTTGTATTTCCTTATATCATGATAAATGTCTTTTATTCATGCTAGAATTGTATTAACCGGAAACTTAGTACATGTGTGAATACATAGACAAAACAGTATGTCCCTAGTATGCCTCTACTAGACTATCTCATTGATCAAAGATGGCTATGTTTCCTAGCCATAGACATGAGTTGTCATTTGATCAACGGGATCACATCATTAGGAGAATGATGTGATGGACTAGACCCATCCGTTAGCTTAGCACTATGATCGTTTAGTTTTACTGCTATTGCTTTCTTCATGACTTATACATGTTCCTATGACTATGAGATTATGCAACTCCCGAATACCATAGGAAGACCTTGTGTGCTATCAAACATCACAACATAACTGGGTGATCATAAAGATGCTCTACAGGTGTCTCCGAAAGTGTTCATGGTGTTGGCATAGATCAAGAATAGGATTTGTCACTCTGAGTGTCGGAGAGGTATCTCTGGGCCCTCTCGGTAATACACATCATAATAAGCCTTGCAAGCAAATGACTAATGAGTTAGTCACGAGATGATGTATTACGAACGAGTAAAGAGACTTGCCGGTAACGAGATTGAACTAGGTATTGAGATACTGATGATCGAATCTCGGGCAAGTAACATACCGATGACAAAGGGAACAACGTATGTTGTTATGCGGTTTGATCGATAAAGATCTTCGTAGAATATGTAGGAACCAATATGAGCATCCAGGTTCCACTATTGGTTATTGACCGGAGATGAGTCTCGGTCATGTCTACATAGTTCTCGAACCCGTAGGGTCCGCACGCTTAACGTTTGATGACAATCGGTATTATGAGTTTATGAGTTTTGATGTACCGAAGGTAGTTCAGAGTCCCGGATGAGATCATGGACATGACGAGGAGTCTCGGAATGTCCGAGACGTAAAGATTGATATATCGCACGACTATATTCGGACACCGGAAGTGTTCTGGAAAGTTTCGGAATTTACTGGAGTGCTTGGGGGTTACCGGAACCCCCCGGGGGAAAGTTGGGCCTTAGTTGGCCATAGAGGAGAAAGAGGGCAGCAGCCAGGAGGTGGCGCGCCCCCTCCCAAGGGCAGTCTGAATTGGACTAGGGGAGGGGGGCGCGGCCCCCTCTTTCCTTCTCCTTCTCTCCCTCTCTTTCCTTCCCCTCTTGGTGATTCCTACTAGGAATAGGATTGCAATCCTATTCCTAGTAGGATTGCCTCTCCTGGCGCACCATAGAGGGCCGTCCGGCCTCCGCCCTTGCTCCTTTATATACGGGGGCAGGGGGCACCCTAGAACACACAAGTTGATCAGTTGATCTCTCCCAACCGTGTGCGGTGCCCCCCTCCATAGTAACACACCTCGGTCTTATCGTTGCAGCGCTTAGGCGAAGCCCTGCGACGGTAACTTCATCATATCCATCACCACGCCGTCGTGCTGATGAAACTCTCCCGTGAAGGTCAACTGGATCAAGAGCTCGAGGAACACCATCAAGCTGAACATGTGCTGAACGCGAAGGTGTCGTACGTTCGGTACTTGATCGGTTGGATCGCGAAGAAGTTCGACTACATCAACCGCGTCACTAGATGCTTTCGCTCCCGGTCTACGAGGGTACGTAGACACACTCTCCCCCTCGTTGCTATGCATTTAGTAGATAGATCTTGCATGATCGTAGGAAAATTTTGAAAATAGTACGTTTCCCAACAGTGGCATCATGAGCCAGGTCTATGCGTAGATGATATGCACGAGTAGAACACAAGTGAGTTGTGGACGATACTAGTCATACTGCTTACCAGCATGTCATAGTTTGCTTCGGCGGTACTGTGAGATGAAGCGGCCTGGACAAACATTACGCGTACGCTTACGCGAGACTGGTTTCACCGTTATGAGCACTCGTTTCTTAAAGGTGACTGGCGGGTGTCTGTCTCTCTCACTTTAGCTGAATCAAGTGTGACTACGCCCGGTCCTTGTGATAGTTAAAACATCACATACTTGACGAAACATCGTTGTGGTTCTGTATGCGTAGGTAAGAACGGTTCTTGCTAAGCCCGTAGCAGCCACGTAAAACTTGCAACAACAAAGTAGAGGACGTCTAACTTGTTTTTGCAGGGCATGTTGTGATGTGATATGGTCAAGATATGATGAGTTATACAGTTTTGTATGAGATGATCATGTTTTGTAAAGTTATCGGCAACTGGCAGGAGCCATATGGTTGCTGCTTTATTTTATGAAATGCAATCGCCATGTAATTGCTTTACTTTATCACTAAGCGGTAGCGATAGTCGTGGAAGCAATAGTTGGTGAGACGACAACGATACTATGATGGAGATCAAGGTGTCGCGCTGGTGACGAAGGTGATCATGACGGTGCTTTAAAGATGGAGATCAAAAGCACAAGATGATGATGGCCATATCTTGTCACATATTTTGATTGCATGTGATGTTTATCTTATTATGTTTCTTATTTTGCTTAGTACGACGGTAGCATTATAAGATGATCCCTTACAAAATTTCAAGGTATAAGTGTTCTCCCTGAGTATGCACCGTTGCGAAAGTTTGTCGTGCCGAGACACCACGTGATGATCGGGTGTGATAAGCTCTACGTTCAAATACAACGGGTGTAAGCCAGTTTTGCACACGCAGAATACTCGGGTTAAACTTGACGAGCCTAGCATATGCAGATATGGCCTCGGAACACTAGAGACCGAAAGGTCGAGCGTGAATCATATAGTAGATATGATCAACATAAGATGTTCACCATTGAAACTACTCCATCTCACGTGATGATCGGACATGGTTTAGTTGATTTGGATCACGTGATCATTTAGATGACCGGAGGGATGTCTATCTAAGTGGGAGTTCTTAAGTAATATGATTAAATTGAACTTTAATTTATCATGAACTTAGTCCTGATAGTTTTTTTGCATATCTATGTTGTTGTAGATCAATGGCCCGTGCTACCGTTCCTTTGAATTTTAATGCATTCCTAGAGAAAGCTAAGTTCAAAGATGATGGTAGCAATTACGCGGACTGGGTCCGTAACTTGAGGATTATCTTCATTGCTGCACAGAAGAATTATGTCCTTGAAGCACCGCTAGGTGACAAGCCCCCTCCCGCTAATGTAGACGCTTTGAACATCTGGCAGACACGGTCTGATGACTACACGATAGTTCAGTGTGCCATGCTTTACGGCTTAGAACCGGGACTTCAACGACGTTTTGAACATCATGGACCATATGAGATGTTCCAGGAGTTGAAGTTAATATTTCAAGCAAATGCCCGGACTGAGAAATATGAGATTTCCAATAAGTTCTACAGCTGCAAGATGCAGGAGAATAGTCCTATCAGTGAATAATTGCTTAGAATGTCTGGGTACTACAATCATATGACTCAACTTGGTTGCAAAGTTGACGATGATAGTGTTATTGATAGAGTTCTTCAATCACTGCAACCAAGCTATAAAGGCTTCGTGATGAACTATAATATGCAAGGGATGAAGAAGACAATTCCGAAGCTCTTCGCTATGCTCAAAGCTGCGGAGGTAGAAATCAAAAAGGAGCATCAAGTGTTGATGGTTAACAAGACCACTAGTTTCAAGAGAAAGGGCAAGGGAAAGAAGGGGAACTTCAAGAAGAATAGCAAGACAGTTGCTACTCCCACGAAGAAACCCAAGTCTGGAGCCAAGCCTGAAACTGAGTGCTTCTACTGCAAGGGGACTGGAAACTGGAAGCGGAACTGCCCCAAGTATTTGGCGGATAAGAAGGATGGCAAGGTGAACAAAGTTATATGTGATATACACGTTATTGATGTGTACCTTACTAATGCTCGTAGTAGTACCTGGGTATTTGATACCGGTTCGGTTGCTAATATTTGTAACTCGAAACAGGGACTACGGATTAAACGAAGATTGGCTAAGGACGAGGTGACGATGCGCGCGGGAAATGGTTCGAAAGTCGATGTGATCGCCGTCGGCACGCTACCTTTACATCTACCTTCGGGATTAGTTTTAGACCTAAATAATTGTTATTTGGTGCCAACGTTAAGCATGAACATTATATTTGGATCTCGTTTGTTGCGAGACGGTTATTCATTTAAATCAGAGAATAATGGTTGTTCTATTTTTATGAATAATATCTTTTATGGTCATGCACCCTTGAAGAGTGGTCTATTCTTGTTGGATCTCGATTGTAGTGATACACATATTCATAATATTGAAGCCAAAAGATGCATTGTTAATAATGATAGTGCAAATTATTTGTGGCACTGCCGTTTAGGTCATATTGGTGTAAAGCGCATGAAGAAACTCCATAGTGATGGACTTTTGGAATCACTTGATTATGAATCACTTGGTGCTTGCGAACCATGCCTCATGGGCAAGATGACTAAAACTCCATTCTCCGGAACTGTGGAGCGAGCAACAGATTTGTTGGAAATCATACATACTAATGTATGCGGACCAATGAGTGTTGAAGCTCGCGGCGGGTATCGTTATTTTCTGGCCTTCACTGATGATTTGAGCATATATGGGTATATCTACTTAATGAAGCACAAGTCTGAAACATTTGAAAAGTTCAAAGAATTTCAGAGTGAAGTAGAGAATCATCCTAACAAGAAAATAAAGTTTCCGCGATCTGATCATGGAGGTGAATATTTGAGTTACGAGTTTGGTCTTCATTTGAAACAATGTGGAATAGTTTCACAACTCACGCCACCCGGAACACCACAGCGTAATGGTGTGCCCGAACGTTGTAACCGTACTTTATTGGATATGGTGCGATCTATGATGTCTCTTACCGATTTACCACTATCGTTTTGGGGTTATCCTTTAGAGACAGCTGCATTCACGTTAAATAGGGCACCATCTAAATCCGTTGAGATGACACCTTATGAACTATGGTTTGGCAAGAAACCAAAGTTGTCGTTTCTTAAAGTTTGGGGCTGCGATGCTTATGTGAAAAAGCTTCAACCTGATAAGCTTGAACCCAAGTCGGAGAAATGTGTCTTCATAGGATACCCAAAAGAGACTGTTGGGTACACCTTCTATCACGGATCCGAAGGCAAAATATTCGTTGCTAAAAATGGATCCTTTCTAGAGAAGGAGTTTCTCTCGAAAGAAGTGAGTGGGAGGAAAGTAGAACTTGATGAGGTAATTGTACCTTCTCCCGAATTGGAAAGTGGAACATCACAGAAACTAGTTCCAGTGATTCCTACACCAGTTAGTGAGGAAGCTAATGATGATGATCATGAAACTTCAGATCAAGTTTCTGTTGAACGTCGTAGATCAACCAGAGTACGTTTCGCACCAGAGTGGTACGGCAACCCAGTTCTGGAAGTCATGTTACTAGACCATGATGAACCTACGAACTATGAGGAAGCGATGACGAGCCCAGATTCCGCAAAATGGCTTGAGGCCATGAAATCTGAGATGGGATCCATGTATGAGAACAAAGTGTGGACTTTGGTTGACTTGCCTGATGATCGACAAGCCATCGAAAATAAATGGATCTTCAAGAGGAAGACCGACGCAGACGGTAATGTTACTGTTTACAAAGCTTGACTTGTTGCGAAAGGGTTTTGACAAGTTCAAGGAGTTGACTACGATGAGACTTTCTCACCTGTAGCGATGCTTAAGTCTGTCTGAATCATGTTAGCAACTGCCGCATTTTATGATTATGAAATCTGGCAAATGGATGTCAAAACTGCATTCCTGAATGGATATCTCAAAGAAGAGTTGTATATGATGTAACCAGAAGGTTTTGTCGATCCAAAAGGAGCTAACAAAGTATGCAAGCTCCAGCGATCCATCTATGGACTGGTGCAAGCATCTCGGAGTTGGAATATACGCTTTGATGAGGTGATCAAAGCATATGGTTTTATACAGACTTTTGGAGAAGCCTCTATTTACAAGAAAGTGAGTGGGAGCTCGGTAGCATTTATGATATTATATGTGGATGACATATTGTTGATTGGAAATGATATAGAATTTCTGGATAGCATAAAAGGATACTTGAATAAGAGTTTTTCAATGAAAGACCTCGGAGAAGCTGCTTACATATTAGGCATCAAGATCTATAGAGATAGATCAAGACGCTTAATTGGACTTTCACAAAGCACATACCTTGATAAAGTTTTGAAAAAGTTCAAAATGGATCAGTCGAAGAAAGGGTTCTTGCCTATGTTACAAGGTGTGAAGTTGAGTAAGACTCAATGCCCGACCACTGCAGAAGATAGAGAGAAAATGAAAGTCATTCCCTATGCCTCAGCCATAGGATCTATCATGTATGCAATGCTGTGTACGAGACCTGATGTGTGCCTTGCTATAAGTTTGGCAGGGAGGTACCAAAGTAATCCAGGAGTGGATCACTGGACAGCGGTCAAGAACATCCTGAAATACCTGAAAAGGACAAAGGATATGTTTCTCGTGTATGGAGGTGACAAAGAGCTCATCGTAAATGGTTACGTCGATTCCCGCTTTGACACTGATCCGGATGATTCTAAGTCACAAACGGATATGTATTTTTATTAAACGGTGGAGCTGTCAGTTGGTGCAGTTCCAAGCAGAGCGTCGTGGCAGGATCTACATGTGAAGCGGAATACATAGCTACTTCGGAAGTAGCAAATGAAGGAGTCTAGATGAAGGAGTTCATATCCGATCTAGGTGTAATACCTAGTGCATCGGGTCCAATGAAAATCTTTTGTGACAACACTGGAGCAATAGCCTTGGCGAAGGAATCCAGGTTTCACAAGAGAACAAAGCACATCAAAAGACGCTTCAATTCCATCCGTGATCTAGTCAAGGAGGGAGACATAGATATTTGCAAGATACATACGGATCTGAATGTTGCAGACCCATTGACTAAGCCTCTTCCGTGAGCAAAACATGATCAGCACCAGGACTCCACGGGTGTTAGGATCATTACTTTGTAATCTAGATTATTGACTCTAGTTCAAGTGGGAGACTGAAGGAAATATGCCATAGAAGCAATAATAAAGATGTTCGTTGTATTTCCTTATATCATGATAAATGTCTTATATTCATGCTAGAATTGTATTAACCGAAAACTTAGTACATGTGTGAATACATAGACAAAACAGTATGTCCCTAGTATGCCTCTACTAGACTAGCTCATTGATCAAAGATGGCTATGTTTCCTAGCCATAGACATGAGTTGTCATTTGATCAACGGGATCATGTCATTAGGAGAATAATGTGATGGACTAGACCCATCCGTTAGCTTAGCACTATGATCGTTTAGTTTTACTGCTATTGCTTTCTTCATGACTTATACATGTTCCTATGACTATGAGATTATGCAACTCCCGAATACCGTAGGAACACCTTGTGTGCTATCAAACGTCACAACATAACTGGGTGATCATAAAGATTCTCTACAGGTGTCTCCGAAAGTGTTCGTGGTGTTGGCATAGATCAAGAATAGGATTTGTCACTCTGAGTGTCGGAGAGGTATCTCTGGGCCGTCTCGGTAATACACATCATAATAAGCCTTGCAAGTAAATGACTAATGAGTTAGTCACGAGATGATGTATTACGGAACGAGTAAAGAGACTTGCCGGTAACGAGATTGAACTAGGTATTGAGATACTGACGATCGAATCTCGGGCAAGTAACATACCTATGACAAAGGGAACAACGTATGTTGTTATGCGGTTTGATCGATAAAGATCTTCGTAGAATATGTAGGAACCAATATGAGCATCCAGGTTCCGCTATTGGTTATTGACTGGAGATGAGTCTCGGTCATGTCTACATAGTTCTCTAATCCGTAGGGTCCGCACGCTTAACGTTTGATGACGATCGATATTATGAGTTTATGAGGTTTGATGTACCGAAGGTAGTTCGGAGTCCCTGATGAGATCACGGACATGACGAGGAGTCTCGGAATGTCCGAGACGTAAAGATTGATATATTGGACGACTATATTCGGACACCGGAAGTGTTCTGGAAAGTTTCGGAATTTATCGGAGTGCCGGGG
>LR738711.1:681787766-681866795 GCA_902687465.1 Secale cereale
GGGGGGGGGGGGGGGGGGGGGGGGGGGGGGTTACCGGAACCCCCCAGGGGGAAGTTGGGCCTTAGTGAGCCATAGGGGAGAAAGAGGGCAGCAGCCAGGAGGTGGAGCGCCCCCTCCCAAGGGCAGTCCAAATTGGACTAGGGGAGGGGGGCGCGGCCCCCTCTTTCCTTCTCCTTCTCTCCCTCTCTTTCCTTCCCCTCTTGGTGATTCCTACTAGGAATAGGATTGCAATCCTATTCCTAGTAGGATTGCCTCTCCTGGTGCGCCATAGAGGGCCGGCCGGCCTCCCCCCTTGCTCCTTTATATACGGGGGCAGGGGGCACCCTAGAACACACAAGTTGATCAGTTGATCTCTCCCAACCGTGTGCGGTGCCCCCCTCCACAGTAACACACCTCGGTCATATCGTTTGCAGCGCTTAGGCGAAGCCCTGCGACGGTAACTTCATCATATCTGTCACCACGCCGTCGTGCTGACGAAACTCTCCCGTGAAGCTCAACTGGATCAAGAGCTCGAGGGACGTCATCAAGCTGAACATGTGCTGAACGCGAAGGTGACGTACGTTCGGTACTTGATCGGTTGGATCGCGAAGAAGTTCGACTACATCAACAGCGTCACTAGACGCTTCCACTCCCGGTCTACGAGGGTACATAGACACACTCTCCCCCTCGGTGCTATGCATCTAGTAGATAGATCTTGCGTGATCGTAGGAAAATTTTGAAAATACTACGTTTCCCAACAACTTTAGCCATAAACCTCGCCGGTTCCCAAAGCGGTCATGCGTAATGGGTGGTGTGGATGCTCACGTCACATTGATAAGGATCCACAATAAGCGGGCACGATCTCTACTTTGATAAGACGTGTCAATGAGGATATACCTCGAAACACGAAACTAGGACCAAATAAAACGGTTTGATATGTTGGTGGGATGGACGCGACGCTTCACCAAAACGTTGTTAGTAAAGACACATTATTCATTTTCTTTCAAGAGCCTTGCCTTCGAGGCTAAGGGTTGTACTAACCTTGCAGAGCCGAACACAGTACACCTTTGTGCAGAAGATATATTCGGAAGAAGGAACCCGCCTTGCAATGCCGAAGACAATACGGAAGCCGAACTCATCATCATCAAAGACAGGTTCAGGGGCTACTGAGGGAGTCCTTGATCGAGGGGTCCTCGGGTGGCCGGATAAACTCTTGGTGGGCTGGACTGGTGGGCCGTGAAGATCATTGTTGAAGATCGTCTCTCGTATCCAGATATGACTCATGTATTCGTATATTGGCAGGTTTTAGGTTCGGGTGTAAGATTTCCTTCCTCTGCAAGGTGGTTATGTACAAACCCTAGGCCCCTTCTGTGCATATATAAACCGGATGGTTTAGTCCATAGAGGCTAATAGAGAAACACAAAATCCTCATAGGCTAGACTCTAGGGTTTAGCCATTACGATCTCGAGGTAGATCAACTCTTGTAATCATATTCATCCATATTAATATAGCAGGGAGTAGGGTATTACCTCGATCCAGAGGGCCTGAACCTGGGTAAACATCGGGTCCCCAGCCTCCTGTTACCATCAATCCTCAGACGCATAGTTCGGGACCCCCTACCCGAGATCCCCCGGTTTTGACACCGACACATGTCCATATAATTGAGTTACGATGAGATATCGTGTAAACAGCCGCTCTGCGGATATCCGTACAAAAAATAGCTGCTCTGCATATAGAGATGGCGACGGCGGCCTAGGCATCGGCTACCGGAGAAGAGGTCAATCATCGGTCGATGGGAGGTGGTGGCGTCATAGGAGGTCAATCCTCGGTCTGCGGCGGGAGATAGGAGGAGCTCACATCGAGGTTGGCGGCGGCATGATTCGAGCACATCCATCGCGGTCAATGGCGGGATAGTGGAGGTCGAACTTCGGGCGGCAGCCGCACTAAGCTTTGCTCCTCGACCCTGCTGTCTCGGCGTGCCGCCGCATCGCGCTTGTCTGTCTGCTGGGTGGATGTCGCCATGCAGCTAATTAATTAAGGTATTCTTTTCGTGAGTGGCTTAATTAAGGTATTCAATTCCTAAGTGTAGTGTTGTACTAGTACTCTGCGTGTAAATTGACTGGCCATTAATTTTTGTCATTGCACGTCTGGATAAGAACATGGAGCGCCCTCAGTAATTATTAAAATAAAACCTTGTGATTTATGCACGCATCTTTGGGCAACAGTTAATTCGTGTATTAATGTTGTTGTTTTGTTTTTAATTACCATTTATGTGTTGCGGATGGAACGATCACGATGGATGAAGAATCGGAAAACCGCAAATTTTATCAGTGGCGTGACATAGTTCATGAATTTGTTTGAAAGTACAAAGAGGAGAATTGGTGATGCAGATTACATCATGTGTCCATGTACTGATTGTGCCAATACAGAGTCACATGAAGTTGCAGATGTCCAGATGCACTTAGTCTCTAGGGGATTCATGGATGGGTATACACGTTGGACCATACATGGTGAAGAGGAGGTCATGGATGAAGATACCCAGGGCAGCGAGATGCCAAACCCCGATCAGTGTCACATGGATGTTGAATCTAACATTGGGGCAAAGGCGTCAAGCTACCAATGGAACACCGGAAAGCCAAAACACCCACTGCAAAACCAAGACGTCGATGGAGATGACGGAGATCTTGATATGCCAGATTTTGCTGCTATGATTGCAGATTTCAAGGGCCCGGAAAAGGATGTGATTGGGTACAAGGATCTGCCAACCATTGATGCAGACTGCGAGAAAGAATTGTATCCAGGTTGCAAAAAGAAATATTCCAGGTTGAGTGCCACCCTGGCGCTTCTCAGATTTAAAGCAGCAAACGTTCTATCAGACAAGGGCTTCACAGAGATGTTAGGTCTTTTCAAAGAAATTCTTCTGAAAGATAATGTGCTCCCCAGAAGCACGAATGAAGGGATGAAAATTGTTTGCCCATTGGAACTTGAAGTATAGAAGATACACGCTTGTGTGAATGATTGTATATTGTACCGTGGTGAGTACAAAGATTTGTGTGCATGTCCCAGATGCAAGCATGCACGATACAAGCGCAGGAGAGCAAAGGACAAGTACAAATTGGACGACGAGATCAAGACAGGAATCCCGTTCAAGGTTGTTTGGTACTTGCCTTTAATTCTAAGGTTTAGGCGTTTGTTTGCAGACCCTAGAGAGGCAAAGAGGTTGCGGTGGAATCATGATGAGCGAATTGCGGATAGGTTTATGAGGCACCCGAAAGATGGGGCTCGATGGGAATTAATCGACAAAAAGTTTGAAAATTTTGCCAAGGATACTAGAAGTATAAGGCTCGGGGAGTGTACTGACGGGATGAATCCTTTTGGCGATATGAGCACCAATCACAGCACATGGTCGGTGCTTCTGTGCATATATAACCTAGCTCCTTGGTTGTGTATGAAGAAAAAATACATTATGATGTCAATGATTATCCAAGGCCTAAAGCAGCCTGGAAATGACATCGACATTTACTTTCAGCTACTGGTAGAAAAACTGCTGACAGTGTGGATAGATGCACCTGCTGTAAAGTGTTATGATGCTTACATAAATGAGATTTTTTATCTACATGCGATGCTGGTGCACACCATTCAAGATATGCCGGCATTAGGCAACACATCGGGGCAGAAAACAAAGGTAGATGTAGGGTGTGTCACATGCATTGATAGGACAGCTAGGAGAAGACTTCCCAACTCGTGCAGAACAGTGTATTTGTGTCATCGTAGGTTCGTACGGAAAAATCACCCATACCGAAAGATGAAAGCTGAATTTGATGGTACGGAAGAGGTAGGTGCGGTCCCAAGACCCTATGACGGGGAGCTGGTCCACAACATGGCTAAAAAATTTAATGTTGTGCTTGGCAAGAACCACCCTTTGACA
Organism: Secale cereale; assembly: GCA_902687465.1. NCBI lineage: Eukaryota > Viridiplantae > Streptophyta > Magnoliopsida > Poales > Poaceae > Secale > Secale cereale. The sequence continues at coordinate 681,791,674 of LR738711.1, forward strand.
ATGAAACAAACACCTAAGGATCAAGTGTGTAAGAAGAAATTGGTGTTATGGAAATTACCTTACAGGGAGATTCTACGTGTACCTCACTGCATCGATGTCATGCACATAGAGAAGAACGTATGTGAAAGCATCCTTGGTACTCTGCTCAAGATTAAAGGTAAAAGAAAGGATGGTGACAATTCATGGCTTGATATGCTTGCTGATCAATCACAATGCAAGACTGAAGCAGAAGATGATGACAAATTCATCAAAGCTCACCAGAGTTACAATTTCAGTACAAAAGAAGCAACACAGTTCTTCACCTATTTGTTGTCAGTTAAGACACCCTCTTCCTACTGCGCAAACATCAGAAGTCTCGTGGATGTGAGCTCAGGTAAAATGAAGTTGGGACACATGAAGTCACATGATTGCCACGTAATGTTGACACAAATCCTCCCGGTGGCCATCAGGAATCTGATGGACAAAGATATAAGAAACACACTCATTGACATGTGTGATTTCTTCAACCAACTATGGCAGAAAGTTGTAAATCCTAAAGAGTTAGATCATATGCAAGATGATATTGCAAGAATATTGTCCAACCTAGAGATGTTTTTCCCACTGTCATTCTTTGATGTCATGGTCCATCTCACTGTGCACCTTGTCGACGAGGTAAAGTATTGTGGTCCTATGTTTCTTCGCAACATGTATCCCTTCGAGCGGTTCATGGGAATATTGAAGCGCTTTTGTCGGAACCGAAACCATCCAGAGGCAAGCATCCTACAAGGTTATACTGCGGAGGAGGTGGTTGAGTTTTGCACCGAATACATGAAACAAAGACCTATAGGTTTGCCGCTCTCTCGCCACAAGGGAAGGCTGAAAGGTAAGCCGGTCCTTGCTGGCACGCAAATGGCTGCACCCGGAGAATTGGCAGTGAAAGCCCATTTGACGGTACTGCTTAACAACCCAGTTCTCAATGCTTATGCCGAAGGACACTTGGCGGAGATATGCCAAAGCTTCTTACCAATGGTGCCTTCATCAGATGTGGGGATGAAGGAGCACTAAGAACTACACCGAATGGCTGAAGAATCATTTGGCACAAGGATCCATCGATGACATTGCTACGTGGTTGGCACAAAAGCCATCACCTACGGTGTTGACGTACCAAGCATATGACATAAATGGATACACGTTCTACACTAAGGAACATGATAAGAAGACCTCGTATCAGAATAGCTATGTTCGAATAGAATGCATGTCTGTAAATGAAGCTGATAAAGGGGTATACTATGGAACCATCAAAGATATTTGGGAGCTTGACTATGTGAAAGTTAAGGTGGCATTATTCAGGTGCACATGGATCCCTCTTGGTCAGGTAAGGACTGATGAGTACATGAAGACATGTGTTAACAGGACAATGATGGCATATCACGCGGACCCATTCATTCTTGCCAGACCCAGATTTTCTTTGTGGAAGACCCCTTGCATAAGAACGGCCATTTAGCGATGCATGGGGGTGTCGACGATGTTGCCGATGAGGACGAGTACGATGAATTTGATGAGTTGCCAGCCAACAGATCACGCACCCGTGTAACAGAGTAGCGTAAAATCATCAAAACCCCCAAGTTCATTCGGGGTCAACTTAATGATCCCAGTTCCCCCATGTACATGGAAATTTATGCCTACCCTGCAACTTAATTCGTTCAATTTAGAACTGTCGCGTGTACTGAATTTGTGAGTTAGGCCCGGTTTTTTGTTGATGTAAGAACCATTAATTTGTTGACCTTGATATGTTGTCAGCTCATGCAATGAATATAAACTGTTTATTATTATTATTATTATTATTATTATTATTATTATTATTATTATTATTATATCATAGAGGTAGCACACTCAATTGTTCTCACTACAGTATGTGTGAACAAAAATATGCAATCTGGTTTGCGAATAGCACACGGTTCGTTGATGAAAACCGTGTGCCGACCAAACCCCGCCACCCCGCCCATGTTACGAGTTGTGCTTTCTGATTGGCCAGAACCCAAACCCCATGGATCATACGTCTACACCGTTGGATGCTCCCAGATCGAACGGCGATCCTCATCCCTTTCGACAGCACATGTAGTTCCGGTTGCAATTTTATTTTTATGCACAAAATGCATGTTAATCTCAAAAAATGTCTTAAATATAGCTAACGATACCTGAAATGCACCAAAAAATCAAACCCGTGGTATACCGTGGAAATTTTTATGAGGCCAAACGATGAAGTCACCGGCCAGAGGAGTTTGAATTAACACGTCTCCTTTTGGAAAACCATGATCCTTCATGTGAGATGCTCCGGTTTGGAAGGAGCGGTCATCAAAACTTGTGCCAAACTTTACCAATTTTTTTCCACGGGGTCGTGAGAGCACGCCACAGGCACACATCGATTTTGATGATGTCCAAACTCCATCTGAATTTCCTATAGTTAAAATACCAACTAGGCCTACGCCAGTGGCCGCACCTCGCGACCGAAATGTTTGAAACTTCTCCCCGCTTCTCGAACAAACGGATGAAAACTCACAAAGCGACGCACAAATGATCTATACACCTTTGCTAGGCTGATAGTAAGGGGGTATCAGAGCTAGTATCATGCATACCAACTAGGTAATTTTGATGAGCTGTCATAGAAATAATTAAGTGAAGAAAGAGAGGGTTAAGTATCATATCATGAAACCATATCATAATAAATGATATGCTACTATGTGTCATGCATGACAATATAAATAAAGTACTACATATTATACTAGCTACTCTATGATACTATGCATTAGAGCAAGTACACAATAGAGTGACATAAGACTAGCCACAATGGGTAGTAACATAGAATGTTACTAGTCTATGTTACTACCTCTATAGTAGGGAGTAATATATGTGTAGTAACATGCAACACTTCATTTATTAGGATATAGACTCATCTTGCCTTGAGATGTGTGATGTTACTCATACTACTAGTAACACTACCCACAGTGGAATTAACATAGGTAGTAACATCACACATATCTAGATAAAATAGATAATGTGGCAAGCAATAAATGAAGAAATGGAGGAAAGTGGTAACATACCTAGTTACTAGTAGTATGAGTAACATCACACATATCAAGGCAAAAAGAGTCTATATCCTAATAAATGAAGTGTTGCATGTTACCACACATAAGTTACTCCCCACTATAGAGGTATTAACATAGACTAGTAACATGTGCATGTTACTAGTCTATGTTACTACCCATCGTGGCTAGTCTAACTAGCTATGTTACCACTTTCCTCTCCTTATTCATTTATTGCTTGCCACATCATCTATTTTATCTAGATACTTGTGATGTTACTACCTATGTTACTTCCACTGTGGGTAGTCTAAGCACGCTATAAGGAATAAAATAATATATATGTGCTCATTAGTTGGAGGAAAGAGAAGAGAAGCGGGCTCTTGGTTAGTTGAGCCAGCTGCAACACGAGACCCACGACACTTTGTGAGGATGTAAGGTGGGCCAACTATTGATAAACTAGTACGTATATAAATCTTATTATTGTACATGCCTGCTAAGAGGGTGGCTATATATGACATGGCAACTTCTTATAGCTGACCCTTGGATGTATTATTAACCATGCTCTTAGTGAGTTAGCTAGTATATCATAGACGACTAGCTAGTATCAGACTAGCCACAGTGGGAGTAACTTCAGCAATAACATTGTAACATCTCAAATTTTCAATTTGGAATGTTATACATAGATCATATTTGCATTGCATGTTTTTGCATTTTTGTTTGTGTAGTTCCTCGAAATTCTAAGCAACTCAAGGACCTACGGAGAGAGTTGGGGATTTTACCGTTTTCGTATTTGAGTTCGCTCGAATACCGGTACGAGAACAGTGTGATTCTAATTATTTTTCTCTCCTAAAAATATTTCTAAACACAAAATATGAGCGAAGATAATATGACTTCTCCAAAATAACAGAAATATTGGAGGAAAAATATTAAAATCACTTTTGGTATTTTTCTGGATTTATTTGCGGATTTATTTGCATAGGAAAAATACGTGTTTTTCAAAATTGCATTTAGGTCCAGGAAAAATGTCCACTTTGTCCTAAATATTATTCGAGGACGGTGAAAATTTATTTCGGGAATTTTGGAGTCCGTTTGGTATTACTTTCGTTAGTTTTTCTGCGCCAGGACTCTATTTAGAAAAAAAAAAGAAAAAAGGAAACCGACTTGGAGTCTTACTAGCCCAGGACTCTGGGCTTTATAAGTTGCCCGAGCCGGCCCAAAGCCGCCGCCAGCCCCCGCCCCGCGAAACCCTAGCCGCCCCGCCTCGCACTCCGCTAGCCGCCGCCGGTTGCCGCCGCCGCGTTAGCCGCTGCCGCCCGCCGCGTGCCGCCGCACCACCCCGCCGCCCCGCCGCCGCGTGCTGCCGCCGCCGCCGCCGCAGCACCCGCCGCCCCGCCGCCCCGTCGCCGGACCGCCGCCCCGCCGCTGCCGTCTCGCCGGAGTTCGCGAGGTAGATGCCGTTTTTTTTCTAGAACCGCTCGGTTTTTTTTAAACCGTAGATCTGTTTTATTAGATTAGATCGGTTCGGTTTTTCCGTCGGTTTAGTTATTTAGCGGACGTTCGTCCGTACGTAACGGTTTTCGTTAGTTAACCGCACACAGCGAACGTTCGTTCGTTAGACTGTTCGTTCGTTTTCTTTTTCGCGGTATTTATCCGCGGTTATTCCGATCGCGATTTCTGCCCTGATCTTGTTTTTCGTTTTTCTTTTCGCTCGAGAGTCGGAATCAGGTGATTCAAAATCCCAGATCTTCGTCTCGATGCCCTCTTTACGTTTAATCAACTTGAACAAAGTTTTGGCTACTGTAAATTTTGACTTTAGGCCAACTAGTAAACCGGAGCTCGTTTCTTTTGCAGTTTGAGTTTCGTTGCTTCTTTCGAGTTGATTCTTTTTGCAAACCGAAGTTCTTAAGTTGAACTATCTGGTTAGATCTTTTATTTGAGTTTTACCCATGCATTAGTTAAGTACTTATTGTGTGCTTGTTTGATTGCGATAGAGTACCCGGAGTGCGCCGCTTACTACCTTGAGTCTCTAGGTTTTGCGGATCATCAGCAAGGCAAGTAACACTTTGATCATACTTTCCAATTACCCAGTTTTCGTTGTATTAGTCCAACCCTCACACATTGCATGAGTAGGATCAATTAACTTGTGGGATTGGGAAGTAGATTGAGGTAGTACCTATTACCTGCATTACATTCAAACCTTTGGGAGTTACTCTACGTTTGCTGTTAGGACATGCTATGCTCGTAGACGTGGTTTGGGTTTGAGTGAAATCCATGACATATGTGAGTTTGTTAATTAAGGGTTCAACTTAAGGTGGCACCATTAATACACATCTGGGTGGATTGAGGCATCTGGGTATTCCAGTGATTGCCTGTATTTCTTTTGGACCGACACCCAGGCTCAAAGGGATCATGAGATTTTTCATACTAGAAACTTCCGTGTGCAGCCACATGCCAATATGGGCTCTGGCATAGTTGAGTAAGTTGTGGGAAACCTTTCCATGATGGGCTAGCAGATGTAGTGGGTTTTGTAGGTGTACCGGCCTATCTATCTGGTTAAGGGGACCTCCTCGGAAAGACTGTGTCTCGGTCATCCGTTTCTCAAACACCATGCAGTGCGAGAAACCAAACGGAGGCGATCGAGTCTTTTGGGGAAAAGTGCACAAACCTTTGCAGAGTGTACAAACTGATCATGATTAGCCGTGTCCCCGGTTATGGACGTCTTGAGTATCTAGTACTTGGATTATCATGTGAATCTCATCATGTTACTTTAATTAATTTTGTTGGGTTAATGATTATTTTAATTGGGGTTGAGAGGATGTCTATCTTCTCAACGATGTTTCAACTACCATGATAGTTAATTAAAATCTGTTCCTTTGAAGTAGGGAAAAATTGGCTTTACGCAAAAACTTAACCGTAGAGCTTTCCACCAGCCATATTGCATATAGTATAGCATTACTTCCATTGCATTTCTCTTGTGTTACCTTGCCAGCATATTCCATGTGCTGACCCGTTTTCGGGCCGCAACGTTTCATGTTGCAGACTTTTCAGACGACGAGTAAGATGCCCTTTTTAGGTCGCGGTTCTATACTCAGTGATGCCGCTGGAGTTGATGGACTCACTTATCTTCCAAGCCTTCCACTGTTATCGTGTTAGATGGCCTTCAGCCATATTATTTGTAATAAGTTCATCGTTGGACTATTGATGTAATAAGTGTGTGATTGCTACTCGGTTATAAATCCTTCGAGTACTGTGCGTGTCAGCATTACTGATCCAGAGATGACACTGATGCACAGAGATCGGACTGTTTGAGTTCTGGTTGCTACAAGATGGTATCAGAGCACACGCTGACTGTAGGACACGACCACTAAGACAAGCCCTAGAGCACTATTCACTCTTCTCTTTCTGACTCCTCATCTTTTCTACTCTTTAGGATGGTGCAAGCAAAGCACAAGTTCATGCAACCGGATGAAGAAACACCCTTTGGACGACACCTGAAGGAAGTCACCAGATATCTAAACATTGGATTACCAAGTTTCATCGGAACCTACAATGCCACTCTACCTGAGGAGGAGCGTTGGTTGATTCAAGCTCAAGTCCCAGGAAGGATGTTTGCACCCGTCACCTCACTCATAGCATTTTCCTTTAATGCGCCTACATGGAGCCTAGGAATGAGCATGGCAGCCCACATTGCTATGGGAAGGATTGGAGAAGTCTACAAGCAGGAGCTAAAGGACACCATCTACCAGATTTGTGGACGCAGAGATGAGAATTGGGATATGATCAGCACCCGGAAGGATAGGTCCATTCCAGCATTCATCCAGGAGTTGAACCACCACATTCGTCGCCAGGAGCACCAGATGTGTGCAGGGATGATAGATTTGAAGAAAGCCCTAAATAGGAATTTGGAGCTAGAAGAAGAACTCAAGTCTACACGCGACGGATATGAGGAGGAGATGAAGATACTTGTGGAGAAGAATGATGATTTGACCCGGAAGTTAGGGATATGTAATGCCCAGGATGGGACTATACCTCCTACGTGTCGAGGCACGACTTAAAGGTATAAGCCCATTCTGGAATGATCTCAAGTTTGGTATCTTTGCACGACTCATGTAAAAGAGGGATGAAAATGCAAAAGGAGATAGTTGGCTTACACTCGCCACTTCACACAATACAGTACATAAGCAAAACATCATTCAAAACATCACAACCCGACCACGGGCGAAGATCCAAAATAAATATACCAAAACACAAAGCCACAGGTCCGAATCACCCCTAGTAGAAACCACTACTGATCGCCGAAACGTCACAAGCATACGGCCACTCTCTTCATCGAGCTTCCAGTGAAGTACTTGAACCAGCTCCTGCATCATACTCGGCTGAACCTGCATCTGGTGTTGTAGTATCTGTGAGCCACGAGGACTCAGCAATCCCATAACCATGGGTATCAAGACTAGCAAAGCTTTATGGGTAGGAAGAAAGTAAAGTGGTGAGGCTGCAGCAGCGGCTAAGCATAATATGGTGGCTAGCTTACGAGTACAAGAATAAGATGAGCATCTACGCAAATGGTCGCAAACTAGTAGTGATCGCTAAAGATCCTGAACTACCTACGAGTCAAACATAACCCCACCGTGTTCTCTTCTCAAAGTGAAAAGAGACAGTCACGGTTACTCACACAGTTGTGTGTTTTACTTCGGATCCTCTGTCAAGTTTTCTACAACCGGACATTAACAAATTCCAATCTGCCACATAAACGCGGGCACGGCTTTCGAAAGATCATAACCCTGCAGGGGTGTCCCAACTTAGCCCATCACAAGCTCTCACGATTAGCTGAAGTGATAAATATAATATCATCACCCCTTATCTTAGGGAAATCCGATCAGACTCGGCATCCCGGTGCACAAGACATTTCGACAATGGTAAAACAAGTCCAGCAAGACCTCCCGGCGTGCCGACACCCTGATAGTAGCCGCGCGTATCTCGTCTCAGGCCACGTCCGGATGGGCGATGCTACAGGTTATACCAGATACCTCGGGTTTCCCCAAGGCGGCCCTGCAGGACCCCCGTTTGGGACCAACACCATCAGCACTGGCCCCCCCTGCTATGTAGAAAAGAGTACCCAGGGACGCGACCCCCTATGCAATTTAATTAATTAATTAAGTTGTTATTATGAGCAAATTAAAACCGAAGTTGGGCCTTGCTGGAGGAGTTTTATTCAAAGACGAACTGTCAAGGGGTCCCCATCCACCCATCGTGTAAGGAACGCAAAATCAAGGAACATAATGCCGATTTATCGGCGCCTAAGGTGGCATGAGTGGAAAAAAACACCGAGCAAAAGGCCAAGCCTTCCACCCATGCCCAGTATATAGGTGTGTTAATAATAATAATAATAGATATTGTGATATTCCAACAACAAGTTCCCTCCTGGAATGATCTTCATCTTCACCTGCAACTAACAACGCTATAAGAGGGGCTGAGCAAGTGGGTAACATAGCCAAACAGTGGTTTTGCAAGGAAGGTGTCAAAAGGTTAGAGGTTTCATGGCAACAAGGAGAGGCTGACATAAAAGATGGGTAGCGCGACATGTAACGATAGCATCGAGACATCTAAGCATGGCAATGGTAGTAAAGGTATCCAAGGGTATGATCATCTTGCCTGAGATTCCGCAAGGAAGAAGAACGGTCCATGAAGTAGACGGAGCAACATAGTCGAGCGAATCCTCACAACTCCGGAACGAAACCGAAGCTAACAAGAGAAGCAACCGGAAAGAAGCAAACAACACGGTAAACACACAAGCATAAACATGGCATACGATGCACATCCAAGTATGATGCATGTCCGGTTTAAATATGCATGGCATGGCAATGTGCACAAACAAAACTACAAGTTAAGTGGAGCTCAATATGCAACGAGTTGCATATTGACGAAACACCACATTTTAATTATTTAATTGACTCTCGTTTATTTACAAGACAAGATTAAATGTTTGTTAACATGGCAAGAGGTGAAGCAAGAGCAAACTACCTATTTAGGCAAGTTTAAATGAGGCCGGAATGACAAACAACAATTCCGGAAAACCCCATATGCATGTTTATTAATTTTAAGCAAACAACAATTCACTCACTTTAATGTTGTTAACATGATGCGGATGACATGATCAAGTTTTATGCAATTTTATTAAAAGTTAACAAGAAGAGATATGAAGTATTTGTCACCGTGGTGGAAAGAAAGGGTGCCACGACAACGATCCGAAAATGATGCAACGGCAACATCTCGGTTCCGGTAACCCGTTGAGAGACCGGTGCAAAAGATGACGGAGAGCGTGAGCGAGTCGAACAAGATGAAAGGTGGGGTGATCCCGTCACCGGGTTCCCACGAGTCGGCGACGAGGCAACCGAGGAGCATGACAAAAGACTAAACGGGCACGGTGCACACAAGGGAAACATCTCATACAACACGAGCATTCGTCCACGGGTCATCGTCTCGGGGTTATACCTTCGAAGCGTTCGTTCTCGGAGGGGTTCGAGTCGTCGAGGGACGTAGTGGAAGTAGTCGTTCTCGCGAGTCGTGGTACACGTTCATAGAGGGAAGTAGTCGTTCCGTAGAGGTACACGTTATGTAGCCGTTCACGCGGCGGTAGTTGGACTCGTCGTGGAAGTAGTGGTACAACTCCGTAGATGTTCGGGGTCGGTGTCATGGTACTTGGGGGTTCTCGTTCTTGCGACGGTAGTGGAACTTGACGTTTCGTTCATGGGTCTTCGGCGAGGGTAGTCGTTCACGTTGATGTAGTGGTACTCGCGGTCGTCGTGGAACTTGTCGGTCTCGGGACTTGGCGGCGGTAGTGGTACACTCGACCGTAGTCGAACTTGACGGAGAGGAACTTGGCGAATCCAATCGTCGCGGTACTTGACCTTCGAGGTCCTAGGATAAACAACAACAGCAACAAAACATGGCAAGGTCTCGGTCACGGCCACGACAAGTTGGGCGACGCAGAGGCCCGTCGAGGTGGCTGCTTCGGTGATGGCGCGAAGGAGGCAAAGCAGAGGAGGCGGCGGCGGAGCAGGACTCCAACAGCCTTGCTGGAGGAGAGATGGCGAGGCGGGTGGAGGTGGTTGTAGAGGCGCGGAAGAGGAGCCGGAGGGTGGTGCGCTGGAGGTGAGGCAGGGGCGGCGCCGGCGCTGTCGGGGTGCAGCGGCGTGCCCCGTCGGCATGGGTCGCCGGCGGCTGGCGAGGAGGCGGGCGGCGCGGCAAGGCTGGCCCGCGGCTGGAGATGGAGGGGCGCGGCAAGGGCCTGTTGACGAGGCACCATGGCAGGCGGCGCTCGGGCCGGCGAGGCCGGCGGCAGGCGCACGCTCGACGGCGGCGCGCGGAGCCGTTCTTTCGCTGGAGAAGGGCGGGGCCGTCGCGTGGAGGAGAGGGACGGAGGAGAGTTGACGGGGCGGAGGGAGATGGGGAATCGGGGTGCGGCGGTCGGTGGGAGTCCATGGCGGTGCGGCGGTGAGGCAGCGACGACGGGGAGGGCGCAGGCCCTTTGGGTGCTCGTGGACGAGGGGCGCGAAGGAGGACGTCCCCGGAGGCGCGAAGGAAGATCGGGCTGCGGGGGTGCTCGCGGGGATCGGGCAGGGTGGCGATGGGTTCGGGCGAGAGAAGGGAGATGGGATCGGGCTGCGAGGGAACGAGGGGTGGCGGCGGTGTAGGGAGAGAGCGAGGGGGAGTCGATGAGGAGATGGGGCTCGGGGTCGAGCTAGGTTAGGCCGCCGGTGGGTTGGGCCAATTGGCCAGCCAGACTTCCCTTCTCCCCCTCTCTAAAACTCCTTAGAAGAAGGAAAAAGAAAGAGAAAAGAAAAAATAAACGAAAAAAAGATAGATAGAAAAAAAGATGGAGAGGTTTAGTGAAAAAATTTGAGCAAGAGGATAAAAATCTTGGACTCACACAAAAATGTGTTAATGCAAGAAATTAGGAATGGCCAAGATTGAAAGATTAAATTCAAATTCCTTTGAATTTAACTCGAAAGGTTTGAACTAGGACATGGTTTTTGAAGTGTCCAAAAATGATCGGATATTGGAGGAACCTCGATAAAAAATGGATAAGAATTGATGGCAAGGTTTGGGAGTAGAAACTTGGAGTGAAATAGGCATGGGGAAAATATGCAAGTGTGTTGCGGTTAATTCCAAACAATGGAATATTTAAAATAGCTCCCTAATAATATTAGGAGGATATGTTACAAAGAGAAGTCATCCTTCCCTCGATTTAAATGGACCGAAGGTCCACACGATTTATTTAAGTTGAGATGCAAAATTAAAGTCATGATGGCATGATGACATGATGCAAAGCAAAAATAAATAACACAAGCACAAACGAAACACACGGAAGAACCCGGAACATCTGGAATCTTCTGGGACGTCGGTCTTCGGGCGTCACAACTCTCCCACACTAACAGAGGATCTCGACCCAAGATCCTAGAGATGGCACCGGATAAAAACGGGAGAGGATGAGGTAAAACAAAGTTGCTTCTTCGACAAACGAGTGAAACCACGAGCCTGAGAGGTTGAACAATCTTGAAAGAAAGAATATAATGGAGATGAATGAACTTAAGAGCACTCCGGTAAAATGAGGAACAAGGAACACCACGAGAACCTTGCAGGTTGAAAGACATGAAACAAGAGCTTACGAACCAAAAGAATATGAAACCACAACGGTATAGCCAAGGAATAAGAATGACATAATTCGGACAACACTCCGACTGAAAATGGAAGGAATTAACATGAGCTTTGAGGAGATGGAATGATACTTGATGAAATGAACAGCATATTGCCTCCGAAACAATTGAAAGAATGGCACAAGGGGTAAGAAAGATTCAGACAGCACTCCGGTTGAAAAGAGAGGCAAACTTGATAAAATGAGGGAACTAGAATGTAGGTGATAACATTCCAGTTAAATAGACAATCAAGGGAAGAATATGATCTTGATAAAAATGAGATGATGGTCAAAGAGAGCAATATCACAAAGCCTCCGGAATGAAAGAATAGAATATAGATCAACGAAAGAAATGAATGGAGAAGAAAAATGACAACTTCTCCCACAAATGAATTAGGAAATCCTCCTTACAAAGAAGGGTTGAATGGGGTTGATGGAAAAATCAACAACGAAAACGAATAAGCTTGATGTGGGCTTATGGAAAACATCTCAAAATTAAGAGGTGACAACCCGCCACTGACGAAAACATTTGATTGGATTGAGATCAACAAGGAGACGATAAACTTATTTCACCGGAATGATAAATGAAGAACTTGGGTCATTTATAAGCACCATAAAAGCAACAATCCTTAGGGAAAGCTTTTAGGTGAAATACAACCCAAGATTACTCCAACGAATAATTGAAGAGTTGAAAAGATCTCATGAACAAGGAAAAATGATGGTTTTAAATATCTCATTCTTGATAACTTGTGAATCATGAAACATGGAGGAAAATTATCAAGAATGACATAACACCATCTCAAAGATAAGGTAGAAAGGATTGCAATTGGAAAGCATGATGAAGAATGCTTGAGCTTCAACAAGAATCTTGATGAAGACTTCGAGGATGAATTAAAACATGATGAACCACCATGAAAACTCCGGTAATGAAAGCATGAGAAGTGAAAGATGAAAAGAATAAGATTCAAGGCCTGCGATGAATTGGATTGAGCTTTGGAATGATATAATTGAAATAACTTGGAGCTCCGGAAAACAAGATGAACAACTTAGAACCGAGAATATGATATGATGAACAAGCTCCGGAAAAAGAGATTAAATCACCTCGGGGAAAAGAATAAGATTTACTGTATGCTTATCCTTCATCAAATTAAATTGATGACAAGCAACGGATTTGGCCTACTACTTATTCTTCTTGAAAAGGATTAAAGAGAGATCTCGCACAAACTTGGGTAAATCTTCAACGAACCACCGGTAGGATTGTGAAAGAACAAATGAATTAAAACGATAACAACGGAAGAGTAATCTTGAATGAACCACCGTAAGAATTGAACCCGGTTGATGAAAGAGAATAATCACCGGGAAGAATAAGCACTTGAGGAAAATTTAGATACAAGAGAACGAAAAGATCGCGAGCCGATTAAGAGTACTTGAACAAAGCACCGGTAGAATATGAAGACGAACGAAGAGGCATCAATGAAGGATGTTTGGAGGACAAAGTTGAAAACTGAGAACGAAGAAATATTCTGAAATGATGGCCTTCGGAGGATCACAATGGGAAGAATTCATGAAGAATCTTGAGAGAACGGGCCAAGATTTACGATAAACACTTCTCCGGTCTTCAAATGTTGAGAATGAAGACGAGAAATGCCATGAAGAATTTCGAGATACTCCGGACGAATGACAAGAGGAAGGTGGAGCTAAAGATGGAAATAGTTGAAAACAAGCTTGGAGAAGGCATGTGACTGATGGAGATCATTCTTACATCACACTTTGAAAAGAATTTGAGTATAACTCCAGAAAAATAAGAAGAGTCGGGCAAGATCCTGGGAAAAGACCTGTGGGTTAGGGCCCACTCAAAAGAAATCACCATTGAAAAAGATTGCTTGAGAGATATTGCACCGGTTGAATTAAATGGCTTGAATAAGATAACAATCCTCAAAAAATAATTTGAACGGATTAAGAATGGAATTATGAATCTTCAGCACTCCGGATATGAATAACAAGAGGAGAATGATTAATTGGTGCACCGGAATAAGAAAGCATTGTGAAATGAGGAAAAGGATAAGATCAACACCGAAATCTTGAATTACATCCACCGACAGAATTTGAGAACAAAAGAATGATGAACTTGAAGCTCTTGAGCATCTTCACGATAAATCACTGGATAAGAACATTGAAGGAAAGAATGAAGAACTCACGTGAATAAAATGGATACTTCATCTGAGAATTTCTTGCTCCGAGAAGAAGAAGGGTGGGAGGGTGGGAAAAACAAGGACAACTTGGGATGAATGAAACATACAAATCGTCGGATTTCTCAACGGCGTCCGTATGGAATAACTTGAAGAGAAGGCACACCGATTGAAAGGGATTAACATGAAGATCTCGATGGTCAAGAAGAATTAGCACTCCCATAGAAATATGAGCATACTAATTAGGAAGGTATGGAATCAACATTTGACATCGAAGCAACTCGAATACCAGAATCAAAATAAAAACAACGGGTAGATATGTTGCAGCATAGTCTTCACAATATCATTCGAACAGAGAATTGAACGAAATAATTCCGTAGGTACATCAACTTGTCTAGAAGCCAATTGGGAGAACAGAAGATAAATAAAAAACAACAAGGCGCAGATGGAACAAATACAAGATAGAAGTTTCATTCGACATATTCGTGCTGAAAGCTCATGGAACGTGTTACAAAAGGGTTTTGCAATCCCCGGATCAGCATAGCCAAGGACCCTTTAAGATGCAACTCCCGATCGGAACAAGGCCCATAAAACCACTTCACTCAATGTAGAACCCCGAACTCCATATCATGCATTCGTTGGAAGAATGCCTACGAGCTACTAGATGAACCCACCTATTAATTTCCGAAAGTTTCCAGTTATGCAATCAGGTGTTGGGGATACAGGGGAAGCATCGCGCACTCAACTCTAATCCTACGTCCAGCTGTATCCATCCTTCAACACATAACCAGTTATTTCCGGAAACCGTTTACCTCGGACCTTCGAAACGCATCTACTATACTAGCTATGGCAATACTCCCGAACTACCTCCCCAGTACTGGGTGATGTCGGGGTTATCTTGCCACTAACCGCATAGGAGAGTTTTCGATGTCGGTCGTCTTAAGTATTCTAGAACTGCCGCGATATGTTTGTGACGACAATACCCCGAAGCTCAACTCCCCGGGACACTGCCACAACCCCTAATGTCAGGAGGCATCGAGAACAATATTCTCGTCACAAAGACATCGAAACAATCCAAACAATACTCGCGAGATTCCTAAAAAAAATTTGTGCAATTTTTGAGAGTAGAAGAGGCAAGAGTAATCGTCAGGAGTTCTCACCAGAGTGAAAAGAGATGAGGAGCAAAGAAATCCTACTCTCCGATATAAATATAGGACTCAAAACATTTTAAGTGTGTGCCTAGACTCAACCGTCAACGATTCGATCAATCAGTGGGGGCTCCTAGGTCGGAGAAGGCTCTGATATCAACATGTAATGACCAGGATGGGACTATACCTCCTACGTGTCGAGGCACGACTTAAAGGTATAAGCCCATTCTGGAATGATCTCAAGTTTAGTATCTTTGCACGACTCATGTAAAAGAGGGATGAAAATGCAAAAGGAGATAGTTGGCTTACACTCACCACTTCACACAATACAGTACATAAGCAAAACATCATTCAAAACATCACAACCCGACTACGGGCGAAGATCCAAAATAAAGATACCAAAACACAAAGCCACAGGTCCGAATCGCCCCTAGTAGAAACCACTACTGATCGCCGAAACATCACAAGCATACGGCCACTCTCTTCATCGAGCTTCCAGTGAAGTACTTGAACCAGCTCCTGCATCATACTCGGCTGAACCTGCATCTGGTGTTGTAGTATCTGTGAGCCACGAGGACTCAGCAATCCCATAACCATGGGTATCAAGACTAGCAAAGCTTTATGGGTAGGAAGAAGGTAAAGTGGTGAGGCTGCAGCAGCGGCTAAGCATAATATGGTGGCTAGCTTACGAGTACAAGAATAAGATGAGCATCTACGCAAACGGTCGCAAACTAGTAGTGATCGCTAAAGATCCTGAACTACCTATGAGTCAAACATAACCCCACCGTGTTCTCTTCTCAAAGTGAAAAGAGACAGTCACGGTTACTCACACAGTTGTGTGTTTTACTTCGGATCCTCTGTCAAGTTTTCTACAACCGGACATTAACAAATTCCAATCTGCCACATAACCGCGGGCACGGCTTTCGAAAGATCATAACCCTGCAGGGGTGTCCCAACTTAGCCCATCACAAGCTCTCACGATTAGCTGAAGTGATAAATATAATATCATCACCCCTTATCTTAGGGAAATCCGATCAGGCTCGGCATCCCGGTGCACAAGACATTTCGACAATGGTAAAACAAGTCCAGCAAGACCTCCCGGCGTGCTGACACCCTGATAGTAGCCGCGCGTATCTCGTCTCAGGCCACGTCCGGATGGGCGATGCTACAGGTTATACCAGATACCTCGGGTTTCCCCAAGGCGGCCCTGCAGGACCCCCGTTTGGGACCAACACCATCAGCATTGGCCCCCCCTGCTATGTAGAAAAGAGTACCCGGGGACGCGACCCCCTATGCAATTTTATTAATCAATTAAGTTGTTATTATGAGCAAATTAAAACGAAAGTTGGGCCTTGCTGGAGGAGTTTTATTCAAAGACGAACTGTCAAGGGGTCCCCATCCACCCATCGTGTAAGGAACGCAAAATCAAGGAACATAATGCCGGTTTATCGGCGTCTAAGGTGACATGAGTGGAACAAAACACCGAGCAAAAGGCCAAGCCTTCCACCCATGCCCAGTATATAGGTGTGTTAATAATAATAATAATAATAGATATTGTGATATTCCAACAACAAGTTCCCTCCTGGAACGATCTTCATCTTCACCTGCAACTAACAACGCTATAAGAGGGGCTGAGCAAGCGGGTAACATAGCCAAACAGTGGTTTTGCTAGGAAGGTGTCAAAAGGTTAGAGGTTTCATGGCAACAAGGAGAGGCTGACATAAAAGATGGGTAGCGCGACATGTAACGATAGCATCGAGACATCTAAGCATGGCAATGGTAGTAAAGGTATCCAAGGGTATGATCATCTTGCCTGAGATTCCGCAAGGAAGAAGAACGGTCCATGAAGTAGACGGAGCAACATAGTCGAGCGAATCCTCACAACTCCGGAACGAAACCGAAGCTAACAAGAGAAGCAACCGGAAAGAAGCAAACAACACGGTAAACACACAAGCATAAACATGGCATACGATGCACATCCAAGTATGATGCATGTCCGGTTTAAATATGCATGGCATGGCAATGTGCACAAACAAAACTACAAGTTAAGTGGAGCTCAATATGCAACGAGTTGCATATTGACGAAACACCACATTTTAATTATTTAATTGACTCTCGTTTATTTACAAGACAAGATTAAATGTTTGTTAACATGGCAAGAGGTGAAGCAAGAGCAAACTACCTATTTAGGCAAGTTTAAATGAGGCCGGAATGACAAACAACAATTCCGGAAAACCCCATATGCATGTTTAGTAATTTTAAGCAAACAACAATTCACTCACTTTAATGTTGTTAACATGATGCGGATGACATGATCAAGTTTTATGCAATTTTATTAAAAGTTAACAAGAAGAGATATGAAGTATTTGTCACCGTGGTGGAAAGAAAGGGTGCCACGGCAACGATCCGAAAATGATGCAACGACAACATCTCGGTTCCGGTAACCCGTTGAGAGACCGGTGCAAAAGATGACGGAGAGCGTGAGCGAGTTGAACAAGATGAAAGGTGGGGTGATCCCGTCACCGGGTTCCCACGAGTCGGCGACGAGGCAACCGAGGAGCATGACAAAAGACTAAACGGGCACGGTGCACACAAGGGAAACTTCTCATACAACACGAGCATTCGTCAACGGGTCATCGTCTCGGGGTTATACCTTCGAAGCGTTTGTTCTCGGAGGGGTTTGAGTCGTCGAGGGACGTAGTGGAAGTAGTCGTTCTCGCGAGGCGTGGTACACGTTCGTAGAGGGAAGTAGTCGTTCTGTAGAGGTACACGTTATGTAGCCATTCACGCGGCGGTAGTTGGACTCGTCGTGGAAGTAGTGGTACAACTCCGTAGATGTTCGGGGTCGGTGTCGTGGTACTTGGGGGTTCTCGTTCTTGCGACGGTAGTGGAACTTGACGTTTCGTTCATGGGTCTTCGGCGAGGGTAGTCGTTCACGTTGATGTAGTGGTACTCGCGGTCGTCGTGGAACTTGTCGTTCTCGGGACTTGGCGACGGTAGTGGTACACTCGACCGTAGTCGAACTTGACGGAGAGGAACTTGGCGAATCCAATCGTCGCGGTACTTGACCTCCGAGGTCCTGGGATAAACAACAACAGCAACAAAACATGGCAAGGTCTCGGTCACGGCCACGGCAAGTTGGGCGACGCAGAGGCCCGTCGAGGTGGCTGCTCCGGTGGTGGACCGAAGGAGGCAAAGCAGAGGAGGCGGCGGCGGAGCAGGACTCCAACAGCCTTGCTGGAGGAGAGATGGCGAGGCGGCTGGAGGTGGTTGTAGAGGCGCGGAAGAGGAGCCGGAGGGTGGTGCGCTGGAGGTGAGGCAGGGGCGGCGCCGGCGCTGTCGGGGTGCAGCGGCGTGCCTCGTCGGCCTGGGTCGCCGGCGGCTGGCGAGGTGGCGGGCGGCGCGGCAAGGCCGGCCCGCGGCTGGAGATGGAGGGGCGCGGCAAGGGCCTGTCGACGAGGCACCATGGCAGGCGGTGCTCGGGCCGGCGAGGCCGGCGGCAGGCGCACGCTCGACGGCGGCGCGCGGAGCTGTTCTTTCGCTGGAGAAGGGCGGGGCCGTCGCATGGAGGAGAGGGACGGAGGAGAGTTGACGGGGCGGAGGGAGATGGGGAATCGGGGTGCGGCGGTCGGTGGGAGTCCATGGCGGTGCGGCGGTGAGGCAGCGACGACGGGGAGGGCGCAGGCCCTTTGGGTGCTCGTGGACGAGGGGCGCGAAGGAGGACGTCCCCGGAGGCGCGAAGGAAGATCGGGCTGCGGGGGTGCTCGCGGGGATCGGGCAGGGTGGCGATGGGTTCGGGCGAGAGAAGGGAGATGGGATCGGGCTGCGAGGGAACGAGGGGTGGCGGCGGTGTAGGGAGAGAGCGAGGGGGAGTCGAGGAGGAGATGGGGCTCGGGGTCGAGCTAGGTTAGGCCGCCAGTGGGTTGGGCCAATGGGTCAGCCAGACTTCCCTTCTCCCCCTCTCTATAACTCCTTAGAAGAAGGAAAAAGAAAGAGAAAAGAAAAATAAACGAAAAAAAGATAGATAGAAGAAAAGATGGAGAGGTTTAGTGAAAGAATTTGAGCAAGAGGATAAAAATCTTGGACTCACACAAAAATGTGTTGATGCAAGAAATTAGGAATGGCCAAGATTGAAAGATTAAATTCAAATTCCTCTGAATTTAACTCGAAAGGTTTGAACTAGGACATGGTTTTTGAAGTGTCCAAAAATGATCGGATTTTGGAGGAACCTCGAGAAAAAATGGATAAGAATTGATGGCAAGGTTTGGGAGTAGAAACTTGGAGTGAAATAGGCATGGGGAAAATATGCAAGTGTGTTGCGGTTAATTCCAAACAATGGAATATTTAAAATAGCTCCCTAATAATATTAGGAGGATATGTTATAAAGAGAAGTCATCCTTCCCTCGATTTAAATGGACCGAAGGTCCACACGATTTATTTAAGTTGAGATGCAAAATTAAAGTCATGATGGCATGATGACATGATGCAAAGCAAAAATAAATAACACAAGCACAAATGAAACACACGGAAGAACCCGGAACATCTGGAATCTTCTGGGACGTCGGTCTTCGGGCGTCACAGGATACTCATGGGAGAAGAAGACGAGGAAGAAGAACCCAAGGAGATTCCACCGAAAGACTATATCATTATAGATGACACAGATTCGGAAGCTGAGGATAGCAAGGACGAAGACTATGAAGATGAAGCTGGAGCAGATATTATGGAATCCTCTGCCGATCAATATTTTTAGATGACCACCCTGTGACTAGTAGTTTACCTCCATATATTAGTCTTAGAGCACCTGTGTAACGATCGTTAGATTTGTAAGACCTTGTTTGAAATTGATTGGTGGCAACTTTCAATAACTACCAGGAGTTGGTTGACCGCGCCCTAATGATTGAAAGGAAGCACCAGCAGATTGAGAGTCGCAAGAGGAAGTATGGGCAAGGAAAGTATAATTCTGGAGCTCAGCAGAAGCCCCGCTTTACCCCTAAAGCGGTAGGACAGTTTCAACATACCCATGGAGGAGGTAGCTCGCACAACCACAATGGCACCAAGAATGGCAATGGAAATGGGAATGGAGCCAATGGAAACCAGAACCGCCCTACACCGTCTACACCCACCAAGAGGGATTTTAGCGATGTCACTTGTTACAAGTGTGGGAAGAATTTACATTATGCCAATGAATGCCCAGAAGCTAAGAATGGGAACGGCAATGGAAGCGCCGCGAAGAAGCCCAACCCGTTCAACAAAGGACAAGTGAACCACGTGACCGTGAAGGAGGTAGAAGAGCAACCAGATGCTGTTGTCGGTAAGTTTTGGTTAAGACATTTACCGCAATAGTCCTTTTCGATACTGGTGCATCGCATTCATATATTTCAAGGGGATTCGTAAATAGACATAGGATGTCCACCCGAGTTCTTAAGACCCCCATGTTAGTAAGTTTGCCTGGAGCAGATTATATGGCACACCAAGGATGTTTTCAGACGCCATTGAGCATAGGACGCCATACTTTCCCCTCTGACCTAATAGTTCTGGAGTCACAAGGATTGGATGTGATATTATGTATGGATTGGCTATCGAAGTATGGAGGCAATATTGATTGTGCCAGTAAGTCTATTTTGCTCACCACCCCGGAGGGAAAAAGGATTAAGTATGTATCTAGGCATTCGCCTATAAGGACTCAAGTACATTCTCTCACGGGAGTTGTTCAGGAGGAAGTGCCAGTAGTGAAGGATTATCCGGATGTGTTCCTAGAGGAGTTACCTGGCATGCCACCGGATAGAGATATAGAGTTTTTGATTGAACTTTTGCCAGGCACCGGGCCAATTTCTAAGAGACCATATAGGATGCCCGCAAAGGATTTGGAGGAGATAAAGAAACAGATTAAGGAGTTACTGGATAAAGGATTCATATGCCCAAGTTCTTCGCCTTGGGGTTCGCCAGTACTTCTAGTGGAGAAGAAGGATGGATCGTTAAGAATGGTTGTCGATTACCGAGGATTGAATGAAGTAACGATCAAGAACAAGTACCCATTGCCGATGATCAATGATCTGTTTGATAGATTGCAAGGAGCTAAGGTATTTTCCAAGATCGATCTACGATCCAGGTACCATCAATTGAAGATCCGGGAGCAGGATATACCTAAGACGGCCTTTACCACTAGGTATGGGTTGTACGAGTATACTGTTATGTCGTTTGGTCTGACAAACGCACCGGCATACTTTATGAACCTGATGAACAAAGTGTTTATGGAGTATTTGGATAAGTTCGTCGTAGTGTTCATAGATGATATATTGATCTTCTCGAAGGATGAAGAGGAGCATGCAGAGCATTTGCGTTTGGTATTGGAGAAGCGCAGAGAACATCAGTTATATGCCAAGTTTAGCAAATGTGAGTTTTGGTTGAAGGAAGTCGGATTCCTCGGACATGTTATATCTGGAGAAGGAATAGCAGTAGATCCCGCTAAGGTGGACACTGTGACCAATTGGGAAGCACCGACGACAGTTGGAGAGATCCGGAGTTTTCTTGGACTTGCAGGATACTACCGGAGATTCATCGAGAATTTCTCGAGGATTGCAAAGCCAATGACAGAGTTGTTAAAGAAGGACATCAAGTTCAGCTGGACAGAAGAATGTGAGGCCAGTTTTTAGGAATTAAAGAAACGTTTGGTCCCATCCCCTGTGTTGATTCTGCCAGATCAACATAAGGATTATGAGGTGTACTGCGACGCTTCACGTCGAGGACTTGGAGCTGTTCTTATGCAGGAAGGAAGAGTTGTTTCGTATGCTTCACGACAACTAAAACCTCATGAGATGAACTATGCCACCCACGATTTGGAGTTAGCAGCCGTAGTGCATGCATTGAAGACGTGGAGACATTTTCTCATTGGAAACCATTGTGAAGTATATACGGATCACAAGAGTTTGAAGTATATATTCACTCAGAAGGATCTGAATCTTAGGCAAAGGAGATGGCTGGAACTCATTAAGGATTATGACATGAGATTGCATTATCATACCGGAAAGGCTAACGTAGTAGCTGATGCGCTAAGCCATAAGAGCCATGTCAATACCCTAATGATGGAAGAATTTCCAAAGGAGTTAGCCGAGAACCTACGAGAACTACGTTTGGAGATAGTTCCGAGAGGCTATGTAGCAACGCTAGAAATCCAGTCTACCCTGATGGATAAAATCAGAGAAGCTCAGAAAGCTGACAAGGAGGTTGCCTCTATAAAGGAGAGGATGAACGAAGGAAAAGCTAAAGGATTTCATGAGGATGAGCACGACACCCTATGGTTTGAGGATCGAATCTATGTGCCCAACGACCCGGAGATCAAGAAGTTGACTTTACAGGAGGCCCATGATTCACCATACTCGATTCACCCAGGAAATACTAAGATGTATTTGGATTTGAAGGATATTTTCTGGTGGACCGGTATGAAGAAGGATATTGCGGAGTATGTAGCAGTTTGTGATGTGTGTCAAAGAGTAAAGGCAGAACATCAGAAGCCAGCAGGATTGTTACAACCTATGCCAATACCCGAATGGAAGTGGGAGAAGCTTGGCATGGATTTTATCACCGGATTGCCCAGGACTAAAGCAGGATATGATTCAATCTGGGTAGTAGTAGACCGATTGACGAAGGTAGCCCACTTTATTCCTGTGAAACCACTTATACCAGTGCAAAGTTGGCAAAGATATACATGACCAGAATTGTATGTCTGCATGGAGTTCTGAAGAGCATCATATCAGATAGGGGAACCCAGTTTACCTCAAAGTTCTGGAAGCAGTTACATGAAACCTTGGGTACCAGGCTAGAGTTTAGCACAGCGTTCCACCCGCAGACAGATGGATAGACTGAAAGAGTCAATCAGATTTTGGAAGATATGCTTAGAGCCTGTGCTTTAGATTATCGATCTAGTTGGGATGGCAACTTGCCCTATGCGGAGTTCTCATACAACAACAGCTACCAAACCAGTTTGAAGATGGCCCCTTTCGAGGCATTGTATGGAAGGAGATGCCGAACACCGTTGTCATGGGATGAAGTTGGAGACCGACGGTTGTTTGGACCAGACTTAATCAAAGAGTCTGAGGAGAAGGTAAAGTTGATCCGGGATAGATTGAAGGTAGCTCAGTCCAGGCAGAAGAGTTATGCAGACTCGAAGCGCAAAGAGATAACCTATGAGGTCGGGGATAGAGCATACTTGAGAGTATCGCCTTTGCGAGGAGTTAAACGTTTCGGAGTTAAAGGGAAGTTAGCCCCGAGATTTGTGGGACCTTACCGTGTTTTGGAACGCATGGGAGAGGTTGCCTATAAGTTGGAATTGCCAGAAGGATTGTCAGGAGTGCATGACGTGTTTCACGTTTCGCAGCTTAAGAAGTGTCATGCGGAGATGGCCGATATACCGCTTAGAGACACAGTACCCCTGGAAGCAATTCAGTTGGACAGTGATCTGACCTACGAGGAGAAACCGGTTAAGATTCTCGAATTTTCGAGCAGAGTTACTCGCAATAAGGTTATCAAGTTTTGCAAAGTTCAGTGGAGTCACCACACCGAGGAAGAAGCCACCTGGGAACGAGAAGATGATCTACGCAAGGACCACCCACACATGTTCTCTAGCCAAGTCGAATCTCGAGGGCGAGATTCATTCTAAGGGGGGTAGGTTTGTAACATCCCAAATTTTCAATTTGGAATGTTAAACATAGATCATATTTGCATTGCATGTTTTTGCATTTTTGTTTGTGGAGTTCCTCGAAATTCTAAGCAACTCAAGGACCTACAGAGAGAGTTGGGGATTTTACCGTTTTCGTATTTGAGTTCGCTCGAATACCTGTACGAGGACAGTGTGATTCTAATTATTTTTCTCTCCTAAAAATATTTCTAAACACAAAATATGAGCAGAGATAATATGACTTCTCCAAAATAACAGAAATATTAGAGGAAAAATATTAAAATCACTTTTGGTATTTTTCTGGATTTATTTGCATAGGAAAATACGCGTTTTTCAAAATTGCATTTAGGTCCGGGAAAAATCTTCACTTTGTTCTAAATATTATTATAGGACGGTGAAAATTTATTTCGGAAATTTTGCAGTCCGTTTGGTATTTCTTTCGTTAGTTTTTCTACGCCAGGACTCTATTTAGAAAAAAAAAGGAAACCGACTTGGAGTCTTACTAGCCGAGGACTCTGGGCTTTATAAGTCGCCCGAGCCGGCCCAAAGCCGCCGCCAGCCCCCGCCCCGTGAAACCCTAGCCGCCGCGCCTCGCACTCCGCGCCGCCGCCGCCGGTTGCCGCCGCCGCCAGCTGCCGCCCCGCCGCCGCGTGCCGCCGCCCTGCCGCCGCACCACCCCGCTGCCCCGCCGCCGCGTGCTGCCGCCGCCGCCGCCGCACCACCCGTCTCCCCGCCGCTGCCGTCTCGCTGGAGTTCGCGAGGTAGATGTCATTTTTTTTCTAGAACCGCTCGGTTTTTTTAAAAAACCGTAGATCTGTTTTATTAGATTAGATCGGTTCGGTTTTTCCGTCGGTTTAGTTATTTAGCGGATGTTCGTCCGTACGTTCGTTTTAACGAACAGTTTTCGTTAGTTAACCGCAGACAGCGAACGTTCGTTCGTTAGCCTGTTCGTTCGTTTTCTTTTTCGGGGTATTTATCCGCGGTTATTCCGATCGTGATTTCTGCCCTGATCTTGTTTTTCGTTTTTATTTTCGCTCGAGAGACGGAATCAGGTGATTCAAAATCCCAGATCTTCGTCTCGATGCCCTCTTTACGTTTAATCAACTTGAACAAAGTTTTGGCTAGTGTAAAATTTGACTTTAGGCCAACTAGTAAACCGGAGCTCGTTTCTTTTGCAGTTTGAGTTTCGTTGCTTCTTTCGAGTTGATTCTTTTTGCAAACCGGAGTTCTTAAGTTGAACTATCTGGTTAGATCTTTTATTTGAGTTTTACCCGTGCATTAGTTAAGTACTTATTGTGTGCTTGTTTGATTGCGATAGAGTACCCGGAGTGCGCCGCTTGCTACTTTGAGTCTCTAGGTTTTGCGGATCATCAGCAAGGCAAGTAACACTTTGATCATACTTTCCAATTACCCAGTTTTCGTTGCATTAGTCCAACCCTCACACATTGCATGAGTAGGATCAATTAACTTGTGGGATTGGGAAGTAGATTGAGGTAGTACCTATTACCTGCATTACATTCAAACCTTTGGGAGTTACTCTACGTTTGTTGTTAGGACATGCTATGCTCGTAGACGTGGTTTGGGTTTGAGTGAAATCCATGACAGATGTGAGTTTGTTAATTAACGGTTCAACTTAAGGTGGCAACATTAATACACATCTGGGTGGACTGAGGCATCTGGGTATTCCAGTGATTGCCTGTTTTTCTTTTGGACCGCCACCCAGGCTCAAAGGGATCATGAGATTTTTCATACTAGAAAGTTTCGTGTGTAGCCACATGCCAATATGGGCTCTGGCATAGTTGAGTAAGTTGTGGGAAACCTTTCCATGATGGGCTAGCAGATGTAGTGGGTTTTGTAGGTGTACCGGCCTATCTATCTGGTTAAGGGGACCTCCTCGGAAAGATTGTGTCTCGGTCATCCGTTTCTCAAACACCATGCAGTGCGAGAAACCAAACGGAGGCGACCGAGTCTTGTGGGGAAAAGTGCACAAACCTCTGCAGAGTGTACAAACTGATCATGATTAGCCGTGTCCCCGGTTATGGACGTCTTGAGTATCTAGTACTTGGATTATCATGTGAATCTCATCATGTTACTATAATTAATTTTGTTGGTTTAATGATTATTTTAATTGGGGTTGAGAGGATGTATATCTTCTCAACGATGTTTCAACTACCATGATAGTTAATTAAAATCTATTCCTTTGAAGTAGGGAAAAATTGGCTTTACGCAAAAACTTAACCGTAGAGCTTTCCACCAGCCATATTGCATATAGTATAGCATTACTTCCATTGCATTTCTCTTGTATTACCTTGCCAGCATATTGCATGTGTTGACCCGTTTTCGGGCTGCAACATTTCATGTTGCAGACTTTTCAGACGACGAGTAAGATGCCCTTTTTAGGTCGCGGTTCTATACTCAGTGATGCCGCTGGAGTTGATGGACTCACTTATCTTCCAAGCCTTCCACTGTTATCGTGTTAGATGGCCTTCAGCCATATTATTTGTAATAAGTTCATCGTTGGACTATCGATGTAATAAGTGTGTGATTGCTACTCTGTTATAAATCCTTCGAGTATTGTGCGTGTCAGCATTACTGATCCAGGGATGACACTGATGCACAGAGATCGGACTGTTTAAGGTCTGGTCGCTACAAACATCGACTCCAACTCAGCAAACTTGCTTTATGTGGCAATAAGTTAATGAGGAGAGAGATAGTTTCAGTAACTTAACTAGTTACTGTAACATCACATGTCCCAATGCAATATAAGTCTATAACCTAATAAATGAAGCTTTGCATGACACTACACTTATGTTACTACCCACTATGAAGGTAGTAACATATATAGCCTAGGGATGTGTGTATGTTACTAGTGTATGTTACTCTCCCTTGTGGCTAGCTAGTCTCATACTCCCTCCTTTCCGGTTTAGGCTGGTTGTAATGGTATTATCATAAGAGGTATCATGCATGCCAACTAGACTTTCTGGATGATGTGGCACCTAATTAAATGAGGAAAGAGAGGATGTGGTATCATATCATGATACCGTGTCATATTAAATGTTGTACTACTACTTTGTGTGATGTATGATAATTAATAAGCCAACCTAAGATGCTAACTTATGATACTATGCATTACGGAAGTAGTATCCTACACTATCATATATATATATGCATGATACTAGTATATGATACTCCCCATTACAACCGGCCTTATAGGGCTCAATTCAAAAATCTCACCAACCAAGGTAGATGGTGAGTGGTGGAATACTTTTTGTAGTTTGCAAAAACACCCAATTAAGGCTGGTTGTAATGGAGAGTATCATATACTAGTATCATGCACATGATACTAGTGTATGATACTACATCAGTAGTGCATAGTATCATATGTTAGTATCATAGGATATTCATTTATTGCCATGCATGACACATACTAGCACATCATTTAATATGATACGGTATCATAATATGATACTCAACCCCCTCTCTCTTCATTTAATTCTATGCCACATCATCAAAATTGCCTAGTTGGCATGCATGATACTATCTATGATACTCCCATTACGGGCAGCCTAAGGCTTTTGTTTTCCTCAAAAAAATATGTTTTCCAATGTATTAATTGCATTACATGCATGCATATATAAAGTACATGCATTGGTCAACTTTCTCTTAATACTTGCATGCAATGATTTAATGCACCTTGGAATCTGGACATGTGATGGGGAACAACCAAATGGAGTCTTATAAAATGGAAAAACTAAAATTTTGAGATAAGCCTATAAACCGGAAAGGAGGGAGTATATATGCATGATACTAGTATATGATCGGCAATACCTCCGTAATGCGCGCATGCATAGTATCATAAGTTAGTATCTTAGGTTCCTTATTAATTGACATGCATGACACAAAGTAGTACAACATTTAATATGCATGATACGGTATCATGATATGATACCACACCCTCTCTTTCATCATTTAACTGTGTGCCATATCATCCAAAAAGTCTAATTGGCATGCATCATACCGCTTGATACTCTCATATTACGACCAGCCTTATTAGGGTGGCCATAGTGGGGGTATCATAGCCGGTATCATGCACTCGGGAATAGAAATATGATGATGTGGCAAAGAAGCAGTAACATAGGTAGATATCGTAACATGTATGTATATATATAATAAATGCTATACTACTTTGTGTCATGCATGGCCATAAATACGGTCATTTATGATATATACTCCCTCCGTAAACTAATATAAGAGCGTTTAGGTCACTATTTTAGTAATCTAAACGCTCTTATATTAGTTTACAGGGGGAACTAGTACTACTCTATGATACTATATATGCACTATGAAGGTACGTACGTAGTATCATACACTAGTATCATATGCATGATACTATATATATAATATACGATACTCCCCACTATATAAGGCTGGCCATAGTGGTGGTATCATAGCTGACGATGTCATGCACTCGGAAATATAGCAAGTATACTGATGTGACAAAGAATTAAACATATATAAAGAGGGTTAGAGTAACATATAGGTAGATACCGTATCATGTTAAATGTGATGCTAATTTGTGTCATGCATGGCAATAAATATGATCTATATATGATACTATACTATATGTATTATACTATGCGCTATAATTAATTAAAGGTAGTATCATACACTAGTATCATATATACTGTATATTCATGATATTAGTATATGACACTCTCCACTATACTCGTGATTTCTTACCGTGGAAAACAATTGGAGGGGAAACGATGAACTCATGTTTTCATTCGAACAAAAATACGATGTTAGGTAATGTAAATGTTTTCAAATGGCACACGGTTCACCCATGAAAGCTGTGTGTCGACTAAACCGTGGACGATGCACCCCCCCCCTCTGCCACGCGTGCGATCTGAGTCGTGCGTTCTGATTGGCCAGAACCCAAACCCCACGGATGGTACGTCTGCACTGTCGGATTCTCCTTGATCGAACGACGATCCTCATCCCTTTTGACAACACATGTACATGTTTTCAAATAGCCCCTCCCACTTATTTTTCAAATAGCACATGGTTCACACACGAAAGCCATGTGCCTACCAAACCGTGGCCGATGCCCCCCCTGCTGCGCGTGCGATCTGCGTCGTGCGTTCTGATTGGCGAGAACCCAAACCCCACGAATCGTACGTCCGCACCGTTGGATGCTCCCAGATCGAACGACAATCCTCATCCCTTTCGACAGGAAATGCAGTCCGGCTAGGAATTGATTTATATGCCAACATGGACGGTAAATGCCAAAAATGTCTTAAATATAGCGCACGAGACCTGAAATGCGCCAGCAAATCAAACCCGTGGTAAAATTGTGATTGGTTTACGTGGGAACAATTTAGAGGCAAAACGATGAACTCACATCTTCATTTCAAAATTAGTATGTCTTCATTTCAAACGAAATTATTCTGTTTGTGCACATGAGTGCTTAGAGGCAACCGTTTGCATAGGCCTTTCCGCGCGTGCGGCGACCGGGGATATTTTCACCCTTTTCACCTAGGCCGCCAACACCCGGAATCCCCGACACACACCCCACCGTTCGCCCGTGTTTCACTCAACTAGTCCACCCAATCTCCTTCGCCAGCTCCTCCCTCCCCCAGATGCACAACAAAACCCTCTCCGACGCCACCGTGCTCACCCCAGCCGTGTGCCCGCTCTTCGGCGTCAAGCTTACCTCCAGTGTCGTTCCCAACACGCGGCGGCCCGCGCCTCGCCATCTTCGTTTGCTCGCCAGCCACCCTCGAGCATATCGATGAAGTAACCCTCGCCTCTCCTGTGGCCCGGCCGTGTTTGCATTAAGAAGCATGTTAGTTACTGCTCTCCATCGTGGTGAGGCATATTTCCTCGCAATCCCTCTTCCAATTTCATTCCGTATGTTCCCAAATTGGCTATAAAATAACGAAGAGTGTATATATGTTCATTATCTACCTTCCTTACTACATATAAGTTGTATTTGTTACAATAAGTTACTGCATATTTACAGATCGCGGGCGCCTGAGTCACACAAACTTAACAAATTAGCCATACAGTTTCTAAATTATTGCATGGCATGTTTAGAAAGCTTGATACCAAGTTGTTAGTTTTATGCTTATCCTAGGTCTTCAGCAGATTGTGAGGGATCAAGTAGTCTTGAACGGGATAGAGCCGCAACAATTACCCTTTCGGTGAGGACACGAAGGAACGCTCCAAGGAAGCCCACACACCAGCCTAAAGGTGTATATGAAGTAACCGATATTGATTTAAAGTCCTGGGCTCCAACTAAACCAGATAAAGCACACATGAGGTTCAGGAGTGTGTGTGGATTTGTTGGCAGGACAAGGCTCAACATTAATCTGCCGAGGTTTCGGAAGGCTGACACAGAAACACGGCGAAGGATAGTCCGGGAGATCATGGATCACTTCAACGTTCCAGAGCAGTGGAGAATGCGGGTGGAACACGCAGCACTGAAGAAGGCTAGGGATGCTTGGAGAAACTGGAAGCACGTGATGTACAAGAAGTACTTGAGTGAAGGCAAGGACCCAATCCTCGCATACCCCCAAATTACAAAGGCAGACTGGGCAGAATTCAAAAGGGTCAGGGCAACTAAAGAGTTTGCTGAGAAGAGTTTAAAGCAATCGGAACTTCAGAAGAAGAACATACACCCCCATCGTATGGGTGTGGCAGGATACTACAGCATGAAACTTATATGGGAACGGGAGGACAAAGAAGCAGTAGCGGCGGGTGGGAATCTGGCCTTTAGTGAGATCAGGGGCAAATGCGCCATAGACTACTTGCGGGCACGTGCAAAGAGGCGTGATGGCGAAACTTATTACTTTGAAAACTCACGTGACGTCGAACTGTATCAAATGATGTTAGAGGCTTCCAAGATCCCTCGAAGGTTCTACAGGAACTCGGGGCCATGTGACATTCTGTCCATTGCTTTGGACACAAAAGAGCCCCCTCGTCGTGCAAGGGGTATAGGTGTTAATGTCCCGCACAAGAGGTGAGGGGGTCCTGGATTGAGGGGTCCTCATGTGGCCGGATAACTCGTTGTGGGCCGGACTGGTGGGCCATGAAGATCATTGCTGAAGATCATCTCTCGTATCCGGATGGACTCCTGTGTGCGTGTAATGGCAGGTTTTAGGTTCGGGTGTAATCTTTCCTTCCTCTGCAAGATGGTCATGTGCAAACCCTAGGCCCCCCCGGTGCATATATAAACCGGAGGGTTTAGTCCGTAGAGGCTGAACAACAATAGCCGATTCATAGCAATCGCCCTGGTTAGACTTCTAGGGTTTAGCCATTACGATCTCGAGGTAGATCAACTCTTGTAATCCTATTCATCAAGATCAATCAAGCAGGAGTAGGGTTTTACCTCGATCGAGAGGGCCCGAACCTGGGTAAACACTTTAGCCATAAACATCGCCGGTTGATACGTCCATTTTGCATCATGCTTTTATGTTGATATTTATTGCATTATAGGCTGTTATTACACGTTATGACACAATACTTATGCATTTTCTATCTTATTTTACAAGGTTTACATGAAGAGGGAGAATGCCGGTAGCTGGAATTCTGGGCTGGAAAAGAAGCAAACTCTGGAAACCTATTCTGCACAACTCAAAAAGCCCCGAAACTTCAGAGGACACCGTTTCAGAAACCTATCCACGAGGGTGGGGGGCGTGCGCCCCCCTGCCTCGTGGTCCCCCTGATGCCCATCTTCTCCTATATGAGGTGTTTTGACCTAGAAAATATCAGAAGGAGGCTTTCGGGACGAGACGCCATCGTCTCGAGGCGGAACCTTGGCGGAAACCAATCTAGGGCTCCGGCAGAGCTGTTCTGCCGGGGATACTTCCGTACGGGAGGGGGAATCGTCACCACCGTCATCACCAACAACTCTCCCATCTTGGGGAGGGCTATCTTCATCAACATCTTCACAAGCACCATCTCCTCTCAAACCCTAGTTCATCTCTTGTATCCAATCTTTGTACCCAAACCTCAGATTGGTACCTATGGGTTGCTAGTAGTGTTGATTACTCCTTGTAGTTGATGCTAGTTGGTTTACTTGGTGGAAGATCATATGTTCAGATCCATTATGAATATTAATACCCCTCTGATCATGAACAATATTATGTCTTGTGAGTAGTTACTTTTGTTCCTGAGGACATGGGAGAAGTCTTGCTATAAGTAGTCATGTGAATTTGGTATTCGTTCGATATTTTGATGAGATGTATGTTGTCTCTCCTCTAGTGGTGTCATGTGAACGTCGACTACATGACACTTCACCATTATTTGGGCCTAGAGGAAGGCATTGGGAAGTAATAAGTAGATGATGGGTTGCTAGAGTAACAGAAGCTTAAACCCTAGTTTATGCGTTGCTTCGTAAGGGGCTGATTTGGATCCACTTATTTCATGCTATGGTTAGGTTTACCTTAATACTTCTTTTGTAGTTGCGGATGGTTGCATTAGAGGTTAATCATAAGTGGGAGGCTTGTCCAAGTAAGGACAGCACCCAAGCACCGGTCCACCCACATACCAAATTATCAAAGTACCGAACGCGAATCAGATGACCGTGATGAAAACTAGCTTGACGATAATTCCCATGTGTCCTCGGGAGCGCTTTCGTTCATATAAGAGTTTGTCCAGGCGTGTCCTTTGCTACAAAAGGATTGGGCCATCTTGCTGCACTTTATTTACTTTTACATTTTGTCACTTGCTACCAATTACCTTATCACAAAACTATCTGTTATCGATAATTTCAGTGCTTGCAGAAAATACCTTACTAAAAACTGCCTATCATTTCCTTCTGCTCCTCGTAGGGTTCGACACTCTTACTTATCGAAAGGACTACAATAGATCCCCTACACTCGTGGGTCATCAAGACTCTTTTCTGGCGCCGTTGCCGGGGAGTGAAGCGCCTTTGGTATGTGGAATTTGGTAAGGAAAAATTTATATAGTGTGCTGAAATTTATTGTCACTTGTTACTATGGCTTATAGTCCTTTGAGGGGCTTGTTCAGGGTATCTTCACCCCAACGAGAAGAGCAAAGAGTTGCTCCTCAACCTACTGCACCTACTGAAAATGTTTGCTTTGAAATTCCTTCGGGTATGATAGAGAAACTGCTAGATAATCCTTTTACATGAGATGGAACACTGCATCCCGATTTACACCTAATCTATGTCGATGAAGTTTGTGGATTATTTAAGCTTGCAGGTATGCCCGAGGATGTTATCAATAAGAAGGTCTTCCCTTTATCTTTGAAGGGAGATGCATTGACATGGTTTAGGCTATGTGATGATATTGGATCATGGAACTATAATCGTCTGAAGTTGGAATTTCATCAGAAGTCCTACCCTATGCACCGGGTTCATCGTGATCATAATTATATTTATACTTTTTGGCCTCGCGAAGGAGAAAGCATCCCTCAAGCTTGAGGGAGGCTTAAGTCAATGTTATATTCATGACCCAATCATGAGCTCTCAAGAGAAATGATCATTCAAAAAAATTATGCTCGGCTTTCCCTCAATAATCGCTCCATGCTCGATACTTTTTGTTCTGGTTCTCTTTTATGATGAAGACTATTGAATTCAAATGGGATATATTGTAAAGAATTAAACGCAACTCTGAAGATTGGGATCTCGATGAAGGTAAGGAGTCGGGTATGACCCCTAAGTTTGATTGTGTTAAAGCTTTTATGGATACCGATGTTTTCCGTGACTTTAGCACTAAATATGGACTTGACTCTGAGATATAGTAGCTTCTTTCTGTGAATCATTTGCTACTCATGTTGATCTTCCCAAGGAGAAGTGGTTTAAATACCATCCTCCCATTGAAGTAAAGGTAGTTGAACCTGTTAAAGTTGAAGAAAAGACTATCACTTATAATGTTGATCCTATTGTTCCTACTACTTATATTGAGAAACCACCTTTCCCTGTTAGGATAAAGGATCATGCTAAAGCTTCAACTGTAGTTCGTAAGAGTAATACAAGAACACCTACACCCTCTGAGCAAATTAAAGTAGAACCTAGTGTTGCTATGGTTAAAGATCTCTTGGTAGAAGATTTAGATGGACATGTTATTTACCTCCAAGAGGAATCTGCTAGAATAGACAAACCCGATGCTAGGAATACACATAGACCTGTTGTAGGCTTGCCTATTATCTCTGTTAAAATAGGAGATCATTGCTATCATGGTTTATGTGACGTAGGCGCCAGTGCAAGTATAATCCCTCATTCCCTATATCAAGAAATTATGCATGATATTGCACCTGTTGAGTTAGAAGGGATTGATGTTACTATTAAGCTTGTTAATAGAGACACTATTTCACCAGTTGGGATTGTTAGAGATGTTGAAGTCTTGTGTGGGAAAGTTAAATACCCTGCTGATTTTCTTATTCTTAGTTCCCCACAAGATGACTTTTGTCTCATTATATTTGGTAGACCCTTCTTGAATATTGTTAATGCTAAGATAGACTGCGTGAAAGATATTGTGACTGTTGGTTTAGGGGATATGTCTCATGATTTTAACTTTGCTAAATTCCGTAGACAACCCCTTGATAAAGAATTATCTAGTAAGGATGAAATTATTGGTCTTGCTTCTATTGCTGTGCCCCCTAATGATCCTTTAGAAGAATACTTGCTAGATCATGAAAACCATATGCATATGAATGAGAGGAGGGAAATAGATGAAATATTCTTTAATCAAGGACCCGTATTAAAAAATAACTTGCATGTTCAAATCCTTGGGGATCCTCCTCCACCCAAGGGTGATCCCGTGTTTGAACTTAAACCTTTACCTAGTAATCTTAAGTATGTTTATTTGATTAAACAAAGATATATCATGTCATTATTAGTGCTAACCTTTCAGAGCAGGAAGAGGAAAAATTATTGAAAACTCTAAAAAAGCACCGTTGCTATTGGATATACTCTGGATGACCTTAAGGGCATTAGTCCCACTTTATGCCAACACAAGATAAAATTGGAAGAAAATGCTAAATCAGTTATTGATCATCAGCGACGGTTAAATCCTAAGATGAAAGAAGTGGTAAGGAAGGAAATACTAAAGCTTCTAGAGGCAGGTATTATCTATCCAGTTGCTGACAGACAGTGGGTAAGTCCTGTCCATTGTGTCCCTAAGAAGGGAGGTATGACTATTGTTAATGATAAAGATGAATTGGTCCCACAAAGAATTGTTACAGGTTATAGGATGGTAATTGATTTTCGTAAATTAAATAAAGCTACTAAGAAAGATCATTACCCCTTGCCTTTTATTGATCAAATGCTAGAAAGGTTATCCAAGCATACTCACTTTTGCTTTCTAGATGGTTATTCTGGTTTCTCTCAAATACCTGTGTCAAAAGGGGATCAAGAAAAGACCACTTTTACTTGTCCTTTCGGTACCTTTGCTTACAGACGTATGTCTTTTGGTTTATGTAATGCACCTGCTACCTTTCAAAGATGCATGATGGCTATATTCTCTTATTTTTGTGAAAAGATTGTTGAGGTTTTCATGGATGACTTCTCCGTTTACGGAACTTCTTTTGATGATTGCTTAAGCAACCTTGATCGAGTTTTGCAGAGATGTGAAGACACTAACCTTGTCTTGAATTGGGAGAAGTGCCACTTTATGGTTAATGAAGGCATTGTCTTGGGACATAAAATTTCTGAAAGAGGTATTGAAGTTGACAAAGCTAAAGTTGATGCTATTGAAAAGATGCCATGCCCCAAGGAGATTAAAGGTATACGAAGTTTCCTTGGTCATGCCGGGTTTTATAGGAGGTTCATAAAGGACTTCTCCAAAATCTCCAGGCCTCTAACTAATCTCTTACAAAAATATATTCCTTTTGTCTTTGATGATGATTGTTTAGAAGCATTTGAAATACTTAAGAAAGCATTGATCTCTACACCTATTGTCCAACCTCCTGACTAGAATTTACCTTTTGAGATTATGTGCGATGCTAGTGATTATGTTGTAGGTGTCGTTTTAGGGCAAAGAGTTGATAAGAAATTGAATGTTATCCAATATGCTAGTAAAACTCTAGACAGTGCCCAGAGAAATTATGCTACTACTGAGAAAGAATTTTTAGCAGTTGTGTTTGCTTGTGATAAGTTTAGACCTTATATTGTTGATTCTAAAGTAACTTTTCACACTGATCATGCTGCTATCAAATACCTTATGGAAAAGAAAGATGATAAACCTAGACTTATTAGATGGGTTCTCTTGCTGCAAGAGTTTGATTTGCATATTATTGGTAGAAAGGGGGCTGAGAATCTCGTTGCAGATAACTTGTCTAGGCTAGAGAATATACTTGATGACCCACAACCTATTGATGATAGCTTTCCTGATGAACAACTGGCTGTCATAAATACTTCTCGAACTGCTCCATGGTATGCTGATTATGCTAATTATATTGTTGCTAAGTTTATACCTCCTAGCTTCACATACCAGCAAAAGAAAAAGTTCTTCTATGATTTGAGACATTACTTCTGGGATGACCCCACATCTTTATAAAGAAGGAGTAGATGGTATTATTAGACGTTGTGTACCTGAGCATGAACAGGAACAGATCCTACGCAAGTGCCACTCCGAAGCTTATGGAGGACACCATGCTAGAGATAGAACTGCACATAAGGTATTGCAATCTGGTTTTTATTGGCCTACTCTCTTCAAGGATGCCCGTAAGTTTGTCTTATCTTGTGATGAATGTCAAAGAATTGGTAATATTAGTAGACGTCAAGAAATGCCTATGAATTATTCACTTGTTATTGAACCATTTGATGTGTGGGCTTTGATTATATGGGACCGTTTCCTTCCTCTAATGGGTATACACATATTTTAGTTGCTGTTGATTACGTTACTAAGTGCGTAGAAGCTATTCCAACTAGTAGTGTTGATCATAACACCACTATTAACATGCTTAAAGAAGTTATTTTTCCGAGGTTTGGAGTCCCTAGATATCTGATGACTGATGGTGGTTCACACTTTATTCATGGTACTTTCCGTAAAATGCTTGCAAAGTATGATGTAAATCATAGAATTGCATCCCCTTATCACCCACAGACTAGTGGTCAAGTAGAACTAAGTAATAGAGAGTTGAAATTAATTTTGCAAAAGACTGTTAATGGGTCTAGAAAGAATTGGTCCAAGAAACTTGATGATGCATTATGGGCCTATAGAACTGCATACAAAAATCCTATGGGTATGTCTCCATATAAGATGGTTTATGGAAAAGCTTGTCACTTACCTCTTGAGCTAGAACATAAGGCATATAGGGCTATTAAAGAGCTCAATTATGATTTCAAACTTGCCGGTGAGAAGAGGTTATTTGACATTAGCTCTCTTGATGAATGGAGAACCCAGGCCTATGAGAATGCCAAGCTGTTTAAAGAAAAAGTGAAAAGATGGCATGACAAAAGGATACAAAAGCGTGAGTTTAACGTAGGTGATTATGTCTTGCTATACAACTCTCGTTTAAGATTTTTTGCAGGAAAACTTCTCTCTAAGTGGGAAGGACATTACGTTATCGAGGAGGTCTATCGTTCCGGTGCCATAAAAATCAACAACTTCAGAGGCACAAATCTGAAGGTGGTGAACGGTTAAAGAATCAAACATTATATCTCAGGTAACCCTATAAATGTTGAAACCAATGTCATTGAAACCGTAACCCTAGAGGAATACATAAGTGACACTTTCCAGAACGATTCAGACTCCGAAAAGAAAGAGGTATGTGGTACGGTAAGTAAACCGACTCCAAAACAGTTCTAAAGGCAATTTTTCACCGTTATGGAATATTTAGAAAAATAGAAAAATAAGTGGCAGTCCGGAAGAGACACCAGGCGTCCACGAGGGTGGAGGGCGCGCCCCCTGCCTCGTGGGCACCTCGTGTGCCTCTCGGACTTCGATTTCTTGTATGTTACTCCTTTTGGTCGGTAAAAATTCATTATATATACCCCCGAAGGTTTTGACCTTTGTATCACGCAAAAATCCTCTGTTCTTGTTTCGAGCTATTTTCTGCTAGGGTTGACGAAGCCAGGCACCATGTCGTCTCCCTCCTCCAACAATGAAGGCAATGATGCTTGGCTAATGAAGATAGATCTGAAGAGGGAAGGACCCGAGGAGATCAACAAGGAGAAGAGGATCAAGAAGGCGGTGGAAGATCAGGCTCCGGCAATGGGAGAAGAAGACATCCATCAGCCTCTTCCCAACCTATTTACTTCAACTGAGATTGAAGCTTTCAAGATGATTGAGTTAGCTCAAATTCAAAACAAGTATCTCACAAGTGAAAATATTTTGTTGAAGGAGTATATAGCTGCACTCAAAGGTATTATCCGCAAGTTGGAGGATCTCCTACGCTCGATATATGATGATCCGGCATTACTACTTTCAACTCCATCACCACCACCTCCGAACAAGGAGACATAATCATATGGGTATGGTCACTCCCCTTGGCAACTGCCAAGCTTGGGGGAGTGACCCCGGTATCGTATCACCATCACTCCTATCTTTACCGTTTTTCCTAGTTTGATCCTTTTGGTAGTATCTTGATCTAGTAGAATAAAGTTAGCATGATCTAGTTGTGAGCTTTTGCCTTATGATCTTTACCCTTTGTAATCGAGTCCGTGAGCTATATAATAAAGATTAGTGTTGAGTCAAGGGCTTGATTTCCTCACTTTGGTCATGATAGAGTAAAAGAAAACATAAAAAAATATCAAGAGATCATATTGATCTTATGAGAAGTAATGACTTCACATATAAAGAGTATGACGAATAAAAGTTGTTGGGAGTTGACAAACATAGTTTTGGTCATCGTTGCAATTAATAGGAAGTAATAAAAAAAAGAGGTTTCACATACAAATATACTATCTTGGACATCTTTTATGAATGTGAGCACTCATTAAAATATGACATGCTAAAGAGTTGATGTTGGACAAGGAAGACAACATAGCGGGTTATGTTTTCTTATATCTAAAATAAAGTATATTGTCATGGATCATCCAACATGTTGAGCTTGCCTTTCCCCCTCATGCTAGCCAAAACTCCTTGCACCAAGTAGAGATACTAGTGCTTCCATACATCCTAAACCCAGTTTTGCCATGAGAGGCCACCATACCTACCTATGGATTGAGTAAGATCCTTCAAGTAAGTTGTCATATTGCAAACTCGCTAAAATATGTATGATTTATTAGTGTGGAGGAAATAAGCTTTATATGATCTTGTGATATGGAAGTAATAAAAGCGACGGACTGCATAATAAAGGACCTTATCACAAGTGGCAATATAAAGTGACGTTCTTTTGCGCTAAGACTTTGTGCATCCAACCATAAAAGCACATGACAACCTCTGCTTCCCTCTATGAAGGGCCTATCTTTTATTCTTGCCTTATAAGAGTCAAGGTGAAATTCACCTTTCCTTTTTACATTTTATCCTTTGGCAAGCACATTGTGTTGGAAAGATCCTGACATATATACCCACTTGGATGTAAGTTTTCATGGTCTATTACTGTTGACATTACCCTTGAGGTAAAAGGTTGGGAGGCAACACCATAAGCCCCTATCTTTCTCTGTGTCCGATTAAAACTCCATAACCATAAGTATTGCGTGAGTGTGAGGAATTGTGAAATACTATATGATAGTTGAGTATGTAGGCTTGCTGAAAAGCTCTTATATTGACTCTTTCCGATGTAACGATAAATTGCAATTGCTTCAATGACTGAGATCATAGTTCGTTGGTTTTCAATGAAGTTTATGATTCATGCTTAATATTGTGAATGAATTGTTACTTTAGCATAAGAATCATATGACAATATATATATATATATATGTTGCTATTATGAGAATGATCAAGATGCCCTCATGTCTGTATTTTGTTTTTATCGACACCTCTATCTCTAAACATGTGGACATATTTTTCGATATCGGATTTCGCTTGAGGAAAAGCGAGGTCTAAGCTTGGGGGAGTTGATACGTCCATTTTGCATCATGCTTTTATGTTGATATTTATTGCATTATGAGTTGTTATTACACATTATGTCACAATACCTATGCCTTTTCTCTCTTATTTTACAAGGTTTACATGAAGAGAGAGAATGCCGGCAGCTGGAATTTTGGGCTGGAAAAGAAGCAAACTCTGGAAACCTATTCTGCACAACTCAAACAGCCCCGAAACTTCACAGGACGCCGTTTTAGAAAATATGAAAAATATCTGGCGAAAGAAGATCACCAGGGGGCCACCATCTGTCCATGAGGGTGGGGGGCACGCCCCCCCCCCCCCTCTCTGGGCACACCCCCCTGCCTCGTGGGCCCCCCGATGGCCCCCCGATGCCCATCTTCTCCTCTATGAGGTGTTTTGACCTAGAAAAATCAGAAGGAGGCTTTCGGGACCAGATGGCGCCGTCTCGAGGCGAAAACCAATCTAGGGCTCCGGCAGAGCTGTTTTGCCGGTGATACTTCCCTTCGGGAGGGGGAAATCGTCACCGCCGTCATCACCAACAACTCTCCCATCTTGGGGAGGGCTATCTTCATCAACATCTTCACGAGCACCATCTCTGTCGGCGTACTGGGAACCAGGGTATCCAGACTTGCCTGTTTGCGGGCCGCGACGCGCTCCTACAAGCGGCCTGGTACGGCCCAGCTGATCGACCAGCTACTCAAGACCCTCGCGAGGGGGCCAAGCCTCGCGAGGATAACGACGTCAAGACCTCCTCGGGAGTGGCCTCAGCAAAGCGTTCCGGAGGGGCGGAGAATCAAGGCCGAGCCTGCCTCAGGAGGAGGCAGTGATGTCAGCAGTGACGCACCGTGCCAGCGGGTGCCAGCGTCCGCCAGCGGCGCAGTTGCCATTTCGGTGCAAAGGAGACAGCGCAGCCGTTGGTTCCCAAGGAGCGGGGCAAACGTTTCCTCTTTGGTGCAACAAGACCGAAGACCGCAAGGACAGCAAGGAGGATGTCACCGTCGAGCCCAGCACCGTGTCACCGCCTGATCCTTCTGCAGGCGAAGACCGCTTTTGACAGGATAAGAATGTCCTTGTGTTCCCGCTCAAAATGGCCGTTGTGGGATCCCTTCCCGCCTAAACATTTTGGCGGAAGAGGACCGTGGCCGCCTATATAAGTAGCTAGGACTCCCACTACAAAGGCGGGGGGACGAACACACCTTGCCACCGCACAAGGAGCAAGAACACTAGCCTCCTGACCCTCCTGAGCTCGCCTCCTGAGCCCAGGAACCGTTGTACTAGCTCATATTCTAGCTCACCCGGAGCCAATCCACCAATGCAGGAAGTAGGGTCTTACACCACACGGTGGCCCGAACCTGGATAAACTCTTGTGTGTTCGTTCATTGTTTGCTCGAATCCTTCCACCGACACGAGAGCGAGGCACTAGGTAGACGTGAGTGGGAGAGATCTTCGTTCACGCCCCTGTGTTCGAACTTAACGGGTTTTGCGGAGCCCTGAATCCGACATTTGGTGCGTCGGGTAGGGGGCGTGTCGAAATCTCGCCTCTCCGACGACCTCGTCGCGTTCTCGTCATCGACCCTGCTCCACAGCCATGGTGGACACACGCCGAGCTCGCGCCGCCCGTCGTGCCGTGAACGTCGCCCAGACGGCGCCCGTGGGCAACGGCGCACCGCTCCGCCCCAACTCACCGGTTGCCAACGCCGCCACCAATCCGGCTGTCCACGAGCAGCAGGACTCCTCGCTGCCGTTGTCTGTTCGGCGGGAAGGCCGTACGGCAACACCGTCACCATCGCCGGCCGCAGCGTCGTCCTCCCTGGTCCGCCGCGGGCCGGTCTACCAGCAGCCTGCGCTACTGATGGCGCGGGAGCTCTTGCGCTACCGCCCAGTAGATGACCTCTACGACGAGTGGCTCCACCGCATCACCGAGCTCATCAACGCCGCTGGAGAAGCGCCTGCACCAACGCACTCCTCACGTCCTACATCGCCCCCGGTGGGGAACGAGGGCCGTAGGATCCCGGCTCCGCCTCCCCTCCACCACGCCGGCCAGGAGGGCCGGCGCGAGGCCCCTCGGTGTGAGCAACCCCGCAGAGCCCACGCCCGTGACGAGGAGAGATGTCAGGTGATTCTGCACTCTCATGAAGGGGCCCGTGGCCCCCCTGGCCCACAACGCCCAGACCGCGCGCCACAGGAGGTGGTGGCGCCAGCACCTCAAGAACCAGCATCGCAAGCCCAGGGGGCGCCTGCAATCGTGAGCGTGGCTGGATGTCGCACCCTAGCCCCTGAGCTATGACGCCTCGTCTGGCCCGGCAAGTTCAAGCCCGACCTGCCTCCGCGCTACGACGGCACCATCGACCCCACGGAGTTCCTCCAACTCTACGAGCTGAGCATCGAGGCGTCCAACGGCACCGAGCAGGTCATGGCGAACTGGTTCCCCATGGCTCTGAAGGACGGTGCGCGCTCCTGGCTCCTAAACCTCCCCGTGGGATCCATCTCCTCCTAGGAAGAGCTTCGCGAGTGTTTCATCGCTAACTTCCAAGGCACCCGCGACCGAGCCCCGGCAGTTGCTGATCTGCGCCGCGTGAGGCAGCAGCCGGGAGAAACCCTGCAAAAGTACATCCAACGCTTCAACACCATGCGCCTCCGTATCCCCAGGGTCTCGGACGAGGCCATCATCTCTGTGTTCTCCGATGACGTCCGCGAGGTCGGGATGAGGGAAGAGCTCGCCATTCACGAAGACCTGTGCACTGCCCTCGAGATGTTCAAGCTCGCGGCAAAGTGCGCCAGGGCGGAAGAAGGCCGCCTCTCCCTTCAGGAGCTGCCCGAGGCGGAGGCGGACGACAAGAAAACCAAGGCCAAGGAGTCGAAGCGCAAGGGACCCGCCGTGCTGGCTGCGGAGACAGAAGTGAAGCGTGGCTGCGGCTACGATGACCTCCCCAGAGACAACCGACCATACTGCGTCTTCCACAATGTCCACAGCCACAACACCAACGTCTGCCAGGAGCTCAAGGCGATGCGCGTCGGGCAGCGCCCTGAGCGCGACAACCGCGGCTACGGCCATGGAGGAGGACGAGGAGGAGGACGTTGGGATGACAGGAACTCGCGCCAAGGGTGGCGTGAGCAGCCTCGTGAAGACCGATGGCAGGAGCAGCCTCGTGACGCCCCCTGGCGCG
Organism: Secale cereale; assembly: GCA_902687465.1. Classification (NCBI taxonomy): domain Eukaryota; kingdom Viridiplantae; phylum Streptophyta; class Magnoliopsida; order Poales; family Poaceae; genus Secale; species Secale cereale. Next base: position 681,834,571 of record LR738711.1, read on the forward strand.
ACCAGCCTCGTGAGGGTCGCCCTCAGGGCAACGGAGGCCTGCCTCCGCTGCCACCACCTCCAAGGAGGAACGACGACGACCGCCAGGGAGACGGGGCAGGGGCTTCTAGGAGCCGCGTGCAGTTGCGTGCATTTTGGGAGGAGCCCATGCCCCGGCTTCTCACCGCATCTTCAAGCAGTTCGCCCGTGAGGTGAACGCGGCGCTTCCCAGGCCTGACGCCGCGCGCAACCTCAGGTGGACCAAGCAAGTTATCGCCTTCGACCCCAAAGAACAGCTCAAGTGCACTGCGGCCCCAGGCGTCCTCCCGATGCTCTGCACCCCGACCATCGGCAATGTCCTCGTGACCAAGACCCTCATCGACGGCGGAGCAGGGCTCAATGTCCTCTCCGTCCAGACCTTCGAGACGCTCCAGGTTCCCTACAATCAGCTCCTCCCAGCCAAGCCATTATACGGAGTCACGGATGGCGCCACACTCCCGATGGGGCAGGTCCGCCTCCCCGTCACCTTTGGCGACCGTGACAACTACCACACAGAGCTCATCGACTTCGACGTCGCCAACATCCACCTCCCGTACAACGCCATCCTAGGGTATCCTGCCCTCGCCAAGTTCATGGCGGCGACCCATCATGGCTACAACGTCCTCAAGATGCCCGGGATTGGCGGAGTCATCACGATCGCCTCCGACGAGAAGGAAGTGGTGTGTTCCCTGGAGCGTGCCTACCAGACCGCGGCGGTTGAGTGCTCTGATGAGGATGGAGCCGTCCTCGCCCTGCAAACCGCTCCCAAGAAGAAGAAGAACCTACCCATCGACGGACCTCAGGACGCGGGGGCTCCCGACGGCCTGGCCTCAGGACTCGCGCCTGCTAACGAGGCGCCCCTCACCCTCGCATAGGGAGGCACGCTCGACGCCCCTCTCATGACAGGCTTGGGGGCTCTCCTCTGGAGTGTCCCCGAGCCGACCCGTGCCTCGAGGGAGGTGTTCGAGCACCACCTGCAAGCGTATCTTGATGCGCATTTTTGTGAGCCCAGCGTGAACCGTTCAGCGTTGAGGGCTCAGGACTTCATCGACCAAGTTACAGAGGAACTTCAGTACGCAAGACTCATCCGCGGTGGGTGAAACCGTAAAACCCCAAGTTCACCTGCTCACAGCCCAAGCGACTGCTTCCGCGTCTGCGTCGACATCGCAGGTCTCAACTGAGTCGCTTCTCAGGAGCCCTTCTGGCCGACGGTGGTCGGCCGGAGGAGGGGCCCTCCCCTGCAGCTATGTCTGCACACTCTTCGGCTTCTGCAACACAGCTGCCACGTTCCAGCATCTCGCGCAGCGGGCCTTGGGGGCTCGGGAGGCTCAGTGGCAGGCGGTCCGGACAGAGCGAGAACCGGGCCCCGCGACCACTAAGAGCCTCCGGAGCACTTGGGCCTCAGGAGCCCGACGATCCTCGGGAGCGACCCACACAGGTCGCGTCTTTAGCTACCCCAACTCTCCTTCGGCAAGTATCAGGTGACACTTTAGGTATCCAAACGAGGGCGCCTCTCGGGCTGCATCCTCCTCGGGCCGCTGGGGGCTGATCCCCCGCGGTTATCTCCCTTTTTGCATGATCAAGGCCAGATATTTCTTTCCATTTGCATTATCTATATGCTCGGCGTCCTCACCGCCACTAAGGTCATGAGCCCTTGTGAGCTCACTCGCGACCGCCCCATGATTAAGAACTGGCACGACGTCTGTGCTCGGGTCCGTCCCTGCAGCATCGATAAACCCAAGGGCTGAGCTCTGTCTAGCAAGCCATTCCCGTGACGACACCTCCCATGGTCCTTGGTGCCTTGTTCTCGCATGGGCTAATCGTGGATGGGTAAGTAGGGGCCTGTGGCAGGTGCCTCGCTCACACGGGAACCGCGCGCCGGCTATTTTTCTTTTGGATCGTGGCATGAGAAGACTGGGCACGATGTCTGTGCTTGGGTCCGTCCCTGCAGCGTCGACAAATCCAGTGGCTGAGCTCTGTCTCGCGAGTTATCCTCGTGACGTCACCTCCTAGGGTCGCTGGTGCTGCGGCCTTCTCATGCAATATCCCCCGGAGATGCACTCGGCGCAGGTCGACACAACACCTCTCTTTTCACATTTTGCAGAAGAAGACTCAGGCGCAACCCGCCTCAGGGTAGGGTCTCGTGAGTGATGCGTAAGCTCACGAGAACTTCCTCAGAGTCGTTCAGCTCGTCCTGAGGAGGGCCCATATACACCTTGGTTGTCCTACCGTGCAAGCCACGTGTCAGGACGGGGCTGTACACGCCCCGGAGTCTCTCTCGGTGGGAGGCTCCCTCCCACGGTCCAGTGGAGGTACCAAGCTCCGCGCTGGCAGATCCAACCGAGGAGCGGTTATGCCCATGAACCAGTGGAAGCATCAAGCTCCGCGCTGGCCGATACGACCGAGGTGCGGTTATGCCCACACTCCGCGCAAGTGTGGTAGCTCTATGCTCCGTGCTAGTTATAAACAACTGAGGGTGGCCCCCAGTGGTCGCACCAACCTCAGGGAGCTTTTCAGCTCACGACGCTCACAGCTTCTCCTTGGATGGGTGTCGCGAGGGGGGCTAGGCACGGGGGCTATGCTCAGGTCACGCCTAGCAGACGCCACCCTACCAGGTGCCCAGACACATGGCCTTCTCGTGCCCCCATCCCAGGCGAAGGCTCGTGGGCAAGGTATGGTGCTCATTCTCCTTCATGAGAGTCGTTCGTACGTTAAGGGGGGGGCCCTGGGAATCGCGACCCAGGGGCCTAACTGGCCACGTAGCCCCTCATCCCTTGAGTCTAGTTATGACGATAACCTCGGTTATCCGAAGGGCTCAATGGCGATCGAGGTATGCGCGGGGTTGGGCCCTGCCGACGCAGAACGAAAACGGGATCGCTTGAACGTCAAGGGGGGCCCTTGGGCATCGCGACCCAACGGCCTCACTGGCCACGTAGCCCCTCATCCCTTGAGTCTAGTTACCACGGTAACCCTGGTCATCCGGAGGGCTCAATGGCGAGTCTAGTTACCACGGTAACCCTGGTCATCCGGAGGGCTCAATGGCGAGTCTAGTTACTACGGTAACCCCGGTCATCCAGAGGGCTCAATGAAGGTCGAGATATGCGAGGGATTGGGCCCTGCCAACGCAGAGCACCTAAGCAAACATGAAAGGAAGCAAGCATGAAAATCATCTAGCTATTACAATAATGCCAAGTTTCTTTCAAATCCAAGCAAAGTTCTTACGCCTCCCCGAGGCACTTGCACTTCTCTCACTAAACAGGACAGATCAGGCATCGCCAAGCGCAGCATCACCGGTCTTTTCTTCTTCGGCTGCGGTAGCAGTAGCCTGGTGGAACACCTCCACCGGCGACGCGACCTTCACCCTTAGGGCCTCGGCAGCCGTGCTCTCCATGACCTCGGTCACGGGCCCAGACAGCGAGGCCAGGTCAAGGGTGGGGTCACGAAGACTTAGGTGGCTACACACCTGCGTCAGGACCAAGGTAAGCAGCGTACGGCTCTCGACATCGGCTAAATGGCCAATCGCGGCCGTGACACCGCGTAGGGACTCCACGAGCGCAGCAAGGAGCCTGGCGGGGCCTCCCTCCAGGGCGTCCATCGGCTCCTTGAACCCTTCCCCGTAGGCGCCATGCAGTGCCTTGCGGGCCTCAAGGTCAAAGGCGGCAAGGGCCTCGGGACTCACCGTCGCCGAGGCCGCAAGGGCTTCCTCCTGGACGCGAGTGGCTTGGGCCACCCTGGCCTGCTCAACTTCAACCTTCAGCTTCTCCAGGGCTGCGCGGTCAGCAAGCTACTCCTGTTGCAGCCGGGGCGTCGCGGTCTTCTGCGCCTCGAGCTCCTTCTCCAACCTCTTGAGCTCCAGGGCACGCCTAGTGTCTTCCTCGCGGAGGGCCCCTAGCTCGCTCTCTGCCTTGAGGCAGCGCTTCTCGAAGGACGCGGCATCAGCTCGCGCAGCGTCACGAGCCAGCGTGGCCGCCGCAGCTTCCTCTCGACCCTTGGTAGCAGCCGTCGAGGCCTGATCCCAGGAGGTCCGTGCAGACTCGTCTGCCAGGAGCCACCTGTGGATCAGCCCCAGGCGCCCTTCTGTCAAGTGGCCGTCACCATTTTGCAGATCAGCGCGAAGATGACCCAGCGCGGCGGAGGCAGCGTCCAAAGCCTCAAGACCAGGCTGCGCCGGCTCTCGCACGGGCACCAACAAGACCGACTGCTCGACCAGGGGCTCGGGGGCTCCGGCCTCCCTCACCAGAGCAGCCGGAGCAGAAGCCAACTCCACAACCTCACCGGAGACGGGGACGTCTTCAAGCGACACCATTGCCGCACGCGCGGTGGCTCGGCCGACCGGGGCACCCAGCGCCGCGGCATCCTTCCCCGAGGTCGCACCAGCAGCTGGAGGAGCAGAGCACCGCAGCGTGACCTCCCCCTTCGCCTTCTTCATCACACCCCCAGGCTGCTGCATCAGGGAGAGCGCATCAGGGGCACGACAACTATGGATGAGTGAGAAATTGCACACTTACTCGTGGGAGGCGAGGCGCGCCCTTCTCTTCACCAGCAGGTCAGCAGCAGCTCCTGGCGCCCTGGGCGTGCCGATAGCCTAGGCCTGAGCGAGGCGCGAGGCCACGGTCCTGGGCACGGCCGCGGTCACCAGGTTCGCTGGCATGGCACTCTTCGGCGGAGTCGCTACCTTGCTTCCCCCAAATGCAGTGCGTCCGAATCGACGTGGAGTGGTAACCTGGGACCGTCCGGAGGCACCTGCGCCTGGCGCCATTGCTCTGGCGAACGCCTCGAAGGAGTCCCCTTCGTCGTCCAAGGTATCCTCCGAGCCCTCCTCGTCGCTCTTGTCGTCAGCACCAGAAGACACGTCGAATGTGGGCGGAGCGCCCACGGGCGCACCAAGGTTCGGCATGGCCATGAACAGCTCGGCCATGTCAGGGCGGCTGTACAGCGGCAGGTAGGCCCCAGAAAGATCCTCTGGAACCATCCCCAGGAGAGCTCTCGAGGTGAAGTCCAGATCGTCTTCGGCCAGCATCCCTGGGTGCAGCCAGAGCCCGTCGTCGTCGCCCATCAGCTCCCACATGGGGCGTGAGTGAGCCTGCAGCGGAGCCAGATGCTGCCTCAAGAACTCCTTCACGATCTGGCCCCCTTCGAGCCTCGAGCTCAGGTCGGCCTCAATCTTCGCCAAGACGGGCCGGACAAGAGGGTCGGTGAGCTTCACGCGACGCCAGCCGGTAAGCTTCTCCGGACGAGCAGTAGGCAGCGCCAGCAGAGGATGGATGCGCTGGGCGTCCAGATAGACCCACCTCTTCTGGTGGGACTCTATCTTCTTCCCGGCCGTCATCAGGCGACAGCCCTGGCGCTGGAAGACAAAGGAAACGCAGCCCGAGCACGGGCCACCATCGTACTGACGCATGGAGAAGAAGTGGCAGAAGAGGGCGACGGTCGGCCTCACCCCCACGAACGCCTCACAGTAGAAGGCGAAGAGCGACAAGACAAAGATGGAGCGAGGTTGGATATGGAGGGTGTGCACCTGGTAATGTTTCAGGATGGCATAGAAGAACTCGGAGAAGGGGGCACGAGCCCCATGGAGATGTTGTGGAGGAAGAAGGGGTAGCATGACTTCGACCATGGGAAGAAATCCGTGCAGGAAGGAAAGAGGGCGATAACTCCCCCAGCAGAGAAGGCCCCTTTTTGTCAAGATGCACGGTTACCAAGACGGCGTGGGGAGCGGGGTCGCTCGCGTCCCATCCAACCGTCACGCGCCAGCCTGGCCCGCAGCCTTTTTGGGGCCCGTGCCGCTTCGTCCTCGACTAAGGCTTCGCCCTGAAGCCAACTCCACGTGCACCTTGGGCCCGGGGGTTACTGTCGGCGTCCTGGGAACCAGGGTACCCAGACTTGCCTGTCTGCGGGCCGCGACGCGCTCCTACAAGCGGCCTGGTACGGCCGAGCTGATCGACCAGCTGCTCAAGATCCTCGCGAGGGGGCCAAGCCTCGTGAGGAGAACGACGTCAAGACCTCCTCAGGAGCGGCCTCAGCAAGGCGTTCCGGAGGGGCGGAGAATCCAAGGCCGAGCCTACCTCAGGAGGAGGCAGTGATGTCAGCAGTGACGCACCGCGCCAGCGGGTGCCAGCGTCCGCCAGCAGCACAATTGCCATTTCGGTGCAAAGGAGACAGCGCAGCCGTTGGTTCCCAAGGAGAGGGGAAAAGGTTTCCTCTTTGGTACAACAAGACCAAAGACCGCAAGGACGGCAAGGAGGATGTCACCGTCGAGCCCACCATCGTTTTACCGCCTGATCCTTTTACAGTCGAAGACCGCTTTTGTTAGGATAAGAACGTCCTTGTGTTCCCGCTCAAAAATGGCCGTTGTGGGATCCCTTCCCGCCTAAACATTTCGGGGGAAGAGGACCGTGGCCACCTATATAAGTAGCTAGGACTCCCACTGCAAAGGGGGGGACGAACACACCTTGCCACCGCACAAGGAGCAAGAACACTAGCCTCCTGACCCTCCTGAGCTTGCCTCCTGAGCCCAGGAACTGTTGTACTAGCTCATATTCTAGCTCGCCCGGAGCCAATCCACCAAAGCAGGAAGTAGGGTCTTACACTAGACGGTGGCCCGAACCTGGATAAACTCTTGTGTGTTCAGTCGTTGTTTGCTCAAATCCTTCCTCCGAGACGAGAGCGAGGCGCTAGGTAGACGTGAGTGGGAGAGATCTTCATTCACGCCCCTGTCTTTGAACTTAACGGGTTTTGCGGAGCCCTGAATTCGACAATCTCATCTCAAACCCTAGTTCATCTCTTGTATCCAATCTTTGTACCCAAACCTCAGATTGGTACCTGTGGGTTGCTAGTAGTATTGATTACTCCTTGCAGTTGATGCTAGTTGGTTTACTTGGTGGAAGATCATATGTTCAGATCCATTATGCATAATAATACCCCTCTAATCATGAACAATATTATGCCTTGTGAGTAATTACTTTTGTTCCTGAGGACATGGGAGAAGTCTTGCTATAAGTAGTCATGTGAATTTGGTATTCGTTTGATATTTTGATGAGATGTATGTTGTCTCTCCTCTAGTGGTGTCATGTGAACGTCGACTACATGACCCTTCACCATTATTTGGGCCTAGAGGAAGGCATTGGGAAGTAATAAGTAGATGATGGGTTGCTAGAGTGACAGAAGCTTAAACCCTAGTTTATGCGTTGCTTCGTAAGGGGCTGATTTGGATCCACTTGTTTCATGCTATGGTTAGGTTTACCTTAATACTTCTTTTGTAGTTGCGGATGCTTGCATTAGAGGTTAATCATAAGTGGGAGGCTTGTCCAAGTAAAGACAGCACCCAAGCACCGGTCCACGCACATACCAAATTATCAAAGTACCGAACGCGAATCAGATGATTGTGATGCAAACTAGCTTGACGATAATTCCCATGTGTCCTCGGGAGCGCTTTCCTTCATATAAGAGTTTGTCCAGGCTTGTCCTTTTCTACAAAAGTATTGGGCCATCTTGCTGCACTTTATTTACTTTTACCTTTTGTCACTTGCTACCAATTACCTTATCACAAAACTATCTGTTATCGATAATTTCAGTGCTTGCAGAAAATATCTTACTGAAAACTGCCTATCATTTCCTTCTGCACCGTGTTGGGTTCGACACTCTTACTTATCGAAAGGACTACAATAGATCCCCTACACTTGTGGGTCATCACCGGTTCCCAAAGCGATCGTGCGTAATGCACAACTTGGATGCTCACGTCACATTGATAAGGATCCCATAATAAGCGGGCACGATCTCTGTTCTGATAAGACGTGTCGGTGGGGTTATACCTCGAAACGCGAAACTAGGACCAAGTAAAACGGTTCGATATGTTAATGGGATGGACGCGACGCTTCACCAAAAAGTTGCCGGTAAAGACACAATATTTGTTTTCTTTCGATGCCTTGCCCTCAAGGCTAAGGGTTATACTAACCATGCAGAGCCAGACACGGTACATTCCTTGCGGAAGATAGTGCCTTGATATGTTCGGAAGAAGGAACCCGCCTTGCAATGCCTAAGAAAATACGGAAGCCGAACTCATCGTCATCGAAGACATGTTCAGGGGCTACTGAGGGAGTCTTGGATTGAGGGGTCCTCATGTGGCCGGATAACTCGTTGTGGGCCGGACTAGTGGGCCATGAAGATCATCGCTGAAGATCGTCTCTCGTATCCGGATAGGACTCCTGTGTGCATATAATGGCAGGTTTTAGATTTGGGTGTAATCTTTCCTACCTCTGCAAGATGGTCATATACAAACCCTAGGGCCCTCTGCTGCATATATAAACTAGAGGGTTTAGTCCGTAGAGGCTACAGAACAACAACAAAGTCATATCACGTAGGCTAGACTTTTAGGGTTTAGCCATTACGATCTCGAGGTAGATCAACTCTTGTAACCCATATTCATCAAGATCAATCAAGTAGGAAGTAGGGTATTACCTCGATCGAGAGGGCCCGAACCTGGGTAAACATCATGTCCCCAGTTTCTTGTTACCATTGATCCTCAAACGCGTAGTTCGGGACCCCCTCCCGAGATCCGCAGGTTTTGACACCGACATTGGTGCATTAATTGAGAGTTCCACTATGTCGTCGACCGAAGGACCGATGGATCGCTTCGTCCACAACAACGGCACCTCAACCGAGGAGATCTTCCCTCCCGACCAGCTTTTTGTGTTTGGCGGCTTCACGCTCTGTGCCAACACAGAAGGCCACCTCGAGCAGGTTGACAGCTATGCCCCTGGCCATCAAGTCAGGTTTGGAAGCTTGAAATACGTTGCTGATATCCGCGAGACTTGATCTTCGACGGATTCGAGCCCATGGCGACCGCTCCCTGCCACCACGATGAACATGACCTAAATCTGTCATCGGATCACATCTAGGGGATAGCACTTGTAACCGCTCTGGCCCTAGATTCGGAGATATCGCGTCACCCGAGGACGGGAAGCTCAACCCCGCCACGGAAGTCGCAGACTCAGCGGCGCTGGAGCCGCACACAGACCCAACCTTGAGCGAGATCTGTGTTACTGGAACTTCGGACTCATCTCCAGCTACATGTTCCGAACCATGTGCATCTGCGTCCTTCGAGCTTGATCAGGCGCCTATCGTTGAATTCAGCTCCGCGGATATCTTCCGGCACTCACCTCTAGGTGACGTGCTAAACTAACATCCCTCTCCTTAGCAGGGGACTCACAGCCGAATTATAACCAGTTTGAACTGGAGGCTGATGATGGAGAATTTTGCTTCCCACCCACCACCCACTTGGTAGCCACGATCGAAGATTTAACCGATCTACTTAACTGCGCTTCCGAAGACTTCGAAGGGATGGACCTCGAAGCCGAAGCAAATCTAGACCAAAACACGCCCGTAACCGGGCGATGGACGGCTACGTCCTCATATGATGTATATATGGTGGACACACCTAAGGAGAAGCAGGACGACGGTGATGATGATCCCAAAAAGGATATGCCTGTCGATGAACCTCCCAAGCATCGGCGTCAGAAGCGCCGATCTCGATCCCATAAAGGGAAAGATAGCAACACTATCGCTGATGATGGTGATAATCCGGACCAAGCCGATGACCCCGTAGGTCCAGCAATGGACCAGGACGAGCGAGAGGACGGCGAACACAGTCCAGGACCACTGTCTGATCACAGCGATGCCGAAGACAACAATTATCAACCTGTCTCCGAAGAGGATGTTAGCCTGGGCGATGACAAATTCATCGTCCCAGAAGAACCCTTAGAACAAAAGCGCTTCCATCAAAGGCTTATTGCCATTGCAAGGAGCCTGAAAAAGCAGTAGTAGCGGCTTCAAGCCACACAGGATACACTCAACGATAGATGGAACGAAGTGCTAGACGTTAAGGAAAAATATGGCTGCAATCGCCAAACAAAAAGCTATCCCAAGCGTAAACTGCTGCCCGAATTCGACTACGAGGCTGTTGCGCCTAAACCGCCGAAGAACAATACCGTCGATAAGCCGGACCGACCACCTCGTGGACGGGACAGAGTGGCTAGCAACGGCGTACACAAGCCCGCACCCCTCCCAGTAAAGGAAAGGGGCCGCGGCTCAGGGCCAGAAACATGATCTACGTGAGGACCTGAACAAAAAGGCTAGCAAGACCAGATCCATCTACGAATCCAGGGACCGTGATCCCGCATGGGACAGCGGTTATGAAGCCAAATACGCCAGTCATATACCAGTTCGGAGCCAATACCGAACATCACAACTGTCGGACCTACGCCACGACATAGCAAAATATAGGGGTGCCGCACACCCTCTGTGCTTCATCGATGAGGTGCTGGATCACGAATTTCCAGAATGGTTTAAACCCGTAAAAATTGAGACGTGTGATGGAACGATGGATCCTGCTGTCTAGATAGAAGACTTTATTCTTCACATCCACATGGCTCGTGGAGATGATCTCCACGCCATCAAATACTTACCCCTCAAGCTGAAAGGACCAGCTCGGCACTGGCTGAACAGCCTCCCAGAAAACTCCATTAGAAGTTCGAAAGAACTTGAGGACGCTTTTCAGGCCAATTTTCAAGGGACCTATGTCTGGCCCCTGGATGCTGACAATCTAAGTCACATAATCCAACAACCCAGGGAGTCAGCCCGTAAGCATTGGAATCGGTTTCTCACTAAGAAGAACCAAATCGTCGACTGTCCGGACGCTGAAGCCTTAGCAGCCTTCAAGCACAGTGTCCGAGACGAATGGCTGGCTAGACGCCTCGGCCAGGAAAAGCCGAGGACAATGGCAGCCCTAACTATACTCATGACCCGTTTTTGCGCGGGCGAGGATAGTTGGTTAGCTCGTAGCAGCACCAGCGACCCTGGCACATCCGAAGTCAGGGATGGCAATGGAAAGCCACGACGTAACAAAAACAAACGTTGAAATAATGTTGTAAGCCCAGATGATACAGTGGTAAACGCCGGATTCAATGGCTCCAGACCCGGTCAATGGAAGAAGCCATTTAAAGGAAACATAGATAGTCCATCTAGCCTAGACAGAATATTCGACAGGCCCTGACAGATACATGGCACCCCGGCTAAACCTGCGAACCATACCAACCGTAGTTGTTGGGTCTTCAAGTAGGCTGGCAAGCTCAACGCCGAACACAAGGGAAAGGGACCTCAGAGCGAAGACGAGGATGAACCTCGCCAGCCGAACACAGGGGGACAGAAGAAATTTCCACCGGAGATCAAAACAGTGGATATGATCTATGTCACTCATATCCCAAAGAGGGAGCGCAAGCGCGCACTCCAAGATGTCTATGTAGTTGAGCCCGTTGCCCCAAAATTCAACACATGGTCGACCTGCCCAATCACCTTTGATCGCATGGATCATCCGACTAGTATCCGTCATGGGGGTTCGGCTGCCCTAGTGCTCGATCCAATAATCGAAGGATACCATCTCACTCGAGTCATTATGGACGGCGGCAGCAGTCTCAATCTGATATACCAGGACATTGTCTGCAAGATGGGGATAGACCCGTCAAGAATCAAGCCAAGAAGCATGACCTTTAAAGGGGTGATACCAAGCGTAGAAGCCCGTTGCACGGGCTCTTTAACATTGGAGGTTGTATTCGGCTCTCCCGATAATTTTCGAAGCGAAGAGCTAATCTTCGACATAGCTCCGTTCCGAAGTGGCTATTATGCACTACTCGGAAGAATGGCCTTCGCCCGCTTTAATGCATCCCCGCATTATGCTTATTTAAAGCTCAAAATGCCTGGACCACGTGGCATCATCACGGTCAATGGAAATATGGAGCGCTCTCTCCGTATGGAGGAGGACACTGCGGCCCTAGCAGCCGAAGTCCAAAAAGGCCTATTCAAGCCGAATAGCTCATCGGTTGTTAAAACTGCGGACACAGCTAAACGTGTCCGGCATACGCCTCAGTGCGGCAGCTCAGATGAACCTGAGCTCGATTAGCAACTACGCCCCCATTGAATGCCCCATAAGGTGGTAGCATGCGTGCCTCGTGTACACAATTATGCCCTTAAAATTCCTTGGGTGGCGTTGGGGGCGCACTGCATACAAATAATCCATAGTTCGGCTCGACCCTATTCAGACTGTAAAACTATCTTTCAAGGTTCATTAAACGAACCAGCTTTGTTTACGGGCACACTGGATTCTTTTTTTCCAGGTTTTTTTAAGATGGCCATCAAACTCCCCCCTTCAATGACACTACACAAAGGAGAAAATGACGCAGACGTGCAGCAGGGCCCCGTGCTAAGGTTTCTTTTTAGATTAAGACCCTGTGTAAACCTTTTACCTCTTTTTGTTTTATATACTTTTCTGGCATGTAAAATGTCCAAGGAAGTTATCGGCATTATCTGTAAGTATACGGCTCGCCGTGCTTGAACGGGATATTATAAAAGTAGCTTGGTTCATATTGTGTTTGGATTTTTATTCTCTCACCACCTATATTCTCTCCCCATGTCAGATTGCCACATGTGCCTTAACACCAAGGTCCATTACCAGGGGCTGTATTCGGCCTGGTATATGTTGAAAAGTCCGAACACCTATATAGAGTGTTCGGCGTCCTGGATATTGCTTTATATGCATCAGTTCTGAATCATGTCTTGAGTCAATAGTTGGGTTGCCCGGCTCCTGTGCTTACCCCTACGTTCCCGATTGTTCGGCTAGGGTGTAAAGGGAGAACTACTGCGATTGTACTTCGGGTTCGTCCGGTCAAGTACCTTAGTAGAGAAAGCCGAAAACTTACTATCATGATAGGCGAGAATCTGGTCTGCGATCCGGTGACTTAGTGTTATACTATGATCGATAGAGATCTACCCTGTGTTATACGAAGGATTGGTTCTTTGCCCAGCCGCGTACAAATGGATACCTTAATTCGGAAACATCATATACACACCAGGGGCTAGTACTTAGTCGCACTTGTCAAGCTCCTATGGCTAAGTGAAAGCAATAAAGCCGCATAGTCTGATTGCCTGGTTCGCTCCGCATAAACCTTCTACATGGACCAAGACGTTGGATAAAGAGTGTTTATGCATATGACCGAACACCCCAGTAATATTTACATGGGGGCTGAAGAAGACGATTGGAAATTTTCAGATTTAAATAAACGCCCGCACAGGAGGTGAAAGTCGCTCACATTATAAAAGCGCAAAAATTATATATACATTGGTTCATAAGCTTAAGTCTTTACAACCAGATACAATTACTCAAAGATAATATCCTTTGAGCACTGGCCTTCTACAAGGCAGGCGCCTTCTATGACGTCCTCAAAGTATCTCTCCGGCTTGCGGTGCTCCTTGCCTTTGGGTGGGCCAGTAGTGGCTATGTCCTACGCCTTCATCTTCGCCCAGTGCATTTTCACACGGGCGAAGGCCATCCGAGCACCCTCTATGCAGGCCGAACGCTTCAATGCGTCGACCCGCAGACTCGCTTCGACAAGCTGCTACTTCTCGAGCTTGCGTTGTATTCCCTCGAAGAGGAAAGGGTGATGCAACACAGTAGCCCTTAGTTTTTGAGAACCAAGGTATCAATCCAGTAGGAGACCATGCGCGAGTCCCTCGCACCTGCACAAACAAATAAGATCTTTGCAGCCAACATGATAAGGGGTTGTCAATCCCTTTACAGTCAGTTACGAAAGTGAGATCTGATAGATAGGATAGTTCGATATTTTTGGTATTTTTTATATAAGAACAGAAAGTAAAAACAACAAAGTAAAGTAGATTGTAGATTCTTATGTTGAGAATCGACCCGGGGGCCATAGGTTTCACTAGTGGCTTCTCTCATGATAGCAGAATTCTACGGTGGGTGAACGAATTACTGTCGAGCAATTGATAGAAAAGCGAATAATTATGAGAATATCTAGGCATGATCATTATATATAGGCATTACGTCCGTGACAAGTAGACCGAAACGATTCTGCATCTACTACTATTACTCCACACATCGACCGCTATCCAGCATGCATCTAGAGTATTAAGTTCATAAGAACAGAGTAATGCTTTAAGCAAGATGACATGTTGTAGAGGGATAAACTCAAGCAATATGATATAAACCCCATCTTTTTATCCTCGATGGCAATAAGACAATACGTGCCTTGCTGCCCTTGCTGTCACTGGGAAAGGACACCGCAAGATTGAACCCAGAGCCAAGCACTTCTCCCATTGCAAGAACTATAGATCTACTAGGCCAAACCAAACCGATAATTCGAAGAGACTTGCAAGGATATTATAATCATACATAAAAGAATTCAGAAAAGAACCAAATATTTCTCATAGATAATCTTGATCATAAACCCACAATTCATCGGATCTCGACAAACACACCGCCAAAGATTGCATCGAATAGATCTCCTCGAAGACCGAGGAGAACTTGGTGTTGAGATCCAAAAAGAGAGAAGAAGCCATCTAGGTACTAACTATGGACCCGAAGGTCTGTGGTAAACTACTCACAACTCATGGTGAGGCGATGGTGTTGATATAGAAGCACTCCGTGGAAGATCCCCCCTCCGGCGGAGCTCCGGAACAGGCCCCAAGATGGGATCTCACGAGAACAGAAGGTTGCGGCGGTGGAATTAGGGTTTTCTCTGTTGCTTCGATGTTTTCAGGGTACATGGGTATATATAGGAGGAAGGAGTACGTCGGTGGAGCAACGTGGGGCCCACGAGGGTGGGGGCACGCCCTGGACCCTCGTGGGCACCCCGTGTCTCCTCTGCCTTGGTGCTCAAGTCTCTCGTGAAGATATCGTTCCAAAAATAACTCTCCCGAAGGTTTCATTCCGTTTGGACTCGGTTTGATATTCCTTTTCTGCAAAACCCTGCAATAGGCAAAAAAAACTGCAATCTGGACTGGGCCTTTGGGTTAATAGGTTAGTCCCAAAAATAATATAAAAGTGTATAATAAAGCCCATTAAACATCCAAAACATCAAATATAATAGCATGGAACAATCAAAATTATAGATACGTTGGAGTCGTATCACGGGCCACTTCACCAATTCGAAGTAGCTACCTGGGATTGGCTCGGCGGGCCACACCCGGACTATCAAGTCCTTCTTGGCCGAACCCGCCATGTTGTGCAGCTCGACCAGTTGCTTCATCTAGTTGTTGAGGGGCACCGGATGTTTTGGCACATTGAACTACGATCAGAACAGCTTCTCCGTGTTGTTCCCCTCCTGGGCTCGGAAGTATCAGGCGGCGTCAGCACTTCTCGTCGGGAGATCCGCAAACACGCCTGGAGAACTCCATAACCGTGTTAGCCCAAGGTACTTCCGCCCTCCGTAGATGCTCTGTAAGAGAAAAGTCTTACCATATGCTATCTCCCGCGCGTGCCTGATTTCCTCGCAGATGCTGCGTGACTCGCTTCGCGCCTCCTGTGCAGCTTTGACTACCGCAGTGAGCTCGGATGATTGTTCTGAAGCCTTTTCTTCCAATGCCCCGCTTTTGCGAATAGCATCATTGCGCTCAACTTCGACTTCGGACACCCAAGCCTCGTGCTTTTGGCACGTGGCCTTTTCGGCCTCTTGATCGGCAACCGCTTTGTCAGCGGCTACCTTGCTCCCCTCGGCCTCCTTCTTGGACTTTGCAAGGTCGCCCTTGAGAGCCTCGAGCTCAGCGGCGCCAACTGTTTAATACAGAATATCACAAAGAGTTTATACTCATACTCAATTAATATTATTAGTCTTCTTGACATCTCGATTTTTCAAATCCGCATACCTTGCATCTCATCCAAGCACTGGTTGGCGCGGTCGAGGTCCGCATTGGCCTCCGAGAGCTTCCGATTTAGTTCGGCAACTTCTGCAGCGTGTGCAGTTGCCGCAACTAGTGAAGCCTATTCAAATGAAAAAGCATACAGTTTAGCTCTATAACATGCTATATTATGGATACTTCATCCAATTCTGTTCAGAATCACACAAAGCATCAAGGGCTACTGGCTATATATGTGCATATAAAATAAATAAAGTTCCATAAAGAACATTACATTACATACCTCGAAGCCTGTTAGTAGGCTGTTGAAGGCTTCATTCAGTCCGCCTTTGACGAACTAAATCTTCTTCATCACCGCACCCATTATGGTGCGGTGCTCCTCCACGACGGAAGCACTTTGAAGTGCTCCCTCCAGAGGGTCCGGCGCCTCCGGATTGACACCGGGCGCCGTAGGAACAGTTGTATCCTCCCCCGCCTTAAGGGTCTGGTCTTCGGACCCCGGAGCCGCGCTAGGCTCCGGATCAGTATTCGACGAGGCCTCGAATTGTTTGGGCCCCCCGTCTTCGGTCTCCATGGGGACTATTTCCCCATGGTCAGTGGCAGCCGAGGTATTGCCCTCGGTCACCTTATCACCTGCCCCACCCCCATCTCCTTGAGCAGGAGACGCACGCTGGGAGGTCACTTTGGTGTCCCCGCGGGCCACGAGCGATGGAGCTCGGACCAGCGGGTCACTCTCCATCTCTCCAGGCGGTAGAGAGTTCCCCTCTGATAAGGAGGCATTGGGGTGTGCTCGGGGAGGGCTGTAGGTCAGCGGGTGAGAAATACTTAAAAAGCATTAATATGCTGAATGAACAAGGTGCAGTAATTAATACATCCGAACAACTTACGTTTTGGCTAGGGGCTTCTCCCTAGGCTTCACCACAAAGTTGTGTTCGGATGATGAGTCCGAACAGACGGGGAGGTTTAGCCTCCTCCGGGGTGTGGCCTTGCTTGCGTCAGCAGCGGCTGCCCTCTTCTTCCCCTCGCCCAGGGTGGGGGATTCTTATTCTTCACATCCTCCTCTTCGCAGGAGAGGATGTTGATCTCCTCGGACTTCACGTCCACAGGGCAGGGGCCGCTCTTGGCCTCCTTGCTCTTCTTCTTTGTCCGGCGCCTTGTACGGCGCCGGAACCAGCATCGCCAATAGTTGAGGCGTGTATGGGTCTTCTGGCAAAGGGGCCGGACACTTGATCCGAACGTCCTTCTTCGTCCAGCTCTGTATATCACGTAAAAACTCCAATTCCTATTATTGTTAAAATAAGGAGGGAATATATGTTCGGTAGAGTTTTTGATTACCTCTATTGTGGTAAACGCAGTGTTGTAGCTCGAGTCTTCAGTTTCCTTTGGCCACTCCTTCTGGCTCTTGAAGAGGTGTTTCCAGATCTCTGCGTGCGTGGAGTCGTATAGATGCTTCAAAGGCCGGGCTCCTGCCGGATCGAACTCCTATAGAAAGGAGTCTCGGCATTGGCAAGGAAGGATAAGTCAGGCCAGTATTACCTAAACCACAGTTGTGAGTTGGTAGCCTTTGGTGGTCATGCTAGATACGCGGCCTTGGAGTGCCGCCACCTTAGTCTGAGATCCCCAGTTCGGACTCTTATCGGTCCAGGAGGTTAGCCTCTTCGAGGGTCTAGATCTGAAAGCAGGCGCCGCCGCCCATTTGGCATCGTGGGGATCGGTGATATAGAACCACTCCTGCTGCCAAACCTTGTTCGTCTCCACGAACGACTCCTTTGGCCAGGTTGCATTCGGGAGCTTGCTTATCATAGTGCCCCCACACTCCTCATGTTGTCCGTCCACCACCTTCGGCTTCACGTTGAAGGTCTTGAGCCATAGGCCGAAGTGTGGGGGAACGCAGAGGAAATCTTCACACACCACTATGAAAGCGGAGATGTGAAGGATTGAATTCGGGGCTAGATCATGGAAATCCAGCCCGTAGAAAAATAGTAGACCCCATACAAAGGGGTGAAAAGGGAATCCTAGCCCCCTAACAAATTGTGAGAGGAACACGACTCTCTCACCCGCCTCCGGGACGGGGATCACCTGATCCTGGGCGGGGAATCGGTGCGCGATGTTGGCGGCGAGGTAGCCCACGCTCCGGAGATCCTCCACGGTATTCTCAATAACCGTGGAGGCCTCCCACTTGCCTCTGGTGCCGGATCCAGTCATTGATGGGGAAGGGAGTGATGGTTGAGGAACTGAGAGCTGTGTGCGCAAGAGATGAGGATGTTGGGGCTAGGAAGATTGGAAAGCTCGGGCTTGAGGAAGGCGTGGGGCTGATGGAAGGGATTGATATCCTTTTATAACGCTGTGAATACAGAACGCCCCCCCCCCCAGTTTAGCCATAAAGCTCGCCGGTTCCCAAAGCGGTCGTGCGTAATGCGCGGCTTGGATGCTCACGTCACATTGATAAGGATCCCATAATAAGCGGGCACGATCTCTGTTTTGATAAGACGTGTCAGTGGGGTTATACCTCGAAACGTGAAACTAGGACCAAGTAAAATGGTTCGATATGTTAATGGTATGGACGCGACGCTTCACCAAAAAGTTGTCAGTAAAGACACAATATTCATTTTCTTTCGATGCCTTGCCCTCCAGGCTAAGGGTTATACTAACCATGCAGAGCCGAACATAGTACATTCCTTGCAGAAGATAGTGCCTTGATATGTTCAGAAGAAGGAACCCGCCTTGCAATGTCGAATACAATACGGAAGTCGAAGTCATCATCATCGAAGACAGGTTCAGAGGCTACTGAGGGAGTCCTGGATTGAGGGGTCCGCATGTGGCCGGATAACTCGTTGTGGGCCGGACTGGTGTGCCATGAAGATCATCGCTGAAGATCGTCTCTCGTATCCGGATAGGACTCCTGTGTGCGTGTAATGGTGGGTTTTAGGTTCGGGTGTAATCTTTCCTTCCTCTGCAAGTTGGTCATGTACAAACCCTAGGGCCCTCTGGTGCATATATAAACTGGAGGGTTTAGTCCGTAGAGGCTAGAGAACAACAACATAGTCATATCACATAGGCTAGACTTTTAGGGTTTAGCCATTACGATCTCGAGGTAGATCAACTCTTGTAACCCATATTCATCAAGATCAATCAAGCAGGAAGTAGGGCATTACCTCGATCGAGAGGGTCCAAACCTGGGTAAACATCGTGTCCCCGGTCTCCTGTTACCATCGATCCTCAGACGCGTAGTTCGGGACCCCCTACCCGAGATCTGCAGGTTTTGACACCGAAAAGAGGGCTTTCACACTCAGCAAAGAAGAGCGGCTCGACGTAAAAAAAGCGAGGAGTGAAATGAAGTAGAATGCATTGTATGAAAGGTTGAAGAAGGAGATTTATCCGGCTGTTCGAAAGGATGTTGATGAGTCAATTATGATGGAGAAGACTCTAACACTGACAGATAGCCAACAGATGGGAGGGGAGGCGGGCATGGAGGATGCTGCTAATTGCGCGACAACACTGCACAAGAGTAGTTGTGCATCAGCTGACCCCAGCGACATTGAGATTGCAGCTGCTCGTGATTATGCTATATATGATCTATCTGGAATGAAAGGCAGGCTGAAGGGCGTGGTTACACATTATGAAGGTACATTAAAATGTGCAACAACCTGGGTTTGCCCACCCTTCTTGGAAGATGGACTCTTCTTGGACAATGTCCCATTGAAGCCTGGCTGTGTGAAGTGCTACATGACTGAAGTAAAGCATGGGTTCAATGAATTTGCCCTACAGAATGTCCTAGGAGACTTCAATGAGCAAAGGACCTTGGGAGAAACACTGTTACATCACATCCAGTGGCCACGAAAGGAAATAGGTTCATCGATGAGATTCCTGAAGCCCCGCCAAGAGCAACCACCCCTCAACCGGTGATGCTCTCCTTGCCACAGCAGCTCTCGCGGGTTGATGCATGCTACCTCTTGAGCTTGCGTTGTTTTTTTCCTTGAAGAGGAAAGGGTGATGCAGCAAAATAGCAAAAATATTTCCCTCGGTTTTTGAGAACCAAGGTATCAATCCGTTAGGAGACTACACGCGAGTCCCTCGTACCTACACAAACAAATAAGAACCTTGCAACCAACGCGATAAAGGGGTTGTCAATCCTTTCTCGACCACTTGCAAAAGTGAGATCTGATAGAGATAATAAGATAAATATTTTTGGTATTTTGATATATAGATTGAAAGTAAAGATTGCAGAATAAAAGTAAAGTAAAAATAAATAGTAGATGGAAGATTGATATGACAAAAGATAGACCCGGGGGCCATAGGTTTCACTAGTGGCTTCTCTCAAGATAGCAGATTTCTACGGTGGATGAACAAATTACTGTCAAGCAATTGATAGAAAAGCGCATAGTTATGAGAATATTTAGGCATGATCGTTGTATATAGGCATCACGTTTGTGACAAGTAGACCGAAATGATTCTGCATCTACTACTATTACTCCACACATCGATCGCTATCCAGCATGCATCTTGAGTATTAAGTTCATAAGAACAGAGTAACGCTTTAAGCAAGATGACATGATGTAGAGGGATAAACTCATGCAATATGATATAAACCCCATCTTTTTATCCTTGATGGCAACAATACAATACGTGCCTTGCTGCCCCTGCTGTCACTCGGAAAGGACACCGCAAGATTGAACCCAAAGCTAAGCACTTCTCCCATTGCAAGAAAGATCAATCTAGTAGGCCAAACCAAACTGATAATTCGAAGAGACTTGCAAAGATATTTAAATCATGCATAAAAAATTTCAGAGAAGGATCAAATATTGTTCATAGATAATCTTGATCATAAACCCACAATTCATCGGATCTCGACAAACACACCGCAAAAAGAATTACATCAAATAGATCTCCAAGAAGATCGAGGAGAATTTTGTATTGAGACCCAAAGAGAGAGAAGAAGCCATCTAGCTAATAACTATGTACCCGAAGGTGTGTGGTAAACTACGCACAACTCATCGGAGAGGCTATGGTGTTGATGTAGAAGCCCTCCGTGATCGATTCCCCCTCCGGTGGAGCTCCGGAACATGGGCCAAGATGGGATCTCATGGGTATAGAAGGTTGCGGCGGTGGAATTAGGGTTTCGTGGTGCTCCCGGATGTTTTTGGGTACATGGGTATATATAGGATGAAGAGGCATGTCGGTGGAGCTACGAGGGGCCCACGAGGGTGGGGGCGCGCCTACCCCCTGGGCGCGCCCCCCTGCCTCGTGGCCACACCGTGGCTTCCCTGGCATGTAATCCAAGTCTTCTGGGTTGCGTTTGTTCCAAAAACGATCCTCCTGAAGGTTTCATTCATTTGGACTCCGTTTGATATTCCTTTTCTGCGAAACACTGAAATAGGCAAAAAAACAACAATTTGCACTGGGCCTTGGGTTAGTACGTTAGTCCCAAAAATAATATAAAAGTGTATAATAAAGCCCATTAAACATCCAAAACAGATAATATAATAGCATGGAACAATAAAAAATTATAGATACGTTGGAGACGTATCAAGCATCCCCAAGCTTAATTCCTGCTCGTCCTCGAGTAGGTAATTGATAAAAACAGAATTTTTGATGTGGAATGCTACCTAACATAATTCTCAATGTAATTTTCTTTATTGTGGCATGAATGTTCAGATCCGAAAGATTCAATACAAAAGTTTAATATTGACATAAGAATAATAACACTTAAAGCATACTAACAAAGCAATTATGTCTTCTCAAAATAACATGGCCAAAGAAAGTTCATCCCCACAAAATCATATAGTTTGGCTATGCTCCATCTTCGTCACACAAAATACTCAAATCATGCACAACCCCGGTTTCAGCCAAGCAATTGTTTCATACTTAATTTTTTTTCAAACCTTTCCAACTTTCACGCAATACATGAGTGTGAGCCATGGATATAGCATTATAGGTGGAATAGAGTGGTGGTAGTGGAGAAGACAAAAGAGGAAGATGGTCTCACATCAACTAGGCGTATTAATGGGCTATGGATATGCCCATCAATAGATATCAATGTGAGTGAGTAGGGATTGTCATGCAACGGATGCACTAGAGATATAAATGTATGAAAGCTCAACAAAAGAAACTAAGTGGGTGTGCATCCAACTTGCTTGCTCAAGAAGACCTAGGGCATTTGAGGAAGCCCATCATTGGAATATACAAGCCAAGTTATATAATGAAAATTCCCACTAGTATATGAAAGTGACTAAACAAGAGACTCTTTATCATGAAGACCATGGTGCTACTTTGAAGCACAAGTGTGGAAAAAGATAGTAGCATTGTCCCTTTTGTCTTTCCTTTTTTATTTTTTTTGGGGCCTTCCATTTTTTGGCCTTTCTCTTTTTTTTTCTTTTTTTTCTTTGGGACAATGCTCTAGTAATGATGATCATCACACTTCTATTTATTTACAACTCAAATATTACAACTCGATACTAGAACAAAATATTACTCTATATGAATGCCTCCGGCGGTGTACCGTGATGTGCAATGAATCAAGAGTGACATGTATGAAAAATTATGCATGGTGGCCTTGCCACAAATACGATGTCAACTACATGATCATGCATGGCAATATGACAATGATGAAGTGTGTCATAATAAATGGAACGGTGGAAAGTTGCATGGCAATATATCTTGGAATGGCTATGAAAATGCCATAATAGGTAGGTATGGTGGCTGTTTTGAGGAAGGTATATGGTGGGTGTATGATACTGGCGAAAGTTGCGCGGTACAAGAGAGGCTAGCAATGGTGGAAGGGTGAGAGTGCGTATAATCCATGGACTCAACATTAGTCATAAAGAACTCACATACTTATTGCAAAAATCTACAAGTCATTAAAACAAAGTACTACACGCATGCTCCTAGGGGAAGGGTTGGTAGGAGTTAACCATCGCGCGATCCTGACCTCCACACAAAGGATGATAATCAATGAAATACCTCATGCTTCAAATTTATCACACAACGGTTACCATACGTGCATGCTACGGGACTTGCAAACCTCAACACAAGTATTTCTCAAATTCACAACTACTCTACTAGCATGACTCTAATATCACCATCCTCATATCTCAAAACAATCATCAAGTATCAAACTTCTCATAGTATTCAATGCACTTTATATGAAAGTTTTTTTATACCCATCTTGGATGCCTATCATATTAGGACTAAGTTTATAACCAAAGAAAATTACCATGCTGTTATAGAGGACTCTCAAAATAATATAAGTGAAGCATGAGAGATCAATAATTTCTATAAAATAAAACCACCACCGTGCTCTAAAAAGATATAAGTGAAGCACTAGAGCAAAACTATCTATCTCAAAAGATATAAGTGAAGCACATAGAGTATTCTAATAAATTCCAATTCATGTGTATCTCTCACAAAAGGTAAGGACTCAAATAATACATGACGCTGCAAGCAAAACACATCTCATGTGGTGAATAAAAATATAGTCTCAAGTAAAGTTACCGATAGACGAAGACGAAAGAGGGGATGCCTTCCCGGGGCATCCCCAAGCTTAGGCTTTTGGTTGTCCTCGAATTTTACCTTGGAGTGCATTGGGCATACCCAAGCTTAGGCTCTTTCTAGTCTTTGTTCCATAGTCCATCAAATCCTTACCCAAAAACTTGAAAACTTCACAACACAAAACTTAGCAGAAAATCTCGTGAGCTCCGTTAGTATAAGAAAACAAACCACCACTTTAAGGTACTGTAATGAATTCATTCTTTATTATATTGGTGTTAAACCTACTGTATTCCAACTTCTCTATGATGCGTACCCCCCGATACTACTCATAGATTCATCAAAATAAGCAAACAACACACGAAAAACAGAATCTGTCAAAAACAAAACAGTCTGTAGCAATCTGTAACTTTCGAATACTTATGTAACACTAAAATTTCTGAAATAAATTGGTGGACGTGAGGAATTTTTCTATTAATCATCTGCAAAAAGAATCAACTTAAAAGCACTGTCCAGTAAAAAATGCCATCTAATCTCGTGAGTGCAAAAGTTTCTGTTTTTTACAGCAAGATCGCAAAGACTTCACCCAAGTCTTCCCAAAGGTTCTGCTTGGCACAAACACTAATTAAAAAACAAAACCACATCTAACCAGAATCTAGATGAAATATTTATTAATAAACAGAAGTAAAAGCAAATAAAATAAAATTGGGTTGCCTCCCAACAAGCGCTATCGTTTAACGCCCCTAGCTAGGCATGATACAAGAATAGATCTAGGTATTGCCATAATGATAAGGTAAATCGCGAAAACTCATCTCGTATTCCCTACGTTCAGCAGCAAGTTTTCTTTGTGTCAAGCAAAAGTAATCAAAAGGGCTAAATTTAATAGGACAAAAGTCCCCAAGATCAAGCTCAGGAGGTATAGGTTCCTCCTTTGGCCCTTCATATTGTACAACCAATTCATCATTATAAGTATTCTTTTGGCAAAAGGTCATGAGCCTTTGCTCGAGAAAAAAACCTAACCCATTGTTTTGAATAGCAAAATTATCATTCAGTTCAGAGATTCTATCAACTAGAACATCGGTAGGAACCTTTTTTCTAAGGTTTTTATTAAAAGCAACATGATCTAAAGATTGTAAACGCATTATGTCTTCTTGATTAAAAATGATAGCTTCTATGGGAGGACGACCAGTGTCCACCCTATAATACACAAAAATTTCTTTGGCCTCTCACATTATAAATCTGAACTCATGTGCCAAAAAGATGGTAGTTGCTCGCTTAACAGAAGAATGCTCAATATTGGAAAATTCTAGAAAAATTCTCTGAATGCAAGGGTGCATGTGGATAAATTGTCTTTCAAGTTCAACTACAAGCAAAGATATAGCGTCCGCAAGATTGCTGGTTCTATGAAGAATAGATCCACCCATAGTGGGCAAGACACCGGCGCAAGTAAAGAAATCTTGAATAAATCCTTTCCCAATAATATTACCACTACCAATCCGGAACTTTTTAGTGTGTAAAGTAGGAGGTTCCTCGTGAGGATAATTAAAAGCATCAAAGTTTCCCCCATTGTTACCACTATCTTTTTCAATGATAACCTCCCTCGTTTCAGACATGATAGCAACAAACCACACTAAGGATGAACACACAAAAGACAAGCGAACGGAAAAAGGGCGGATAAAACGGCAAATGTGAAGTGGGGGAGAGGAAAACGAGAGGCAAATGGCAAATAATGTAATGCGATGGATAAGAGTTTGTGATGGGTACTTGGTATATGACTTTTGCGTAGATCTCCCCGGCAACGGCGCCAGAAATTCTTCTTGCTACCTCTTGAGCTTGCGTTATTTTCCCTTGAAGAGGAAAGGGTGATGCGGCAAAGTAGTGTAAGTATTTCCCTCAGTTCTTTAGAACAAAGGTATCAATCCAGTAGGAGACTACACGCGAGTCCCTCGTACCTACACAAACAAATAAGAACCTTGCAACCAACGCGATAAAGGGGTTGTCAATCCCATCTCGTCCACTTGCAAAAGTGAGATCTGATAGAGATAATAAGATAAATATTTTTGGTATTTTGTTATATAGATTGAAAGTAAAGATTGCAGAATAAAAGTAAAGTAAAAATAGATAGTGGATGGAAGATTGATATGATGAAAGACAGACCCGGGGGCCATAGGTTTCACTAGTGACTTCTCTCAAGATAGCAGATTTCTACGGTGGGTGAACAAATTACTGTCAAGCAATTGATAGAAAACCGCATAGTTATGAGAATATCTAGGCATGATCATTCTATATAGGCATCACGTCCGCGACAAGTAGACCAAAATGATTCTGCATCTACTACTATTACTCCACACATCGACCGCTATCCAACATGCATCTAGAGTATTAAGTTCATAAGAACAGAGTAATGCTTTAAGCAAGATGACAGGATGTAGAGGCATAAACTCATGCAATATGATATAAACCACATCTTTTTATCCTCGATGGCAACAATACAATACGTGCCTTGCTGCCCCTGCTGTCACTCGGAAAGGACACCGCAAGACTGAACCCAAAGCTAAGCACTTCTCCCATTCCAAGAAAGATCAATCTAGTAGGCCAAACCAAACTGATAATTCGAAGAGACTTGCAAAGATATTTAAATCATGCCTAAAAGATTTCAGAGAAGAATCAAATATTGTCCATAGATAACTTGATCATAGACCCACAATTCATCGGATCTCGACAAACACATCGGTAAAAGACTTACATCAAATAGATCTCCAAGAAGATCAAGGAGAACTTTGTATTGAGATCCAAAGAGAGAGAAGAAGTCATCTAGCTAATAACTATGGACCCGAAGGTCTATGGTAAACTACTCACAACTCATCGGAGAGGCTATGGTGTTGATGTAGAAGCCCTCCGTGATCGATTCCCCCTCCGGTGGAGCTCTGGAACAGGCCCCAAGATGGGATCTCATGGGTCCAGAAGGTTGCAGTATGGAATTATGGTTTCGTGGTGCTCCCGGATGTTTTCAGGGTACATGGGTATATATAGGACGAGGAGGCATGTCGGTGGAGCTACGGGGGGCCCACGAGGGTGGGGGGCGCGCCTACCCCCTGGGCGCACCCCTTGCCTCATGGCCACCCCGTGGCTTCCCTGGCGTGTAATCCAAGTCTTCTGGGTTGGGTTTGTTCCAAAAACGATCCTCCCGAAGGTTTCATTCCATTTGGACTCCGTTTAATATTCCTTTTCTGCGAAACACTGAAATAGGCAAAAAAAATAGCAATTTGCACTCGACTTTGGGTTAGTAGGTTAGTCCCAAAAATAATATAAAAGTGTATAATAAAGCCCATTAAACATCCAAAACAGATAATATAATAGCATGGAACAATCAAAAATTATAGATACGTTGGAGACGTATCAATGCATCAACCTGTGATCAGCCGCCCCAACTTTGTGGCGTACAGGCCATGTCATCCTCCGCCCCAAAGCAGCCAGTGGCAAGGCATACAACTGGTGATGACGCACCACCGGTTCAGATACCGGCCACTAAAGCAGCGGGGGGGGGGGGACCCAGCTGTCGCACATGCTCAGCAGACCAACCTGGTGGAACAGACTGCTAAGTAGTCTGATGCTTCGGAACCGCCTGCTAAGCAGTCTGTAGGTCCAGAACCGACTGCTCATCAGTCCGTCGGTCCGCAGGCGCGTGATTAGCATACCAATGCGTCAGCACTTCCTGCTCAGCAAACCAATGCGTTGGCACGACGTCCTCAGCACACCGACAAGTTGGCACCACTTGCGCAGAAACCTGACATAGCTTCGACACATGGTCAGCAGTCCGATGCCTCTGGTCCTACAGCCCAGCAGTCCGTCACAGCAGCACCGCTAGCTCAGAGGTCCGGCATAGATAAACCATCTGCTAAGCAGTTCGTCCAAGCTTCACCGTCTGCTCAGCAGTCTACCTTGCAGCCAACCAGACGTTCTGCCAGAAATGCTTCAAGTACCAAGAAGGAAGTGGCCAAAAAGGCTACACCCACGACCACGAGGAAGCGCAGCGGGAGAGTGAAGAGGAAAGAGAACGATTGCCTCTTACTTATAGCACTCATCGCCTATAACCAAATTAACATCGGCGTGTTCGAATCAGGGAGTAATATTATTTATGTCGCCATGGATGATGAAGAAGTAGAATTGTTGCTTGCTAAAAGTAAAGCAGACGTACTTGAAGCATGCAATTACGTCCATGGACAGCCATTTCTTGTTGGCGAATACTTTGATGAGTGCAGCTCCAGTTGCCGCGAGTTACATGAATATTGCATGGATCAAATATCAGTAGGTCATCATGATTTGCTAGTCCACTACAATAGAGATCATTTCCAACACGATGTTGGTTCCATCAATGTGAGTTTCGAGGACTTACATCTCTTCTTCAACTTCAACGTGCTCGATGCCACTCTTGTTAGATGCCTGATTTTGTAAGTACTTAACAAACTCTGATCAACTTCTCCATACAAGGCTGTAAATGATAAACAGCTAACTGCATTTTATTCCTCTCAGGGGATTGAATGCGTAGAGAAGAAAAAGAGAGAGTGTGTATTTCATAGATCCTGCATTAGCAAATGGCACATCATTAGATGGTAAGGACCGACGGGACTGGGCCGTTAACACGGTCGTCTGTATCTTTGAAAACACGTCCCATGCAGAATCATTTCTCTGGCCATATCATGAACGGTAAGTCAAGTAAACAACCACGCATACACTAATTGTCTTTCAGATTTCGACATCATTCGTAAGTTCATGGCTTTCTTAATATGTAGCAATCACTTGATATTAGTATTCATTGTTCCAAACAAGAACACAGTTTACTACATCGATTCTCTCAGAGAGTCAACAAACGCTCAGGATCTGACGCATGTTCAGTAATTCTTGGATAGGTATTGAATTCTATGATGTTGAAATTAATTTGCATTCATATTTGGTTCAATAATTGATGTTGTCAAAATTCATCATCATTTGTAGTGTGCTCGCATTATGGAAAACTAAACCAGGGAACCTGTTCAAGACGGAACAACCTTTGCAGCACGAGATCGTTTCTCCGGTAACACACCGAAATCCGTTATTTTCGGAAAATTTATCCAACAGTCCGCAAATACCTTTCCTTACGCTAGTCAAATGTTCAAGCTTCTAAATAAACCACTTTCTATTTTGTCCAAAGAGAAAATAATACATCTAACACCGGTTAGGTTGTTCCTAACAGGACAAATACATGACTAATTATGTACAAAAAAAATCAGTGTCCTCAGCAAGAAGTAGGGACCAACCTTTGTGGATACTATGTTTGTAGACACATGATCTCCATCTGCAAATCTGTTGATAGTTGTGACGATCCTCGCGAATTAGTACCAGTAAGTCTATATTAATTAATATCTTCTACTCCACTCATATGGCACATTCTGATCTTAAAATTACTGCAGCTCATCTTAAAATCAAGGACCCCTGAACCGCTCCCGGCTGGTTAATTGCTGATGGTTCGGAGATTTATCAGCAACTTCTTCCTGGATCACTACATCAATCCCACTGGTGATAATGAAGATTTCAGCATGCGTTCTCCTGAAACATTGAGTAAGAGTTAGCCGCTAAACATATAACGCATGGATCCATTGTTTTCCATCTGATGAGGTCTTCGTATTTCGTACACTATGATTAATCATGTAATGCATATATGTGTGGACAAATCATTGGAATTTAGCTACCATATGTTCAATTGCAATTGTTGCGAAATCTGATGAATGTTCTTCCTGTGGACACTATTTGTTCAATTGAATATTGTGGCGAATTTGCTTTTTGCGTGCCGATTCAAAATGAGATTGTTTTTATTTGTTCAATTGAATATTGTGGCAAATTTTCTTTTTGCGTGTCGATTCAAAATGGGATATTTTTGTTTTAACCTGGCAATTGCTCCGCACACGGTTCAACTACATGAGTGTGTGCGATCCACATCGGAAAACATCGGAAAGTATACGTCAATCGTAGTGGGACCGTCGGTGATACACAGCAGATCGCAAACGATTTGCATCCCTACTACGTGTGTGTAGGGTCTCCAGAACCGTTCGCGATATCGCGTTATCGCACACGAGAAATGGGAGTAAACCGTGCCCAATGCAAAATACAATGCCAATCGTAATTTTTCCAGTAAACGTGTGGGATCCCAAACGAAAAGCACACGTCACTCTTGCGGCAACCGTCGGTGATGCCCAACAAATCACAAACGGTCTGCAGCACTTGTATGTGTGCGAAGGGGCTCCTGAACCGTTTGTGATAGAACATTATCGCATACGGTAATTGTTGGAAACGTGTGCGATGGAGTCTAGCATGGCAGACGGGTTACGCAGAAAACTCGTGTGCGATGGGGCACAAATCGCACACAGTTCATATGTTGGCCCGTGTGCCTTATATACTGTTTCCCAAACCGTTCGTTACGACAGATCGTATGGTTTCACTGTGTCATTAGAAACGCTTAATCACCGATACCACACGTGCAAAAAAAATTAGTGTGTACTGTATCGCACACGATTACATTTTGGAAAGCCTCTGGATCAATGCTCCATATCCCCGACGGTTTCTAGGTCATGTGGGAAGGACACCCTATCGCACACACTCACTTGGCGACGGTCTCAAATGCTGTCGCGAAAAGGGGTTAAAAACCATTTGTATAGCACCGACGCGTACCAGTGTGTCGGTTGTCGATAATTGAAAAAACATGATCATCTCATACAATAACGTATAACTTATCACATCTTGACCAGATCACATCACAACAAGCCCTGCAAAAACAAGTTAGACGTTCTCTACTTTGTTGTTGTAAGTTTTACGTGGCTGTTGCGGGCTTCTACCAAGAACCATTCTTACCTACAACACAAAATCATAACGGTGATTTATCAAGTTTGTTATTTTAACCTTCAACAAGGATTGGCCGCAGCCAAATGCGATTCAACTAAAGTAGGAGAAACAGACACCCACCGACCACCTTTATGCAAAACAAGTTGCATGTTTGTTGGTGGAACCAGTCTCATGTACGTGGACATGTAAGGTTGGTCTGGGCCACTTCATCTTATAATACCGCCGAATCAAAATAAGACGTTGGTGGTAAGAAGTATGACGATCACCGCCACAACTCTTAGTGTTCTACTCGTGCATATCATCTACGCATAGAACTGGCTCATGATTTCATTGTTGGGAAACATTGCATGAAAAAAAAACGTACACACATGCAATGATCTATCCATGGAGATGCATAGCAACGAGGGGGGCATGAAAAAAAAACGTACGCTCATGATTTCACTGTTGGGAAACTCTTAGTGTTCTACTCGTGCATACTCGAAGTAATACATGTGTGAATACATAAACAAATACCGTGTCCCTAGTAAGCCTCTACTAGACTAGCTCGTTGATCAAAGATGGTTAAGGTTTCCTAACCATGGACATGAGTTATCATTTGGTAATGGGATCACATCATTATGAGAATAATGTGATGGACAAGACCCATCCGTTAGCTTAGCATTTGATCGTACAGTTTATTGCTACTGCTTTCATCTATGTCAAATACATGTTCCTATGACAATGAGATCATGCAACTCCCGGATACCGGAGGAGTGCCTTATGTGCTATCAAACGTCACAAGGTAACTCGGTGATTGTAAAGATGCTCTACAGGTATCTCTGAAGGTGTCTTGTTGGGTTGGCGTGAATCAAGATTAGAATTTGTCACTCCGAGTATCAGAGAGGTATCTCTGGACCCTCTCGGTAATACACATCATAAGAAGGTATCTCTAACAACATTACTTCCAGGAAAGGATTGCCGTACCACTCTGGTGCGGAACATGTTCTCGTCGACCTTCGAGGTTCTGCGGTAACTTGATCCAAAGTTTCATGATCATCATCATTAGTTTCTTCTCTAGTTGGTGTAGCCATCACGGGAATTGTTTTCTCTGATGATCTACTTTCCAATTCGAGAGAAGGTACGATTACCTCATCAAGTTCTACTTTCCTCCCAGTCACTTCTTTCGAGAGAAACTCCTTCTCTAGAAAGGATCCCTTCTTAGCAACAAAATCTTGCCCGATACCTTATTATGATGTGTATTATCGAGTGGGGCCAGAGATACCTCTCCGATACTCGAAGTGACAAATCTTAATCTCGATTCACACCAATCCAACAAGACATCTTTGGAGATACCTGTAGAGCATCTTTATAATCACCCAGTTAGGTTGTGGCGTTTGATAGCACACAAGGCATTCCTCCGGTATCCGGGAATTGCATGATCTCATAGTTAAAGGAATATGTATTTGACATACATGAATGCAATAGCAATAAACTGTATGATCAAATGCTAAGCTAACAGATGGGTCTTGTCCATCACATCATTCTCCTAATGATGTGATCCTGTTATCAAATGACAACTCATGTCCATGGTTAGGAAACCTTAACCATCTTTGATTAACGACCTAGTCTAGTAGAGGCTTACTAGCAACACGGTATTTGTTTATGTATTCACACATTTATTTAGGTTTCCGGTCAATACAATTCTAGCATGAATAATAAACCTTTATCATGATTAAGGAAATATAATAATAACCATTTTATTATTTTCTCTAGGTCATATTTCCATCACCAGTGTTCGACAGTGAACCATATTACAGGAAGGGTCCTCTTGCCCAGTTGATCACCAGCTGCCGGCATCATGGGTTGCCTTCCTCAATATGCGTCAGGAGATCTGAGACCGATAGGTGCATCAAGAACTGCAGCACGATCTGGTGGAGCACATATGGAGGGTCAAGGGCAACGCATAGTTCGACGTGTGATGAACTACGAGTTTTAATTTGTGCTTGAATTATGAGTTTGCTTCGTTGAATTATTTGATTTGTGTTAATTTTTGTGGTGAACTATGTGATAAAAATATATATTACGTTCAATTTTGTGCCGAAGAACGACGAATTTGGGCCAATTTGCGCCGATATCGCCGGCTGGGGGGCTAACTCTGGGGTCGGC
>LR738711.1:681866846-681970389 GCA_902687465.1 Secale cereale
CCCCCCCCCACGCTAAAATTGCAGCCGGTTCGCCCCCAAGCGACGATATTTCAGGTCCTTGGGGTGCCGAATGACTGGAGATACTCTTACCACCAGAAAATGATGTACCATGACCGCAACACATGAGACTATTGCTGCCAGTCTCGTACCTTGAGATTATTTCTTTTACTTGTTTATGACCGCAACACATCATGCTATTTTGTAACAATCAGAATTTTAAAAATATTCTAGTTGTAATATTTAGCACTTTATGATATTCGTAAATCACTTTTGTGCTTATATTCGACCAGAAACTGTTTGAAACAATAAGGTGTCAGCAATTCTGCAAACAGTTTATGTCAAAGGATGGTACAGACATTTCAGCACACAATTCAACCCACAATTTCATACTACAATCTCAGAAATGAACGGACTACCGATTCTGTGAGAAGCTGATTTTGTGGGAAGTTTACCAGAATCTTGATTTTGCAGAATCTCGCACGAAAAGAACTGGCCCTACATATATCACCGACTGGTGGAACGAGCGCACTTGCACCATGAGCAAGAAGACTGTTGCGGCTGCAATCTACCCTGCATGGAATATTTAGAAGGAGCGCAATAGGAGGGTCTTTCAGCACATCTCTGTCCCTGAGATGGCAGTTTTTCAGCTCAAGCAAGACATCATGCAGCACAACCTATCCACCCATTGTTATCCGATGTTGAGAACCTACCTGAACCTGAACCTGACTAGCTTTACTTCCTGTAGGTGAGGGACACCTTAAACCCATATCCTTTGTAACACTTGAGACGTTTGCATTTGATTTTCTCCTGCTTAATATATCGGCGTGCTAACCTCCAATTCCTCGACAAAAAATTATCGTAAGATCCTACAGACAATATTTCATACAACAATAAAATCATCGCCTGCAAGCTGTCTGTAAGATCCTACAGACTGTTTGTGGATCTACACAGAATTTCTTTCTCTCCCCCTTTTCTCTTTCCTCCACACTTTTAATCTTTATGTGACAACTTGTGTAGAAATCTGAACTAAACACTATTGTATCTAACTAAAATGGATGCATCAGGTACACGCGCCGGCATTCTGAGCTAGATCACCTGCTAATAAGCTGAGGGTGCCGCAAGCTGTGCAACAAATACAAACAAGCGATGATTTCATCAGAAACCAACCATTAATACACCGGACACCGGCACGAGCTAACTAAAGAAGCAGGGTCAATGTCTCGACGTGTACTGCAGTC
This sequence comes from Secale cereale, assembly GCA_902687465.1. Taxonomy (NCBI): domain Eukaryota; kingdom Viridiplantae; phylum Streptophyta; class Magnoliopsida; order Poales; family Poaceae; genus Secale; species Secale cereale. The sequence goes on from LR738711.1 coordinate 681,868,085, forward strand.
GCCGTGCAACAGTTGTTCGAATGCCAGATGACCCGTGTACCATAGTGTTGCATTTCTTTTCCTTGTGCAATCTCAGCTCAATCGAACCACTTGGAACGCGGCACAAAAAACAAGTACGGAAGATCTCACGTTCCAGATCGGATTTGGTCTAGTCCATCTTTTTTGTTCAGCAGAGACCCCAGCCATACATTAGGCCAGGGCTATGTCGCATAAACAAATCCACCAAATCCACGGGAGTTTCAAAAAAATACTCCCTCTGTTCCTAAATATAAGTCCTTGTAGAAATTTCACTATGGATCATATACAGATGTATGTAGATGCATTTTATAGTGTAAATTCACTCATTTTGCTCCGTATGCAGTTCATATTAGAATCTCTACAAAGACTTATATTTAGGAACGGAGGGAGTAGAAAACAGATCCGAGGGAGAAAGTCGTCAAAACCTGGAGAGTTCCTTTTTTCATTTTTTTTTTCTTTTTATTTTTCGTTTTGTCCTTTCTCTTTTAGTTTCCATTTCTATTTTACGTTTTTATTTTTATTTTCTTAATTTGCGTTTTATTGTTCCAAATTCACAACATTTTCGGAAATTTGGAGTATTACTTTTTTTCAATCGGTGATTTTTCTAAATTCGAACATTTTTATAACTCGGTGAACATTTTTTTAAATCATCGAATTCAAAAGTTATTCATCGAAGTAAAAAATGTTCATCAAATTCAAGAAATGTTCTTTTTTTTTGAAATGTTCATCGAATTCAAAAAATGTTCTCGAAATAAATATTTGTTTATTAATTACGAAAACGTGTTCATTTAAGGTAAAACTTGTTCATAAAATGCAAAATATGTTCATTGAAATTAAAAAGATGTTTATCCAAAATTCAAAGTTTGTTCATCAAATTTTCTAGAAAAATCGAAATTGCGAACATTTTTTTGAATTCATGGAGATTTTTATAAGTTCGTGAACATTCTAATGCATTACTAAACATTTTTTAAATTCTAAACTTTTTTCCAGATCCCGATTTTTATAAAGAAGCAAAAATAGAAAAGAAAAGGACAAACAAGAAAACCAAAGTAGGCCCGTCCCATACCTGAGCCGGCCCAAGGTCGCGCATGGGAAAGAGGGGGTGCGCGCTGCCGCCCTCTTACCCCGGGGACCTCCTAATCGGTGCTTTAAACATATCCATCGATTTAAAGAATATGTGAATTTTTTCAATGTTTTTTTATTAATTAAGAAAATTTCGCATGTTCATCGATTAAAAGAAATTTCGAAAAAAATCATCAATTTTTAAAAATAGTTCACTAGAAAAGTGCATTGATTTTGAAAACAAATTTCCATCAAATCTATAAAAACGTCATCAATTTGGAAAAAGTTCCTGCATTTAGGAAAAGTAAAAAATGAAAATCGATGAGGGAAGAAGAAAAAAGAAAAAATAGAAAACAAAAGTGGAAAAAAGGAAAACAAAAAAAAGGAAAAAAAAAAATGAAAGGAATGAAACAAAGAAAAGGTTGAAGCTTATCAGATCCCGCTCCGTGGTGGGGTGGTCATACGAATGAACCTTGACGAGTGAGGTCGCTGGTTTGAGTCCCAACGAGTTGGGCTGGTTTTTGCGGAATAAAATACAGAGTAACGGGCCAGCCCAACATGGGGTGCTGCAGGCGCCAATTGGCGAAATGGATACAAATGGGCGCCTGCAACGCTAAATAGGAAAGGGAACACCCTTATCCCGTGCAGGTCGCTATGTAGGAGCTCCAACTCCTACTGGGGAGGAGACCTCCTATCTGCCACCTTCAGCGGTAGGTAAACGCACGCATCCCTCCTTTCTGGGCCTCGCCCAATGCGTGCTGGCACATTCGTTCGCGCGCCTCGCTTGATTTGTTTCTTTTCATTTGACCAAAAAAATTGGTTATTTGACCATTCACCCATTCTCCATTTGACCATTAGCTTTAAAAGAAAAGTTCATGGAATTAAAAAAGTTCATGCGTTCATCAATTTGGAAAAAGTTCATGATTCTGAATTTGAACAAAGTTCATAAATTTTAAAAATATCCATGAATTCAGAAAAATGTGATTTTGGAAAAATTTCTTGATGCTGAATTTTAGAAAACTTCATAAATTCAAAAAATATGAATTTGTAAAAAGTCTGCCCATCTGAAAAAATCACTAATCTGGAAAATTTTGATGAATTTGAAAAAAAGTTCATGATTTAAAAAAAGGAAAAGTAAAAAAGAAAATAAAACGAGAAAACCAAAGAATTTTTTTCCAAATAAACACATAAAACCATAGAAAAACCGATCAAACAAAAATACCGGCCATAAGCTACTAGAAGCTTCCCAAACCATAAAAAATAGGCATGGAGTCCCCGCTCGAGTTTCTCGCTCAATTAACACCTTATATGTGCCGGCCCATACATGATCTAGCTAAGTGGGAGAGGTGTGCGTGGAGCTAAATTTGGCAGATCCCCTCGTAGGGTATCCTAGCTAGGCGACTTGGCACGATGGTAACATGACACGAGGTTTACCCATGTTCAGGCTCTCCAGAGGAGATTATGCCCTACATCGTGATTGTGTTTCATTGTGTTGGAGTGTATACAAAGTATATGTAAAGTATCAAGAGATTGAATATGACCTACGCCGATCCTGGCCCCCGACTTGTAAAACTTACCAGGCTTTCTAGGGTTTACACAACTAGGTCGGCAACATTGGTGGAGCTAGAGTCCTTCACAAACCCGGTATCTTGTATTGTGTTCCAAGTTTCTCAGAATCTACACATAACCCGCTATGGGCCGCCCAAAGTGGCCCAGTATGGAATCGACCAAGGAGTCATAGCCCGACCCACCATGCGGGGAACCCGAATGAAAAGGACTCTCTCCATCGGGGCATTGAAATAGCCCATGAACCGATCTTCAAGCCCGGATGCTCCTCGGGTCATCCAAGTTGTACGCCGTCTTCGGTCCCCGGCTTGAAACTAGTTTAATGAAACGTCCCCTGAATTGAGTCTTTCTGTAACCATTATCGTCAAGCAGCCTCCGAGGGGATGTATATCACTTCAGTCTAAAAAATGTAGAAGGCTTGCCCACCTATGCACAAGATAGGTTTCCCACATAGTCCGTCGCTCGACGGGCTAAGTTCCCGCGCAATCGGATTGGTCCTAGTAGGTGGCTCCATGAGACCACGTGTCACCCTTGAAACGACGATCAAAGTAGCGTGCATGAGTGATCTAGGGGCCCACCCACGTGACATCATGTCGCGGGCTTTGATTTTCCCGCGAGCCTTAAGAGTGATGCCTTAGTTTCCCGCGCAATTAACATCGTTGTAGGGGGCATGCGAAGAGACTATGCGCCACGTGGCAAGGATTGCCTGCCCATAGTTTGTACAACCACTAGTCCACTACAATGGAGCAGAAAAAGGGGAAAAGGAGAGCATCCTATGGCCTTTAATCTCATTTGATCAAGTCCATGTTTTGTTAAGCAAAGAGCCCAGCCCATACATCATGCCCATGCCTGCGTGGCACAAACACAGCCGAGTGGACGGCCTGCACGGAGCGATGATCGACCCACATTCATCCGGATTAGCACCCTGTTGAGCAGAGAAGCCCCCACTATGTGCCACATATTTTTTGAATGAGCTTCGTACACAATGCTGACCTGGGCATGGGAAATGGGCGTCACTTTCATTCTTCCAAAAAAATCTTCTTTTTCATTCTTTTATCATTTTATTTTTTATTTTTTGGTTTCTTTTTCTTTCCTTTTTTGGTCTCCTTTTTCCCTTTTCAAGTTTATTTTTCTTATTTTTATTGTGTTCATGTTTTTCCAAAAATGATAGGAAAATTCAAAGAATATCTTCTTTTTTCATAAATTGTTCAATACTTCAAACAGTTCCGTTATCAAATTTTGTTTTAATTTCGAAAAACGTTTGCACTTTCAAGATATATATAAGAATTTAAAAATATTTGCACATCTCAAAAAAGTTTTTGTTTTCATTTTTTGTCCAAAAATGTTCATGTTTTCAAAAAATTATTGACTTTTGCATATATAAATGTTATGTTTTTCAAAATACTGGTCATAATTTCAAGAAATATTCCTATTGTCAAAAAATCACAAATCTAAATAATGTTTGCGTTTTGAAAACAAATATTTGGTATTTGTTTTCCTAGTTTTCAAAATTACATTACGAAACTAAAGAATGTTTCTTCTTTTCAAATTTGTTCACATTTTTTAAAAGCAAATCATGTTGTTCAAAAACTATTTTATACTTAAAAATATAATTCTTAATTTCAAGAAATGTTCAAAAAATGGTTATGTCGTTGTAGTTAGTTCTTAAATGTTCGTGCTACAATTTAGTGAGCTGGGACTCTCATGTGTGAAACGTGGAAAAATCGACGTAATAAGCGACACATCACAGGTCCTAGTGGCATGGATGGACCCATGTTAGGCTTAGTGGGGCCCTATGCATCCACTCAAATTCTACTTCCTCTAGCTTTGAAGTCTAGTTTTTCTACTACTTGGGTCCCTAGTTAGCAAAATAAGTGTCCCCTTACTCAATAGGCCCCCTTTAAAAGTTTGGCATGGGTCCACCTGTGCCTAGTGGGCAGTGCTTTGTCTCCTTTATGGCAATTCCTAATCACGCAAGGGTATTTTTGCGCATGAGAGCAACTAATCAAGGGCTCCCGCGGCTGTTGCTTTCTTGGGCTTAGGAGCACGCCAAGTGGTGCGCCCAGTGGCCACCACTTGTCGTGCGTTGGGCGTACCATCGGAATTTCATTTTTTTTCCGACACATTTTTTTGTGTTTTAGCTTTTGCTCGGTTTTTCCTAGTTTTTGGTGGATATTTTTTCGGAAAGCGGTGTTTTCCCACGAAATGCGCGGCTTTGCCTCTTGATAAAGGGAAAAAAGCATAGTTTATACATTCACAAGAAGCACAATTGTATTCCCCCAAATGGGAAAAAGAACAACATGTACTTCTCGAAAATGGAAAGGCACAGCTCATGCTTCTATGAGAAGCATAGATGTGCTTCCCAAAAAGAGAAACGCACAAGTATGCATTCTCCAAAAGTGAATCAAAATTGTGCTTTCGGGTTCTGGTTTGTTTCCTAATTTTTGTTTTCCCAGCCTTTTTTTTAGTTTTTCCCTCCAATTCCCATTCCTTTTTTTCCATGAAAATGTTCATCAAAACCTATTAACATAGGATTTGGTTTCATAGATCTCAACGTGAGAATTCCAACAGTGTAAAGGATTTGTGATTTGTACGCACGGCTAAAGAGATAAAAAAAATTTAAAAACTTCTGACCATAAGATAAGATGGGGGTAACCATTGCAACATTAATCAGTGATTTCACACTTAGGTCTATAGTTAGCAAGCAAACACACACTGTCGGTGTAAAAGCCGACAGACCTCAGGGTAGGGGGTCCCGAGCTGTGGATCTAGGATCGATGGTTAACAAGGGACGACGAACACAATGTTTACCTAGGTTCGTGCCCTCTCGAAGAGGTAAAACCCTACGCCCTGGTTGATTGTATTGATTGTATATCATGGTTTACAGAGTAGATCTACCTCGAGATCAGTATGAGCTAACCCTAGGCTACGGGAAGGGAGAAGATAGCTCTCTCCTCTAATGACTACAACCCTCGGTTTATATAGACACCGATAGGGTTAGGGTTACCGAAGATAGAATACACATAAGGATAGAAAAAAAATCCAACGCCTTCTTGACTTGGAGGGTGCACCACGGCTTCATTAGTACGGCTCCACCAGTCTGGCCCATGTATAATGGGCCATCGCCCCTAGGACCCCTTAGTCCATGATTCCATCAGTAGCCCCCAAACTTGCCTCCAAGCCGAGACTTGTATCCGGTATCCATCTGTCCGACCAGTATCCGGTTTATGGGGTGAGTTCCTCAGCAATTCTCCCCTCTGTCCGGTACCAAGTAATGTCCAGAGTCTAAACAACTGCTTTTCTTAACACCGAAGGTAATAAAAATATAGCTCGAGCACCAATAATGCCTTTATCTGACAACTTTTTCTCCTTCAACGAAGAGTCACTTCTGGCCATAACGCCAAGTAGTTACTATTTCCCGAAGCGCGGCTCGAGGCTGACGCCACGATTGACACGTTCCCTCAAGGTAGAGATCGTGTCCCGCTTTTCGGGGGATATGGTTAATGATTTCGATTCTTCTCCCTGCTCATAACATTGCGGAGATATCGGGAAGTGGAGAGGCCAATGGCGTGAAAGAAGGGATCCCTGGCCTGCCCACAGTCTATAAAGGGCGGCTGCTACATTCTGCATCCCATGCCTTCTCCTTTCTTCCGCATTCGTAGTTCTTCAGAGCTCCAGCGCCCTTTCCCCCTGCTTCCATAGCCAATCCCACTTCACCTTCTTCGACCATGGTCAGTGCCGACGGGAAGTGGGAGGCCTCCTCCATCACCAACGAGGAGATCCTGAAGCTGAAGGAGGTCGGCTACTTGCCGGCCAACATCGCTCATCGAGCCCCGGAAAAGGGCGAGACCATCCTGATACGTCTTCGTTGTATCTATAATTTTTGATTGTTTCATGCCAATATTATTCAACTTTTACATACTTTTGGCAACAATTTATATGATTTATTTGGACTAACTTATTGATCCAGTGCCCGTTCCTGTTTGTTCCATGTTTTTGTTTCGCAAAAACCCCATAACAAACGAATTCCAAACGCGATAAAAATTTACGGGGAATTATTTTGGAATATATGTGATTTTTGGGAGTCGGAATCAACACAAACGGGGGCCCACAGTGACCACAACCCACCAGGGCATGCTAGGGGGTGCCCGACACGCCCATGTGTCTTATGCCCTCCTCGAACATCGGTTGGGGCCTTTCTTCTGGTGCAACAAAGATAATTTATGAAAAACAAATCATGTTAAACTTTCGGCGCAATCGGAGTTACGGATCTCCGGGGATTTAAGAAACGGTGAAGGTCCAGATCTGAGGAACGTGAAACAGAAGAGAACTGAGAGACATATCCAATCTCAAAGGGGCTCTTGCCCCTCTGCCGCCATGGAGGCCATGGACCAGAGGGGGAAACCTACTCCCACCTAGGGAGGAGGCCAAGGAAGAAGAAGGAGGAGGTGGCTCTCTTCCCCTCTCTCCCAGTGGCGCCGGAGTGCCGCCGGGGCTAGGATCATGACGACGATCTACATCAACAATCTTCCTACCGTCAACACCAAATTTCTCCCCATCTATGCAGCGGTGTTACTCTCTATTCTCGCTGTAATTCTCTACTTAAACATGGTGCTCAACTCCATATATTATTTCCCAATGAGATTTGGCTATCCTATGATGTTTGAGTAGATCTGTTCTGTCCTATGGCATAATCCTGATCTTGGTTGGTATGATTGTATATTATAGTTTGGTGTTTTCCTACGGTGCCCTCCGTTCTCGCGCAAACGTGAGGGGCCCCCATTGTAGGGTGTTGCAATATGTTCATGGTTCGCTTATGGTGGGTTGCTAGAGTGACAGAAGCTTAAACCTGAGTAAGGGGGTATGATGTATGGGAGTAAAGAGGACTTCATACTTAATGCTATGGTTGGGTTTCACGACCTTAATGATCTTTAGTAGTTGCGGATGCTTTCTAGAGTTCCAATCATAAGTGCATATGATACAAGTACGGAAAGTGTGTTAGCTCATGCCTCTCCCTCAATATAAAATTGCAAGAATGATTGCCGATACTTGTTATCGATTGCCTAAGAACAAATCATTCTCTTGTGTTACAAAAAGCTTGCTACTACACTACTTTTATTGTCTTGCAATTTATTTCAAGTTTTATTCTCACTAAGTACTCCTAGTTTTATTCTTATTTTAGATAAAGCAAACGTTAAGTGTGCGTAGAGTTGTATCGATGGTCGGTAGAACTTGAGGGAATATTTGTTCTATCTTTAGCTCCTCATTGGGTTCGACACTCTTACTTATCGAAAAAGGCTAAAAATGATCCCCTACACTTGTGGGTTATCAAGACCTTTTTCTCGCGCCGTTGTCGGGGAGCAATAGCGTGGGGTGAATATTCTCGTGTGTGCTTGTTTGCTTTATCACCAAGTAGTTTTTATTTCATGTTCTAAGTTGTTCTCTATCTTTAGTTGTGGATATGGAACACGAAATACAAAAAAAAATAGTTGCACTTGCTACTCATGGAGATGGGAAACCTCCTAAAACCCTCGATGCTCGTTATGTTAAAAGTAGTATGCACTACTTTGATAATCATGAGAAAACCCCATTCAACATGATAATGGGAGTAACATTGGATCAACGTGGATACTTTAGGGATTATCGCTTGACTCAAAAAGGGAAAGTAATATGGGATCAAATTCATATGTTGCATTGGTATGCTTTGAATCTATGCTTGGAATATGATTTTACTTGTTGCTCTAGGATGAAGGCTCCACACCTTCCCTTTTCATGTGAATTTAATGATAATGAAACCTTAGCTTCTTATGCTAAAGATGTATATGATTATTATGATGTGGAACGAATAGAAGAATTTTTTGCTTTTAAGGGTGCTTATGAAATTGAATCTCTGTTTGAAAAGTATGATTATGATGATGATTCAAGTTATAGATATGAAAATGTTGCTATCCTTAAATATTGCTAAGATAATTATAAATACAATTACGATATTGATGCATTTCTTGATAGAGTCTCCGCTGTCCAGAAGAGACTAATATTTTGTAGGAGTCTATGGAAGAAAAAATTGATGACGTTGTGAGCCCATTGGATGAAAAAGATGAGGATGAGAGCGAAGAACAAAAGGAGGAAGAATGGATTGATCACCCTTGCCCACCTTCTAATAAGAGTAACTCTTTATCACATACATTATTTAATTCCCTTCGAGCTTACCAAAGGATGAATGCTAGGATCCCTTGGATTCATTTGAAATCTCCCTTTTTGATGATGCTTGCTATGCTTGTGGTCAAGATGCCAAAATTATGATTGTGGAGATGAACTTTCTATAGTTCCTTATGTTAAACATGAAATTGTCGCTATTGCACCCACACATGATAATCCTATTATCTTTTTGAATTCTCCCAACTACACTATATTGGAGAAGTTTGCACTTACTAAGGATTACATTGATGGGTTGCCTTTTACAGTTGCACATGATTTTTTTGGATGAATATAATATGCATGTGCTTGATGCTCCTACTTGCAATTATTATGAGAGAGGAACTACATCTCCGCCTCTCTATGTTTCCAACACGAGAAAATTACAAGAAACTACTTATACTATGTATTGGCATTTACTTGATGTACATGAATTCTTCTTTTATGACATGCTGATGCATAGGAAGAGAGTTAGACTTCATCATCGCTTGATATATGTTGCTTTGTGCTTACTACTAAATGCCAAATCATTGCTAATTAAAATTGGCTTCGCGATATACCTTGGGATCCGGATGGATTCATTACTTGAGCACTATATGCCTAGCTTAATGGCTTTAAAGAAAGCGTTGTCAAGGATACAACCCGGAAGTTTTAGAGAGACATTTATTTTTGTTGAATGATTTTATATAGTTTAAAAACAAAAAAAATATAGGGGGGAACCTAAAACTTTTCAAAAAGAAAAGTGAAAGTAAGAAGGACGGGCACCGTTGAAGTGGGAGAGCCCCTTGAACTTTGTTCGTGCCCATGGAAACATTGCAAATCATGAATTACAGAAAATATTCAACAAAAATAATTATCCCCTTGTACAAATCCATTGTATTATAAAAAATGTGCTAAGATTTGCCTTTAGGATGATTAGATTGTTTGTTGGTTTGTGTGGTGCAAAAACAAAAACTTTGGTTGTAGTGCACGATTTTACATTTTTTACTGGAACGTCGAAAGTTTCTGAAACTTTTTGCAAATTCTTCCTATACAAATTGTTTATTTTTCCCTAATTGTTTAGAATTTTTATAGTTACATAAGTTTAGTGAATGTTCAAATCTTTACAGACTGTCCTGTTTTCACAGATTGTTGTTATAGCTTCATTATTTGTGTATGTTTGAATTATTGTTAAAGCCTCCTTGACTTAGGGCCATAGAATTGTGATAGCATACAATGGTTAATATTTTTATTATAATTATACAATAATGTTAGAGCAGTACATGATTATATTTCATTGATCATATGCACTAACCCCGCTAGTAAAAGTTCGGTTAAGTTTTGTGTGGATGAAGTGTTCGAAGATCGAGGAGGTCCCGATGTGAGGAGAAGGAGGAGAGGAAAGAGCTCAAGCTTGGGGATGCCCAAGGCACCTCAAGTAAATATTCAAGGATACTCAAGCGTCTAAGCTTGGGGATGCCCCGGAAGGCATCCTATCTTTCTTCAACAAATATCGGTATGTTTTCGGATTCATTTCGTTCACATGATATGCGTAAATTCTTGGAGCGTTTTTTGTGTTTATTTTTTATTTTTCTTTCATGCACCATGCTGGTATGAGATAGTCCTTGGCCAATTTTTAGAATGCTCTTTTCACTTCACTTAAATATTTTGAGTATGGCTTTATAGAGTGCTTCATGTGCTTCACTTATATCATTTGAAGTTTGGATTGCCTGTTTCTTCTCACATAGAAAACCGATGTTCGTAGAATGCTCTTTTGCTTCACATATATTTGTTAGAGCATGATATTTTGTAGAAAGAATTAAACTCTCATGCTTTCGTTATATCATTTAGAGCAATGTTGGGGATATCGCTTATCGGGAACTTATCGGTCGACCCATGATAAGCGGTAAATCGGCCAATTTATCAGCATATCGGCCGATTTATCGCCATATCGGCTGATTTATCGGCCGATTTATCTTATCGGTGAGACAACGGTAAGCGATAAATCGGCCGATTTATCGGCATATCGGAAGATATCTTGAACAGTGATTTAGAGAGTCAACATGAATTGGTCAATTGCATGGTTAGTCATAGAATCCTACATAAAACTTATGGATCGCTAAATATGATATGTTTGATTCCTTCCAATAGTATTGCAATATAGAGATGATAATATGTGCGAGGCACTAGTGGATGATCATGTTTAGTAAGATATTGGTGTTAAGGTTTGTGATTCCCGTAGCATGCATGTATAGTCTCTCGTTATGCCGGGAAGTTGGAGCACAGTTTATCCTTGATTGTCTATCTTTGTGTGAAGGTCGGGGGCGCGCGATGGTTAACTCCTACCAACCTCCCCCCTAGGAGCATGCGTAGTATTACTTTGCTTCGAGGGCTAATAAACTTTTGCAATAAGTATGTGAGTTCTTTATGACTAATGTGAGTGTAACATCCCAATTTTCAATTTGGTTCTTATCATAGATCATTCATATGCATTCATCGTTTGAGCATTTTTGAGCATGAGTTTAATTGAAAATTGATCCAAAACTTTAAGCAACTCAAGGACCCAAGTGAGAGAGTTGGAAGTTTTCCAAAGAGGAGCCCACTATTTTATATATTTTCCAAGTGGGGTTGGATCAATAATATTTTTGCCAAATTTCATTTTTCCAATATTTAAAATAAATGAGATAAGATAATATGACTTCTTCAAAAATATAATGAAAATGTTGGAATTTGATTTTAAGTAAAAATAATTTTATTGGATTTTTATTTGCAATTTACTATTTTAAAATTTTCATTGAAAATTTATTTTATTTTTAGGCATTTTAATATAAGAAAAATGTTCACTTTGTTCTAAATATTAGGATTAGACTGTGAAAATTTCTTCTGGTATTTTAAGATTTCTTTAAATTTTATTTGTATTTTTGTGTTCGGGCAAATTTAAAAAAAAATGTTTGGCCCGAGCTAACTCGGCCGAAGGCCCAGCCGCCCGAGCGGCCGAGCCGTCGCGTCGTCGGCGTGCTCGGCATGGACCCCGAGGCGAGTCCGGGCAGGACTCTGCCCCGGGCCAGCACCTCCTCCAAGGCATCGCCCCCCTCTTTATATGGCGCCGCCGCCCCCTCGCCCCTCACACCGCCGCCGCAGCCGCCGCCGCTGCCGCGCACCACCGCCTCTGTCGCTGTCGCCGCGCCGCCACCCGCAGTTGCCGCCGCCCTAGCGCCGCCACCTGCAGCCGCCGCCGCCACCGTCGGACGCCACAGCCGTCGCGCCGGAGCCGCCGCCCGATCCGCCACCCGTCGCCTGACCCGCGGACCGAACCCGATCCGCGAGGTAAATAAACCGCCGTTTTTTTTTGAAAACCCTAGATCGTTTTTTTTAGGAAAAACCCTAGTACGTTTTTTGGGTTTTATTATTTAACGAACGTCCGCTGTTTAGTTACATAAAATGAACGTTCGCAAATTAGTCTTTTCTTTTTCTGTTTATTTTCGTCGAGGACCTATCCGCGATGATTATTTTACAGATCGGTCCCTGATCTTCAAACCCTCGTAGCTTTTTACTCGTTAGTTGGAATTAGATGAAACCAACGCCAATTTCTTCGTTTCGATCTGATATTTCTAGTAGCGCAGCTCAAAGTTGATTTTGAAAGTTTTAAATTTTGAATTCAAACCGTTTTGTGTTCGAACTTCGTTTGATTGTAATTTGAGTTTCGTAACTCCGTTTGAGTTGATTCTTTTTTGCAAATCGAAGCTCCTGACCTAAACTTTCTGATAAGGCCAAATTCACTTAATTTTGGTACTGTTGGAAATTGTTTTTTGTTGCAAGAGTGATTCGTTTGTTTTCGAAGTCTTTTGAGATATGTTATTCGATTCTGTTGCATGATTGCTTATGTATGCTATTGTTTGATTGCGATAGAATTCCCGGAGTGCGAAGCCTACTACTACGAGTCTTTAGGTTTCAGCAATCGTCAGCAAGGCAAGTTCATACTTTGATCATACTTTCCAATACCCAGTTTTTATTGCATTAGTTATATCCTCAAACATTTGCATGAGTAGGACTTGGTTGCACAATATGATGCTTTGTAGTTCATGAGGTAGGAACCCAATGACTTGAGATCAACCCAAGGGAATATACACTTTGTTACCTATTGCTTACCATGCTTGTAGACGTGGATTGGTATGATTGATTTCATGAAAGTTGTGAGTGTAATAACAACTAAGGGTTTCTTTAAGGTGGAATTTAATACACAACTGGGTGGATTGGTTGCAGGGCACCTAGAGAATCCAGTGTTGTCCTAGGAAATCCCGAAGGACCCGTGTGATTATCCTATGGAATGCCACCTAGGCTCAAAGGGATCATATATCATTCATGCCTCGAAACTTCCGTGTGCAGCCACAAGCCATTATGGGCTCTGGCATAGTTGAGTATGTTGTGTGACCTCTTTCTTTGGTAGACTAGCAGATGTAGCGGATGTAGGTTGTACGATCTACCCAGGGTTAAGAGTTAATGCTTCTGAAAGATTGTGTCTCGGTCATCCGTTTCTCAAACACCATGCAGTGCGAGAAATCAAACGGAGGAGATCGATTCTTGTGGGGAAAAGTGCACAAACCTCTGCAGAGTGTACAAACTATTCATGAGTAGCTGTGTCCCCGGTTATGGACTTTCTTGAGTATCCTGGTATTTGAATTATGGACTGATCTCATCACTTTATTTAATTTGTTGAGTTAATAATGACTTTGGTTTGGGATTGAGATGGAGGAACCATTCTCAATTGTTTATGCTTAAATTTAACTAAGTAGTTAAATAAATACATTCCTTTGTTGTCGGGAAAAACTAGCTTTTTGCAAAAATAAACCTTACAAGCCTCCACTAGCCAAATATGCATGTAGTTGTAGGCATTGCTCTTTATCATTACAGTGTGTTCTTGCCAGCATATTCAATGTGCTGACCTACATGGCTGCAACGTATCATGTTGCAGAGTTTCTAGACAAAGATTAAGGTGCGATAGGTCGTTGTCATGCACTCAATGTTTGTCGTGGAGTTGGATGGACTCAACTACTCTTCATAGCTTCCGCGGTTTATTTTATTAGATGGCCTTCAGCCATTATCGTGTAATGGATATTGCCTCTTCGAGGACTTTCGATGTAATAAAGTGTGATTGAACCTCTGTTATAAATCCTCGAGTATTGTGTGTGTCAGCATACTGATCCAGGGATGACACTGAGCACAGAGACTTCGGTTCATTGGAACCGTGGTCGCTATAGTGAGTACATGGATTATACACACTCTTACCTTTTCACAATTTGCTAGCCTTTCTCGTGCCACACAACTTTCGCCGGTGCATAAACCTTATTATAACTTCCTCAAAGCAGCCACCATACCTACCTATTATGGCATTTCCATAGCCATTCTGAGATATATTGCCATGCACTTCCATCATATAGATGACTTTAGCATTTATTTTCATATTGCTTTGCATGATCGTAAGACAGCTAGCACGATATGTTCATGGCTTGTCCATTTTTTGATATCTTTGCTATTCTAGATCATTGCACATCCTGGTATACCGCCAGAGGCATTCATATAGAGACATACTTTGTTCTAGGTATCGAGTTGTAATTTTTATTTCGTTTAGGTTATAAGTAAATACAAGTGTGATGATCATCATTATTCATTATTAGAGCATGTCCTAGTGAGGAAAGGATGATGGAGACTATGATTCCCCCACAAGTCGGGATGAGACTTCGGACAAATATTAAAAAAAGAAAAAAAGAAAAAAAAGTGAGCCAAAAAGAGCCCAAAGAAAAAAAGAAAAAGAAAGAGAAAGAAAAAGAAAAAAAGAGAGAAAAGAGAGAAGGGGAATGCAATTCCACACTTGTGAGTAGCACCATGTTTTTCATATAGAGAGTCTCCTATGTTGTCACTTTCACATACTAGTGAGAATTTTCCATAGTAGAGTTTGATGCATACCCACTTAGTTTCATATTGAGCTTTCATACACTTATAGCTCTTAGTGCATCCGTTGCATGGCAATCCCTACTCCTCGGATTGATATCGATTAATGGACATCTCCATAGTCCATTAGTTTGCCTAGTTGATGTGAGACTTTCTCCCTTCTTTTGTCTACTACCACCGCATTCTATTCCACCTATATTGCTATATCCATGGCTTGCGCTCATGTATTGTGTGAGCTGAAAATGCTGAAGCGCGTTAAAAAGTATGAACCAATTGCTTGATTGACACCGGGGTAGTACATGATTTATACTTTGTGTTAAGAAGACATAGCATGACAAGACTATATGATTTTGTAGGGATAACGTTCTTTAGCATTTGATATTTTGAAAGACATGATTGTTTGTTAGGATGCCCGAGTATTGATGTCTTTATGTCAAATTATAGACTGTTGCTTTGAATCACTCATGTCTTAATATTCATGCCATGATTACATATATGGTCAAAATTATGCTATGTAGCATTCCACATCAAAAATTATCTTTTTTTATCATTTACCTACTCGAGGACGAGCAGGAATTAAGCTTGGGGATGATGATATGTCTCCGTCGTATCTATAATTTTTGATTGTTTCATGCCAATATTATTCAACTTTTACATGCTTTTGGCAACAATTTATATGATTTATTTGGACTAACTTACTGATCGAGTGCCCAGTGCCCGTTCTTGTTTGTTCCATGTTTTTGTTTCGTAGAAAACCCATATCAAAGGAAGTCCAAACACGATAAAAATTTACGAAGAATTATTTTAGAATATATGTGATTTTTGGGACTTGGAATCAACGCAAATGGGGGCCCACAGTGACCACAACCCACCAGGGCGCGCCCATGTGTCTTATGCCCTCCTCGAACGTCGGTTGGGGCCCTTCTTATGGCGCAAGAAAGCTAATTTATGAAAAAAAATCGTGTTAAAATTTCAGCGCAATCAGAGTTACGGATCTCCGAGAATTTAAAAAATGGTGAAGGGCCAGATCTGAGGAACGCGAAACAGAAGAGAACAGAGAGACAGATCCAATCTCGGAGGGGCTCTCGCCCCTCCATCGCCATGGAGGCCATGGACCAGAGGGGCAAACCTCCTCCCACCAAGGGAGGAGGCCAAGGAAGTATAAGAAGGAGGGGGCTCTCTCCCCCTCTCTCCCGGTGGCGCCGGAGTGCCGTCGGGGCTAGGATCGTGACGACGATCTACATCAACAATCTTGCTACCATCAACACCAACTTTCTCCCCCTCTATGCAACGGTGTGACCTCTCTATTTCCGCTGCAATTCTCTACCTAAACATGGTGCTCAACACTACATACTATTATCCAATGATATGTGGTTATCCTATGATGTTTGAGTAGATCAGTTTTGTCCTATGGCATAATCGTGATCTTTGTTGGTATGATTGTATATTTTATTTTGGTGTTGTCCTACGGTGCCCTCCTTTATCGCGCAAATGTGAGGGGCCCCCGTTGTAGGGTGTTGCAATATGTTCATGGTTCACTTATGGTGGGTTGCTAGGGTGGCGGAAGCTTCCCGAGTAAGGGGGTGTGACGTATGGGAGTAAAGAGGACTTGATACTTAATGCTATGGTTGGGTTTCACGACCTTAATGATCTTTAGTAGGTGTGGATGCTTGCTAGAGTTCCAATCATAAGTGCATATGATCCAAGTACGAAAAGTGTGTTAGCTCATGACTCTCCCTCAATATAAAATTACAAGAATGATTACCGGTACTTGTTATCGATTGCCTAGGGACAAATCATTCTCTTGTGTTACAAAAAGCTTGCTACTACACTACTTTTATTGGCTTGCTAATTATTATTTTCAAGTTTTATTCTCACTAAGTACTCCTAGTTTTATTCTTATTTTAGATAAAGCAAACGTTAAGTGGGCGTAGAGTTGTATCGGTGGTCGATAGAACTTGAGGGAATTTGTTCTACCTTTAGCTCCTCGTTGGGTTCGACACTCTTACTTATCGAAAAAGGTTACAAAAGCCCCCCTACACTTGTGGGTTATCACATCCCCACTCCCGATCTAGGCGAGAGGGTAGTTTTTGTGCCTCATTTCCTTAGGGGGCTAGAATTTACCCTGCGCCCATTTGTGTGGGGGCTAATGTTCTACTATGGGCTGGATTTCCATGACCTAGCCCCCAACTCCCTCCTCCACATTTCGAATGTCATCGTCGTCTACGAGGCGCTTCTACGGGTCCATCCGCACTTCGGCTTATGGCTGAAGGTGTTCAACATGAAAAACCAAGGTGGTCAGCGTCGAGCACGCATACTACGGAGGGGCCATGGTCAGCAAGCTGACACGGGTTCAGTGGCTGGAGGGCCACTTTGTCGAAACTATCCGAATGTGGCAGAAGGAGTGGTTCTACATCACCGAACCAAGGGAAGCCGCATGGGGAGCGTCCCCCGCATTCCGGTCCGGCCCCCCCACCACATTGGCCTCCTGGACCAACAAGGGTCCGGACTAGGGTTGCGTCGTCGACACCAAAGCGCTGCAAAAGCGTGTCGACAGCGTAATAGGGACCGACGCGAAGCTGGTCGACGTGTTTCAGATCCTCCTCCACCAAGGGCTCCTCCCTTGCCAGGAGAGGGCCAAGCCCATGTGGGAGTATGAGCCCGAAGATCCAGCAAATGTGCGGCATCTCTTCGGCACGACTCCGAACAAGATATGGGGTCAACTATTCTAGCCCCAGAAGGAGTGGCCGGCCGAAGGCAAGGACATTGGTCTTGACACCACGAATCCTTTGTTGGAGGTGAGTGGCATGTTTCTCCGAAGAGTGTCCGGATATTCACATTACGTGAGATTTGATCTAATCTTGTTGCGTGGATTCTACAGGGCTGGCTCCCCAAGGCCAAGAAGATTAGCGGCCCAGTGCCTCTACCGGAGGAGCCCTGATCGGAGCAGCTAGAGAAGATGTTGGTAGCGGTGCCTTACAAGGGGCCTGCCAAGAGCGGCAAGAAGAAATAAGCCCCGGAGGCCAGGAAGGGCCTCCGCCGCAGGATCCATTTGGGCAACTGGTCCGGAGAAGCTGCGGCCTCATCCATACAGGATGGGTGCGAGGAGGAGGAGGATGAAGAGGAAAGTGCCTCTTCGCACTCCAAGAAGAGTGAAAGTGCAACTATCCATGGGTGGTTTTGGTAGTTCCAAACAACATATAGCTCATTGAACTAATGCTCTTTCAAGATGATCATTTCAGAAAGTTCAATGATTAGCATGGCATGGACTAGGAATGTGGACCCCTCAAAATGCTAAGGACACATATTGGCTCAAGCTCAAGACTCTACATTTTCATTTTAGAGATCCAAGATCACATTGAATCCATAGGAAAAGCCAATACTATTAAAAGGGGATGAGGTGTTGCTTAATGGCTTGCTTGCTCAAAATGCTTAGTGATATGCTCCAAAAGCCCTCAACCACTTTCTCATATCCACATATGTCCTAAACCAAAAGTCAAACTCGGCCCCACCGATTTGATATATCTGGCGCCACCGAGTTCAGTTGACATAGCCATAGCTAGAAACCCTAATCAGTTCGGTCTCACCGATAGGGATCTCGGTCTCACCAAGATGGGATTGCAAACTCCCTGTTCCCCTTCGTAACATTTCGGTCCAACCGAAGTGAGCGATCGGTCCCACCGAGTTCGCAATGCAAACTCTCTCTTTCCCTTTCGTAACATTTCGATCTCACTGAAATTAGCGAATCGGTCCCACCGAGTTTGCCTGACCAACCCTCTGTGTGCCTATTACAGAAATCGGTCTCACCGAGTTTATGTAATCGGTCTCACCGAGATTATGTTATGCCCTAAACCTAATGAAATTGGTCCCACCGAGTTGATCATATCATCCCACCGAAAATCTAACGTTCACATTTTGAACTAAATCGGTCTGATCGAGTTTCATGATTCGGTCCCACCGAGTTTGGTAAATTGTGTGTAACAGTTAGATTTTGTGTGGAGGCTATATATACCCCTCCACCCTCTCTTCATTCGTGGAGAGAGCCATCAGAACAAGCCTACACTTCCATTACTCATTTTCTGAGAGAGAACCACCTACTCATGTGTTGAGACCAAGACATTCCAATCCTATCATATGAATCTTGATCTCTAGCCTTCCCCAAGTTGCTTTCCACTCAAATATTCTTTCCACCATATCCAAATCAGTGAGAGAGAGTAGAGTGTTGGGGAGACTATCATTTGAAGCACAAGAGCAAGGAGTTCATCATCAACACACCATCTATTACCTTTTGGAGAGTGGTGTCTCCTAGAATGGTTAGGTGTTGAGACGTCCATTTTGCATCATGCTTATATGTTGATATTTATTGCATTATGGGCTGTTATTATATGTTTTGTCACAATACTTATGCCTTTTCTCTCTTATTTTACAAGGTTTACATGAAGAGGGAGAATGCCGGCAGCTGGAATTCTGGGCTGGAAAAGGAGCAAACTCTGTAAACCTATTCTGCACAACTCCAAAAGCCCTAAAACTCAACAGAACTTCGTTTCAGAAAATATAAAAATTATCTGGCGAAAGAAGTCCACGAGGGGGACCACCGGCTGTCCACGAGGGTGGGGGGCGCGCCCACCCTTCCCAGGGCGCGCCCCCCTGCCTCGTGGGCCAGCCGGAAGGCCCCCGATGCCCATCTTCTCCTATATGAGGTATTTTGACATGGAAAAAATCAGAGGGAGGCTTTCGGGACCAGACGCCGAGAGGCGAAAACCAATCTAGGGCTCCGGCAGAGCTGTTCGGTCGGGGATACTTCCCTCTGGGAGGGGGAAATCGTCACCGTCGTCATCACCAACAACTCTCCATCTTGGGGAGGGCTATCTTCATCAACATCTTCACCAGCACCATCTCCTCTCAAACCCTAGTTCATCTCTTGTATCCAATCTTTGTACCCAAACCTCATATTGGTACCCGTGGGTTGCTAGTAGTGTTGATTACTCCTTGTAGTTGATGCTAGTTGGTTTATTTGGTGGAATATCATATGTTCAGATCCATTATGCATATTAATACCCCTCTGATCATGAACAATATTATGTCTTGTGAGTAGTTACTTTTGTTTATGAGGACACGGGAGAAGTCTTGCTATTAGTAGTCATGTGAATTTGGTCTTCGTTCAATATTTTGATGAGATGTATGTTGTCTCTCCTCTAGTGGTGTCATGTGAACGTCGACTACATGACACTTCACTATTATTTGGGCCTAGAGGAAGGCATTGGGAAGTAATAAGTAGATGATGGGTTGCTAGAGTGACAAAAGCTTAAACCCTAGTTTATGCGTTGCTTCGTAAGGGGCTGATTTGTATCCATATCTTCCAGCCTATGGTTAGGTTTGCCTTAATACTTCTTTTGTAGTTGCGGATGCTTGCATTAGAGGTTAATCATAAGTGGTAGGCTTGTCCAAGTAAGGACAGCACCCAAGCACTGGTCCACCCACATACCAAATTATCAAAGTACCGAACGCGAATCAGATGATCGTGATGAAAACTAGCTTGACGATAATTTCCATGTGTCCTCGGGAGCGCTTTCCTTTATATAAGAGTTTGTTCAGGCTTGTCCTTTGCTACAAAAAGGATTGGGCCACCTTGCTGCACCTTATTCACTTTTACCTTTTGTCACTGGCTACCAATTACCTTATCACAAAACTATCTGTTACCTATAATTTCAGTGCTTGCAGAAAATACCTTATTGAAAACTGCCTATCATTTCCTTCTGCTCCTCGTTGGGTTCGACACTCTTACTTATCGAAAGGACTACGATAGATCACCTACACTTGTGGGTCATCAAGACTCTTTTCTGGCGCCGTTGCCGGGGAGTGAAGTGCCTTTGGTAAGAAAAAATTTATATAGTGTGCTGAAATTTATTGTCATTTGTTACTATGGCTCAAAATGCTTTGAGGGGCTTGTTCAGGGTATCTTCACCCCGACCAGAAGAGCAAAGAGTTGCTCCTCAACCTACTGCGCCTATTGAAAATGTTTGCTTTGATATTCCTTCGGGTATGATAGAGAAACTGCTTGAAAATCCCTTTACAGGAGACGGAACACTGCATCCCGATTTACATCTAATCTATGTGGATGAAGTTTGTGGATTATTTAAGCTTGCAGGTATGCCCGAGGATGTTATCAAGAAGAAGGTCTTCCCTTTATCTTTGAAGGGAGATGCATTGACATGGTTTAGGCTATGTGATGATATGGGATCATGGAACTATAATCGTCTGAAGTTGGAATTTCATCAAAAGTTCTACCCTATGCACCAGGTTCATCGTGATCGTAATTATATTTATAATTTCTAGCCTCGCAAAGGAGAAAGCATCGCTCAAGCTTGGGGGAGGCTTAAGTCAATGTTATATTCATGCCCCAATCATGAGCTCTCAAGAGAAATGATCATTCAAAAAATTTATGCTCGGCTTTCTCTTAATAATCGCTCCATGCTCGATACTTCTTGTTCTGGCTCTTTTATGATGAAGACTATTGAATTCAAATGGGATATATTGGAAAGAATTAAACGCAACTCTGAAGATTGGGATCTCGACGAAGGTAAGGAGTCAGGTATGACCCCTAAGTTTGATTGTGTTAAAGCTTTTATGGATACTGACGTTTTCCGTGAGTTTAGCACTAAATATGGACTTGACTCTGAGATAGTAGCTTCTTTCTGTGAATCTTTTGCTACTCATGTTGATCTCCCCAAGGAGAAGTGGTTTAAATACCATCCCCCTATTGAAGTAAAAGTAGTTGAACCTATTAAAGTTGAAGAAAAGACTATCACTTATAATGTTGATCCTATTATTCCTACTGCTTATATTGATAAACCACCTTTCCATGTTAGGATAAAGGATCATGCTCAAGCTTCAACTGTAGTTCCTACACCCTCTGAGCAAATTAAAGTTGAACCTACTGTTGCTATGGTTAAAGATCTCTTGGTAGAAGATTTAGATGGACATGTTATTTATCTCCAAGAAGAGTCTGCTAGAATAGCCAAACCCAATGCTAGGATCAAACATAGACCTATTGTGGGCTTGCTTGTCATCTCTGTTAAGATAGGAGATCATTGTTACCATGGTTTATGCGACGTAGGTGCTAGTGCGAGTATTATCCCTCTCGATTTGTATCACGAAATTATGCATGATATTACACCCGTTGAGTTAGAAGGGATTGATGTTACTATTAAGCTTGCTAATAGGGACACTATTTCACCAGTTGGGATTGTTAGAGATATTGAAGTCTTGTGTGGGAAGGTTAAATACCCCGCTGATTTCTAGTTCTTAGTTCCCCACAAGATGAATTATGTCCCATTATATTTGGTAGACCCTTCTTGAATACGGTTAATGCCAAGATAGACTGCGTGAAAGATATTGTTACTGTTGGATTAGGGGATATGTCTCATGATTTTAACTTTGCTAAATTTCGTAGACAACCCCTTGAAAAGGCACCACCCAGTAAGGATGAAATTATTGGTCTTGCTTCTATTGCCGTGCGACCTAATGATCCTTTAGAACAATACTTGTTAGACCATGAAAATGATATGCATATGAATGAGAGAAGGGAAATAGATGAAATATTCCTTAAACAGGGACCCGTATTGAAAAACAACTTGCCTGTTGAAATCCTAGGGGATCCTCCTCCACCCAAGGGTGATCCCATGTTTGAACTTAAACCTTTACTTGATAATCTTAAATATGTTTATCTTGATGAAAAGAAGATATATCCTGTTATTATTAGTGCTAACCTTTCAGAGCAGGAAGAAGAAAAACTATTGAAAACTCTGAAGAAGCACCGAGCTGCTATTGGATATACTCTGGATGATCTTAAGGGCATTAGTCCCACTATATGCCAACACAAGATAAAATTGGAAGAAAATGCTAAACCAGTTATTGATCATCAGCGACGATTAAATCCTAAGATGAAAGAAGTGGTAAGGAGGGAAATATTAAAGCTCCTAGAGGCAGGTATTATCTATCCAGTTGCTAATAGCCAATGGGTAAGTCATGTCCATTGTGTCCCTAAGAAGGGAGGTATGACTGTCGTTCCTAATGATAAAGATGAATTGATCCCACAAAGAATAGTTACAGGTTATAGGATGGTAATTGATTTCCGTAAGTTAAATAAAGCTACTAAGAAAGATCATTACCCCTTGCCATTTATTGATCAAATGCTAGAAAGGTTATCCAAACATACTCATTTCTGCTTTTTAGATGGTTATTCTGGTTTCTCTCAAATACCTGTGTCAAAAGGGGATCAAGAAAAGACCACTTTTACTTGTCCTTTCGGTACCTTTGCTTATAGACGTATGCCCTTTGGTTTATGTAATGCACCTGCTACCTTTCAAAGATGCATGATGGCTATATTCTCTGATTTTTGTGAAAAGATTGTTGAGGTGTTCATGGATGATTTCTCCGTTTACGGAACTTCTTTTGATGATTGCTTAAGCAACCTTGATCGAGTTTTGCAGAGATGTGAAGACACTAACCTTGTCTTGAATTGGGAGAAGTGCCACTTTATGGTTAATGAAGGCATTGTCTTGGGACATAAAATTTCTGAAACAGGTATTGAAGTTGACAAAGCTAAAGTTGATGCTATTAAAAAGATGCCATGCCCTAAGGACATCAAAGGTATACGAAGTTTCCTTGGTCATGCCGGGTTTTATAGGAGGTTCATCAAGGACTTCTCCAAAATCTCCAAGCCTCTGACTAATCTCTTACAAAAAGATATTCCTTTTGTGTTTGATGATGATTGTCTAAAAGCATTTGAAATACTTAAGAAAGCATTGATCTCTGCACCTATTGTCCAGCCTCCTGACTGGAATTTACCCTTTGAGATTATGTGCGATGCTAGCGATTATGTTGTAGGTGTTGTTCTAGGGCAAAGAGTTGATAAGAAATTGAATGTTATCTAGTATGCTAGTAAAACTCTAGATAGTGCCCAAAGAAATTATGCCACTACTGAGAAAGAATTTTTAGCAGTTGTATTTGCTTGTGATAATTTTAGACCCTATATCGTTTATTCTAAAGTAACTATTCACACTGATCATGCTGCTATCAAATACCTTATGGAAAAGAAAGATGCTAAACCTAGACTTATTAGATGGGTTCTCTTGCTGCAAGAATTTAACTTGCATATTATTGATAGAAAGGGAGCTGAGAACCCTGTTGCAGATAACTTGTCTAGGTTAGAGAATGTGCTTGATGACCCACAACCTATTGATGATAGCTTTCCTGATGAAACAACTAGCTGTCATAAATACTTCTCATACCGCTCCATGGTATGCTGATTATGCTAATTATATTGTTGCTAAGTTTAACCTCCTAGCTTCACATACCAACAAAAGAAAAAGTTCTTCTATGATTTGAGACATTACTTCTGGGATGACCCACATCTTTATAAAGAAGGAGTAGATGGTATCATTAGACGTTGTGTACCTGAGCATGAACAGGAACAGATCCTACGCAAGTGCCACTCCGAAGCTTATGGAGGACACCATGCGGGAGATAGAACTGCACATAAGGTATTGCAATTCGGTTTTTATTGGTCTACTCTCTTCAAGGATGCCCGTAAGTTTGTCTTATCTTGTGATGAATGTCGAAGAATTGGTAATATTAGTAGACGTCAAGAAATGCCTATGAATTATTCACTTGTTATTGAACCATTTGATGTTTGGGGCTTTGATTATATGGGACCGTTTCCTGCCTCTAATGGATACACACATATTCTAGTTGTTGTTGATTACGTTACTAAGTGGGTAGAAGCTATTCCAACTAGTAGTGTTGATCATAACACCTCTATTAAGATGCTTAAAGAAGTTATTTTCCGAGGTTTGGAGTCCCTAGATATCTAATGACTGATGGTGGTTCACACTTTATTCATGGTGCTTTCCGTAAGGTGCTTGCAAAATATGATGTCAACCATAGAATTACATCCCCCTATCACCCACAGACTAGTGGTCAAGTAGAACTAAGTAATAGGGAGTTGAAACTAATCTTGCAAAAGACAGTTAATAGGTCTAGGAAGAATTGGTCCAAGAAACTTGATGATGCATTATGGGCCTATAGAACTGCATACAAAAATCCTATGGGTATGTCTCCATATAAGATGGTGTATGGAAAAGCTTGTCACTTACCTCTTGAGCTAGAACATAAGGCATATTGGGCTATTAAAGAGCTCAATTATGATTTCAAACTTGCTGGTGAGAAGAGGCTATTTGATATTAGCTGTCTCGATGAATGGAGAACCCAGGCCTATGAGAATGACTAACTGTTCAAAGAAAAGGTTAAAAGATGGCATGACAAAAGGATACAAAAGCGTGAGTTTAATGTAGGTGACTATGTCTTGCTATACAACTCTCGTTTAAGATTTTTTGCAGGAAAACTTCTCTCCAGTGGGAAGGACCTTACATATCGAGGAGGTCTATCGTTCCGGTTCCATAAAAATCAACAACTTCGAAGGCACAAATCCGAAGGTGGTGAATGGTCAAAGAATCAAACATTATATCTGAGGTAATCCTATAAATGTTGAAACCAATGTTATTGAAACCGTAACCCCGGAGGAATACATAAGGGACACTTTCCAGAACGATTCAGCCTCCAAAAAGGAAGAGGTATGTGATACGGTAAGTAACTCCAAAACAGTTTTAAAGGCAATTTTTCTCCGTTTTGGAATATTTAGAAAAATAAAATAAATAAGAAGCAGTCCGGAGGAGACACGAGGCATCCACGAGGGTGGAGGGCGCGCCCCCCTTCCCAGGGCATGCCCCCCTGCCTCGTGGGCACACCGTGTGTCCCCCGGACTCCGTTTTCTTGTGGGTTACTCATTTTGGTCGGTAAAAATTCATTATATATACTCCCGAAGGTTTTGACCTCTGTATCACGCAAAAATCCTCTGTTCTTGTTTAGAGCTGTTTTCTGCTAGGGTTTGCGAAGCCAAGCCTCATGTCGTCTCCCTCCTCCAACAACGAAGGCAACGATGCTTGGCTAATGAAGATAGATCTGAAGAGGGAAGGACCTGAGGAGATCCACAAGGAGAAGAAGATCAAGATGGGGGTGGAAGATACGGCTCCGGCATTGGGAGAAGAAGACACCTCTAAATCCCTTCCTAATCTCTTTACCTCATCTGAGATAAAAGCTTTGAGGATGATTGCGTTAGCTCATATTCGAAACAAGCATCTCACAAGTGAAAATATTTTGTTGAAGGATTACATAGCTGCACTCAAAGGTATTATCCGCAAGCTGGAGGATCTCCTACGCTCGATATATGATGATCCACCGTCACTACTTTTAACTTCATCATCACCACCCCCGAAGAAGGAGACATAATCATATGGGTATGGGCACTCCCCTTGGCAACTGCCAAGCTTGGGAGAGTGACCCAGGTATCGTATCACCATCACTCCTATCTTTACCTTTTATCTTAGTTCAATCCTTTTGGAAGTATCTTGATCTAGTAGAATAAAGTTAGCATGATCTAGTTGTGAGCTTTACCCTTTGTAATCGATTCCGTGAGTTATATAATAAAGATTAGTGTTGAGTCAAGGGCTTGATTTCCTCACTTGGATCATGATAAAAAGAAAGAAAACATAAAGAGTATCAAAGAGATCATATCGATCTTATGGGAAGTAATGACTTCACATACAAAAGTATGATAAATAAAAGTTGTTGGGAGTTGACAAACATAGTTTTGGTCATCGTTGCAATTAATAGGAAGTAATAAAAGAAGAGATGCTTCACATACAAATATACTATCTTGGACACCTTTTATGATTGTGAGCACTCATTAAAGTACGACATGCTAAAGAGTTGATGTTGGACAAGGAAGACAACATAATGGGATATGTCTTCTTGTATCCGAAATAAAGTATATTGTCATGGATCATCCAACATGTTGAGCTTGCCTTTCCCCCTCATGCTAGCCAAAATTCCTCGCACTAAGTAGAGATACTACTTGTGCTTCCATATATCCTTAAACCTAGTTTTTCCATGAGAGTCCACCATACCTACCTATGGATTGAGAAATATCCTTCCAAGTAAGTTGTCATGTTGCAAACTCGCTAAAATATGTATGATTTATTGGTGTGGGAGAAATTAGCTTTATACGATCTTGTGATATGGAAGTAATAAAAGCGACGGATTGCATAATAAAGGTCCTTATCACAAGTGGCAATATAAAGTGAAGTTCTTCTATGCTAAGACTTTGTGCATCCAACCACAGAAACACATGACAACCTCTGCTTCCCTCTGCGAAGGGGCTATCTATTATTCTTGCCTTATAAGTGTCAAGGTGAAATCCACCTTTCCTTTTTACATTTTATCCTTGGGCAAGCACACTGTGTTGGAAAGATCGTGACATATATACCCACTTGGATGTAAGTTTTCATGATCTTTTACTGTGGACATTACCCTTGAGGTAAAAGGTTGGGAGGCAACACCATAAGCCCCTATATTTCTCTGTGTCCGATTAAAACTCCATAAACATAAGTATTGCGTGAGTGTGAGCAATTGTGAAATACTATATGATAGTTGAGTATGTAGGCTTGCTGAAAAGCTCTTATATTGACTCTTACCGATGTTACGATAAATTGCAATTGCTTCAATGATCGAGATCAAAGTTTGTTAGTTTCCAACGAAGTTTATGATTCATACTTGATATTGTGGATGAATTGTTACTTTAGCATAAGAATCATATAACTATATTTATATAAGTTGCTGTTATGAGAATGATCATGATGCCCTCATGTGTGTATTTTGTTTTTATCGACACCTCTATCTCTAAAACACGTGGACATATTTTGCGATATCGGCTTTCGCTTGAGGACAAGCGAGGTCTAAGCTTGGGGGATTTGATACGTCCATATTGCATCATGCTTATATGTTGATATTTATTGCATTATGGGCTGTTATTATATGTTTTGTCACAATACTTATGCCTTTTCTCTCTTATTTTACAAGGTTTACATGAAGAGGGAGAATGCCGGCAGCTCGAATTTTGGGCTGGAAAAGGAGCAAACTCTGGAAACCTATTCTGCACAACTCCAAAAGCCCTGAAACTCAACAGAACTTTGTTTCAGAAAATATAAAAAATATCTAGCAAAAGAAGTCCACGAGGGGGACCACCGGCTGTCCACGAGGGTGGGGGGCACGCCCCTCTGCCTCGTGGGCCAGCCGGAAGGCCCCCGATGCCCATCTTCTCCTATATGAGGTATTTTGACCTGGAAAAAATTAGAGGGAGGCTTTCGGGACCAGACGCCGCCGTCTCGAGGCGGAAACCAATCTAGGGCTCCTGCAGAGCTGTTCTGCCGGGGATACTTCCCTCTGGGAGGGGGAAATCATCACCGCCGTCATCACCAACAACTCTCCCATCTTGGGGAAGGCTATCTTCATCAACATCTTCACCAGCACAATCTCCTCTCAAACCCTAGTTCATCTCTTGTATCCAATCTTTGTACCCAAACCTCAGATTGGTACCCGTGGGTTGCTAGTAGTGTTGATTACTCCTTGTAGTTGATGCTAGTTGGTTTATTTGGTGGAAGATCATATGTTCAGATCCATTATGCATATTAATACCCCTCTGATCATGAACAATATTATTTCTTGTGAGTAGTTACTTTCGTTCCTGAGGACATGGGAGAAGTCTTGCTATTAGTAGTCATGTGAATTTGATCTTCGTTCGATATTTTGATGAGATGTATGTTGTCTCTCCTCTAGTCGTGTCATGCGAACGTCGACTACATGGCAGTTCACCATTATTTGGGCCTAGAGGAAGGCATTGGGAAGTAATAAGTAGATGATGGGTTGCTAGAGTGACAGAAGCTTAAACCCTAGCTTATGCGTTGCTTCGTAAGGGGCTGATTTGGATCCATATGTTCCAGGCTATGGTTAGGTTTACCTTAATACTTCTTTTGTAGTTGCTGTTGGAAATATGCCCTAGAGGCAATAATAAATTGGTTATTATTATATTTCCTTGTTCACGATAATCGTTTATTATCCATGCTAGAATTGTATTGATAGGAAACTCAGATACATGTGTGGATACATAGACAAACACCATGTCCCTAGTGAGCCTCTAGACGACTAGCTCGTTGATCAATAGATGGTTACGGTTTCCTAACCATGGACATTGGATGTCGTTGATAACGGGATCACATCATTAGGAGAATGATGTGATGGACAAGACCCAATCCTAAGCCTAGCACAGATCGTGTAGTTCGTGTGCTAAAGCTTTTCTATATGTCAAGTATATTTTCCTTAGACCATGAGATTGTGCAACTCCCGGATACCGTAGGAATGCTTTGGGTGTACCAAACGTCACAACGTAACTGGGTGGCTATAAAGGTGCACTACAGGTATCTCCGAAAGTGTCTGTTGGGTTGGCACGAATCGAGACTGGGATTTGTCACTCCGTATGACGGAGAGGTATCTCTGGGCCCACTCGGTAGGACATCATCATAATGTGCACAATATGTGATCAAGGAGTTGATCATGGGATGATGTGTTACGGAACGAGTAAAGAGACTTGCCGGTAACGATATTGAGCAAGGTATCGGTATACCGACGATCGAATCTCGGGCAAGTGCTATACCGATAGACAAACGGAATCGTATACGGGATTGATTGAATCCTTGACATCGTGGTTCATCCGATGAGATCATCGTGGAACATGTGGGAGCCAACATGGGTATCCAGATCCCGCTGTTGGTTATTGGCCGGAGAGTTGTCTCGGTCATGTCTACATGGTTCCCGAGCCCGTAGGGTCTACACACTTAAGGTTCGATGACGCTAGGGTTATAGGGAAAGTATGTATGCGGTTACCGAATGTTGTTCGGAGTCCCGGATGAGATCCCGGACGTCACGAGGAGTTCCGGAATGGTCCGGAGGTAAAGATTCATATATGGGAAGTCCCGTTTTGGTCACCGGAAAAGTTTCGGGCGCTATCGGTAGCGTACCGGGACCACCGGGTGGGGCCACCGGCCCCAGAAGGCTGCGTGGGCCAAGTGTGGGAGGGGACCAGCCCCAGGTGGGCTGGTGCGCCCCCCTAACCAGGCCCAAGGCAAAGAGAGAAGAAAAAAAGGGGAAACCCTAGGCTCAGATGGGCCTAAGGCCCACATAGTGGTGCGCCTCCCCCTCTCTCCCCCTTGGCCGCCCCCCTAGATGGGATCTAGGGTTGGCCGCACCCCTAGGGGTGGGAAACCCTAAAGGGGGCGCAGCCCTCCCTTCCCCCTATATATATGTGAGGTTTGGGGCTGCCCATAACACGTTTTGGACCTCTGTCGCATGGCGCAGCCCTACCTCTCTCCCTCCTCGTCTCCCGCAGCGCTTGGCGAAGCCCTGCTGGAGTCCCGCGCTCCTCCATCACCACCACGCCGTCGTGCTGCTGTTGGATGGAGTCTTCCCCAACCTCTCCCTCTCTCCTTGCTGGATCAAGGCATGGGAGACATCATCGGGCTGCACGTGTGTTGAACGCGGAGGCGCCGTTGTTCGGCGCTTAGATCGGAATCAACCACGATCTGAATCGCAGCGAGTACGACTCCTTCATCCGCGTTCTTGCAACGCTTCCGCATCGCGATCTACAAGGGTATGTAGATGCACTCACCTTTATGCTCGTTGCTAGATTACTCCATTGATAGATCTTGGTGACGCGTAGGAAAAATTTTGTTTTTCTGCTATGATCCCCAACAGTGGCATCATGAGCTAGGTCTATGCGTAGTATCTTGCACGAGTAGAACACAAAGTAGTTGTGGGAGTAGATCATGTCAATTCTCTTGCCGTTACTAGTCTTATCTTGATTCGGCGGCATCGTGGGATGAAGCGGCCCGGACCGACCTTACACGTACTCTTACGTGAGACAGGTTCCACGGACTGACATGCACTAGTTGCATAAGGTGGCTAGCGGGTGTCTGTCTCTCCCACTTTAGTCGGATCGGATTCGATGAAAAGGGTCCTTATGAAGTGTAAATAGAAATTGGCATATCACGTTGTGGTTTTGGCGTAGGTAAGAAACGTTCTTGCTAGAAACCTATAGCAGCCACGTAAAAACTTGCAACAACAATTAGAGGACGTCTAACTTGTTCTTGCAGCATGTGCCGTGTGATGTGATATGGCCAAAAGGATGTGATGAATGATATATATGTGATGTATGAGATTGATCATGTTCTTGTAATAGGAATCACGACTTGCATGTCGATGAGAATGACAACCGGCTGGAGCCATAGGAGTTGTCTTATTTATTGTATGACCTGCGTGTCACTGAATAACGCCATGTAATTACTTTACTTTATTGCTAAACGTTAGCCATAGTAGTAGAAGTAATGTTTGGTGAGACGACTTCATGGAGATCATGATGATGGAGATCATGGTGTCATGCCGGTGACAATGATGATCATGGAGCCCCGAAGATGAAGATCAAAAGGAGCAAAATGATATTGGCCATATCATGTCACTATTTGATTGCATGTGATGTTTATCATGTTTTTCATCTTATTTGCTTAGAACGACGGTAGTGAATAAGATGATCTCTCACTAAAATTTCAAGAATTGTGTTCCCCCTAACTGTGCACCGTTGCAAAGGTTCGTTGTTCCGAAGCACCACGTGATGATCGGGTGTGATAGGTTCTAACGTTCGCATACAACGGGTGTAAGCCAGATTTACACACGCGATACACTTAGGGTTGACTTGACGAGCCTAGCATGTACAGACATGGCCTCGGAACACGGAAGACCGAAAGGTCGAACATGAGTCGTATAGAAGATACGATCAACATGAAGATGTTCACCGTTGATGACTAGTCCGTCTCACGTGATGATCGGACACGGCCTAGTCGATTCGGATCGTGTGTCACTTAGATGACTAGAGAGATGTCTATCTGAGTGGGAGTTCATTAGATGAACTTCATTGTCATGAACAATAGTCTAAGTTGTCTTTGCAAATTATGTAGTAGACCAATAACTGCGTTGTAGCTCCCTGTTTAATACGATCCTAGAGAAAGACTAAGTTGAAAGATATTGTAAGCAATGATGCGGACTGGGTCCGTAGTCTGAGGAGTGTCCTCACTGCTACACAGAAAGCTTACGTCTTTGATGCACCGCTCGATGTGCAAACCCCTACAACATTGTCTGTGGATGTTGTGAACACCTGACAGACACGTCCTGATGACTACTTGATAGTTTAGTGCACCATACTTTACGGCTTAGAATCGGGATTCCAATGACGTTTTGAACGCCATAGAACATATGAGATGTTCTAAGAGCTGAAATTGGGATTTCAGGCTCATGCCCGTGTTGAGAGGTATGAGACCTTTGACAAGTTCTTTTGCCAAAAGGATGGAGGAGAATAGCTCAACTTGTGAGCATGTGCTCAGAATGTCTGGGTGCTAAAATCACTTGAACCAAGTGGGAGTTAATCTTCCAGGTGAGATAGTGGTTGACGGAATTCTCTAGACACTATCACCAAGCTGCTAGAACTTCGTGATGAACTATGACATGGAAAGGATGAAGATGATCCCGGAGCTATTAGCGGTTCTTAAGACCGCAAAAGTAGAAATCAAGAAGGAGCATCAAGTGTTGATGGTTTAACAAGACCACTGGTTTCAAAAGGGGTAAGGGCTAGAAGGGAAACTTCATGAATGGCAAACCTGTTGTCGCTCTGATGAAGGAACCCATGGTTGAACCCAAACCTCGAGACTAAGTGCTTCGATTGTAAGGGAAACGGTCACATGGTAGCGGAACTACCCCAAATACATGGTAGATAAGAAAAGCTGGCAACTTCAACAAAGTATATTTGATATACGTGTTATTGATGTGTACCTTACTAGTACTCCTTGTAGCACATGGGTATTGGATACCGGTTCAGTTGCTATTATTAGTGACTTGAAGCAAAAGCTACGGACTGAACGGAGACTAGCTAAGGGCGAGGTGACGATGTGTGTTGGAAGTGTTTCCAAAGGTTGATAAGATCACCATCGCACGCTCCCTCTATTTTCGAGATTAGTGTTGAACCTAGATAAATGTTATCAGGTGTCTACGTTGAGCATGAATATGATTAGATCATGTTCATCGCAATACGGTTATTCATTTAAGTTAGAGAATAATGGTTATTCTGTTTACATGAATAATACCGTTATGGTCATGCACCCAATGGTTCGTTGAATCTCGATCATAGTAATACACATGATGATAATATTAATGCAAAAAGGATGTAGAGTTAATGATGATAGTACCACTTTCTTGTGGCACTGCCGCTTAGGTCATTTTGGCATAAAATGCATGAAGAAACTCCATGCTGATGGATGTTTGGAGTCACTTGATTTTGAATCGCTTGACACATGCGAGCCATGCCTCATGGGCAGGATGACTGAGATCCCGTTTTCAGGTACAATGAAACGGGCAAGTGACTTGTTGGAAATCATACATGCTGATGTATGTGATCCAATGAGAATTAAGGCGTGTGGTGGATATCGTTATTTTCTCATCTTCACTGACAATTTGAGTAGATATGGTATATTTACTTAATGAAGCAAAAGTCTGAAACGTTTGAAAGGTTCAAACAATTTCAGAGTGAAGATTAAGAATCATCATAAGAAGAAGATCATGTTCCTGTGATCTGATCAAGGGGATATTTTCTGAATTATGAGTTTGGCAATCACTTAAGACATTGTGGAATTGTTTCGCAGTTGAAGCCCCCTGGAACACCACAGCGTAATGGTGTGTCCGGACATCGTAATCGAACCTTATGAGATATGGTGCGATCTATGATGTATCTTACCGATCTACCGCTATTGTTTTGAGGTTATGCATTAGAGATAGCTGCATTCACTTTATATAGGGCACCATCTAAAGTCCGTTGAGACAACGCCGTATGAACTAAGGTTTGGCAAGAAACCAAAGTTGTCGTTTCTCAATGTTTGGGGCTGCGATGCTTACGGCTTCAGCCGGAAAAAGCTCGAACCCAAAGCGGACAAATACATCTTCATGGGATACCCACTCGTAACGGTTGGGTATACCTTCTATCTCAGATCCAAGGACAAAAATGTTTGTCGCTTAGAACGGGTCCTTTCTCGAGAAGGAGTTTCTCTCGAAAGAATTGAGTGGGAGGAATATAGAATTTGATGAGGTTGTCGAACCCTCACTTCAACCGGAGAGTAGTGCAACACAGAAAGATGTTTCTGTGGAACCTACGACAGTTGAAGAGGAAACTAATGATGGTGATCATGAAGCTCCAGATCAAGTTGCTATCGAACCTCGTAGGTCGACAACGATATGTACTACTCCTGAGTGGTACAGTGATCCTGTCTTAGAGGTCACGTTGTTGGACAACGATGAACCTACGAACTATGGAGAAGCGATGGTGGGCCCATATTCCGACAAATGGTTAGAAGCCGAGAAATCCGAGATAGGATCCATGTATCGAAACAAAGTATGGACTTTGGTGGACTTGCCCGATGACTGGCAAGCCATTGAGATAAATGGATCTTTAGGAAGAAGACGGACATGGACGGTAATGTCACCGTCTATGAAGCTCGACTTGTGGCGAAGAGTTTTCCACAAGTTCAAGGAGTTGACTACGATGAGATTTTCTCACCCGTAGCGATGCTTAAGTCCGTCGGAATCATGTTAGCATTAGCTGCATTTATGAAATCTGGCAGATGGATGACAAAACAAGTTTCCTTACCAGTTTTTGTAAGGAAAGGTTGTATATGATACAATCAGAAAGGTTTTGTCGATCCTAAGGATGCTAAAAGATATGCTAGCTCCAGCGATCCTTCTATGGACTAGAGCAAGCATCTCGGAGTCGGAATATACACTTTGATGAAGTGATCAAAGTTTTTGGGTATACAAAGTTTGTTAGAAACTTGTATTTGCAATAAAGTGAGTGGGAGCACTACAACATTTCTGATAAGTATATGTGAATGACATATTGTTGATCCGAAATGATGTTGAATTTCTGGAAAGCATAAAGGGTTGTTTGAAAGGTGTTTTTCAAAGGAAGACCTAGATAAAGCTGCTTACATATTGGGCATCAAGATCTATAGAGATAGATCAAGATGCCTGATGATATTTTCAAAAGAACACACACCTTGGCATGATTTTGAAGGAGTTCAAAATAGATCAGTCAAAGAAGGAGTTCTTGCCTGATTTGTAAGGTGTGAAGTTGAGTAAGACTCAAAACTTGACCACGGCAGAAGGAAGAGGAAGGACGAAGGTCGTCCCCTATGCTTTTGTCATAGGATCTATACGGTATGCCATGATGAGTACCGCACCTGATGTGTGCCTTGCCACATGTCTGGCAAGAGGGTACAAAGGTGATCCAGGAGTGGATCACTAGATAGTGGTCAAAATTATCCTTAGAGGAATAAGGAAATGTTTCTCGGTTATGGAGGTGATAAAGAGTTCGACGTAAACAGTTACGTCGATGCAAGCTTAGCACCTATCCGGGTAACTCTAAGTGGAGATACCGGATACGTATAATGGAGCAACAATTTGGAATAGCTCCAAGTGGAACGTGGTAGCAGCATCTACGATATGACATAAAGTTTTGCGAAGTACATAGGGATCTGAATGTTGCAGACCCGTTGACTACAACCTCTCTCACAAGCATAACATGATCAAACCCAGAACTCATTGAGTGTTAATCACATATTGATGTGAACTAGATTACTGACTCTAGTAAACTCTTTGGATGTTGGTCACATGGCGATGTGACCTGTGAGTGTTAATCACATGGCGATGTGAACTAGATTATTGACTCTAGTGCAAGTGGGACACTGTTGGAAATATGCCCTAGAGGCAATAATAAATTGGTTATTATTATATTTCCTTGTTCACGATAATCGTTTATTATCCATGCTAGAATTGTATTGATAGGAAACTCAGATACATGTGTGGATACATAGACAAACACCATGTCCCTAGTGAGCCTCTAGACGACTAGCTCGTTGATCAATAGATGGTTACGGTTTCCTAACCATGGACATTGGATGTCGTTGATAACGGGATCACATCATTAGGAGAATGATGTGATGGACAAGACCCAATCCTAAGCCTAGCACAGATCGTGTAGTTCGTGTGCTAAAGCTTTTCTATATGTCAAGTATATTTTCCTTAGACCATGAGATTGTGCAACTCCCGGATACCGTAGGAATGCTTTGGGTGTACCAAACGTCACAACGTAACTGGGTGGCTATAAAGGTGCACTACAGGTATCTCCGAAAGTGTCTGTTGGGTTGGCACGAATCGAGACTGGGATTTGTCACTCCGTATGACGGAGAGGTATCTCTGGGCCCACTCGGTAGGACATCATCATAATGTGCACAATATGTGATCAAGGAGTTGATCGCGGGATGATGTGTTACGGAACGAGTAAAGAGACTTGCCGGTAACGAGATTGAGCAAGGTATCGGTATACCGACGATCGAATCTCGGGCAAGTGCTATACCGATAGACAAAGGGAATCGTATACGGGATTGATTGAATCCTTGACATCGTGGTTCATCCGATGAGATCATCGTGGAACATGTGGGAGCCAACATGGGTATCCAGATCCCGCTGTTGGTTATTGGTCGGAGAGTTGTCTCGGTCATGTCTACATGGTTCCCGAGCCCGTAGGGTCTACACACTTAAGGTTCGATGACGCTAGGGTTATAGGGAAAGTATGTACGCGGTTACCGAATGTTGTTCGGAGTCCCGGATGAGATCCCAGACGTCACGAGGAGTTCCGGAATGGTCCGGAGGTAAAGATTCATATATGGGAAGTCCTGTTTTGGTCACCGGAAAAGTTTCGGGCGATATCGGTAATGTACCGGGACCACCGGGAGGGTCCCGGGGGTCCACCAGGTGGGGCCACCAGCCCCAGGTGGCTGCGTGGGCTAAGTGTGGGAGGGGACCAGCCCCAAGGGGGCTGGTGCGCCCCCCCACCAAGTCCCTAGGCGCATGGAGGGTGGAGGGGGGCAAACCCTAGGTCCAGATGGGCCTTAAGGCCCATCCTAGGGCGCCCCCTCTCTCTCCCCCCCTTGGCCGCACCCTAGATGGGTTCTGGGGGGCTGCCGCCACCCCTAGGGAGGAAACCCTAGATGGGGGCGCAGCCCCTACCTCCCCCCTATATATATGTGAAGTTTAGGGCTGCCCAGAACAAGTTTTGACCTCGGTCGATTGGCGCAGCCCTACCTCTCTCCCTCCTCGTCTCCCGCAGCGCTTGGCGAAGCCCTGCTGGAGTCCCGCGCTCCTCCACCACCACCACGCCGTTGTGCTGCTGTTGGATGGAGTCTTCCCCAACCTCTCCCTCTCTCCTTGCTGGATCAAGGCGTGGGAGACGTCACCGGGCTGCACGTGTGAAGAACGCGGAGGCACCGTCCGTTCGGTGCTAGGATCTTCGGCGATCTGAATCGCGGCGAGTACGACTCCATCAACCGCGTTCTTGAACGCTTCCGCTTAGCGATCTACAAGGGTATGTGGATCCAACTCTCCCCTCGTAGATGCATCTCCTAGATTGATCTTGGTGAACGTAGGAAAATTTTTGTTTCCCATGCGACGTTCCCCAACAGCTGTTGGAAATATGCCCTAGAGGCAATAATAAATTGGTTATTATTATATTTCCTTGTTCACGATAATCGTTTATTATCCATGCTAGAATTGTATTGATAGGAAACTCAGATACATGTATGGATACATAGACAAACACCATGTCCCTAGTGAGCCTCTAGACGACTAGCTCGTTGATCAATAGATGGTTACGGTTTCCTAACCATGGACATTGGATGTCGTTGATAACGGGATCACATCATTAGGAGAATGATGTGATGGACAAGACCCAATCCTAAGCCTAGCACAGATCGTGTAGTTCGTATGCTAAAGCTTTTCTATATGTCAAGTATCTTTTCCTTAGACCATGAGATTGTGCAACTCCCAGATACCGTAGGAATGCTTTGGGTGTACCAAACGTCACAACGTAACTGGGTGGCTATAAAGGTGCACAACAGGTATCTCCGAAAGTGTCTGTTGGGTTGGCACGAATCGAGACTGGGATTTGTCACTCCGTATGACGGGGAGGTATCTCTGGGCCCACTCGGTAGGACATCATCATAATGTGCACAATATGTGATCAAGGAGTTGATCACGGGATGATGTGTTACGGAACGAGTAAAGAGACTTGCCGGTAACGAGATTGAGCAAGGTATCGGTATACCGACGATCGAATCTCGGGCAAGTGCTATACCGATAGACAAAGGGAATCGTATACGGGATTGATTGAATCCTTGACATCGTGGTTCATCCGATGAGATCATCGTGGAACATGTGGGAGCCAACATGGGTATCCAGATCCCGCTGTTGGTTATTGGCCGGAGAGTTGTCTCGGTCATGTCTACATGGTTCCCGAGCCCGTAGGGTCTACACACTTAAGGTTCGATGACGCTAGGGTTATAGGGAAAGTATGTACGCGGTTACCGAATGTTGTTCGGAGTCCCGGATGAGATCCCGGACGTCAGAGGAGTTCCGGAATGGTCCGGAGGTAAAGATTCATATATGGGAAGTCCCGTTTTGGTCACCGGAAAAGTTTCGGGCGCTATCGGTAGCGTACCGGGACCATCGGGAGGGTCCCGGGGGTCCACCGGGTGGGGCCACCGGCCCCAGAAGGCTGCGTGGGCCAAGTGTGGGAGGGGACCAGCCCCAGGTGGGCTGGTGCGCCCCCCTAACCAGGCCCAAGGCAAAGAGAGAAGAAAAAAAGGGGAAACCCTAGGCTCAGATGGGCCTAAGGCCCACATAGTGGTGCGCCTCCCCCTCTCTCCCCCTTGGCCGCCCCCCTAGATGGGATCTAGGGCTGGCCGCACCCCTAGGGGTGGGAAACCCTAAAGGGGGCGCAGCCCTCCCTTCCCCCTATATATATGTGAGGTTTGGGGCTGCCCATAACACGTTTTGGACCTCTGTCGCATGGCGCAGCCCTACCTCTCTCCCTCCTCGTCTCCCGCAGCGCTTGGCGAAGCCCTGCTGGAGTCCCGCACTCCTCCATCACCACCACGCCGTCGTGCTGCTGTTGGATGGAGTCTTCCCCAACCTCTCCCTCTCTCCTTGCTGGATCAAGGCATGGGAGACATCATCGGGCTGCACGTGTGTTGAACGCGGAGGCGCCGTTGTTCGGCGCTTAGATCGGAATCAACCGCGATCTGAATCGCAGTGAGTACGACTCCTTCATCCGCGTTCTTGCAACGCTTCCGCATCGCGATCTACAAGGGTATGTAGATGCACTCACCTTTATGCTCGTTGCTAGATTACTCCATTGATAGATCTTGGTGACGCGTAGGAAAAATTTTGTTTTTCTGCTACGATCCCCAACAGTTGCGGATGCTTGCATTAGAGGTTAATCATAAGTGGGAGGCTTGTCCAAGTAAGGACAACACCCAAGCACCGGTCCACCCACATACCAAATCATCAAAGTACCGAACGCGAATCAGATGATCGTGATGAAAACTAGCTTGACAATAATTGCCATGTGTCCTCGGGAGCGCTTTCCTTTATATAAGAGTTTGTCCAGGCTTGTCCTTTGCTACAAAAAGGATTGGGCCACCTTGCTGCACCTTATTTACTTTTACCTTTTGTCACTTGCTACCAATTACCTTATCACAAAACTATCTGCTACCTATAATTTCAGTGCTTGTAGAAAATACCTTACTGAAAACTGTCTATCATTTCCTTCTGCTCCTCGTTGGGTTCGACACTCTTACTTATCGAAAGGACTACGATATATCCCCTACACTTGTGGGTCATTATGTGTCACTTGGGAGCCTCCGACAAGATTGTGGAGTTGAACCAAGGAGTTTGTACGGGCAAGGAGATCGCCTACTTCGTGAAGATCTACCATAGTGAGGCAAGTCCTTCATGGGCGATGGCCATGGTGGGATAGACAAGGTTTCTTCTTCGTGGACCCATCATGGGTGGAGCCCTCCATGGACTCGCGCAGCCGTTACCCTTCGTGGGTTGAAGTCTCCATCAACGTGGATGTACGATAGCACCACCTATCGGAACCACGCCAAAAACATCCGTGTTTGCACTTCCGTTTGCACTCTCCAAACCCCTCCCTTTACCTTCATATGCAATGATTTACATTCCGCTGCAATACTCTTAGAATTGCATGTGTAGGTTGATTGCTTGACTTGTGCTAAATTGCTAAAAACTGTCAAAACATAAAATTGGGAAAGGCTAAGTTTTTATTTGGTCAAGTAGTCTAATCACCCCCTCTAGACATACTTTCGATCCTACAAGTGGTATCAGAGCTTTGGTCTACATTTTCCTTGATTTCCATAGCTTTGGTGATCATAACCTTGGTTTCACAACCTAGGAGAGTATGGCGTCTAGCGAGGGAATTACCACCGTGGAGGTCCTTACTTTGATGGTACTAATTTTGCTAGTTGGAAGCATAAGATGAAAATGCATATTCTTGGCCATAACCCTGCCATTTGGGCTATTGTGTGTATTGGTTTGCAAGGTTTCTTCTATGGTAAGGAACCAAATCATGAAGCATCCGCAGAAGAATTGAAGATGTTGCAATACAATGCTCAACCTTGTGATACCCTCTTCAACGGATTGCGCCCCGAAGAATTCAACAAAATCAGACGTCTTTTGAATGCAAAGGAAATTTGGATACTTTGATTGATATGCACGAAGGTACCGACTCCGTCAAGGAATCCAAATTGGATGTTCTTCAAAGTCAGCTTGACAAGTTCAAAATGAAGGATGGTGAAGGTGTCGCTGAAATGTACTCTAGGCTTGCTCTCATCACAAATGAGATTGCCGACTTAGGAAGTGAAGAGATGACCGATATATTCATCATCAAGAAGATCCTAAGAGCCTTGGATGGAAAATATGATACCGTGTGCACATTTATCCAAATGATGCCCAACTACAAAGATCCCAAGCCAACGGAAGTCATTGGAACTATTGTTGCTCATGAGATGTCACTAAAGGATAAAGAAGAGCTTCACAACAGGTCTAGTGGTGCTTACAAAGCCTCATGTGATGCTCCTACATCATAAAGTGAGAAACAAGTCTTCAATGAAGAATTGAGCTTAATGGTGAAGAACTTCAACAAGTTCTACAAGAATAGAAGCAAGGAGAGAAGTTCCAAGTCAAGGTCCTACAATGACAAAAGATTGTCTAGTCGTGAGCATAATTGCTACAACCGTGGAAGACCCGGACAGTACTCCAATGAGTGTACAGCTCCCTACAAAAGAAGAGAAGACTCACCCAAAAGGAGAAGTAGAAGAGAAGATTTACCACCAAGAGAGATAAGTAGTAGAGATGATCGTTATGAACGAAGACCCTCTCAAAGAAGCAAGGATTCGGAAAGGAAAGACAAATCATCAAGGAGCTATACAAGACGAAGACATCAAGCTCATGTTGGTGAATGGGTATCCGGTTCCGACTCCGATAACTACTCCGAGAGAAGCTATCACTCCAACTCAGAAGATACTCAAGATGAAGGTGTTGCCGGAATTGCTCTTGTGTTAACCAACTCCTACAACATATTTGACTCACCAAATGAAGGAATTGGAAGATGCTTCATGGCTAAAGGCCCTAAGGTATCACACCCCGAGTATCTTGATTTCAATAGTGATGAAGATGATTTGCTAGGAGATGATGATTTACTTGTTGGTAGCAATAGTGATGAAACCTATGATGAAAACTATGATGAAATTGCTATTAATCATGCTAATCAAGATAAAACAAATGACAATGATAAGGAGAAGATTGAGCGTCTAACTAAAGAATTAAACACTCTCAAGTTAGCTCATGAAACTACCTTAGAGGATCATCGAGAACTTTTGAGAACTCATGAGAAGCTACGCTTTGAAAAGCTCAATCTAGAGCAAGAGCATGAGTTCTTAAAAGCAATCAATGATGATCTTCGTAAGGAAAGTTCTTCTTACATTGCCAAGTGTTTACTCTTGTCTACTTACATGCCACAAGTAAAATCTAGCAATAAGAACAAGAAAGATTCTTCCTCTAGTAGTAACAATAATCATGATAAATCCAATATTGTTGCTTCTAGTAGTTCTCCTGATTCCACTAATGATTCTCTTAGCCAAGTTACACTTGAGCAAGAAAATAGCTTATTGAAGGGAATTATAAAGAAAGGTGTTTACAAGAGTCTTGCCGGAAGTAAGCAATTTGAGGAAAGTGTACGCAAGCAAGGAAGGCACCGGAAGAATCAAGGTGTTGGTTTTGAACGAAAGTTCAACGCGAATGGAGTTGAGTGCGAAGAAGATAAATACCCCAAGACGAAGTTTGTTCCTCAACAAGAGAAGTATGATCCCACTTCCTTCAAAGGGACACGAGCCCAAGATGATCTTCCACCACAAGACCACAAGCAAAAAGGAAAGAACAAGCTTCAAGAGAGATTGATGCATTTTAAGAAGGTCCTAAGGCCTTGGTCAAGTGGGTTCCCAAGACTACATCAAGATCTACTTCCTCAAGTACGACAACAACTCCAAGGATTCCCATCAAGTTGATGTGGATCCCGAAGAAGAAGAACTAGAGAGTTCTTGAGGGTGACTCCCCCAACATACTTCACTCATATCATCTTGGCGAGGACAAATGCAAACAACTTCCACATCTTGCACCAGTTCAAGGAGTCACAAACCCTCTCGTTGGTAAGACAAGGGACAAGGTAACCTAATGCTTTCATGGACATCATCTTGTGTGCAATTCACTCTATGTCCATGGATATCTTTGTTTGTTCCTTGCGGGACTAACCCGTGTAGGTATTGAAAGTGCAACTCACTCCAATGGATTGCTCCAAATGATCTACATGAACATTGAGCATCCACATCTTCAACATCTACATGAAGTCATCATCGACAAAACCCAAGGTTAGTTCATCCCTCTTAGGGGGGATATCACATCTAGGGGGAGCTTTACTCTAAGAATTGAGCTAAAGCAACTCTAATGGTGTGAACACAACAATGCTTTATGTAAAAGTGGCAACCTCACTTGTTCTTAAACGATGATTACGACCTATGATCAAATGTTCTCATTTGACTCCTAAGTCAATATACTCATATATAGATGTCCTAGTCATCGCCAATTTCTTGGTAGATGCTAGAGTGTTTG
Organism: Secale cereale; assembly: GCA_902687465.1. Classification (NCBI taxonomy): domain Eukaryota; kingdom Viridiplantae; phylum Streptophyta; class Magnoliopsida; order Poales; family Poaceae; genus Secale; species Secale cereale. Next base: position 681,910,976 of record LR738711.1, read on the forward strand.
TGCATGCTTTGCCACATATTTCATTTGCCATTTTATTGTGTGAGCATGTTGGTTGCATATTTCAATCATTCGAGGACATCCATTTGTTGCTTTGATTGTTTGGCTCTTTTTATTTTGCCAAATGGATGGACAAGAATGCCTAAGAACCCCCTCTAGCTATCTATGTTTTTCTCGTCTCAAACTCTATTCATGCTACATCACAAAGTTTGATCAAGTCAGATTCGAACCACTCTGTGTGAGGAGCACTTGGACTCCCCGATTCGTCATAGACTTAAACTTGCAAAACCTCTCTGTGCATTTCGGTCTGACTGATTCATCCACTTCGGTCAAACCGAGTTCACTGAGTTGATCTAGGTTTTCAATCTCGGTGCAACCGATTAGAACTTTTCGGTCACACCGAGTTGCAGTAACTGCTAGTAGTTTTGTATCTCTGTGCCACCGAGTTGTTCCACTCGGTCACACCGACAGGGTCAGGATATATATACCCACTGGTGAGATTTCGATATATTTTTTCAAAACCCTCCATCCCGTGTGTGTCTTGCTCTGCCGCCTCGGGTCTCCGGATCATCTTCTCGCCGCCAGCGACCTCCCGCCGCTGGTCTTCGTCACCGTCAACGACATCCCGCGCGTGTTTTCTTGATACTTTATGTTTATGTGTGTGAGATACTTGTATGATCATGTGTTTGATCATATCATACCTTAATGCTTGCTTAAATGATGCTATTATTTTATCTCTCATATATGATCATTCACTTTGCCTTGGTGATGAGTGCATATTTTTACCTTCTATCATTTTGAGTGCTCCACCAAGATGTATGTGACATGGAAGACTAACCCACGATCTTAATCGATTGTGCATTTGCATTCAAAAGAAAATTTTAAATAATGCACAAATTTAGGGGGAGCTCTTGCTTATCACATACTTCTCAAAGCGACGATGTATTTAAATCTTATTATCATTTGTCGAAGCTTTGATCTATATGTCGTCATCAATTACCAAAAAGGGGGAGATTGAAAGTGCAACTATCCTTGGGTGGTTTTGGTAATTCCTAACAACATATAGCTCATTGAACTAATGCTCTTTCAAGACGACCATTTCAGAAAGTTCAATGATTGGCATGGCATGGACTAGGAATGTGGACCCCTCAAAATGCTAAGGACACATATTGGATCAAGCTCAAGACTCTACATTTTCATTTTAGTGATCCAAGATCACATTGAGTCCATAGGACAAGCCAATACTATTAAAAGGGGATGAGGTGTTGCTTAATGGCTTGGTTACTCAAAATTCTTAGTGATATGCTCCAAAAGCCCTCAACCACTTTCTTATATCCACATATGTCCCAAACCAAAAGTCAAACTCGGCCCCACCGATTTGATATATGCGGCGCCACCGAGTTCAGTTGACATAGCCATAGCCAAAAACCCTAATCAGTTCGGTCTCACCGATAGGGATCTCGGTCTCACCGAGATGGTATTGCAAACTCTCTGTTTCCCTTCGTAACGTTTTGGTCCAACTGAAGTGAGCGATCGGTCCCACCGAGTTCGCAATGCAAACTCCCTGTTTCCCTTTCGTAACATTTCGGTCTCACCGAAATGAGCGAATCAGTCCCATCGAGTTTGCCTGACCAACCCTCTGTGTTCCTATTACAGAAATCAGTCTCATCGAGTTTATGTGATCGGTCTCACCGAGATTACGTTATGCCTTTTCCCTAATGAAATCGGTCCCACCGAAAAACCTAACGTTCACATTTTGAACTAAATCGGTCCAACCGAGTTTTCGGTCCCACCGAGTTTGGTAAATTGTGTGTAACGGTTACATTTTATGTGTAGGCTATATATACCCCTCCACCCTCTCTTCATTCGTGGAGAGAGCCATCAAAACAATCCTACACTTCAATTACTCATTTTCTGATAGAGAACCACCTACTCATGTGTTGAGACCAAGATATTCTAATCCTATCATATGAATCTTGATCACTAGCCTTCCCCAAGTTGCTTTCCACTCAAATCTTCTTTCCACCATATCAAATATGTGAGAGAGAGTTGAGTGTTGGGGAGACTATCATTTGAAGCACAAGAGCAAGGAGTTCATCATCAACACACCATCTATTACCTTTTGGCGAGTGGTGTTGTCTAGATTGGTTAGGTGTCACTTGGGAGCCTCCGACAAGATTGTGGAGTTGAACCAAGGAGTTTGTACGGGCAAGGAGATCGCCTACTTCGTGAAGATATACCCTAGTGAGGCAAGTCCTTCGTGGGCGATGTCCATGGTGGGATAGACAAGGTTGCTTCTTTGTGGACCCTTCGTGGGTGGAGCCCTCCGTGGACTCGCGCAGCCGTTACCCTTCGTGGATGTACGATAGCACCACCTATCGGAACCATGCCAAAAACATCCATGTCTACACTTGTGTTTGCACTCTCCAAACCCCTCCCTTTACCTTCATATGCAATGATTTACATTCCGCTGCTATACTCTTAGAATTGCATATGTAGGTTGATTGCTTGACTTGTGCTAAATTGCTAAAAACCATCAAAACATAAAATTGGGAAAAGGCTAAGTTTTTATTTGGTCAAGTAGTCTAATCACCCCCCCTCTCTAGACATACTTTCGATCCTACAAAGAGGTCGGCGTCCAAGGACACCGAGGAGGTCCAACCTTCCCCGGCCCCGAAGAGACAACACGGGCCTAAGCTGGTCATACCTGATAGCTCGGACGACGAGAAGTCTGAGGCGTCCGCGGAGGTCCCGAAGAAGGGATTCAGGGCCAAGCCCCCCGCCAGTAGGTAAGGTGTTTGCATTTTCAGTCATCATGCTTTGAGTGCTTTGTTTTAGTTGAAGGTTAATCCCATTGAATTGTAGCCCCCCCCCCCACGTGAGTGCCCCACCTAGTAAACCTTGGAAGGGACGTCTCCGCCCGCCGATCTGGCGGACAATGGGTCTATGGCACATTCCGTGCCTCCTTTGACCCTCGAAGAGGTAGAGGAGGTGCGGTCCCTAAGAACTCCTCCTCCTCCGAACACGGAGGGGGAGGTAGATGTCGTGATGGCCGAGGTTAACACCTTGGTCACCGAAAACCAGGAGGGAGCATCCCTCCTGGCCGACCAAGGGAAAGAGTCCGGGCCGTCTGGACCCCCTCCATCGACCGCTCTCGAGCCCTTGAGGCCTTCGATGTTAGGGGTTCCTCCCAATGGGGAGGGGGCTGGGGAGCCAACGCCGGCGCCGAAAACCTCCGCAAGGGCGGCGGTTGGGGCTGGTCGGACAAGCTGGAGGAGTTGGTGAGCAACTCCGTCATCATGGAGGGGCACCACACCCTTATGGGTGCGTTGATACAGCGTGTTCGGTTCGTCCAATCCGGACTGAACGACGCTATCCAAGGCCTTCTAACAGGCTTTGAGGTAAGTCGAGTAATGATCTTTCCTCGTAATGCGGTTATAGTTGTTAGTTTAAGTAGGCCACACACATAGCAACCCCCGAGACTCTGCCAGGACCTCGAAGAAACTTGCAGAGGATCAAATTCGGTAGGTCAATTAATAATGTTGACATTTCTTGTGCTAACGCAGACATCTTTCGTTGCCGCGGCTGCTAATGCCGCGATGTTAGAGGAGATGGATCGGAAGCTCAAGCTTTCTGATCAAGAGTTGGACCTTGTCAACAAGCGGCTTGATGATGTGCAAGGTAAGTTATGTAAAAATGTGTATTTGCCAGATAGAGACTGGCCGAATCATTTATTGAACCTTTATCTTGATGATCTTGCAGCTGCTGCTGCCGAGGCCGAGGGCTTAAAGGAGGCCCTGAAGAAAGTTGAGGCCGAGGCGGCCAAAAGGAGGACAACCGCTGAGAAGGTGGTGTGCGAGCTTGAGAAGACAAAGCATGCCGCTAAGTAGCATGAGTCTCAGGTCACCGAGGTGCAAGGGGAGCTCCAGGATGCCGCGGAAAAGCTTGAGGCCCTTGAAAAGGGGTGGGAGGAGCAATCTTCCCGTATATCCAAGGCGGAGAAGGAGCTCTAGGAGGCGAGGAGTGATGATGAAGGTGTCCGGGAGGAGCTTCGGCAAGCCACGCAAATTGCCAATGGTAAGAAATATTTACCGCAGAGTCTGTTTGGAGGCGATAGATTCTCCCTACTGACGAGGATGTGGCGCTCCACAGGCGTCTTCACCGAACTACCGAGGAATGCGGCAGCCGCAGCGAGGCACCATGCCACCCACGAGGAGGACTCCATGCAGCGGCTCTTTTGGCCATAATTTCTGGACTCCGAGCATCCTCCCCTCCTCAGCGATCAAATGAAGTGATGTCTACTACACAACCTTCTTCTTGTAGACGTTGTTGGGCCTCCAAGTGCAGAGGTTTGCAGGACAGTAGCAAATTTACCTCAAGTGGATGACCTAAGGTTTATCCATCCGTGGGAGGCATAGGATGAAGGTGGTCTCTCTCAAACAACCCTGCAACCAAATAACAAAGAGTCTATTGTGTCCCCAACACACCCAATACAATGGTACATTGTAGGTGCACTAGTTCGGCGAAGAGATAGTGATACAAGTGCAATATGGATGGTAGATATAGGTTTTTGTAATAAGAAAATATAAAAACAACAAGGTAGCAAGTGGTAAACGTGAGCATGAACGGTGTTGCAATGATAGGAAACAAGGCCTGGGGTTCATACTTTCACTAGTGCAAGTTCTCTCAACAATAATAACATAACTGGATCATATAACTATCCCTCAACATGCAACAAAGAGTCACTCCAAAGTAACTAATAGCGGAGAACAAACGAAGAGATTATGGTAGGGTACGAAACCACCTCAAAGTTATTCTTTCTGATCGATCTATTCAGGAGTCCGTAGTAAAATAACATGAAGCTATTCTTTCCGTTCAATCTATCATAGAGTTCGTACTAGAATAATACCTTAAGACACAAATCAACCAAAACCCTAATGTCACCTAGATACTCCATTGTCACCTCAAGTATCTATGGGCATGATTATACGATATGTATCACACAATCTCAGATTCATCTATTCAACCAACACAAAGAACTTCAAAGAGTGCCCCAAAGTTTCTACCGGAGGGTCAAGACGAAAACGCGTGCCAACCCCTATGCATAGATTCCCAAGGTCACGGAACCCGCAAGTTGATCACCAAAACATACATCAAGTGAATCAATAGAATACCCCACTGTCACCACAGGTATCCCATGCAAGACATACATCAAGTGTTCTCAAATCCTTAAAGACTCAATCCGATAAGATAACTTCAAAAGGAAAAGTCAATCCATTACAAGAGAGTAGAGGGGGATAAGCAACATAAGATCCAACTATAATAGCAAATCTAGCAATACATCAAGATCGTGCCATCTCAAGAACACGAGAGAGAGAGAGAGAGATCAAACACATAGCTACTGGTACATACCCTCAGCCCCAAGGGTGAACTACTCCCCCCTCGTCATGGAGAGCGTCGGGATGATGAAGATGGCCACCGGAGAAGGATTCCCCCTCCGGGAGGGTGCCGAAACAGGGTCTAGATTGGTTTTTGGTGGCAACAAAGGCTTTCGGCGGTGGAACTCCCGATCTAGGTTACTTTTCGGAGGTTTCAGTATATATAGGAGGTTTTGGAGTCGGGGGAAAGTAAAGGGGGTCTCCGGGCTATCCACGAGGCAGGGGGCGCCACCACTTGGGGTGGGCATGTGCCCCACCCTCTTGGGCAGCCCGTGACTCTCCTGGCCCAACTCTTTTACTCCGGGGGCTACTTTTGGTCCATAAAAAATCATCAAAAATTGGCACGTCAATTGGACTCCGTTTGATATTCCTTATCTGCAAAACTCAAAAACAAGGAAAAAAAAGAAACTGGCACTAGGCTCTAGGTTAATAGGTTAGTCCCAAAAATCATATAAAAGTGTATATAAAAGCCCATAAAACATCCTAGAAGGATAATACAATAGCATGGAACAATCAAAATGTAGCATCCCAAATTTTTAAATTTGGAATGTTATACATAGATCATATTGCATTGCATGCTTTTTGCATTTTTTTTGTGGCGTTCCTCGAAATTCTAAGCAACTCAAGGACCTACGGAGAGAGTTGGGAATTTTACCGTTTTCGTATTTGAGTTCGCTCGAATACCGGTACGAGGACAGTGTGATTCTAATTATTTTTCTCTCCTAAAAATATTTCTAAATACAAAATATGAACGGGGATAATATGACTTCTCCAAAATAACAGAAATATTGGAGGAAAAATATTAAAATCACTTTTGGTATTTTTCTGGATTTAATTGCGGATTTATTTGCATAGGAAAAATGCGCGTTTTTCAAAATTGCATTTAGGTCCGAGAAAAATGTTCACTTTGTCCTAAATATTACTAGCGGACGTTGAAAATTTATTTCGGGAATTTTGGAGTCCGTTTAGTATTTCTTTCGTTAGTTTTTCTGCTCCAGGACTCTATTTAGGAAAAAAAACGCGTAACCGACTTGGAGTCGTAGAGGCCCAGGACTCTGGGTTTTATAAGCTAGCGCCCCGGCCCGACCACCCCAGCCCAGCGCCCCGCCGCCAGCGCCGTCGCCGCCCGCGCCGCCGCCGCCCTACCGCCGCCGCCCCACAACCGCCGCCGCGCCGCCACCTCGCCCCGCCGGACCACCCCGTCGCCGGAGTTCTTCGTCGAGGTATATCGGTTTTTTTTAGAACCGCTCGGTTTTTTTAAAACCGTAGATCTGTTTTATTAGATTAGATCGGTTCGGTTTTTCGTCGGTTTAGTTATTTAGCGGACGTTCGTCCGTACGTTCGTTTTAACGAAAGGTTTTCGTTAGTTAGCCGCAGACAGCGAACGTTCGTTCGTTCGCCTGTTCGTCCGTTTTCTTTTTCGGGGTATTTATCCGCGATTATTCCGATCGCGATTTCTGCCCTGATCTTGTTTCGCGTTTTTCTTTTCGCTCGAGAGTCGGAATCAGGTGATTCAAAATCCCAGATCTTCGTCTCGATGCCCTCTTTACGTTTAACCAACTTGAACAAAGTTTTGGCTACTGTAAAATTTGACTTTAGGCCAACTAGTAAACCAGAGCTCGTTTCTTTCACAGTTTGAGTTTTGTTGCTTCTTTCGAGTTGATTCTTTTTGCAAACCGGAGTTCTTAAGTTGAACTTTCTGTTAGATCTTTTATTCGAGTTTTACCCGTGCATTAGTTAAGTACTTATTGTGTGCTTGTTTGATTGCGATAGAGTACCCGGAGTGCGCCGCTTGCTACTTTGAGTCTCTAGGTTTTGCGGATCATCAGCAAGGCAAGTAACACTTTGATCATACTTTCCAATTACCCAGTTTTCATTACATTAGTCCAACCCTCACACATTGCATGAGTAGGATCAATTAACCTGTGGGATTGGGAAGTAGTTTGAGGTAGTACCTATTACCTGCATTGCATTCAAACCTTTGGGAGTTACTTCTACGTTTGCTGTTAGGACATGCTATGCTCGTAGACGTGGATTGGGTGAGTGAAATCCATGACAGATGTGAGTTTATTAATTAATGGTTCAACTTAAGGTGGCAACATTAATACACATCTGGGTGGATTAAGGCATCTGGGTATTCTAGTGATTGCCTATTTTTCTTTTGGACCGCCACCCAGGCTCAAAGGGATCATGAGATTTTTCATACTAGAAACTTCCGTGTGCAGCCACATGCCAATATGGGCTCTGGCATAGTTGAGTAAGTTGTGGGAAACCTTTCCATGATGGGCTAGCAGATGTAGTGGGTTTTGTAGGTGTACCGGCCTATCTATCTGGTTAAGGGGACCTCTTCGGAAAGACTGTGTCTCGGTCATCCGTTTCTCAAACACCATGCAGTGCGAGAAACCAAACGGAGGCGATCGAGTCTTGTGGGGAAAAGTGCACAAACCTCTGCAGAGTGTACAAACTGATCATGATTAGCCATGTCCCCAGTTACGGACGTCTTGAGTATCTAGTACTTGGATTATCATGTGAATCTCATCATGTTACTTTAATAAATTTTGTTGGGTTAATGATTATTTTAATTGGGGTTGAGAGGATGTCTATCTTCTCAACGATGTTTCAACTACCATGATAGTTAATTAAAATCTATTCCTTTGAAGTAGGGAAAAATTGGCTTTACGCAAAAACTTAACCATAGAGCTTTCCACCAGCCATATTGCATGTAGTATAGCCTTACTTTCATTGCATTCTCTTGTGTTACCTTGCCAGCATATTCCATGTGCTGACCCGTTTTCGGGCTGCAACGTTTCATGTTGCAGACTTTTTAGACGACGAGTAAGATGCTTTTTAGGTCGTGGTTCTATACTCAGTGATGCCGCTGGAGTTGATGGACTCACTTATCTTCCAAGCCTCCCGCTGTTATTGTGTTAGATGGCCTTCAGCCATATTATTTGTAATAAGTTCATCATTGGACTATCGATGTAATAAGTGTGTGATTGCTACTATGTTATAAATCCTTCAAGTACTGTGTGTGTCAGCATTAGTGATCCAGGGATGACACTGATGCACAGAGATCAGACTGTTTGAGGTCTGGTCGCTACAAGATGGTATCAGAGCACACGCTGACTGTAGGACACGACCACTAAGACAAGCCCTAGAGCACTATTCACTCTTCTCTTTTCCGACTCCTCATCTTTTCTACTCTTTAGGATGGTGGAATCAAAGCACAAGTTCATGCAACCGGATGATGATACGCCATTTGGATGACACCTGAAGGAAGTCACCAGATATCTAAATATTTGACTACCAAGTTTCACCGGAACCTACAATGCCACTCTACCTGAGGAGGAGCGTTGGTTGATTCAAGCCCAAGTTCCAGGAAGGACGTTCGCACCCGTCACCTCACTCATAGCATTTTCCTTTAATGCACCTACATGGAGCCTAGGTAGGAGCATGGCAGCCAACATCGCTATGGGAAGGATTGGAGAAGTCTACAAGCAGGAGCTAAAGGACACCATCTACCAGATTTGTGGACGCCGAGATGAGAATTGGGATATGATCAGCACCCAGAAGGATAGGTCCATTGCAGCATTCATCCAGGAGTTTAACCATCACATTCGTCGCCAGGAGCACCAGATGTGTGCAGGGATGATAGATTTGAAGAAAGCCCTAAATAGGAATTTGGAGCTAGAGGAAGAACTCAAGTCTACACGCGACGGATATGAGGAGGAGATGAAGATACTTGTGGAGAAGAATGATGACTTGATACGGAAGTTAGGAATACTCATGGGAGAAGAAGACGAGGAAGAAGAACCCAAGGAGATTCCACCGGAAGACTACATCATTATAGATGACACAGATTCAAAAGCTGAGGATAGCAAGGACGAAGACTATGAAGATGAAGCTGGAGCAGATATTATGGAATCCTTTGCCGATCAATATTTTTAGATGACCACCCTGTGACTAGTAGTTTACCCCCATATATTAGTTTTAGAGCACCTTTGTAACGATCGTTAGATTTGTAAGACCTTGTTTGAAATTGATTGGTGTGATATGATTGTGTGTTTGCCTCATGTGCATATGGGTAGTGATTTTCCCTTAGACCTCTTTTCTATTCTAATCTCTTCCCTCTACACCCATCAGATGCCTCCAAGACGTGAATTTGAGTTTCCCCCTGAGCTCACCCAGTTGATCCAGCAGCAGAACACCCTGATGCAACTTCTTGTCCAGAACACTCAGAACAACCAGAACAACCCTCCACCACCACCACCCGTGGACAACCTGACACGTTTCTTAAGGTTGCAACCACCCGTGTTTGCTAGCAGCATCGAACCAATAGTGGCTAATGACTGGCTACGCAAGATTGGAAGGGATTTGACCACCGCCAATTGCTCGGATGCTGAGAAGGTGCGATTTGCCGCACACCGGTTGTCTGGACCAGCCGCAGCATGGTGGGAGAATTACACAGCCACTTACCCCGTAGCCAATGTGATTTGGGATCAGTTCAGCAAGCTTTTCGTACCGCCCATGTCTCAACTAGAGCCATGAGTATGAAGAAGCAGGAGTTTCACAATTTGCGCCAAGGGAATCGTACTGTGGCTCAGTACGTGGATGAGTTTAGTACCCTATCTCGTTATGCCCCAGATGATGTGGCCACAAATGCCGCTAAGCAGGAGAGATTCATGGAAGGGTTGAATGATGAGATGAGCGTACAGTTGATGGTGGCAACTTTCAATAACTACCAGGAGTTGGTTGACCGCGCCCTAATGATTGAAAGGAAGCATCAACAGATTGAAAGTCGCAAAAGGAAGTATGGGCAAGGAAATTATAATTCTGGAGCTCAGCAGAAGCCCCGTTTTACCCCTAAAACGGTAGGACAGTTTCAACATACCCATGGAGGAGGTAGCTGCACAATCACAATGGCACCAAGAATGGCAATGGAAATGGGAATGGAGCAAATGGAAACCAGAACTGCCCTACACAGTCCACACCCACCAAGAGGGATTTTAGCCATGTCACTTGTTACAAGTGTGGGAAGAATGGACATTATGCCAATGAATGCCCAGAAGCTAAGAATGGTAACGGCAATGGAAGCGCCGCGAAGAAGCCCAACCCTTTCAATAAAGGACAAGTGAACCACGTGACTGTGGAGGAGGTAGAAGAGCAACCAGATGCTGTTGTCGGTAAGTTTTTGGTTAAGACATTTACCGCAATAGTTCTTTTCGACACTGGTGCATCGCATTCATATATTTCAAGGGGATTCGTAAATAGACATAGGATGTCCACCCGAGTTCTTAAGACCCCCATGTTAGTAAGTTCACATGGAGCAGATTATATGGCACACCAAGGATGTTTTCAGACGCCATTGATCATAGGACGCCATACTTTCCCCTCTGACCTAATAGTTCTGGAGTCACAAGGATTGGATGTGATATTAGGTATGGATTGGCTATCGAAGTATGGAGGTAATATTGATTGTGCCAGTAAGTCTATTTTGCTCACCACCCCGGAGGGGAAAAGGATTAAGTATGTATCTAGGCATTTGCCTATAAGGACTCAAGTACATTCTCTCACGGGAGTTGTTCAGTAGGAAGTGCCAGTAGTGAAGGATTATCCGGATGTGTTTCCATAGGAGTTACCTGGCATGCCACCGGATAGAGATATAGAGTTTTTGATTGAACTTTTGCCAGGCACCGGGCCAATTTCTAAGAGACCATATAGGATGCCCGCAAAGGATTTGGAGGAGATAAAGAAACATATTAAGGAGTTACTGGATAAAGGATTCATACGCCCAAGTTCTTCGCCTTGGGGTTCACCAGTACTTCTAGTGGAGAAGAAGGATGGATCATTAAGAATGGTTGTTGATTACCGTGGATTGAATGAAGTAACGATCAAGAATAAGTACCCATTACCAATGATCAATGATCTGTTCGATAGGTTGCAAGGAGCTAAGATATTTTCCAAGATCGATCTGCGATCAGGGTACCATCAATTGAAGATCCGAGAGCAGGATATACCTAAGACGACCTTTACCACTAGGTATGGGTTGTATGAGTATACCATTATGTCGTTTGGTCTGACGAACGCACCGGCATACTTTATGAACCTGATGAACAAAGTGTTTATGGAGTATTTGGATAAGTTTGTCGTAGTGTTCATAGATGATATATTGATCTTCTCGAAGGATGAAGAGGAGCATGCAGAGCATTTGCGTTTAGTATTGGAGAAGCTCAGAGAACATGAGTTATATGCCAAGTTTAGCAAATGTGAATTTTGGTTGAAGGAAGTCGGATTCCTCGGACATGTTATATCTGGAGAAGGAATAGCAGTAGATCCCGCTAAGGTGGACACTGTGACCCATTGGGAAGCACCAACGACAGTTGGAGAGGTCCGGAGTTTTTCTTGGACTTGCAGGATACTACCGGGGATTCATCGAGAATTTCTCGAGGATTGCAAAGCCAATGACGGAGTTGTTAAAGAAGGACACCAAGTTCAGTTGGACAAAAGAATATGAGGCCAGTTTTCAGGAATTAAAGAAACGTTTGGTCTCATCCCCTTTGTTGATTCTGCCAGATCAACATATGGATTATGAGGTGTATTGCGACGCTTCACGTCGAGGACTTGGAGCAGTTCTTATGCAGGAAGGAAGAGTTGTTTCGTATGCTTCACGACAACTAAAACCTCATGAGCTGAACTATGCCACCCACGATTTGGAGTTAGCAGCCGTAGTGCATGCATTGAAGACGTGGAGACATTTTCTTATTGGGAACCATTGCGAAGTATATACGGACCACAAGAGTTGAAGTATATATTCACTCAGAAGGAGCTGAATCTTAGGCAAAGGAGATGGCTGGAACTCATTAAGGATTATGACATGAGATTGCATTATCATCCCGGAAAGGCTAACGTAGTAGCCGATGCGCTAAGCCGGAAGAGCCATGTCAATACCCTATTGACGGAGGAGTTTCCAAATGAGTTAGCCGAGGACCTACGAGAACTACGTATGGAGATAGTTCCGAGAGGCTATGTAGCAACACTAGAAATCCAGTCTACCTTGATGGATAAAATTAGGGAAGCTCAGAAAACTGACAAGGAGATTGTCGCTATAAAGGAGAGGATGAGCGAAGGAAGAGCTAAAGGTTTTCGTGAGGATGAACACGACACCTTATGGTTTGAGGATTGAATCTATGTGCCTAATGACCCGGAGATCAGGAAGTTGATTTTACAGGAGGCCCATGATTCACCATACTCGATTCATCCAGGAAATACTAAGATGTATTTGGATTTGAAGGATATTTTCTGGTGGACCGGTATGAAGAAGGATATTGCGGAGTATGTAGCAGTTTGTGATGTATGCCAGAGAGTGAAGGCAGAACATCAGAAGCCAGCAGGATTGTTACAACCTATGCCAATACCCGAATGGAAGTGGGAGAAGCTTGGCATGGATTTTATCACCGGATTGCCCAGGACCAAAGCAGGATATGATTCAATCTGGGTAGTAGTAGACCGGTTGACGAAGGTAGCCCACTTTATCCCTGTGAAAACCACATATACCAGTGCAAAGTTGGCAAAGATATACATGACCAGAATTGTATGTCTGCATGGAGTTCCGAGAAGCATCGTATCGGATAGAGGAACCCAGTTTACCTCAAAGTTTTGGAATCAGTTACATGAAACTTTGGGTACCAGGCTAGAGTTTAGCACAGCATTTCACCCGCAGACAGATGGACAGACTCAAAGAGTCAATCAGATTTTGGAGGATATGCTGAGAGCCTGTGCATTAGATTACATATCTATTTGGGATGACAACTTGCCCTACACGGAGTTCTCATACAACAATAGTTATCAAGCCAGTTTGAAGATGGCACCGTTCGAGGCATTGTATGGAAGGAGATGCCGAACACCGTTGTCGTGGGATGAAGTTGGAGACCGACAGTTGTTTGGACCAGACTTAATCAATGAGTCTGAGGAGAAGGTGAAATTGATCCGAGATAGATTGAAGGTAGCTCAGTCCAGGCAGAAGAGTTATGCAGACTCGAAGCGCAAGGAGATAGCCTATGAGATCGGGGACAGAGCGTACCTGAGAGTATCGCCTCTACGAGGAGTTAAACGTTTCGGAGTTAAAGGGAAGTTAGCCCCGAGATTTGTGGGACCTTACCGTGTTTTGGAACGCATGGGAGAGGTTGCCTATAAGTTGGAATTGCCTGAAGGATTGTCAAGAGTGCACGACGTGTTTCACGTTTCACAGCTTAAGAAGTGTCACGCGGAGATGGTCGATATACCGCTTAGAGATACGGTACCCCTGGAAGCAATTCAGTTCGACAGTGATCTGACTTACGAGGAAAAGCCTGTTAAGATTCTCGAATTTTCGAGCAGAGTTACTCGCAGTAAGGTTATCAAGTTTTGCAAAGTTTAGTGAAGTCACCACACCGAGGAAGAAGCCACCTGGGAACGAGAAGATGATCTACGCAAGGACCACCCACACCTGTTCTCTAGCCAAGTCGAATATCGAGGGCGAGATTCATTCTAAGGGGGGTAGGTTTGTAACATCCCAAATTTTCAAATTTGGAATGTTATACATATATCATATTGCATTGCATGCTTTTTGCATTTTTGTTTGTGGCGTTCCTCGAAACTCTAAGCAACTCAAGGACCTACGGAGAGAGTTGGGAATTTTACCGTTTTCGTATTTGAGTTCGCTCGAATACCGGTACGAGGACAGTGTGATTCTAATTATTTTTCTCTCCTAAAAATATTTCTAAATACAAAATATGAGCGGGGATAATATGACTTCTCCAAAATAACAGAAATATTGGAGGAAAAATGTTAAAATCACTTTTGGTATTTTTCTGGATTTATTTGCGGATTTATTTGCATAGGAAAAATGCGCGTTTTTAAAAATTGCATTTAGGTCCGGGAAAAATGTTCACTTTGTCCTAAATATTATTAGAGGACGGTGAAAATTTCTTTCGGAAATTTTGGAGTCCGTTTAGTATTTCTTTCGTTAGTTTTTCTGCGCCGGGACTCTATTTAGGAAAAAAACGCGTAACCGACTTGGAGTCGTAGAGGCCCAGGACTCTAGGCTTTATAAGCTAGCGCCCCGGCCCGACCGCCCCAGCCCAGCGCCCCGCCGCCAGCGCCGACGTCGCCCGCGCCGCCGCCGCCCCGCAGCGCCGCCGCCCCGCAACCGCCGCCGCGCCGCCCCCTCGCCTCGCCGGACCACCCCGCCGCCGGACCACCGTCGCCGGAGTTCGTCGTCGAGGTATATCGGTTTTTTTAGAACCGCTCGGTTTTTTTAAAACCGTAGATCTGTTTTATTAGATTAGATCGGTTCGGTTTTTCGTTGGTTTAGTTATTTAGCGGACGTTCGTCCGTACGTTCGTTTTAACGAACGGTTTTCGTTAGTTAGTCGCAGACAGCGAACGTTCGTTTGTTAGCCTGTTCGTCCGTTTTCTTTTTCGGGTTATTTATCCGCGATTATTCCGATCGCGATTTCTGCCCTGATGTTGTTTCGCGTTTTTCTTTTCGCTCAAGAGTCGGAATCAGGTGATTCAAAATCCCAGATCTTCGTCTCGATGCCCTCTTTACGTTTAACCAACTTGAACAAAGTTTTGGCTACTGTAAATTTTGACTTTAGGCCAACTAGTAAACCGGAGCTCGTTTCTTTCGCAGTTTGAGTTTCGTTGCTTCTTTCGAGTTGATTCTTTTTGCAAACCGGAGTTCTTAAGTTGAACTTTCTGGTTAGATCTTTTATTCGAGTTTTACCCGTGCATTAGTTAAGTACTTATTGTGTGCTTGTTTGATTGCAATAAAGTACCCGGAGTGCGCCGCTTGCTACTTTGAGTCTCTAGGTTTTGCGGACCATCAGCAAGGCAAGTAACACTTTGATCATACTTTCCAATTACCCAGTTTTCATTGCATTAGTCCAACCCTCACACATTGCATGAGTAGGATCAATTAACTTGTGGGATTGGGAAGTAGTTTGAGGTAGTACCTATTACCTGCATTGCATTCAAACCTTTGGGAGTTACTTCTACGTTTGCTGTTAGGACATGCTATGCTCGTAGACGTGGATTGGGTGAGTGAAATCCATGACAGATGTGAGTTTATTAATTAATGGTTCAATTTAAGGTGGCAACATTAATACACATCTGGGTGGATTGAGGCATCTGGGTATTCCAGTGATTGCCTGTTTTTCTTTTGGACCGCCACCCAGGCTCAAAGGGATCATGAGATTTTTCATACTAGAAACTTCCGTGTGCAGCCACATGCCAATATGGGCTCTGGCATAGTTGAGTAAGTTGTGGGAAACCTTTCCATGATGGGCTACAGATGTAGTGGGTTTTGTAGGTGTACCGGCCTATCTATCTGGTTAAGGGGACCTCTTCGGAAAGACTGTGTCTCGGTCATCCGTTTCTCAAACACCATGCAGTGTGAGAAACCAAACGGAGGCGATCGAGTCTTGTGGGGAAATGTGCACAAACCTCTGCAGAGTGTACAAACTAATCATGATTAGCCATGTCCCCGGTTACGGACGTCTTGAGTATCTAGTACTTGGATTATCATGTGAATCTCATCATGTTACTTTAGTAAATTTTGTTGGGTTAATGATTATTTTAATTGGGGTTGAGAGGATGTCTATCTTCTCAACGATGTTTCAACTACCATGATAGTTAATTAAAATCTATTCCTTTTAAGTAGGGAAAAATCGGCTTTACGCAAAAACTTAACCATAGAGCTTTCCACCAGCCATATTGCATGTAGTATAGCCTTACTTTCATTGCATTCTCTTGTGTTACCTTGCCAGCATATTCCATGTGCTGACCCGTTTTTGGGCTGCAATGTTTCATGTTGCAGACTTTTCAGACGACGAGTAAGATGCCTTTTAGGTCGTGGTTCTATACTCAGTGATGCCGCTGGAGTTGATGGACTCACTTATCTTCCAAGCCTCCCACTGTTATCGTGTTAGATGGCCTTCAGCCATATTATTTGTAATAAGTTCATCGTTGGACTATCGATGTAATAAGTGTGTGATTGCTACTCTGTTATAAATCCTTCAAGTACTATGCGTGTCAGCATTACAGATCCAGGGATGACATTGATGCACAGAGATCAGACTGTTTGAGGTCTGGTCGCTACACAAAAATTATAGATACGTTGGAGACGTATCAAGCATCCCCAAGCTTAATTCCTCCTCGTCCTCGAGTAGGTAAATGATAAAAACATAATTTTTGATGTGGAATGCTACCTAACATAATTCTCAATGTAATTTTATTTATTATGGCATGAATGTTTAGATCCGAAAGATTCAAGATAAAAGTTTATATTGACATAAGAAGAATAGTACTTCAAGCATACTAACAAAGCAATCATGTCTTCTCAAAATAACATGGCCAAAGAAAGTTATCCCTACAAAATCATATAGTCTGGCTATGCTCCCTCTTCATCACACAAAATATTCATATCATGCACAACCTCGGTTTCAGCCAAGCAATTGTTTCACACTTCAATTCTTTCAAACCTTTCAACTTTCACGCAATACATGAGCGTGAGCCATGGATATAGCACTATAGGTGGAATAGAATGGTGGTTGTGGAGAAAACAAAAGAGGAAGATAGTCTCACATCAACTAGGCGTATCAATGGGCTATGGAGATGCCCATCAATAGATATCAATGTGAGTGAGTAGGGATTGCCATGCAACAGATGCACTAGAGCTATAAGTGTATGAAAGCTCATCAAAAGAAACTAAGTGGATGTGCATCCAACTTGCTTGCTCATGAAGACTTAGGGCATTTGAGGAAGCCCATCGTTGGAATATACAAGCCAAGTTCTATAATGAAAATTCCCACTAGTATATGAAAGTGACAAAACAAGAGATTCTCTATCATGAAGATTATGATGCCACTTTGAGGCACAAGTGTGGAAAAGGATAGTAGCATTGTCCCTTCTCTCTTTTCTCTCATTATTTTTGGAGGGGGCTTTCTTTTTCTGTTCTTTTTTTAGCCCCCCTCTTTTTTTTGGGCCATCTCTTTTTTTTTATCCTTTCCTTTTTTTTATTTCCTCACACGGGACAATGCTCTAATAATGAAGATCATCACACTTTTATTGACTTACAACTCAAAGATTACAACTCGAAGCTAGAACAAAGTATGACTCTATATGAATGCCTCTGGCGGTGTACCAGGATATGCAATGAATCAAGAGTGACATGTATGAGAATTTATGCATGGTGGCCTAGCCACAAATACGATGTCAATTCATGCATGGCAATATGACAATATGAAGCGTGTCATATGAACAGAGCAGTGGAAAGTTGCATGGCAATATATCTAGGAATGGCTATGGAAATGCCATGATAGGTAGGTATGGTGGCTGTTTTGAGGAAGATATATGATGGGTGTATGGTACCGGCGAAAGTTGCGCGGTACAAGAGAGGCTAGCAATGGTGGAAGGGTGAGAGTGCGTATAATCCATGGACTCAACATTAGTCATAAAGAACTCATATACTTATTGCAAAAAATTACGATTCATCAAAACAAAGTATTCAACGCATGCTCCTAGGGGAAGGGTTGGTAGGAGTTAACCATCGCGCGATCCCGACCTCCACACCAAGGATGGCAATCAATAAATACCTCATGCTCTAACTTCGTCACATAGCGGTTCACCATACGTGCATGCTACAGGAATCACAAACTTTAACACAAGTATTTCTTGAATTCATAATTACCCTGCTAGCATAACTCTAATATCAGCATCCTCATATCTCAAAACAATCATCAAGTATCAAACTTCTCATAATATTCAATGCACTTGTATGAAAGTTTTTACTATACCCAACTTGGATGCCTATCATATTAGGACTAGTTTTATAACCAAAGCCAATTACCATGTTGTTCTAAAAGACTCTAAAAATAATATAAGTGAAGCATGAGAGTTCATCTATTTCTTCAAAATAAAACCACCGCCGTGCTCTAAAAAGATATAAGTGAAGCACTAGAGAAAATGACAAACTACTCCAAAAGATATAAGTGAAGATCAATGAGTAGTTGAATAAGTATGTAACTATGTGAAGACTCTCTAACATTTAAGAATTTCAGATCTTGGAATATTATTCAAAAAGCAAGCAAAACAAAATAAAATAAATTAACGCTCCAAGCAAAACACATATCATGTGATGAATAAAAATATAGCCTCAAGTAAAGTTACCGATGAACGAAGACGAAAGAGGGGATGCCTTCCCGGGGCATCCCCAAGCTTAGGCTCTTGGTTGTCCTTGAATTTTACCTTGGGGTGCCTTGGGCATACCCAAGCTTAGGCTCTTGCCACTCTTTGTTCCATAGTCCATCAAAGCCATACTCAAAACTTGAAAACTTCACAACACAAAACTTAGCCAAAAATCTCGCGAGCTCCGTTAGTATAAGAAAACAAACCACCACTCAAAGGTATTGTAATGAACTCATTCTTTGTTTATATTGGTGTTAAACTTACTGTATCCGACTTCTCTATGATTCATAATTCCCAATACTACTCATAGATTCATCAAAATAAGCAAACAACACACCAAAAAACAGAATCAGTCAAAAACAGAATAGTCTGTAGTAATCTGTAACTTTCGAATACTTCTGTAACTCCAAAAAATTTGAAATAAATTGGTAAACGTCAGGAATTTGCCTATCAATCATCTGGAAAAAGAATCAACTAAATAGCACTCTCCAGTAAAATCTGGTGGCTAATCTCGTGAGCGCTAAATTTTTTGTTTTTTACAGCATGATCATATAAACTTCACACAAGTCTTCCCAAAGGTTCTACTTGGCACAAACACTAATTAAAACACAAAACCACACCTAAACAGAAGCTAGATGCAATATTTATTCCTAAACATAAGCAAAAATAAATAAAATAAAATTGGGTTGCCTCCCAACAAGCGCTATCGTTTAATGCCCCTAGCTAGGCACAATGATTTCAATGATGCTCGCATAAAGATAAGAATTGAAACATAACTCGAGCATCATGAAGAATATGACTAACACATTTAAGCCTAACCCACTTCCTATGCATATGGATTTTTTTAAGCAAACAACTTATGGGAACGATAATAAACTAGCATATGAAGGGAAAACAAGCATAGCTTCAAAACTTCAAGCACATAGAGAGGAAACTTGATATTATTGAAATTCCTACAAGCATATGATCCTCTCTCATAATAATTTTCAGTAGCATCATGAATTAATTCAACAATATAAATATCACATAAAGCATTCTTATCATGATCTACTGATGTCTACTACACAACCTTCTTCTTGTAGACGTTGTTGGGCCTCCAAGTGCAGAGGTTTGTAGGATAGTAGCAAATTTCCCTCAAGTGGATGACCTAAGGTTTATCAATCCGTGGGAGGTGTAGGATGAAGATGGTCTCTCTCAAACAACCCTGCAACCAAATAACAAAGAGTCTCTTGTGTCCCCAACACACCCAATACAATTGCAAATTGTATAGGTGCACTAGTTCGACAAAGAG
Organism: Secale cereale; assembly: GCA_902687465.1. Classification (NCBI taxonomy): domain Eukaryota; kingdom Viridiplantae; phylum Streptophyta; class Magnoliopsida; order Poales; family Poaceae; genus Secale; species Secale cereale. The sequence continues at coordinate 681,930,928 of LR738711.1, forward strand.
ATAGTGATACAAGTGCAATATGGATGGTAGATATAGGTTTTTGTAATAAGAAAATATAAAAATAGCAAGGTAGCAAGTGGTAAACATGAGCATAAACGGTGCAGCAATGATAGGAAATAAGGCCTAGGGTTCATACTTTCACTAGCGCAAGTTCTCTCATCAATAATAACATAACTCGATCATATAACTATCCCTCAACATGCAACAAAGAGTCACTCCAAAGTAACTAATAGCGGAGAACAAACGAAGAGATTATGGTAGGGACAAAACCACCTCAAAGTTATTCTTTCTGATCTATCTATTCAAGAGTCCGGAGTAAAATAACACGAGGCTATTCTTTCCATTCAATCTATCATAGAGTTCGTACTAGAATAACACCTTAAGACACAAATCAATCAAAACTCTAATGTCACCTAGATACTCCATTGTCACCTTAAGTATCCATGGGCATGATTATACGATATGCATCACACAATCTCAGATTCATCTATTCAACCAACACAAAGTACTTCAAAGAGTGCCCCAAAGTTTATACCGGAGAGTCAAGATGAAAACGTGTGCCAATCCCTATGCATAGATTCCCAAGGTCACGGAACCCGCAAGTTGATCACCAAAACATACATCAAATAGATCACGTGATATCCCATTGTCACCACAGATAAGCACATGCAAGACATACATCAAATGTTCTCAAATCCTTAAAGACTCAATCCGATAAGATAACTTCAAAGGGAAAACTCAATTCATCACAAGAGAGTAGAGGGGGAGAAACATCATAAGATCCAACTATAATAGCAAAGCTCGCGATACATCAAGATCGTGCCATCTCAAGAACACGAGAGAGATAGATCAACACATAGCTACTGGTACATACCCTCAGCCCCGAGGGTGGACTACTCCCTCCTCGTCATGGAGAGTGCCGGGATGATGAAGATGGCCACCGGTGAGGGTTCCCCCCTCCGGCAGGGTGCAGGAACGGGGTCTAGATTGGTTTTTGGTGGCAACAGAGGCTTTCGACGGCGGATCTCTCGATCTAGGTTACTTTTCGGGGGTTTCAGTATATATAGGAGGTGTTGGAGTCGGGGCCAAGCAAAGGGGGTCTCCGGGCTGTCCACGAGGCAGGGGGGCACGCCCAGTAGGGGGGCGCTCCCACCCTCGTGGGCAGCCCGTGGATCTTCTCGTCCCCCTCCGACACTTCCTGGGCTTCTTTAGGTCCAAAAACATCCTCCGTTGAGTTTGAGGTCAATTGGGCTCCGTTTGATATTCCTTTTCTGCGAAACCCTAAAACAGGAGAAAAACATAAACTGGCACTGGGCTCTGGGTTAATAGGTTAGTCCCAAAAATAATATAGAAGTGTATAATAAAGCCCATAAAACATCCTAGAAGGATAATATAATAGCATGGAACAAGCAAAAATTATAGATACGTTGGAGACGTATCAGCATCCCCAAGCTTAATTCCTGCTCGTCCTCGAGTAGGTAAATGATAAAAAACAGAATTTTTGATGTGGAATGCTAACCAACATAATTTTCAATGTAGTTCTCTTTATTGTGGCATGAATGTTCAGATCTGAAAGATTTAAGACAAAAGTCTATATTGACATAAGAAATAATAATACTTCAAGCATACTAACAAAGCAATCATGTCTTCTCAAAATAACATGGCCAAAGAAAGTTATCCCTACAAAATCATATAGTCTGGCTATGCTCCCTCTTCATCACACAAAATATTCATATCATGCACAACCTCGGTTTCAGCCAAGCAATTGTTTTCATACTCAATTTTTTCAAACCTTTCATCTTTCACGCAATACATGAGCGTGAGCCTTGGACATAGCACTATAGGTGGAATAGAGTGGTGGTTGTGGAGAAGACAAAAAGGAGGAAGATAGTCTCACATCGACTAGGCGTATCAACGGGCTATGGGGATGCCCGTCAATAGATATCAATGTGAGTGAGTAGGGATTGCCATGCAACGGATGCACTAGAGCTATAAGTGTATGAAAGCTCATCAAAAGAAACTAAGTGGGTGTGCATCCAACTTGCTTGCTCATGAAGACCTAGGGCATTTGAGGAAGCCCATCGTTGGAATATACAAGCCAAGTTCTATAATGAAAATTCCCACTAGTATATGAAAGTGACAAAACAAGAGACTCTCTATCATGAAGATCATGGTGCTACTTTGAAGCAAAAGTGTGGAAAAGGATAGTAGCATTGTCCCTTCTCTCTTTTCTCTCATTTTTTTGGGAGGGGGCTTTCTTTTTTTTAGCCCCCCTCTTTATTTTTTTGGGCCATCTCTTTTTTTTTGGCCTTTCTCTTTTTTTTCCTCACACGGGACAATGCTCTAATAATGAAGATCATCACACTTTTATTTACTTACAACTCAAAGATTACAACTCGAAGCTAGAACAAAATATGACTCTATATGAATGCCTCCGGTGGTGTACCGGGATGTGTAATGAATCAACAGTGACATGTATGAATGAATTGTGATTGTGGCTTTGCCATAAATACGATGTCAACTACATGATCATGCATGGCAATATGACAATATGAAGCGTGCCATATGAACGGAATGGTGGAAAGTTGCATGGCAATATATCTCGGAATGGCTATGGAAATGCCATGATAGGTAGGTATGGTGGCTGTTTTGAGGAAGGTATATGGTGGCTGTTTTGAGGAAGGTATATAGTGGGTGTATGGTACCGGCGAAAGTTGCGCGGTAGGGGGGAGGTTGGTAGGAGTTAACCATCGTGCGCCCCCGACCTCCACACAAAGGATGACACTCTACAAATACCTCATGCTCTAACTTCGTCACATAGCGGTTCACCATACGTGCATGCTACGGGAATCACAAACTTTAATACAAGTATTTCTCAATTTCATAATAACTCCACTAGCATGACTATAATATCACTATCCTCATATCTCATAACAATTATCAAGCATCCAACTTCTCATCATATTCAATGCACTTAGTATGAAAGTTTTTACTACATTCATCTTGGATGCCTATCATGTGAAGCCTAATTTTATAGCCAAAGCACATTACCATGTTGTTTTATTAGACTCTCAAAAGGATATAAATGAAGCATGAGAGATCAACAATTTATTCAAAATAAAATTACCACCGTGCTCTAAAAGATATAAGTGAAGCACTAGAGCAAACTATTTAACTCAAAAGATATAAGTGAAGCACATAGAGTGTTCTAACAATTCCTAGGCCATATTTATCTCTCTCAAAAAGGTGTGTCCATAAAGGATGATTGTGGCAAACTAACAAGCAAAGACTCAAATAATACATGACGCTCCAAGTAAAACACATATCATGTGGTGAATAAAAATATAGTCCCGAGTATAGTTACCGATAGATGAAGACGAAAGAGGGGATGCCTTCCCGGGGCATCCCCAAGCTTAGGCTTTTGGTTGTCCTTGAATTTTACCTTGGGGTGCCTTGGGCATCCCCAAGCTTAGTCTCTTGCCACTCTTTGTTCCATAGTACATCAAAGCAATACTCAAAGCTTGAAAACTTCACAACACAAAACTTAGACAAAAATCTCGTGAGCTCCGATAGTATAAGAAAACAAACCACCACTCAAAGGTACTGTAATGAACTCATTCCAAATTCATATTGGTGTATTATCTAATGTATTCCAACTTCTTTATGGTTCATACCCTCTGATACTACTCATAGATTCATCAAAATAAGCAAACAACACATAGAAAACAGAATCTGTCAAAAACAGAAGAGTCTGTAGCAATCTGTAACTTTCGAATACTTATGTAACTCTAAAAATTCTGAAATAAATTGGTGGACGTGAGAAATTTTTCTATTAATCATCTGCAAAAAGAATCAACTAAAAAGCACTCTCCAGTAAAAAATGGTAGCTAATCTCGTGAGCGCTAAACTTTCTGTTTTTTACAGCATGATCGCATGAACTTCACACAAGTCTTCCGAAAGGTTCTACTTGGCACAAACACTAATTAAAACACAAAACCACATCTAAACAGAATCTAGATGCAATATTTATTCCTAAAAAAAGCAAAAAGCAAAGAACAAAAATAAAGTTGGGTTGCCTCCCAACAAGCGCTATCGTTTAACGCCCCTAGCTAGGCATGATGATTTCAATGATGCTCGCATAAAAGATAAGAATTGAAACATAAAGGGAGCATCATGAAGAATATGACTAGCACATTTAAGTGTAACCCACTTCCTATGCATAGGGATTTTGTGAGCAAACAATTTATGGGAACAATAATCAACTAGCATAGGAAAGCAAAACAAGCATAGCTTCAAAACTTTAAGCACATAGAGAGGAATATTGATTTTATTGCAATATGTAGAAGCATATATTCCTCCCTCACAATAATTTTTAGTAGCATCATGAATGAATTCAACAATATAACCAGCACATAAAGCATTCTTTTCATGATCTACTTGCATAGAAATTTTACTAGTCTCCACATAAGGAAATTTATTCTCATCAATAGTAGTGGGAGCAAACTCAACAAAATAACTATCATGTGAAGCATAATCCAATTGAAAACTAAAATCATGATGACAAGTTTCATGGTTATCATTATTCTTAATAGCATACAAGTCATCACAATAATCATCATAGATAGCAACTTTGTGTCAGGCCCAAGATGTGATTCTATCCCGATCACGTGACACTTACGTGATTGGGGCACAACCGCATTTCGGGTGCTTAGCAAGATGGGTATCATTACATCATACCATTACATACATACATGGGGGATACAACAATACATACAAGTCACATGAATACAACAACATCAATACAAGGCATCCGACTACGGATGCAAACATGAAAAGCACAACGACATCCATCTGCTATCCCAGGCTGCTGTCACAACCCTAGTTCTGGTATGCATTAGGTTAGTCTTGATGTTTGAATCATGTTTAAATTTCAAATGAATTTGAATTGAGGACTTATGAAACCCTCAGAAAACCCTTTTGAAAAATGACCCAAATAAAAATTGCTCCAAAAGGTGCCAAGAAAATGTTCATGTTGCTCTCTGAAAATATTGGTTAGAGATAAAAATCAAACCAATATTATTAGCAGCTCATAAATATTTATTTTGGGCTTTTGGAATTAATGCAATAAATATTTGCATTGGATATATATATATATTTATTATATATTTTATATGTGTCCAATAATTCTGGATTTTGTGTGGGGCTTTGGATTATTCCTTCTAGTCCCTGCAAATTGACAAAATAAATTAAATGATTTTCTTTTAAATCAAAACAAATGTCAAAATAGAAAAAGAGAAACAGGAAAAAGGAAAAGGCTTACCTGGCCTTACGTGCAGCCCAACCAGGCAAAGCTGGTCCGGCCCACTGGACAAGCCAGTCACCACCAACCTCGCGCCAGTAGGCGAGGTGCGTGGCCGGCGCGCGCGCACGACGAGGGCGCCACGCCTCCTGCCTGCCTGTCCTCCCCCTCGCCGCCTCGAAGCTCCGGACGAAGCCACGCACATCCCCTTACCTCTCTGGCTCTCTCTCGTCGCCCCTCCCCTCCTCTGTCTCCCTATCGCGCTCGGTCCCGACCGCCGTCGTCGCCGCCGATCGCAACCACCGTAGCCACCGCCTCCTCCTCGCCTCTCCGACGAGCCCCCGAGCTCCGCCTCGCTGCCGTGCTTCTCCAAGCCGAAGGAATCGACCCCGGACGCCTTGAGGCCTCGTCCTCGAGCTCGTCTTCACCGCCGACCGCCGTGGATCCCCTCCGCCGCCCTGCTCGCTCCGGCCCTCCTCCGAGCTCTCCGCCTGCACCGCTGCGATTGCCGTGAGCTTCTCCCTCGAACCCCGCCCTTCGTTTCGCCGTTCTCACGCCGTAGCCACGCCACCCACCGGACCCGAGCGGTTGCGCCGCCGTGGTTCCTCTCCGCCGTGGCCAGAGCCACCGTGGCTCGCAACTTGGCGCGTCTCCGCGTTTGCCACACTGCCTGAAGCCCGTAGCACCCCTCCGTTGGCCTCCCCGTGCCCTGTAGCCCCATATCCGACGAGGGCCGAACTCCGGCGCCGCCGCGAGCTCGTTTCCGGCGAGCTCCGGCCGCCCTAGCTGCTGCCGCTTGCTGGAATGGATGCGGGTGAGCTCCAGCTCCCCGTAGCTGGCCTCTGCTACGCAAAAGACCGCCGGAACGGCGATCCCGACGCCCTCCGCCGCGTTTGCTGCCGCCGGCGGCTAAACGCCGGCGTGTTAGCTGGGGGTTGACCAGGATCTGACCCCCTGGGTCAATGACAGGCGGGCCCCACCCCTCCAGTTAGTTGACCAGATTAGAGTTAATTAATTAGTTTAGTTAATTAGTGTAGTCACCGACTTGTGGGCCCTGCCCTGCTGACTTTCTGTTAGGATTAGTTTAGTGTTAATTAACTCAGTTAATTAACTGAGTCACTAACCAGTGGACCCCACTGTCAGGTTTGACTCTGGTCAGCTAGGTTGACCTGCTGACGTCATGCTTGGGTCATGCTGACGCAGTATTCCAGTTCTGGAATTTAAATAAATCTTAAATGATTTATTTATTTCAGAAATTGGTTTAAACTTCTAAAAATCACAGAAATTCAACCATAGCTCAGAATGAAATAATTTATATATGATAAATTATCAAAAAAATTCAATCTATCCATCTGTACCATTTTCATGCATGAAAAATGAAGTTATACCTACTGTTTATATGAAAACACATAAATGGCATTTAAAAATGCTTATTCTAGAGTTGCATTTGAGCCCTTGGTTCAAATGGAATTCAACCAAATAAAATACTAGATGCATTAGCTCAAACAACATCATAACTTCATGCCATATTCATGCATCATATTGTTGCATATGCTTGTGTTTGATTGCTGGCATCGTCCTTCTCGACAGGTTCTGCTCCGGAGACCGTTCCAGAGTACCTGTCAGAGGAGCAGTGCTCTACCCGTTGTTATACCAGGCAAGCAAACCCCTTTGTTCATTCCGATACAATCCTACTCTCTCGCTCCTGCTCCTTGTTATTGCATTAGGACAACAACGATTCAACTGCTACTTTATGCTGCGGTAGTTGAACCCATTCCTCTGCATGACCTGTCATTGCCACAGTAAATAGTTGAAACCCACTAGCATGTGTAGGAGTTGATTGAGGCCATGTTGTGATCTTACCATGCCTTGCTTGCTATTGCTTAGAGTATGTCAGGTCTGATTCATTGGGAATGAATTGGAGTGCAGTGATATGTTCTGATGCTGAGCGTTAAGTGTGTGAACACGATTTGGTAAAGGTAGCGGTGAGAGGCCATGTAGGAGTACATGGTGGGTTGTCTCACTGGAACCGTCCTTAAGCACTGAGTTCTGTGTATGTTGTCCAATGACTAGCTACTACCACACATTGGGTTCCGGTAACTCGACCCCTCTCGGCTTATTAATCAACTTGATCTCTGTCCAGGAGTCGCAACTAGTTTCTGGTGTTTGTAGGTAGTGTTATTTATCTACCAGGTGGCACCCGGCAGGGTGGGCTTGGGACAGACTAGGCACACGTGGCCCGGTGTACCGAGTGGCACCCGGATGGTGGGCTCGGGAACCCTGTACACATCGTATGGGGCCATGATGGAAACCTCGGCCGGACTCCCTTGCGGATGGAACCCGAATAGGCGATAAACCTGGATTAGAGTCTTGTGTGGTTAGTCAGGTCGTGGCCGACACCCCCTCCAGGCTTCCGCTTGAAGGTTGCTGAGATACACGACGTGTACATGGCAGTAAGTGGCGAGAGTGTGTGTGAAGAAGTACACCCCTGCAGGGTTTATCATGATCTATTCGAATAGCCGGGTCCATGGTTATGGACTTCTTGGATGCTTACGTGGTACATAGACAACTGAAAGTGGATACTCTAAAATACTCAAGACAAGTGTGAGTGCTATGGATGGCCTTCTCGTAGGGAGACGGGAATGAATCCATAGTGGTGTATTTGATGGTGATTAGTGGACTCGTGTGCGCCACCTCAAGGTTACCAGCAATCGTAGTACAGGATAGCCACTGAGTCAAAGCTGGCTTGCTGCAACTAAACCCCACTATGCCTTCTTGATACAAATGCATGTATGATAGGATCTGATGTAAGTCTTGCTGCGTACCTTTGTACTCATGTTTTCTTAATTTATGTTTTGCAGATGAGACTTCTGTCTCTCTAGTAGTTCCGCTTGGACTTCGACAAGTAGCTTGTTACCTCAGCTACGATCTTGGACGAGTGTTGTAGATAGTCAGGCTCTTCAGCCTTTTTCTTTTGTAGATGTCTGTACTCAGACATGTATGCTTCCGCTTGTTGCTTGTATGCTCTGAATGTTGGGTCATGAGACCCATGTTTGTAATATCTGCCTCCTCAGAGCCTAATGAATAAATACTTTGTTTATTAAAGTCTTGTTGTGATGCCATGTTGTATTTGCACATATCGAGAATATTGTGTGTATGATATTGAAATGCTTGGTATGTGTGGGATCCGACACCTAGTTGTTTACCCTTGGTAGACTATCTTACAGGGAAATGTCTCCTAGTGCTTCCACTGAGCCTTGGTAGCTTGCTACTGCTCCGGAACACTTAGGCTGACCGGCATGTGTCCTTCTTCGTTCCTGTGTCTGTCCCTTAGGGGAAATGTCACGCGTTGTTCCTTTAAGTCCTTGTAGCTTGCTACGACTTGGGTTCATACGTTGATGACCGACACGTTCGTTGTTGGGTCATGTATGCCTTTCTCTGTAATTTAGTGCCACTTTTGGTTTATAACTAGTCATGTCGGCCCCGGGTTCTCTGTCATATGGATGCTAGCGACACTATCATATACGTGAGCCAAAATGCGCAAACGGTCCCGGGCCAGGTAAGGTGGCATCCGTGGGGATACCGTGCGTGAGGCCGCAAAGTGATATGGTGTGTTACATGCTAGACCGGTGTGACTTAGGATCAGGGTCCCGACAACTTTGGTATCAGAGCCTGACTGCCTGTAGGATTACCAAGCCAAACTGGTTGAAGTTGAGTCTAGAAATTCTTTAGTTATATAAGGGAATTGATTGTGGAAGGGAACGTAAGGCTCTTTTTACTCCTTATACCTCATGTCTTCTGATCTGAGTCATCCTACTTTTCCTACGGGGTTAAGGAACTAGGCTATCTCTTCCGTCTATCAGGATCACGAGTTACTACTCCGTAGTCCCATAGGATTGGTTGATCAGAGTCCTACTCTGGTTTTCAAGTTCTTCCGGTGTAGTTTGTTTAGTACTATCACAGAACCTTGAGTGATGATGCTGAGTTGTTGTACTACCCTTTGTTAGCAGGATGTCTCATTCTGAGCATTTTACTGCCGTTATGCTGCCAAAATTGTCCTAGAGTTCGAGAGATACCCATTTCTTGTTCTACCTTATGCATCCTTTAATTGATGATGTTTCCGTCCTCGGTTTCGCTTCTCAGGATGTCTTCATTTAAGCAAAGCTCAGCTGCTCGTAGACAGAACCACGGAGGTGGTAGGGATGAGGAGGATCCTCCCGACCAGCCTTCGTTGGCAGAGGTCATGTTAGAGATGGAGAGGAACAAGCGAGAGTCTAACCGCTTGTTGGCACGTATTGAGGAGAACACCACACATCAGTGCAAAGAGTCAGCAACCATCCATGATTTCATTCGTCTAAAACCACCCACCTTCCATCATCCCATTGAGCCGCTCGATGCAGATGACTGGCTCCGTAGTATCACTCACAAGCTACGTTCTGCAAACGTAGCTGAAGAGGACAAGGTCATCTATGCCACATATCACCTGGAAGGTCCTGCTAGTCTCTGGTGGCAGAACTATGAGGCCATGATTCCAGCTGGCCAGATTCCTACCTGGAGAGATTTCACTGAGGCTTTTCGCGAGCATCACATTCCTCAAGCTCTCATCGACCACATGAGAGAAGAGTTCTGTAGTCTTACCCAGGCTAAGATGGCTGTTGATGCTTATAGTAGAGAGTTTGAGAACCTTGCCCGGTATGCTACAGAAGAAGTGTCCACGGACGCCAAGAAGCAGGCTAGGTTCCGGAAGGGTCTCAACCCCAAGCTGCGTCGTGATCTTCACTTGCATCATTGCCATACATTCCAGGCTCTTGTGAACAAGGCCATAAATGCAGAGACCGCTCAGCTCACTTACAAGGAGTCTCGTAAGCACACCCGTGATTTGGGATCTTGCTCCGGCACTAGTTCCCAGAAGCGCCGGATTTGGGTTCCAAACTCCGCTCTTCCACCCAGATATCCTCCGAGGCCATCTTATGAGGTGCCTCATCCAGCTCAGTCTTATGCTCAAACCAAGCCCATTGGTAAACCGCTTGTCAATGCGGGTCCACGACCTACCTCAGGGACTTGCTTTACATGCGGAAAGCCAGGACACTATGCACGTGACTGCTCTTAGGCCAGTCTTGCTCCACCCCAGCCCGAGAAGTCCGTTCCTCGTGGCAAGCCACCACGTAAGACGATCAGTGCCAATCCAGCTCCCACTAAACATGGACGTGTGCATCACGTCTCAGCTAAAGACGCTCATGATGATCCAAATGTCGTTCTTGGTACACTCCTTGTCAATTGCCATCCGGCTTCGGTTCTGTTCGATACCGGAGCATCTCACTCCTTCATTTTTGAAGGCTATGCCCGTTTGCACGACATGTCATTTTGTGATATGCCAACTCCGCTTGAAATCCAAACCCCAGGGTCTAGATGGCAAACTACCAGAATAAGCCATGGTAATGGAATCCTTGTTGACCTACTTGTATTCCTTGCCTCACTTATAGCCCTCAAGTCTTCGGATATTAACATCATCTTGGGTATGGACTGGATGACAGCTCATCATGCCAAGATTGATTGTTACACTAGGTCTGTTCAGCTTACACATCCATCTGGCAAGATAGTCACTGTCTCCACTAGAGTTGCAAAGCGTCAACTCTATTCTCTTAATGCCAGCCCCCTTCCAGACCTTGAAGATATCCCGGTAGTCCGAGACTTTCCGGATGTCTTTCCAGAAGAACTACCAGGTGTTCCACCTGACAGGGATGTAGAGTTTGTCATAGATCTTATCCCAGGAACTGTTCCAATTTCTAGGAGACCTTACAAGATGGCACCCCTAGAACTAGCTGAGCTTAAGAAACAACTTGATGAGTCCTTGCAAAAGGGTTTCATTCATCCTAGTTCTTCTCCTTGGTCTTGTCCCGTCCTCTTCGTCAAGAAGAAGGATGGCACAGAACGGATGGTTGTAGATTATCGTCCCGTTAATTTGGTCACGATAAAGAACAAGTATCCGCTCCCCGGGATCAACGACCTGTATGATCAGCTCGCAGGATCCTCAGTCTTCTCCAAAATGGATTTGAGGTTAGGCTACCATCAAATCAAGATCAGAAACGGAGACATTCCTAAGACGGCTTTTGTCACTCGTTATGGCCAGTACGAGTACACCGTCATGTCTTTCGGTCTAACCAATGCTCCAGCCACTTTCTCCCGCTTGATGAACTCGATCTTCATGGAGTACTTAGATAAGTTCGTCGTGGTTTACCTCGATGATATTCTTATTTACTCAAAGAACGAGGAAGAGCATGCCGAACATCTTAGACTTGTTTCCTTGAGGTGGCCCCGCAGGCTCCCCGTTTGGGACCAACACCATCAGCACTGGCCCCCTGCTATGTAGAAAGAATCTCGAGTAGCGCTAACTCCCTATGCAATTAATTAATTAATTAAGTTGTTATTATGAGCAAATTAAAAACCAATGTTGGGCCTTGCTGGAGGAGTTTTATTCAAAGACGAAGTGTCAAGGGGTCCCCATATACCCAACCGTGTAAGGAACGCAAAATCAAGGAACATAATGCCGGTTTATCGGCGCCTAAGGTGGCATGAGTGGAACAAAACACCGAGGAAAAGGCCAAGCCTTCCACCCATGCCCAGTATATAGGTGTGTTAATAATAATAATAGATATTGTGATATTCCAACAACAAGTTCCAACATGGAACGATCTTCATCTTCACCTGCAACTAACATTGCTATAAGAGGGGCTGAGCAAGCGGGTAACTTAGCCAAACAATAGTTTTGCTAGGAAGGTGTCAAAGGTTAGAGGTTTCATGGCAACAAGGAGAGGCTGACATTAAAGATGGGTAGCGCGACAAGTAACGGTAGCATCGAGACAACTAAGCATGGCAATGATAGTAAAGGTACCCAAGGTGATGGTCATCTTGCCTGAGATCCCGCAAGGAAGAAGAACGAAACCATGAAGAAGATGAAGAAGAAGCCTCGAAGACGAACCACATGAAGACGAATGAATCCTCACGATCGCAACGGAACAAGCACTAACGAGAAGAAGCAAGCAATACGGTAAACACACAACACAAGAACATGACAATATGCTCAACCAAGTAGGATGCAAGACAAGTCTATATATGATGCAATTCATGGCAAGGGATGAAGCACACAAGAACAACACAAGACAACAAGTTTAAATGAGGCCGGAAACTACACATAACAAATCCGGTAAGCCCTCATATGCATATTTTAAAATTAGTCCAGATCTGAACAAACCTTAAGTTAAAGTTGTTAAACAACAAGTTAACACGCACCATGATGATCTACACAAAATTCTAGTCAAGTTTCATATAAAGTTTGTTTAATTCGGAGCTACGGCCTAGAAGATATGAGCAAAACATGGCAACGGTGCAAGATGCACCCAAACATCAAGCAAACTCACTCCAAACATGAAAACAACATGATATTATGATTCTACATGCAAAATCACACAAGTTTCGTATAGGGCACACTCAAAACGGAGCAACGGGCTAAAAGATACGAGCAAAACAAGTTACAGGGCAAAGCTGAAGTTAACAGCCACATAGCAACTTCGGAGGAATGTAAATATAAGCTAAATCACCCAAACATGTTAACAAGAGGCATGGATGTGAAGTAGACATGATACTTAACAAGTAGGAACTTAGAACACACCCAAAAGCTTGCTGGAACACATTTAAATAAGCATGGCAAGTTGCAATAAAATTATCCAGACCTGGCCAAAATCTGGGAAGGCAAAAACATCATCACGATGCTGCCTTCGGAGGCATAAAACAACATGCATATCAACTCTAATAAGAACATAAATAGCATGGACATGTAGTAGACATATCCTACAGCAAACAACTCCATTGGAGCAACTCCATAGTAGGCATGGATCAATAGCAACAAGCTCCACCAAATTGAACATGCTGATAAAAGTCTGACAGGTGTAATTTATAGCAACTTGAGAGAAAGAAATAAATAAGCTACAGCAGGTCATATGATCAAGTAAGGGCATGGATTGATAGACAATAACATGGACAACAAGGCATGATCATTAGCCACTCCAAAACAAGCATGGATTTGAGTAGGGCATCAAGCAAACATAGCATCAGGTTATAACAGATTCCAGACTTCACAGTTTTTTCCACTAAGTATAAAACAGCAATAACAACATGGCATGTTTACAAGCATGTTTAAGTCACCTCAAGGCATATCATGGAAAGTTAAATGCACCACAGCAAAGACCATATAATGGTGCTTCTAAAACATCTAGACATGTGGCATGAGGACAAACACATCAATAGCAAAGAGCATGTGAAATCAGCATCTCATAACAAGTTTCAGCACTTAACAGCCACATGCACTTTTGCAACAAAGATTAACATGGCAAGATGAACTCAAACAAGCATGCTACAGGAACCATCATGTAGTACACTTCAGAATGAACATTTTGACATATCATTTGCTTCATTTGGATAAACATGCACCAAGTTATCACATCTCAAACATGGCATGAAAACAACAAGTAACAGCAGTTTATAACAAGTAGCACTCTTGCAACAGAGATTAGAGCATCTAGATGAAGTCAAACAAGCATGGCACAATGGAACAAAGTGTAGAGCATATCACCACGATCATTTTGACATATCATTCACTCAATTTGGACATACACACAGATATCTACAGGCATGCAAAGATGCAACAAAAAGCTGATAGAAAAAGGACTTAGTGAAAAACTACCTAGGGTTGAGCGGACAGTGTCCGGTCCGGACGGACACGTCCGTCGGTGGGGATGGACGCGGGTCCCACCGGTCAGCGAGACGGAGAGGAGAGGCCGGATATGTCCGCTCTCCAACGGACGATGTCCGGCCCGGCACGGCTGGATCTGATCTGGAAGGACGAGGCCGGGGCCGGCCGGAGTGGCATCGACGGCGGACAGAGGCGGCGCAGGCCTGCTCCGGCGAGGCACCAGGCCTGCAAGACGGAGGCGCCGGCGTTGGGGACGGCCGGATCCAGTCCGGTGGCTTGCCGACGGCGGAGCACGACGGCGGTGGCGCACGGCTCGCGGGACGGAGACAAGGTGTGGCGGCGGACGGAGGCGCCGGAGGGGTCGACGGCGGCGGGGATCAACGGCCGGCCGCGGGGAGCTCCAGTTCGGGAGGCGCACAGCCGGGGCGCTCGTGGCTGCTCGCGGAGCGGGCGCGCTCGGGCGGCGGTCGGGCGCTTCGGCCCAGATCGGCCCGAAGCGGGCCGCGGTCGGGCTCTGGCGGGCCCGTGTGGTGGTGGGAGGAGGCAGGGGCGACGTGGCTTCACCAAGTGGCGGCTGTTGATTGGCCAGGGGCGCTATGTGGCGGCACTGGCCATAGAGGACGCGACAAGTGGCAGGCGCGAGGTGGAGGGGCGCTGAAACTGAGGAAGGAGAAGATGGCTGCGGTTGGGAGAAGGTTAGGGGGTAGGTTAGGCTAGGAATGCCCAAAAATGGCAAGGGGGCTGTTTATATAGGGTAGGGGCTAGGTTTGAGGGTTTTTGCACCGATTCGGACCACCGGATACCGATCGGACGGCTACGGAGCGGAGAGGGACTAGGCTGGGCCTAGAGGGTGGTAGTGGGCTATGAAGAGGGGTCACGGGCTGCGAGGAGAGAAGGGAAAAAGAGGCCCGCGGGGTTTTCGGAGACCGAAAACGTCCGATTAATATACCGGCTACTAGTGCCGCTATACCTATCCATTGGGCTATCAAACGAGCTCCGAATGCAATGAAACTAGAGAGACGGTCTACCTATGCTATAATAAGACCACACGCCAAGTTTCAACTCATTCCGAGAACATTTTCCGGCCACTCATAAAACAAATATTCGGAGGCGCCGCGGGCGCGTGCAAGTGTGTCTGGGCTCAGAACGGACAACGGAAAGGACGGGTGGACTCAGACGGATGCAAGTTTTGAAAACATGATGATGCAAGCACACACGATGACATGGCAAGAAGCAACACGCAAGCAGATGACATGGCAAAGACAACGAATAACTAGCTGACACCGGGCGCACCGGTCTCGGGGTGTCACAACACTCCCCTACTAACAAGAGATCTCGTCTCTAGATCTTAGGAACGAGACGGAAGGGAAAAAGGAAGAACAAGGTTCTTCGAGGACAAAAGAGTGAAAGAAAAGAACCTTGAGAGGATGAACAACTCGAAAGGAATAACGAAGATGAACGAGATTGAGAAGCTCCGTTACAAAAGAGGAACAAGGAACACAAGAGAACCAAGGGGGTTGAAAGGCACGAAACAAGAGCTGAAGGAATAAGAATGAATTCAAAACCACTCCAGTTAAAAGAGATAGAAAAGGAATTTCCACGAAGGAATTCGGGCAGCACTCCGGCTGAAATGGAATGAATATAACATGAACTTGAGAAAATGGAATAATACTTGATGAGATAAACAAGACATTGCCTCCGAAAGAATTGAAAAAAAATGGAATGAAAGAACCGAGAAGAAGATGAAAATTTTCACCATGGAAGAATTGGAATAGCATCTTCAAGACAAAGGCTTGAACGGAGTTGTTGAGAAAATGAACAACAACAGAATAAGCTTGTTGTGGACTTATTGATCACATCTCAAAACTTGAGGTGAATTCTGCCACAAATAAAAGATTGAATAGATGAGATGAAGGAAGAATGCAAAACTCCACTTCAAAAGAATACGGAGAATTATTGCACTCGAGAGGCAAGAATAAGCATGCTTGTGCTGCTCCAGAAGAATTATGATGAACACTTGAAGAATGATTTGAATCACGATGAACCTCCATGAAGAACTCCGGTAACAAAAGGATGATGAGATATAATTGAATGATCAAGAGAATAAGATTAAAGCCTTGCAAAGATTCGACGGGGTCTGATGAGAAAAGCCAAGAAAACCTTGAACTCCGGGGAAGAAAAGATTAAAGGACTTGGAACTAGAATTTATTCATCAAGAACAAACTCCGAAGGAAAAGATTAAATGAACTTGAAGAAAGAATAAGAATTATGTTATGCTTATCCTCCATCAATTAAATTGATGAGAAACAATGGATTCACATACTACTTATTCTCGTTGAAATGATTAAAGAGTGATATATAGCGAACTCGGGAAAATCTTCGAGAAACACCGGTAGGATTGGAATGAACAAATGAATTGACATGATAGCACCGGAAAAGAACTGTTGTGCGAACCACCGTAAAGAATTAAAGTCGAGTGAAGAAAATGAACGAACCATCGGGAAGAATTAAAATCAAGTGATGAAAGAGAATGACCACCGTAAGGAATAAAATTGAGTGAATACAAGAGAATGAATCTCCGGGAAGAATAAAGCACTCGAGGAAATTGGATGACGGGAAAGAAGAGATTGCGAACTGATTAAAGAATACTTGAGCGAAGCACCGGAAGAATGTGAGACGAACGAAGAGGCATCAATGAAGAATATTTGGAGGACGAAGTTGAAAACTGAGAATGAAGAAATCTTCTGAAATGATGGCCTTCGGAGGAACACAAGAAATAATTTATGAAATACTCCGGAAGAATGAAAAGAAGAAAGGTTGAACCACGCATGAAAAAGAATTGAGAACGAACTTGGAGAAGGTATAAGACTGATGGAATCCATATTTACGTCACATTTGAAAAGAATTTTGGAACACTCCGGGAAATTAGAAGAGTCAGGTAAGATCCTGGGAAAAGACGTGTGGGTTATGAGCCCACCGAATAGAAAACTCCGTTGGAAAGGATTGAAAAGGAGATAATGCACCGGAACGATTAAAAGACTCAAAGGAGGTGACAACCTCGAATTAATTAGAACACAGACGAATCACCTTAGATGACCTCGAAACTCCGGAATAATTAAATGGCGAGAGGCAAACGAGCAAGAGGAAACAATTGAGCCGAGGGAAAAGACTATGGTGAGCACTGAATACAAATCGAATTGGAACCACCGGGAAAGAAAGAGATGAAGAATGATGAACTAGAAGAGAAATCATCGGTTGACATAACTGAGGAAGAATGCAAAGGATTCACACAAGTAGGATAGATACACGATTAAGGACTCAGGTCCTGAGAAACAAAAGGGTGGGAGGGTGGGAAAAAGAAAGACAACTTCGGAAGGGAAAAACACCGTCGGTTGAAAAGAACTGAGGGTTGAATTTGCAAGAAGAAGAGGGTTGAATACACTTGACGAGAGATGCACCAGATGAAAGAACTGACAACGCAACAAACAAAAACTAACTGCGTGATCCTAAAAAAAATTGAATGGGAAGAGGAGTAATTCAAAACACCTACGTCAAGATTCCTCACCAGAGCGACGAAGGGGCAGGGGAGTAAAAAGAATTCCTACTCTCCGATATAACTAGACTCCGAAAAAGTTTTTTGCTAGACTCAATAACGGCCATTCTACGATCAATCAAGGGGGCTCCTATGGTCGGTCGAGGCTCTGATACCAACTTGTCAGGCCCAAGATGCGATTCTATCCCGATCACGTGACACTTACGTGATTGTGGCACAACCGCATTTCGGGCGCTTAGCAAGATGGGTATCATTACATCATACCATTACATACATACATGGGGGATACAACAATACATACAAGTCACATGAATACAACAACATCAATACAAGGCATCCGACTACGAATGCAAACATGAAAAGCACAACGACATCCATCTGCTATCCCAGGCTACCGACCCGGAACCAAACCCAAGACTGAAGAAGAAGAAGAAGAAAGAACTCCAACATAACGATCAACGCTCTCACGTCAACACATTGGAAACCTGCACCTACAACTGTTGTTGTAGTATCTATGAGCCACGAGGACTCAGCAATCCCATAACCATGGGTAACAAGACTAGCAAAGCTTAATAGGTAGGAAGAGGTAAAGTGGTGAGGTTGCAGCAGCGGCTAAGCAAAATATATGGTGGCTAACTTACGAGTACAAGAATAAGATGAGCATCTACGCAAACGGTCGCAAACTAGTAATAATCGCTAAAGATCCTGAACTACCTACGAGTCAAACATAACCCCACCGTGTTCTTCTCAAAGTGAAAAGAGACAGTCACGGTTACTCACACAGTTGTGTGTTTTACTTCGGATCCTCTGTCAAGTTTTCTACAACCGGACATTAACAAATTCCAATCTGCCACATAACTGCGGGCACGGCTTTCGAAAGATCGTAACCCTGCAGGGGTGTCCCAACTTAGCCCATCACAACCTCTCACGATCAGCTGAAGTAATAATAATTTACCCCTTATCTTAGGGAAATCCGATCAGGCTCGGTATCCCGGTGAACAAGACATTTCGACAATGGTAAAACAAGTCCAGCAAGACCTCCCGGCGTGCCGACAACCTGATAGTAGCCGCGCGTATCTCGTCTCAGGCCACGTCCGGATGGGTGATGCTACAGGTAAAACCAGCCCTCGAGTTTCCTCGAGGTGGCCCCGCAGGCTCCCCGTTTGGGACCAACACCATCAGCACTGGCCCCCTGCTATGTAGAAAGAATCTCGGGTAGCGCTAACTCCTTATGCAATTAATTAATTAATTGAGTTGTTATTATGAGCAAATTAAAAACCAATGTTGGGCCTTGCTGGAGGAGTTTTATTCAAAGACGAAGTGTCAAGGGGTCCCCATATACCCAACCGTGTAAGGAACGCAAAATCAAGGAACATAATGCCGGTTTATCGGCGCCTAAGGTGGCATGAGTGGAACAAAACACTGAGGAAAAGGCCAAGCCTTCCACCCATGCCCAGTATATAGGTGTGTTAATAATAATAATAGATATTGTGATATTCCAACAACAAGTTCCAATATGGAACGATCTTCATCTTCACCTGCAACTAACAACGCTATAAGAGGGGCTCAGCAAGCGGGTAACTTAGCCAAACAATGGTTTTGCTAGGAAGGTGTCAAAGGTTAGAGGTTTCATGGCAACAAGGAGAGGCTGACATTAAAGATGGGTAGCGCGACAAGTAACGGTAGCATCGAGACAACTAAGCATGGCAATGATAGTAAAGGTATCCAAGGTGATGGTCATCTTGCCTGAGATCCCACAAGGAAGAAGAACGAAACCATGAAGAAGATGAAAAAGAAGCCTCGAAGACGAACCACATGAAGACGAATGAATCCTCACGATCGCAACAGAACAAGCACTAACGAGAAGAAGCAAGCAATACGGTAAACACACAACACAAGAACATGACAATATGCTCAACCAAGTAGGATGCAAGACAAGTCTATATATGATGCAATTCATGGCAAGGGATGAAGCACACAAGAACAACACAAGACAACAAGTTTAAATGAGGCCGGAAACTACACATAACAAATCCGGTAAGCCCTCATATGCATATTTTAAAATTAGTCCAGATCTGAACAAACCTTAAGTTAAAGTTGTTAAACAACAAGTTAACATGCACCATGATAATCTACACGAAATTCTAGTCAAGTTTCATATTAAGTTTGTTTAATTCGGAGCTACGGCCTAGAAGATATGAGCAAAACAAGTCAAACATGGCAACGGTGCAAGATGCATCCAAAAATCAAGCAAACTCACTCCAAACATGAAAACTACATGATATTATGATTCTACATGCAAAATCACACAAGTTTCATATAGGGCACACTCAAAACGGAGCAACGGGCTAAAAGATACGAGCAAAACAAGTTACAAGGCAAAGCTGAAGTTAACAGCCACATAGCAACTTCGGAGGAATGTAAATATAAGCTAAATCACCCAAACATGTTAACAAGAGGCATGGATGTGAAGTAGACATGATACTTAACAAGTAGGAACTTAGAACACCCCCAAAAGCTTGCTGGAACACATTTAAATAAGCATGGCAAGTTGCAATAAAATTATCTAGACTTGGCCAAAATCTGGGAAGGCAAAAACATCATCACGATGCTGCCTTCGGAGGCACAAAACAACATGCATATCAACTCTAATAAGAACATAAAGAGCATGGACATGTAGTAGACATATCCTACAGCAAACAACTCCATTGGAGCAACTCCATAGTAGGCATGGATCAATAGCAACAAGCTCCACCAAATTGAACATGCTGATAAAAGTCTGACAGGTATAATTTATAGCAACTTGAGAGCAAGAAATAAATAAGCTACAGCAGGTCATATGAGCAAGTAAGGGCATGGATTCATAGACAATAACATGGACAACAAGTCATGATCATTAGCCACTCCAAAACAAGCATGGATTTGAGTAGGGCATCAAGCAAACATAGCATCAGGTTATAACAGATTCCAGACTTGGCAGTTTTTTTCACTAAGTATAAAACAACAATAACAACATGGCATGTTTACAAGCATGTTTAAGTCACCTCAAGGCATATAATGGAAAGTTAAATGCACCACAACAAAGACCATATAATGGTGCTTCTAAAACATCTAGACATGTGGCATGAGGACAAACACATCAATAGCAAAGAGCATGTGAAATCAGCATCTCATAACAAGTTTCAGCACTTAATAGCCACATGCACTTTTGCAACAGAGATTAACATGGCAATATGAACTCAAACAAGCATGCTACAGGAACCATCATGTAGTACACTTCACAATGAACATTTTGACATATCATTTGCTTCATTTGGATAAACATGCACTAAGTTATCACATCTCAAACATGGCATGAAAACAACAAGTTACAGCAGTTTATAACAAGTAGCACTCTTGCAACAGAGATTAGAGCATCTAGATGAAGTCAAACAAGCATGGCACAATGGAACAAAGTGTAGAGCATATCACCACGATCATTTTGACATATCATTCACTCAATTTGGACATACACACAAATATTTACAGGCATGCAAAGATGCAACAAAAAGCTGACAGAAAAAGGACTTAGTGAAAAACTACCTAGGGTTGAGCGGACAGTGTTCGGTCCGGACGGACACGTCCTTCGGTGGGGATGGACGCGGGTCCCATCGGTCAGCGAGACGGAGAGGAGAGGCTGGACATGTCCGCTCTCCAACGGACGATGTCCGCCCCGCGCGGCTGGATCTGATCTGGAAGGACGAGGCCGGGGCCGGCCGGAGTGGCAATGGAGGCGGCGCAGGCCTGCTCCGACGAGGCACCAGGCCTGCGGGACAGAGGCGCCGGCGTTGTGGACGGCCGGATCCAGTCCGGTGGCTTGCCGGCGGCGGAGCACGACGGCGGTGGCGCACGGCTCGCGGGGCGGAGACAAGGTGTGGCGGCGAACGGAGGCCCCGGAGGGGTCGACGGCGGCGGGGAGCTCCAGTTCGGGAGGCGCACAGCCGGGGCGCTCGTGGCTGCTCGCGGAGCGGGCGCGCTCGGGCGGCGCTCGGGCGCCTCGGCCCAGATAGGCCCGAAGCGGGCCGCGGTCGGGCTCTGGCGGGCCCGTGCGGTGGTGGGAGGAGGCAGGGGCGCGGGGGCGACGTGGCTTCGCCAAGTGGCGGCTATTGATTGGCCAGGGGGCGCTATGTGGCGGCGCTGGCCACAGAGGATGCGACAAGTGGCAGGCGCGAGGTGGAGGGGCGCTGAAACTGAGGAAGGAGAAGATGGCTGCAGTTGGGAGAAGGTTAGGGGGTAGGTTAGGCTAGGAATGCCCAAAAATGGCAAGGGGGGCTGTTTATATAGGGTAGGGGCTAGGGTTTGAGGGTTTTTGCATCGATTCGGACCATCGGATACCGATCAGACGGCTACGGAGCGGAGAGGGACTAGGCTGGGCCTAGAGGGTGGTAGTGGGCTGTGAAGAGGGGTCACGGGCTGCGAGGAGAGAAGGGAAAAAGAGGCCCGCGGGGTTTTCGGAGACCGAAAACGTCCGACGAATATACCGGCTACTAGTGTCGCTATACCTATCCGTTGGGCTATCAAACGAGCTCCGAATGCGATGAAACTTGACAGGCGGTCTACCTATGCTATAATAAGACCACACGCCAAGTTTCAACTCATTCCGAGAACATTTTCCGGCCACTCATAAAATAAATATTCGGAGGCGCCGCGGGCGCGTGCAAGTGTGTCTGGGCTCAGAACGGACAACGGAAAGGACGGGCGGACTCAGACGGATGCAAGTTTTGAAAACATGATGATGCAAGCACACACGATGACATGGCAAGAAGCGACACGCAAGCAGATGACATAGCAAAGACAACGAATAACTAGCTGACACCTGGCGCACCGGTCTCGGGGTGTCACACTTTGTTCTCATAATCAATTGGAACCTCTTCCGAAATAGTGGATTCATCACTAAATAAAGTCATGACCTCTCCAAATCCACTTTCATCAATATAATCATCATAAATAGGAGGCATGCTTTCATCATAATAAATTTGCTCATCAAAACTTGGGGGACTAAACATATCATCATCATCAAACATAGCATCTCCAAGCTTGTGGCTTTGCATATCATTAGCATCATGGGTATTCAAAGAATTCATACTAACAATATTGCAATCATGCTCATCATTCACATATTTCATGCCAAGCATTCTATGTAATTTCTCTTCTAGTACTTGAACACAATTTTCCTTCCCATCATTTTCACGAAAGATATTAAAAAGATGAAGCTTATGAGATAACCTTAATTCCATTTTTTAGTTTTCTTTTATAAACCAAACTAGTGATAAAACAAGAAACTAAAAGATTTGATTGCAAGATCTAAAGATATACCTTCAAGCACTCACCTCCCCGGCAACGGCGCCAGAAAAGAGCTTGATGTCTACTACACAACCTTCTTCTTGTTGACGTTGTTGGGCCTCCAAGTGCGGAGGTTTGTCGGACAGTAGCAAGTTTCCCTCAAGTGGATGACCTAAGGTTTATCAATCCATGGGAGGCGTAGTATGAAGATGGTCTCTCTCAAACAACCCTGCAACCAAATAACAAAGAGTCTCTTGTGTCCCCAACACACCCAATACAATGGCAAATTGTATAGGTGCACTAGTTCGGCGAAGAGATAGTGATACAAGTGCAATATGGATGGTAGATATAGGTTTTTGTAATAAGAAAATATAAAAACAGCAAGGTAGCAAGTGTAAACGTGAGCATAAACGGTGCTGCAATGATAGGAAATAAGGCCTAGGGTTCATACTTTCACTAGTGCAAGTTCTCTCAACAATAATAACATAACTGGATCATATAACTATCCCTCAACATGCAACAAAGAGTCACTCCAAAGTAACTAATAGCGGAGAACAAACGAAGAGATTATGGTAGGGTACGAAACCACCTCAAAGTTATTCTTTCTGATCTATCTATTCAAGAGTCCGTAGTAAAATAAAACAAGGCTATTCTTTCCGTTCAATCTATCATAGAGTTCGTACTAGAATAACACCTTAAGACACAAATCAATCAAAACCCTAATGTCACCTAGATACTCCATTGTCACCTCAAGTATCCGTGGGCATGATTATACGATATGCATCACACAATCTCAGATTCATCTATTCAACCAACACAAAGTACTTCAAAGAGTGCCCCAAAGTTTCTACCAGAGAGTCAAGATGAAAACGTGTGCCAATCCCTATGCATAGATTCCCAAGGTCACGGAACCCGCAAGTTGATCACCAAAACATACATCTAGTAGATCACGTGATATCCCATTGTCACCACAGATAAGCACATGCAAGACATACATCAAGTGTTCTCAAATCCTTAAAGACTCAATCCGATAAGATAACTTCAAAGGGAAAACTCAATTCATCACAGGAGATTAGAGGGGGATAAACATCATAAGATCCAACTATAATAGCAAAGCTCGCGATGCATCAAGATCGTGCCATCTCAAGAACACGAGAGAGAGATCAAACACATAGCTACTCGTACATACCCTTAGCCCCGAGGGTGGACTACTCCCTCCTCGTCAAGGAGAGCATCGGGATCATGAAGATGGCCACCGGTGAGGGTTTCCCCCTCCGACATTGTGCTGGAACGGGGTCTAGATTGGTTTTTGGTGGCAACAGAGGCTTTCGGCGGTGGAACTCCCGATCTAGGTTACTTTCTGGAGGTTTCAGTATATATAGGAGGTGTTATAGTTAGGGCCAAGCAAAGGGGGTCTCCGGGCTGTCCACGAGGCAGGGGGCGCGCCCAGTAGGGGGGGCGCCCCCACCCTCGTGGGCAGCCCGTGGATCTTCTCGTCCCCCTCCGGCACTTCCTAGGCTTCTTTAGGTCCACAAACGTCCTCCGTTGAGTTTCAGGTCAATTGGGCTCCGTTTGATATTCCTTTTCTGTGAAACCCTAAAACAGGAGAAAAACAGAAACTGACACTGGGCTCTGGGTTAATAGGTTAGTCCCAAAAATAATGTAAAAGTGTATAATAAAGCCCATAAAACATCCTAGAAGGATAATATAATAGCATGGAACAATCAAAAATTATAGATATGTTGGAGACGTATCATCTACTTGCATAGAAATTTTACTACTCTCCACATAAGCAAATTTATTCTCATCAATAGTAGTGGGAACAACTCAACAAAATAACTATCATGTGAAGCATAATCCAATTCAAAATTAAAATCACGATGACAAGTTTCATGGTTATCTTTATTTTTATAGCATACATGTCATCACAATAACCATCATAAACAGGAGGCATGCTTTCATCAAAATAAATTTGCTCATCAAGACTTGGGGGACAAAAATATCATCTTCATCAAACATAGCATCCCCAAGCTTGTGGCTTTGCATATCATTAGCATCATGGATATTCAAAGGATTCACACTAACAACATTGCAATCATGCTCATCATTCACATATTTTATGCCAAGCATTCTATGTAATTCTTCTTCTAGTACTTGAGCACAATTTTCCTTCCCATCATTTTCACGAAAGATATTAAAAAGATGAAGCATATGAGGCAACCTTAATTCCATTTTTTGTAGTTTTCTTTTATAAGCTAAACTAGTGATAAAACAAGAAACTAAAAGATTCGATTGCAAGATCTAAAGATATACCTTCAAGCACTCACCTCCCTGGCAACGGCGCCAGAAAAGAGCTTGATGTCTACTACACAACCTTCTTCTTGTAGACGTTGTTGGGCCTCCAAGTGCAGAGGTTTGTAGGACAGTAGCAAATTTCCCTCAAGTGGATGACCTAAGGTTTATCAATCCGTGGGAGGCATAGGATGAAGATGGTCTCTCTCAAACAACCATGCAACCAAATAACAAAGAGTCTCTTGTGTCCCCAACACACCCAATACAATGGTAAATTGTATAGGTCCACTAGTTCGGCGAAGAGATGGTGATACAAGTGCAATATGGATGGTAGATATAGGTTTTTGTAATAAGAAAATATAAAAACAGCAAGGTAGCAAGTGGTAAACGTGAGCATAAACGGTGTTGCAATGATAGGAAACAAGGCCTAGGGTTCATACTTTCACTAGTGCAAGTTCTCTCAACAATAATAACATAATTGGATCATATAACTATCCCTCAACATGCAACAAAGAGTCACTCTAAAGTAACTAATAGCGGAGAACAAACGAAGAGATTATGGTAGGGTACGAAACCACCTCAAAGTTATTCTTTCTGATCGATCTATTCAAGAGTCCGTAATAAAATAAAATGAAGCTATTCTTTCCGTTCGATTTATCATAGAGTTCGTACTAGAATAACACCTTAAGACACAAATCAACCAAAACCCTAATGTCACCTAGATACTCCATTGTCACATCAAGTATCTGTGGGCATAATTATACGATATGTATCACACAATCTCAGATTCATCTATTCAACCAACACAAAGAACTTCAAAGAGTGCCCCAAAGTTTCTACTAGAGGGTCAAGACGAAAATGTGTGCCAACCCCTATGCATAGATTCCCAAGGTCACGAAACCCGCAAGTTGATCACCAAAACATACATCAAGTGAATCAATAGAATACCCCATTGTCACCACAGGTATCCCACGCAAGACATACATCAAGTGTTCTCAAATCCTTAAAGACTCAATCCGATAAGATAACTTCAAAGGGAAAACTCAATCCATTACAAGAGAGTAGAGGGGGAGAAGCAACATAAGATCCAACTATAATAGCAAAGCTCGCGATACATCAAGATCGTGCCATCTCAAGAACACGAGAGAGAGAGAGAGAGATCAAACACATAGCTACTGGTATATACCCTCAACCCCGAGGGTGAACTACTCCCCCCTCGTCATGGAGAGCACCGGGATGATGAAGATGGCCACCGGAGAAGGATTCCCCCTCCGGCAGGGTGCCGGAACAGGGTCTAGATTGGTTTTTGGTGGCAACAGAGGCTTTCGGCGGCGGAACTCCCGATCTAGGTTACTTTTTGGAGGTTTCAGTATATATAGGAGGTGTTGGAGTTGGGGGCAAGTAAAGGGGGTCTCCGGGCTGTCCACGAGGCAGGGGGCGCCACCACTTGGGGTGGGCGCACCCCCCACCCTCGTGGGCAGCCCGTGACTCTCCTGGCCCAACTCTTTTACTCCGGGGGCTTCTTTTGGTCCATCAAAAATCATCAAAAATTGGCACGTCAATTGGACTCCGTTTGATATTCCTCTTCTGCAAAACTCAAAAACAAGGAAAAACAGAAATTGGCACTGGGCTCTAGGTTAATAGGTTAGTCCCAAAAATCATATAAAAGTGTATAGAAAAGCCCATAAAACATCCTAGAAGGATAATATAATAGTAAGGAACAATCAAAAATTATAGATACATTGGAGACGTATCATGAAGCAGCTGATGGAGATGCATCGGATGTCCGAGCTGGCCTTGAAGGACCTCTATGTCGGCCTATGGCCGGCAGGGCCCATTTTGGACACCTACTTCGGCCTTGTGCAGAGGCTACGGGAGGCGCCGCTCCGGATTGACGCCGTGAAGCTCGGCATGCCTTGAAGGGGTGAGGCTTGCGTTTGTGAAGACCATGGTCCATTGGCCAAAGATTAATCCAATGGAGATGGCCACTGGTCCTCCGCCCTAGGGAAAGGAGTATCGCCGCCCCGAATAGTACTTCACGCATGTGATGACCGGAGCGCGGGCGGTGGAGGGCCAGTGTTCGAAAAATGTAATGCTTGAGTAGTTATAAAAAGTTTGTATCAAGTGGGATATATGCTTTATTATGTGCCCAACGAGCTTATTTAAATTTGTAGTGATGAAATTTTGACTCTTGTGTGGCCGTATGTTTAGTTCTGAAAGCTCCAAGTAATCGGCTTCAGCCCCCAAGTGAATGTCACGAAGGGTGTTTTGTTTTCGCACTATTACCCTTAGCCAATGTCTTGGTGCCCGGAGGCGATAGTGCAGGAATGAAACCAGGCAATCAGACTATTCGGTTTTACTGCTTTCACTTAGTCTTAGGAGCTTGACGGTGGGGACTAGGGACTAGCCCCCGGTGTATTTGTGATGTATTTGGGGGTCGAAGCCTACCCTTTGCAATCATGCGGTTTGTGTTAAGACAAACCCTTCGTGTGACACGGTGTTAAAACGAACCCTTCGCGCTTACTATGACGGCCAATTTTTGGCCTTTTCCTCCTGAGGTACTTGACTGGGCGAACCAGAAGTACAATCGCAGGGGTTCTCCCTTTGCCTTCTTAGTCGAACATGCGGAACATAAGAGGCAAGCACATGAGCCAGGCAACCCAACTATTGATCCAAGACATAGTTCGAAACGGATGCATATAGTGCAATATCCGAGACGCCGAACACCTAGCAGAAAGCGAGGCCGGCCTTGAAGATATCGAGCTGATGTATTAGAGCTCTTGACTAATTAATGTACTTTCATGCCGGGCTATTCGAAGAGCGAGTGGGGAATCCAGAAAGAAACATAGGGGATTACCAGATGCGGATATCCGAACACCATAGAGGGTATTTTTAATATTTCTCATGAGCTCGGGGCGTCTAATCGTATAATTCGAACTGCAAAGGCAATACTGTGACGCCCCCGATTTGACCGTACACTAATCATGCACGCAAATGTGTACGACCAAGATCAAGGACTCACTGGAAGATATCACAACACAACACTAGACACAATTTAAAATAATACAAGCTTTATATTACAAGCCAGGGGCCTCGAGGGCTCGAATACATAAGCTCGAAAACACAAGAGTCAGCGGAAGCAACAATATCTGAGTACAGACATAAGTTAAACAAGTCTGCCTTAAGAAGGCTAGCACAAAAACAACACGATCGAAAAGGCAAGGCCTCCTGCCCGGGACCTCCTAACTACTCCTCGAAGCCGAACTTCATGTAGAAACATCCTCGGGATCTTCTGGCTCCTGGACTCCATCAATCTGGTTGCATCATCCGAGAAGAAGGAACAAGAGGGGAAAAGGGGGAGAAAAGCAACCGTGAGTACTCATCCAAAGTACTCGCAAGCAAGGATCTACACTACATATGCAATGATATCTGTGTAAGGGGGTAATATCTGTGGGCTAAACTGCAGAATGCCGGAATAAGAGGGGGATAGCTAATCCAATCGAAGACTACGCTTCAAGCAACGTCCAACGTCCATCTTGCAGCAGAAGATGAGGGTAGCTGGAAAGTATCAAGTATCCTCGCTTCTCGCGGCCTCCGTCTTGCAGCAGTAGAAGGGAATAGATGGTAAGTTCACCAAGTAACAACGTATAGCATAAACCTACCCGGTGATCCTCCCCTCGTCACCCTGTGAGAGAGCAATCACCGAGTTATATCTGGCACTTGTAAGGGCGTGTTTTATTAAGTATCCGGTT
Organism: Secale cereale; assembly: GCA_902687465.1. Lineage (NCBI taxonomy): Eukaryota > Viridiplantae > Streptophyta > Magnoliopsida > Poales > Poaceae > Secale > Secale cereale. Next base: position 681,959,895 of record LR738711.1, read on the forward strand.
CTAGTTGTCATGAGGTCAGAGTACAACTCCGGGTTGTCCTTTTACCGAGGGACACGGCTATTCGAATAGATTAACTTCCCTGCAGGGGTGCACCACATAACCCAGCACGCTTGATCCCATTTGGCCGGACACACTTTCCAGGGTCATGCCCGGCCTCGGAAGATCAACACGTCGCAGCCCTACCTAAGCACAGCAGAGAGGTCAGCACGTCGGTCTAAGTCCTAAGCGCGCAGGGGTCCGGGCCCATCGCCCAACGCACACCTGCACGTTGCGTACGCGGCCGGTAAGCAGACCTAGCCTCTCCTAATACCAGAGTAGGCTTCCAGTCCAATCCGGCGGGCGCCGCTAAACCACTGACGTCAAGAAGGCTTCGGCTGATACCACGACGTCGAGTACCCATAACTATTCCCACGTAGCTGGTTAGTGCGTATAGACCAAATGGCCAGACTCAGATCAAATACCAAGATCCCGTTAAACGTGTTATTATGAAATAACCGCGGACAACGACCAGGGCCAGGCCCACCTGTCTCCTAGGTGGTCGCAACCTGCCCTATCGCTCCGCCACAAAGTAACCATCAGGGGACTGTCGGGAACCCAGGCCCACCACTACCTGTGTGGAACCACCTGCCCCTTCAGCCCCCATCTCCGAATCATTATCATGTGTATGTGAAGTATATATATAGTATATACCCGTGATCACCCCCAAGTGATCACGGCCCGATAGAATAGCAGGGCAGACGGACAAGAGTGTAGGGCCACTGATGGAGTACTAGCATCCTATACTAAGCATTAGGATGGCAGGTAAAGTATCAACAGTTGTAGCAACAATGACAGGCTATGCAGCAGAATAGGAGTTATCGAATCAACAACAGTAGTAAACCAATGCAAGAGTAAGAGGGAGGAGAATAGGCGATATCTGGTGATCAAAGGGGGGGCTTGCCTGGAAGCTCTGCAGACGAAAGGAATCTTCGGAATCGTAGCCGTAGTCGAACACCGAAGCATCAACGGTCACGGGGTCTATCACAGTATCGGAGTCTACCGAAAATAAGCAACGAAGGGGAAACAAATAAATAACAGAGCAAACAATAGCACACAAAGCATAACAGGGAAATACGCAGTGCTACGTGTGACCTAACGCGGTAGGAGGTGATACTGGCAAGGATGAAAAACATCCGGGAAAGTATTCCCGGTGTTTCGCGTTTTCGGGCAGATGAAACGGAGGGGGAAAGTTGCGTGTTTGGTATGATAGAGATGTGTGGCGGACGAACGGACCACGTATTCGGATTCGTCTCGTCGTTCTGAGCAACTTTCATGTACAAAGTATTTTCATCCGAGTTACGGTTTAAAAGATATGATTTTCTAAAGATTTTATTAATTTCTGGAATTTAATTAATTAATTTAAATCTAACATTATCCAGAATAGTGTCTGCTGATGTCATCATGACATCAGCATGACGTCAGCAGTCAACATGACATTAACTGGGTCAAACTGACGGGTGGGTCCCGTCTGTCATGGACTGTTAGTACTAACTAATTAACTAACAGATTAATTAGGTTGATTAGCAATTTAGGTTAAGCTAATTAAGATTAATTAAGTTAATTAATTCTATAATTAATTAATTAATTAATTAATTAATTAATTATTTTTTTATTCTTTTTTTTTTAATTTAACGTTCTGGGGCAACGAGGCCCCACCTGGCAGTGGCCCAGGGGGACCATAGCGGGCGCCGGGCTGTTGGGCGCACGGGTGCGGGCGCTCGCACCCGAGGCTTCCAGAGGCGGGCGCGGCAGCGGCGGTGGCCGGAGCGAGCAGCAGCAGCACGCGCCAGCGGGCATAGGCGGGCGAGCACGACCGGCAGCGGCGAGGCCGCGCGCGGGCGAGGCGCGGCTCGGGCGCGGCGGCTGCGGCGAGGCGCGGACGCGGGGCCGGGCGTGGGGCGCGCAGCCAGGACGGCCCGGAGCGTGCGCAGCCGCGGGCTGCGAGGCGAGGGCGGGCACGGGGCCGCGGCGAGCGGGGAGCTGAGGGGCGCGGCGGCGAATCCGCTCGGGATGGGGAGGGAAAGGGGAGAGGGCGGCGACGGGGTGCGAGCCGGTGCTCGGCAGGCGGCGGGTGCCGGCGGCCAGCGCGGCGGCAGCAGCACGGCCCGCGGGCATGGCCACGCGCGGGCGCGCAAGCGAGAGGCGGCAGGAGGCGGGGGTGGCCGCGGCGCGTGGGGGCGGCGGCCGTAGGAGCCGCGCGGTGGCGGCCGGAGGCGCGTAGCGGGGCGAGGCCACGCGGCGGCGGTGTCGCGGGCAGCAGAGGGGTTGGGGGCGGCGAGGCAGCCGCTGCGGTGCGCGCGAGCGTCGGCAGGGGGCGCGTGGTGTGGCTGGCAAGGGGGCGAGGCGCTGCAGCCAACGCTAGCAGCGGGCGGAGGCGGGACGGTCAGGCGAGGGCGGCGCGTCGAGCAGAGCAGGGGCGGTAGGGGGAGAGGAGGAGAGGAGGCCAAGGCCTCACCGGGGAAGGTAGGGGTTCGGGCAGCGGTGCGTGAGGAGGAGGACGGAGACGGTGGGTCGCAGGGGAGGCAGTCCGGCGAGGAGGAGGTCAGCGACGCGGCTCCGGGCGGCGGCGACCCGATGGCCGGGGCGGCGGGGTGCGAGATCGATCCCGATCCAGATCGGTTCGGGAGGGAGGAGAGACGAGGGGAGTGGGGGGGTGTGCTACTGTAGCGTCGGTGGTATTTTTACTTCGTTTTTGGGCTGGGGTGTGGAGTAGGTTAAGTAGTGTGTAGGTGGGCTTCGGGCCAATTAGACCAGGGGCTTTGCCCTGTTAATTTTTGTTGTTCGCTTGTATTTTCCTTTTCTTTTAAATCCTTTCTGTTTTCTATTTAGTTTCATTTTAGTTTTTAGTTTTATAAAATTTCCATCAGCTCCTAAATTATCAACAATAAATCTAGAAGTGCCCCATTAATTCAGGCACCCAAAAGAACAGTTTAATATTTCAGTGATTATAAAAGGCCGTTATTTAAATGTTTTTGCTACTGTTTGACCATTTTAGTGTATTTAAATATTTTATAAATATGTGGAGTCACCAACATAAATACTTATGATTTATTTGACACACCCCGAACATTTTAGTTTTAATGTTTGAAAACTTTTGGTGTTTGCCTTTAATTTGAATTTGAATTCGAACCGGTTTCGAACTATCGCGAGATTCGCAACAGTAATCGTGGTGACGTGGCATCATTAGCAGAGGTTTACTGTAGCTTGATTATCCGGACGTCACAAATACTTTGTGAGAAGAGAAAAAGGAAAAATTACAGAGGTAAAGGTTAATGTGGGGCCTTGATGCATGAGTTGAAGCCTTCACTATGCCCTGCTGCAAGTCTGATGAGTGGGGGTAGGGCCTTCGATGATGCCTTTATCGGCGAGGGCCCTGTCAGTTGAGCTTTATACTTTAGGTTTATCCGGAATAGGTTCCCGAGTCGTCTGAAGGTGAGATAATGCCGAAGTTTGGTTTAGCTGAACCTGTACTTCGGATCAGTGTATGCCTCACAGCTGCCCATGGTATTTTGAGTGTGAAGTTGTGCTGACGAGGCACATGGAGCGTAAAGAGTATGGGCGTGTTGTGGGGCGCGTATCCCTATTTGTTGTGAACGCATGCGGGTTCCCATGACGAGGAATGGGTTCGAACCTGTTTACTATTGTCACTAGCCTTTATGGTGGTTTGGCATCCGGGCCTGTACGGGCTGGTGTGGTTTTTGGTCGCTAGGGCCGCAGTGTGCTCTTCGGTTCGAAGAGAGCGTTATGTGTTGCCGTTGATAGTTATGACGCCCGAAGGACCAGACATCTTCATCTTGAGGTATGCGTGATGTGGAACGACATTGAATTTGGTGAACGATGTTCGGCTGCGGAGGGCTCGCTTCGGAAATTATATGGAGATCCGAACACTACTTCGAGTGTTACAGCGCCCGTACAGCGGGCCTCCACTCCCGGAATGACTCCTTTGAAGGTGGTGTTACTAGGCTTAATCCTTGATGGATCGATCCCCATTTTCCTCACTGTATCCTCGTATATTAGATTGAGGTTGCTCCCTCCGTCCATAAGGACTCTAGTGAGGTGGAACCCATCGATGATGGGGTCTAGCACTAGGGCTGCAGACCCTCCATGGTGTATGCTGGTGAGATAATCCCTGCGATCGAACATGATTGGGCAAGACGACCACGGGTTGAACTTTGGTGCTACTGGCTCGACGGAGTATACGTCTCGTAGAGCTTGCTTCATCTCCTTCTTTCGTATATGGGTTGCGTAGATCATGTTTATCGTCTTGACCTCAGAAGGGAATGGTTTCTGGCCTACACTATTCTGCTTGCGGGGCTCGTCATCGTCCCCGCTTCGTGGGCTTTTGCCCGAGTCTTCGGCTGTGAGTTTGCTGGCCTGTTTGATCACCCAACAATTTTGATTGGAGTGGTTGGCGAGCTTCTCTGATGTGTCGTGGATCTGGCAGGGCCTGTCCAGAATTGTGTATAGTCTAGACGGGCCATCACTGTTGCCTTTAGGGGCTTTCTTTCGAGGTCTGGATTTCTGGTTTCAAAATCCAGCATTCACTATCGTGTCCTCGCCCCCGCCATCACTGTGGCGGCATTTTTTGTTGCTCTGTCGGGGCTTTCCGTTTCCACCCCGTACCTCAGAGGTACCTTGTGTGTCTCGGTTTGTGCTTTGGCGAGCAAGCCAACTGTCTTTTCCCTCGCAAAAGCGGGTCATGAGGGAAGTAAGGGTTGCCATAGTTCTTGGTTTGTCCTGACCGAGCTGCCGTACAAGCCATTCGTTCTCGACACTATGCTTAAAGGCAGCCAAGGCTTCGGTATCCGGACAGTCAACGATCTGATTTTTCTTGGTCAGGAATCGGTTCCAAAACTGTCGGGCAGATTCTCCGGGTTGTTGCGTGACATGATTTGGGTCATCAGCATCCGGAGGCCGGACATAGGTGCCCTGAAAGTTTGCTCGAAAAGCGTCCTCAAGCTCTTCCCAGCAGCCTATGGAGTCTTCGGGAAGGCTGTTCAACCAGTGTCTTCCTGGGCCTTTAAGCTTGAGCGGTAAATATTTGATGGCGTGGAGATCATCTCCTCGTGCCATGTGGATATGGAGGAGGAAATCCTCTATCCATACGTTTGGATCTGTAGTTCCGTTGTATGATTCGATGTTCGCAGGCTTGAAGCCTTCCGGGAATTGATGTTGCATGACCCGCTGTGTGAAGCATAAGGGGTGTGCGGCGCCCCGAACTCAGGCTACGTCACGTCGGAGTTCTTCGGCCCTCCTAATTTGCTGCTGCTCCCGGACTCTATCATTTCAGTTTAGCCGATCATAGTATCCTTCCCGATATGCGGGCAAGTCTTCTCTGGGTCCATAGATGGACCTGATACGACCTCCACGAGCATCTAAGTCATGGCAGAGGTCGTATTCATAAGTGGACCGCACTTGATCCTTTCCATGATGGTGAGGTGGGGCGGCTAGGTGTTTGGCCTCGACGGCTTCCCCGTCCCACCCTCTAGGGGGGGCGGTCCGACTATTTGGCATTTGTGTATGTCGGACGTGTTGGCTCTGCAGCCTCATCGTCGAACTGGGGCAATAGCCTTCGCTTGGGATAACTCCTGGTTGGGTGATTGCCACCATACCCCTCTTCAGCAGCTAGGACTTTAGTCCATCGATCGTTGAGGGTGTCTTGTTCAGCCTTGATTTTATGTTTATGTTTCTTTTGGCTGCGGGCGATGGCTAAAAGCCTCCGTTTGAACCTTTCTTGCTCCAGAGGGTCTTCGGGAACGATGAAATTGTCTTCCCCGAGACTAGCTTCCTCTTCGTAAAGTGGGAGGTAGTTGTTTTCCTCAAAGTCATCGAGGTTTTCTGAATTGAGCGGGTCCTTCTGTCCTACGGGGTCATCCTGATGATGTTCGAAGGCTGCGTCTCTCGTGGGGTCATCCGTATTATTTATGGCGCCGTTTTCCGTGGAGTCCACATTGCTTGCATGGCTCCGATGTGGCTTTGACTGATGACGTTGTCTTCGGCATTTGGGGGGCTCGTCTCCAGGCTTGTCTCAGTATTGCTCAGGAGTTCCGTTGACGTCCATTGGGGTGTCCACCATGTAAATGTCATAGGTGGATGTGGCCGTCCAGCGGCCCCTGATGGGGGGGGACCGATCTCAGCATTAGTCGTGGCCACGTCCTCCTCGTCCATGTATTCGGCATTCTCCGAATTGTGGTCTAACATATCGGTTAAATCATCGATAGTTGCTACCAAATGGGTGGTGGGCAGGGCGCAAAATTCCCTGTCAAACACCTCAAAGGGTTGATGATTGAAAGCGGAGGGCATGTTTTCCTGGATAGTCATTTTCTGAATCCGGCCTAGCGCCTCGTTTAACATATCGAGGTTGCCGGGCTTGAGGGCTCTAGGCCAGATTTGGTGGTGACAGAGCAGAGGTCGGTCCCTGACTCAACCGATCCTTGGTCCTGTACGGACCTATCTTCGGGGTTCGGGACCGAAACCTCGAGGGGCACCGGATTTTCCTCGGAAGTTGAGGGTGTGTTTTTACCCTCCCGTGCACCTTTCATGCGCAGGTTCGAGGTCGGGTCGTTTTGGGCCGGGGGTGACCCCTGGCCACCTTTCACTGACTCAGGGTGCGGGCATGAGGCTAGTAGGGAGTTGCGGGGGAGGAGTTCGGTCGAGATCGAATCTTGGCCTCTGACCTCCAATTTTGCCTCAAGGGCTGGGGATAAATTCTTCGCCGATGTTAGTCCGGTCATTGGTGGGGCAAGATCCCCTCTCTCAGGGAGTCCTTCCTAGCTTGAAGCCATTTGGTGGACCGGGACCGATTCATAGATCAGATCGGGGGTGTACGCCGGAGCAGGTGCGATAGGACCTGCGGAGGTGGTGAATCCGGCGAAAACCAAATCCCCCCGTGTGTCAGTGACATACTCCAGATTGCCGAATCGAATCCGATGCTCGGGAGCGAAGTTGTCGACCTGGCCAATATGACCAGTCGAATTAGCTTGCAACACGATGCTGCCAAAAGCGAAGAGTTGTCCAGGGATGAAAAGACCCATGGGACTGATGTCCTTTCTAGGGACTAGGCGAGCCATCGGTACTTCCGGTGATCCAACAACGGAACTCTCAATGAAAGCACAAATGTCGGTGTCAAAACCGGCCGACCTCGGGGTAGGGGGTCCCAAGCTATGGATTTAGGATCGATGGTTAACAAGGGACGACGAACATAGTGTTTATCCAGGTTCGGGCCCTCTCGAAGAGGTAAAACCCTACGCCCTGCTTGATTGTATTGATTGTATATGGTGGTTTACAGAGTAGATCTACCTCGAGATCAGTATGAGCTAATCCCAGGCTACGGGGGGTGAAGATAGCTCTCCCCTCTAATGACTACAACCCTCGGTTTATATAGATACCAATAGGGTTAGGGTTATCGAAGATAGAATGCAAATAAGGATAAAAAAATTCCTACGCCTTCTTGACTTGGAGGGCGCACCACGGCTTCATAGATCTCGTGTCACACTACGGCTCCACCAGTCCGGCCCATGTACAATGGGCCGTCGCCCCAAGGACCCCTTAGTCCATGACTTTCTCACATACCCTCCCGCGTTAGCACACACAGTATTGGGCACGCGTTACTCGTATTTTTTGTGTGTTTTCCATTAGTTTTGCGTAAGTTTAATAACCTCTTCTATCTAGTTTTTATTTCCTAGTTTTATCCGTTCAGTTTCTTTCTGGGTTTTCAGTTTACTTTTAACCATTTTTACTTTAAATTCATGAACTTTTTAAAAAGTTTGAATATTTTTATATACATGATTATTTTTCAAATCCACAAACAATTTTTTTTAAAGTTCACCAACATTTTTTGATTCCCCAATATTTATTAAATTTCTCAATTTTTTTGGAAATACATAAAAAATCAAGATTAGTTTGAATTCATGGATATTTAAAAATCTGTCACTTATTATGGATCAAAGCGTGTAACCTTTTCAAAGTAAAATCAAGATTTGTTTGAATCCATAAAAAGTAACGTAGGTTTAGTTCAAATTCAAAGTAAAATCTGACACTTATTATGGATCAAAGCGTGTAACCTTTTTCAATTTTGTAAACATATTTTGAACTCGTGAATATCTTTAATTCCAAAAAAGTTTGACAATTTTATGATTTTATTTTGAATTTCATGAGCATTTTTTATTTTGCATCTTTTTTTCTTGTTGTTCCAAAATATATAAAAAACACAGCAGTATTTTTGGAGATTGAGATCATTTTTTATTCAAGCTTTTTTTTTATTTTGGTGGAAATTTACTTAAAATAAAAAAATTATGAGTTAGTAACTTATTTTGAATTGTTTTTCAAAATTGCCATAATTTTTGAATTCCACAAACATTTTTCCACATCCGTGAACATGATTTTGGATTTGAGAACATTTTTCAAATATATAAATATAATTTTTAAAATTCATAAACATTTTTTGGTATTCCTGAACTTTTTCTATAATTTTAAGAGTATTTTAGTAGAAAACGGACCAAAACAAGTAAATATTGCGAAAAAAATCACCCACACAAAATTCTCAGCAGCAAACAGTGGAAGGTTCTAAGGGCTACATCTAAACTTGTTAGTTAACGTTGGCGTTGGGGAGCAGGTGCGCGTTTGTTTGCCCTTGAATAAAATCGGTGCATGTTTCGCTTTCAGCTCGACGCGTTACGTGTTAATAGGATGTATCCTTGCTTACTGGCGAGATCGAGCGTGCGCTCGCGTTAGGCGTCCCTATAAATTTTCCGGCCCAGGTAGCATGCAGGTTAGTTCATTTTCCCCAGTTTTTTTCATTCATTTGTTTTTCCTGTTATTTTTTATTTTCGTAAATATTTTAAATCCATATATTCCAGCACATAAAACTAACTAAATAAACTGTTATTTTTTTGAAAAATGTTAATCCAATGTAAAAAGTTTGTTAGCTGAATTACAAAAAAACGTTGATAACACTATTTTTGTGACATTTTGAAAAATGTTCAAGATGTTTAGAAAAATGTATATGACATTTTCAAAAAATGTTTATACAATAAAATAAATGTTTTTGCAGTTAATAAAATTCAGTGATATTAAAAAAGTAGGTTACATTTTTTTAAATCTGCACGCCTTAAAAACTTTGTTCATGATTTTCTGTAAGAAATGTTTATACAATATATAAAATGTTTGATTATTTTTAGAAAATATCAAAATATATATTTAAAAGGGAAACTATTAGCATCCACCGGCCGATCAAGGCGCTGCATCTGTCGGTTGGTGCGCCGTTGGATCAATCAAAATCGTGCGTCAGTCACATATTTTAATCCAACCAACTATATCTTCTATCCAACCTTATCTTCTCCGGTATCTCCTCCGCAAGTGTATTTCTTCCCAAAATCAAGCCCTCTTTCTCTCCCCAAGTCAGCTTCTAGCAGCGCTGGAGCCCAAGCCCGGGATGCCTCGGCTCGCACGGGCATCGGTGGCCGGAGCACCGAGGAGGAGATGGTAGCTGCGCTTCTCGCGACAAGCTCGGACGACAAGCCTGAAGCGGACGTTGCCTAGTCCGTGTGCAAGAAGACTTGCCCGCCCAGTTCGTGTCATGTCTGCAGTCTGTAACGACGACTACGAATGGCGCCGGCGTTAGTGGACGACGGTGGTGCTGCAACTTTATCTTCGTTGTAATTTTTTCACAACAACATCTGTGTCGCAAAAATTACTTCCGCAACGACATCTATGTTGCAAAAAAGTGACGACGAAAAAAAAATCCGCAACATGATCTTTGTCGCAAAAAAAAATACTGCAACAGAAACTCCGTTGAAAAAAATCTGCAACAAGACCTATGCTAAAAGAAAAATTGATGTTTCTGCAACAAGACATGTGTTGCGAAAGGTTCTCGCAACATGACTTCTGTTGCGGAAATGAGGACGACTCTCCGCCACGAGATAGCTTCCAATCTAACGGCTTGTAAACCGGCGGATCTTTTTAAAATATTTTAATAAAAAATAATGATGTAAAACAAGTGTTCAAAAAAAATGGTAGTAATTTATTTTAAAAATGTTAAAAGTGTATAATAAATCTTTATAGATTTATAAAAAGATGTACAACGTGTAGGATAATTTGTTTTTGCGAAAATGTTAATCATGTATGTGAAAAATGTTAAACTTGTATAAGAAAATATTCCTGATGTATATGAAAAATGTAGACATGTGTTGAGAATAAGCAAAGGAAGGGGAAATGTTTGTATAGTTTAAACAATGTTTATTGCTATTAAAAATTGTTCAGCATATATTTGGAAATGGTTTAACACATATTGAAAACAATGTTCAGAACATGTACTCTAAAAAATGTACATTATGTACTTTAGAAATAATCAACACGATAAAACATATTGTATCATGTATAATAAAAATGTACATTGTGTTGAAGCAGACATTGTAGAAAAAAACATAAAAAACCAAAGAAAACCTGTGAAAAAACG
>LR738711.1:681980980-682018338 GCA_902687465.1 Secale cereale
GGGGGAGGGATTGGGTGGGCCGGAGGTGTCGGATTCCTAAGTTTCGGGTGCCCGAACTCCCGCAAATCTCCCCCACTTTGTCTCCAATTTGCGAAAGTAAACGCGTCCGGACTGTCACGCACACCGATACAGACCCACGCTGAATGGCTTCCGCGGCCTGAACGGATGCGGGCGGTTTGGAGGTGATATCCTAAGTTAGTTATTTTTTGAGTAAAATGCATTATAGGTCCTAAAACTATTGAAGGTGTGTCAGTTTAGTCCTATAACTTTGAAATTGCAGTTTTTGGTCCTAAATCTGTTGCAGGTGTGTCGGTTTAGTCCTATAACTTCAAAACTGCAGTTTTGGTTCACAAAACTATTGGAGGTATGTCAGTTTAGTTCTATAATTTCGAAACTACAATTTTGGATCCCAAAACTAAGTAAGCGCTTGCATGGCTAGCATCTATGATGCATTTTTTTCAAATGATTCCTTTATATGTGTTTACTTTTCAAAACTGGTCCATACACTTCCATGGTGTTGTGTGTGCTGCAACCTGCACACACACATCATCTGCATGGTCATGAGCTATAAGGAAATCTTGCTGAGAGGTTTGGCGCGGCCAACGGGGAGACCCTGATCCAGTCTACATGGAGGACGACATCCCTCTCCCTCGACGCGGCCGCCGGGAGATCCCGAGCCAATCGGGATGGAAGACGCCATCCCACCACCCCCTCTCTCTGTCTCGCATGGCATCATTGTTGCCCTACAGTCTTCCCGTAGAGCTCGTCGTGCAAGTTGTTGTTTAGGCATGAACATGACCACAAGTGGGAATTGTCGCTGTTGTCGAACGATGCGGAGGAGTGTGCGGAAACTACGAAGCTGACGCAAAGGTGGGCGAGAGTGACGCAGCCCCAGCAGCAGCCATAGGTGGATAGCAATTGGACGTTGTGTGACATGTCATTCTGCTACTACGGGTTGAGGCTAAGATGACTAGTCAACTTTCCTCGCTGGAGCTCAAGCCATCATGCCATTGATGGCTGCAGTTTCGGAGTTATAGGACTAAACTGACACACCTGCAATTGTTTTAGGACCAAAAACTGCAGTTTTGAAGTTATAGGACTAAACTGACACACTTCCAATAGTTTTAGGACCAAAAAGTGCAGTTTCAAAGTTATAGGACTAAACTGACACACCTCTAAAAGTTTTAGGACTTATGATGCATTTTACTCTTATTTTTTCATCTAAATCTTCTATTGGAGATGCTCTAACAACTGCGCTTTAATAATAGAGACTGAGATGGGGCAAAAAAGGACCTGCCGTATGGTGTAAACTATAAAAATAATCAAGTAAAGGGGCACACCTGCAAATATACACGGAACAGCTTCTTTCCCCTTCGTCTTCGTCTTCGCCGGGTCAGGTGGATCAGCGGCCGGCACTGACGATGTCGTCTCTCAACTCGCTCTTCAACCGCTCCTCCCCCTTCGGCACCAAATGGTTCGCTTCCCTCTCAGATCCCATCACTGCCCGGCTTTTGCCACAGTTTATATTCTCGGTTTTCGTCAGCGATCCTAGGATCGGCGGGTTTCGCTGTGATTATTAGGAGTTCTAGATTTAGAATTCCGCCCAGGAAAATGTTCGGCGGATGGATTGTGTGGCGATGGGGGAAAAGTAGCACGCATCTGGACCCTTGGGCTGTGAATTACTGTTGCTGGATGGGGTATAAAGCACTGTATTATTTAGAGCTTCGTAGGAAAAATTTGAAGTGTTAATATGATCCATATCAGGCTCAATATTGGAAAGTCGTATGCCAGTTTCGTTTTATACATGACATATACTACCCCCGTTTCTAAATATTTGTCTTTCTAGACATTTCATATGCACTACAACATACGGATGTATGTAGACATATTTTAGAGTGTAGATTCACTCATTTTGTTTCGTATGTAGTCACTTGTTAATATCTCTAGAAAGACAAATATTTGGGAACGGAGGGAGTATAAGACTCACCAGAACTGGATTGAGCTAACAAAACTGAATAAATGGTTGTGTTATTCCTACTGGATCATCCCCGGTGGTTTTGCATAACAGTTTACGGTTACGATATGGGACTGCTAATGAAAGAAGCCATCGACTATCATCTACTAGTCAGTTCTTATCCATAACCATTTCATCTTTCATATTGTACTTGCATTGTACTTATGGTTTAAGGTTCTTGCTTTATTTATAACCGTAATTAACAGAAGTTCCCTACTTTGTGTAGCAAAACATGCTTGAATTTGATCATTTCGAGGATCAAGCTGCTGCGCAATAGGAGGGAGATGCAACTGATAAATATGCGCAAAGAGATGGTTCAGTATCTTCAGACAGGCCAGGAGTCTATTGCAAGGATTCGGGTAAATTAGATTTACAGCTATATATGCTTCCCATGGTTCTGATCTTCTCCTTGATGCAGTTCTCTAAAATGCCATTATTAATAATAGGTGGAGCATATTATTCGGGAGCAAAATATATTGGCTGCCTATGAAATTGTCGAGCTTTTCTGCGAATTTGTTCTGGCACGCGTCCCTATTGTTGAGGCCCAAAAGTAGGTCATGATTTATCAAATCTGATCTCACTAAAATACATGTTACTGTATAGATATTACGATTCTTTGTTTCTCTCACTTAATAGAATATGCTTAACAGTTACTGGTTTTATGATGGAACAGGGAATGCCCCATAGAATTGAGAGAAGCAATAGCTAGTATAATCTTTGCATCAGGAAGATGCTCAGACTTGCCTGAGCTAATGCATCTCCGTAATTTGTTTACCACCAAGTATGGGAAGGAGTTTGTTGCTGCTGCTATGGAATTACGCCCTGATTGTGGTGTTAATCGCACAGTAAGAAGATCTCCAATATAATCTTTCCTTAAGAAATCCACATTATGTTGCTTGTGAATCAAGTGTCTTGTGCAATTTCACAATTTGAGCATTGTGTATGCAGATAATTGAGAAGCTTTCAGTTAAGGCTCCATCAGCGGAATCAAAGTTGAAGGTTTTGAAAGCTATTGCTCACGAGTACAATCTTGACTGGGATTCATCTAATACCGAAGCAGAATTCAATAAGAAATATGAAGATCTGCTGGTAATATATGCTAACCTTTTGCTTATTTCCTAATTATTAGACATAAATGCTAATGGATGTGCTGTTTCATAAGTGAGTTTTAAAATTGCGTGTTCTATCACTACTCCCTAAAATGAAATAACTGTCATGCTGGAAGAACTGCTCATTTTAATATCTTGATGGACTTGCCATCTGGGTACACTGACGTTTTAGACTCCGCTCACTAGTGTTTCAGTTGAATTAAAAAAAAGGAATCTGTATACATGCTCTTCCTGACATATGATTACAGACACTGAGAAGCCTTTTGTTTTTTTATATGTTTATTTTGCGATTTAACTTTCACCTAGGTATCTAAGGCCCTGTTTGGTTTGGCTGTGGATTTCTAAAAGCAGCTGTAAAAAATCTGCTGTGGAAAAACAGCTGCGGAAAATCTGATGTGAAAAAGATGTAGGTCATTTGGCAAACCAGCTGATACAGCTTTTTCAGATTTTAGCCCGCAGCGGAATTAGATTTTGGAAAGCACGCTCTAGGCTGCTTCCGCTTTTGGTTCAGATTTTGGTAGCGGATTTCTGGAATCGGATTCTGCTGGGTTCGCCCTTTGGTTCAGATTTTGCTGCGCGGCAGCGGAATCCGTCAATAAAAGCTGAACCAAACAGGGCCTAAGACTAGACTGCATGCTCCACAGGTCTACTACCATGTTTTGCATGGCGGGTGCATTATGTTCTGCACCTATTTTTATCTATGTCTTGTAAACTATTCCCTTCCTGTATCATTGTTTGGTCCCATCCTTGCCTCAGTAGTCCTTGTTCACAGAAGATGTCTATTGCTATATAAAGTCTACAGTGTATAGGTTGATTCTGATTCTTATACGGTGACAGCTGAGGGTTTACAGACATAATAATGTCTTAATGCTACAAAGTTCTTCGGTTGTCGGTTGCTTGCCTGGAAGACTAGGGGAAAACATTTTGAAACGGTTTGGTGCAGTTGATTAAGGAAAGTTACAGGAAGAATAAAAAAGAAGTCACAGACCCCTAAAAAATAAGAACAAAGAAATCAGAGAACTCATTTCAAGCCTCTGTTTATGCCTACGGTTAGCTCATCTGAAAAACTAAAAATTCACTTCATTTGTTATGTGCTTGTCTGCAGGACGATTCAGGATCATCAGTCCGCCAAGGCCAAACACCTACAATTGAGAGCTCTCCAGCCTCTCCCATTTCCAGAGATAAGCCATCCATTATACCTGTCAACGACACAAGCAAAAACAAAACTCCCGAGTCCCCAAAGTCACCTGCTGTGAGTTCAAGAGCATATGCTGCCACCAAGAGTAATGTGGCCAGTCAAGAGCATCAGCCCCCTGCTGCGGAGAGATCATCCTGCGCTGGCCCAGGCTCGTCAGACGTGCTAGAAAAGGCCCGAGCTGCCATTGCTGCGGCCACCCGTGCCTCCGCCGCCGCCCGGGCAGCAGCAGAGCTTGTTAACAAGGTTAAAGTTACAACTCAATGATCTATGCCTGCCGTGGAGGCGCGATTTGGCAACTCATCGTCATGACCCGATGAGTGTATGTTTCATTGCATAACAATTATGTGTATTCCTCTGTAAGTGCGTTCCTTGGTTGCATGTACAACTTCTCTTTTTCATGGACCATGAATTGTAGTGGTAGATCATAGCAGCGGTGAGAACCATTGTCCTAGCAGTCTGCAGTACGAAGACCATATATCGCTCCTTCTGTCACAAAGACTCTATGTACATCTGGCTGATTGATGTTATTCTGATTGGCACCCTCATTCTGCGGTAAAAAAATACGCGTGCTGCGTGCATTTGGAGTCTTATGCAAACCATGGTCAAAACACTCGATTCCAGATGCTCTCCCAACTAAACTACGATTTAGTGAGTTAGCTGATTAGCCTGCTCTGCTGCTGCTCCCAAATTTCGCTCTCTTTTATTAGTCGCCCGCCTGGAAGGCTGGAACGCCCTAACATCGAATCCATGGCTGTTCGGTCTTGCCGGAGACGTGAGCCAGCTCTTTGTTAGAAGGGAAAGCCTATCTTTTCAATGGGCATTTCTAACCGATACCCAATACGGTCATAAGGGAGTAAAAATTTCGGTACTGCTGCTTCGAAGATAGCCCGCCACATTGCACTGGTGAACACCGGGCCACGATCAGACACAATGGAATGAGGAACTCCATGCAACTTGATGATCTGGTCACCGGGCTATCAACCAACTTTCAAAAGAGCTCTGTGGTCGCTATCCGGTGCGCTGGCATTAACCTGGACGAGATTCTTACGTGCCTTCCTGCTCGGCAGACGTCATTTCCGATGAAATACCTTGGCCTACCCCTTTCGATATGGAAGCTAAAAAGGGTGGACTTCCAGCACCTCGAGGATAAGGTTGCGGCGAGGCTTCCGCCATGGCAGGGACGGAACACCACAACGATCGGACGGGCCACCTTGGTGAAATCGGTTCTTACCTCGCAAGTTATCTATCACATAACCCCACTCACAGTCCCACCTGGTGTGCTTCAAAGTATCAACAAGATCGAGCGGGCTTTTTTGTGGTCAGCTAGCGACACAACCACGGGTGCAAAGTGCAAGGTCAACTGGGAGACTGTATGTCGCCCCACGCACCTGGGGGGGCTTGGCATTCTACATTTGGGCAAATTTGCAAGAGCTCTGAGGCTAAGATGGCCTTGGTTTGCCTGGAAGGACCCGTCCAGGCTGTGGGTAGGCCTTGGTGACCCTTGCTCTGATGTTGATATGAGCCTGTTCTACGCTTCCACAACCATCACTCTAGGCAACGGAGGGAAGACACCGTTCTGGGAGGCTCCTTGGTTACGCGGGAAAAGGCCTAAGGATATTGCACCACTCATTTTCGTGGCTTGCAGGCGCAAAAAATGGTGCGTCAGAGAGGCCCTGCGAGACATGGCGTGGGTGCAAAAAATCAACCCTTCCACCAACCTAACGCTGGAGCACATTGTACAGTTGGTGGACCTATGGGTGCAGCTTCGAGACGTACAACTTCAGGTGGATGTTGAAGACGACATTATATGGAAGTTCGAGGCAAACGGCGAATACTCTGCAAGGTCCGCTTATAAGGCACAATTCTTGGGTTCCGCTGCAACAGTCTTCAACAAGACCATCTGGAAGGTTTGGGCGCCTCCCAAGGTCAAGTTCTTCTCTTGGTTGGCCATCCAGAACAGAATTTGGACTGCGGATAGACTACAAAAGAGGGGTTGGGAGAACTGTGGCCTGTGCACGCTATGCAGAAGGGCCTACGAGACGGTTGAGCACCTGTTCTTCGGCTGCCGGTTCACTCTTAGAATTTGGAGAATGGTGCTTGCCTGGCTGGGGCTTGCTGCGCCTGACACAAGCCTGTGGGGGGCGGAGCGCAACATCAGGGCTTGGTGGACAACCATGACCAAGCCAAACGCCACAAGCCGTAAGGCCATGGCCTCTTTTACAATGCTAGTATGCTGGGTCATCTGGAATGAGAGGAATTCTAGGGTATTCCGGAAGAAATCGACGCCGCCGCACTACATCCTTAAGCTAATCCAGGACGAGGCCAGGACTTGGGTCATCGCGGGGGCTAAACAGATGAGCAGAATCATGCCGCGAGAGTAATTCCTTAGCACGCGTGCCAGTTGGGCTATGTTGTATGACCGGTCCTTCTGTAATAAAAACTCTTCTCCTTAATTAATGCATGTGGCAAATCTTTTGCCCTGTTTCAAAAAAAAAATGATCTGGTCCCAAAATGCTCGAGCGACGGTTGCTGCAGTGAACGGGTGAGGAAGAGCAACAAAATGCGCATATTTGGTGAAGCAATCGACCACCACCATAATTACCTCGTAGCCCTCTGACGGTGGTAGCCCTTCGATGAAATCCATGGTGAGGTCCCGCCATGGTTCCGTTGGTATTGGTAGTGGCTGAAGTAAACCTGGGGTCTTCAGGTGCTCGTGTTTCGCCTGCTGGCAAATGATGCATTGGCGGACAAAATCCTCCACGGCTGGCTTGATTCCGCGCCATGCTAACAGCTTCTTGACACGCTGGTAAGTTGCTGTTACCCCGGAGTGGCCGCCCATTGCACTGGCGTGGAATGCACTGATTAGCTTGGTCTGAAGGGCTGTATTGGCACCAATCCAGATCCTATCCTATAGGCGAATGATGCCTTGCCGCAGTTCGTAGCCCTGATCATCCGGGCTGCATAGCGCGAGTCGTTGCAAAAGATCTCGACTGTCCTTGTCAGTTTCGTAGGAGTTAGTGACCTCCTGGAGCCACTGTGGTTTACAAACTGCGAGAGCGTCCAGGGAGAGCAGGTGCCCAACTACATCCGCCGCGCCATTGTCGGCGCCGCGACGGTACTTGAAAGAGAATTGGAGCCCCACCATCTTTGACATAGCCTTGCGCTGCAATTCTGTTTCCAGTTGTTGATCACAAGGTGACAGAGGCTCTTATGATCAGTGACAATGGTGAACGAAGCTCGTTGGAGGTAGGCGCGCCACTTATCCACTGCCATGATTACCGTGAGAAACTTCTTCTCGTAGATGGATGATAACCCACAAGTGTAGGGGATCGCAACAGTTTTCGAGGGTAAAGTATTAAACCCAAATTTGTTGATTCGACACAAGGGGAGCCAAAGAATACTCTTAAGTATTAGCAGCTGAGTTGTCAATTCAACCACACCTGGAAACTTAGTATCTGCAGCAAGATAGTTTAGTAGCAAAGTAATATGATAGTGGCGGTAGCGACAATAAAAGTAAAGATAGTGTTTTTGTAGTTTTTGTGATAGTAGCAACGGAAAAGTAAATAAGCAGCAAACAATATAGGTAAAGCTCGTAGGCATTGGATCGGTGATGGGAAATTACGTCGGATGCAATTCATCATGTAAAAGTTATAACCTAGGGTGACACAGAACTAGCTCCAGTTCATCAATGCAATGTAGGCATGTATTCCGAATATAGTCATACATGCTTATGGAAAAGAACTTGCATGACATCTTTTGTCCTACCCTCCCGTGGCAGCGGGGTCCTATTGGAAACTAAGGGATATTAAAGCCTCCTTTTAATAGAGTACCGGACCAAAGCATTAACACATAGTGAATACATGAACTCCTCAAACTATGGTCATCACCGGGAGTGGTCCCGATTATTGTCACTTCGGGGTTGCCGGATCATAATACATAGTAGGTGACTATAGACTTGCAAGATAGGATCAAGAACACACATATATTCATGGAAACATAATAGGTTCAGATCTGAAATCATGGCACTCGGGCCCTAGTGACAAGCATTAAGCATAGCAAAGTCATAGCAACATCAATCTCAGAACATAGTGGATACTAGGGATCAAACCCTAACAAAACTAACTCGATTACATGATAGATCCCATCCAACCCATCACCGTCCAGCAAGCCTACGATGGAATTACTCATGCACGACGGTGAGCATCATGGAATTGGTGATGGAGGAAGGTTGATGACGACGATGGCGACGATCTCCACTCTCCGGAGCCCCATACAGACTCCAGATCAGCCCTCCCGAGAGAGATTAGGGCTTGGCGGCGGCTTCGTCTCGTGAAATGCGATAATTCCTTCTCCCTGATTTTTCTCTCCTCGAAACGGAATATATAGGACCTGGGGATACGTCGGTGGAGCATCGGGGGGCCCTCGAGGCAGGGGGGCACACCCCCCACCCTTGAGGACAGGTCTTGGCCCCCCCGGTGTGGATCTTCTTGCAGATATTTTTCATATTTTCTGAAATAATTCTCCGTTGATTTTCAGGCGATTCCGAGAACTTTTTATTTCTACACAAAAACAACACCATGGCAGTTCTGCTGAAAACAGCGTTAGTCCGGGTTAGTTCCATTCAAATCATGCAAGTTAGAGTCCAAAACAAGGGCAAAAGGGTTTGGAAAAGTAGATACGTTGGATACGTATCAACTCCCCCAAGCTTAAACCTTTGCTTGTCCTCAAGCAATTCAGTTGATAAACTGAAAGTGATAAAGAAAAACTTTGACAAACTTTGTTTGCTCTTGTTGTTATAAATATGTAAGCTAGCATTCAGGTTTTCAACAAGATCATGAACTAACCACATTCACAATAACTTTCCGGTCTCAAGACTACTCACATCAATGGCATAATTAACTAGCGAGCAATAATAATAGACCTCGGATGACAACACTTCTCAAAACAATCATGATATGATATAACATGATGGTATCTCGCTAGCCCTTTTTGAGACCGCAAAACATAAATGCAGAGCACCTTTGAAGATCAAGGACTGACTAGACATTGTAATTCATGGTAAAAGAGATCGAGTCATGATCATACTCAATGCAAATTAATAATAATACATGCAACGACAGAGGTGCTCTCCTACTGGTGCTTTTTGATAAGAGGATGATGACTCTGCATAAAAGTAAATAGATAGGCCCTTCGTAGAGGGAAGCAGGGATTTGTAGAGGTGCCAGAGCTCGTTTTTTAAATAGAGATTGAATAACATTTTGAGTGGTATACTTTCATTGTCAACATAACAACCAAGAATCTCGATATCTCCCATGCTACGCACATTATAGGCGGTTCCCAAACAGAATGGTAAAGTTTATACTCCCCCAACCACCAACAAGCACACTCCACGGCCAACCGAATCCACGGGTTACCGTCCAAACAAGCAACATCCCTGGGGGAGTTTTGTTTAATTATTATGATTTTGAGCATGGGACTGGGCATCCCGGTTACCGGCCATTTTCTCATGAATGATGAGCGGAGTCCACTCATCGTGAGAATAACCCACCTAGCATGGAAGATATAGACAACCCTATTTGATACATGAGCTGTTCGAGCATACAAAACAGAATTTCATTTGAAGTTTTAGAGTTTGGCACATACAAATTTACTTGGAACGACAGGTAAATACCGCATATAGGAAGGTATGGTGGACTCATGTGGAATAACTTTGGGGTTTATGGAAGTGGATGCACAAGCAGTATTCCCACTTAGTACAGGTGAAGGCTAGAAAAAGACTGGGAAGCGACCAGCTAGAGAGCAACAACGGTCATGAACATGCATTAAAATTAATCAACAATGAATGGAAGCATGAGTAGGATATAAATCACCATGAACATAAATATCGTGAAGGCTATGTTGATTTGTTTCAACTACATGCGTGAACATGTGCCAAGTCAAGTCACTTAAATTGTTCAGAGGAGGATACCACCCATCATACCACATCACAACCATTTTAATATCATGTTGGCACGCAAGATAGACCATTATAGACTCTCGACTAATTAAGCATGTCATAAGCAGCTATGATCTCTAATTGTCATTGCAAGCATGTTTGATTCATAACAAGCTGAATCAAGAACGACGAGCAATCATATTTACAAAAACAAGAGAGGTCGAGTTCATACCAGCTTTTCTCATCTCAATTAGTTCATAATATATCATCCTTATTGCCTTTCACTCGCACGACCGAACGGTGTGGAAAATAATAATAGTGCACGTGCATTGGACTAAGCTGGAATCTGTATGCATTTGATACAAGAGAGAAGACAAGGTAATATGGCTCAAGATTAAATCATCAACAAAGCATATGAGAGCCACTAAGCATTTAATCATGGTCTTCTACTCTTAACCTCTAAAGAAAAGAAAAGAAACTATTTACACGGGAAAGCTCTCAACAAGCAAAAGAAGAATGGGAAATCTTTTTGGGTTTTCATTTTTAGATACTACTAATATTTTTTTGTTTTTCTGGGTTTTTCTACCACACAAGAAAAAGACTAAGAAAAAGAAAATTTAAGCTAAGCATGGATGCTACAGTGAAAGAATGTGAGCACCGACAACTAGAATAAGTGTGAACATGAATGTAAGTCGGTGAGAAACATGTATTCCCCCAAGCTTAGGCTTTTGGCCTAAGTTGGTCTATGGCCACGGATCGAAGCCACTCCCTCCAGTGTACTGAGATGTGTCCTCTGGGCGCCACTGGTTGGCGAGCTCGTCCAGCTCCCACCCATAAACAGATTGACAGGAAGGATCAAGTGGTGGTTCTGGCTCAGGCTCTGAAGCTTGTGCCTGGCCTTGGTACTTGTAGAAGACATCTGAGGTGATGAGGAATACGCCTGTAGATAGATCAAACAAAGAAGGTGCAGGCAAGGTAACAATTTCACAGTATATTTCATCAAACCTCAATTTATAATGGAGTTGCATATTTTTGTCTTTAACAATAAAGTCATGAGCTACCATGCTCTTGCAGTCTAGATAAACAGGGGCAAGCTATTTTTCTTCCTTCTCATGATGCCTAATGGGTATATTAAAATGTTCAGCAAGGCGAGAAGCAAAGATGTCTCCAAAGACGGGCCCTCTTGAGCGGTTAAGACTCAATCGTTTGGCAATGACGACGCCCAAGCTAAAAGTTGTGTCACGAAACAAAGCATGGCGTAAAATGATAATATCAGGGGCACTGAGATTTCCACTGTTCCCGCGACCAATTAAACACCTACTAGCAAATAAAGCAAAGTAGCGCAAAATAGGGAAGTGTATACTAGTGATTCTTGCCCCTGCAACTTGTCTAGTTTCTCTTACGGCTATCATATCAATAAACCCTTTAACGTCTTCATGACGTGGTTCATCAAGTCTACCTCCAAAGGGTACTTTGCATATTTCACAAAAGTCTGACAATGATATCTCCTTACTCACATCATATAAGCGAAACTCCACCGTAGGTGGTGTTTTCCTAGAATGAAAATGAAAACTTTGCGTGAAAATATTGGTGAGTAAGTGATACGTCCAAAACGTATCTATAATTTCTGCTTGCTCCATGCTTCTTTTGTGTGATATTGCTATGATATTTATGCACTTCCATACACTTTTGATCATATTTGGACTAACCTATTAACTCAGTGCACCCCAGTGCCAGTTTCTGTTTTCTGCTGTTTTTGTATTTCAGGTTTTCCCATTACTTAAATTGCCAGAAAAATTCCGGGAAAAATATATAAAAAATCAGCGCTCCAGAAGCTTCCACGCGCCAGAAGTGGGGCCAGAGGGGAGCCAGGGGCAGCCCAGGCGGCCAGCCCAGGCGGCCCCACCCCTGGCCGCCTAGGCAGGGCGCCTGGGCCCCCCTCTCCGCCTCTGGTGACCCCCTTCGGCATATATTTACATCGCGTCCCGAAACCCTGGATTCCAGACCCCTTTTCTCCAGAAGCTATTCCGATCTCCGCCGCCATCGCCACCAAGTTTCGGGGGACCAGAATTCCTGTGCCGGCACCCTGCCGGGACGGGGAAGTGCCCCCGGATTCATCTCCATCGACGTTGCTTCCTCCCTCCATGATGCGGGAGTAGTTCCTCCTCGGGGCTGAGGTTTCTACCAGTAGCTATGTGGTCAATTCTCTCTCCCATGATGTGATCTTCGTTGTGATCATAGGCTATGTTAATCTAGGGTGATCCCATGATATTTCCCCTTCCTCTATGTATTGGATTGATGTACTCACTTGCCTTTATCTAGTATAATCTCCAAGACCAAGGTGACAGCGGTCTATTGGACATGGATTAGAAGAATATTTTCATGAGTGATTTCCTCTTTTGTGTGTGGATTGAAGATTGAGAGTCTCTTGGTGCTTGTCTTTGACTATCCTTGAGATATGTTGTGGTGATTGTGGTACTCTCTTTGGATGGCCGAGGTGACATTGGGAAATCCATAGATTGAGAACTACGAACTTAGAGGTGTGCTTTTGTAGCCCTACATAATTCTCGTCCTCTCTTGACCACAAAGGAATGACCTCCGAGTGCGTCCCCCTTGCATGTTTTATGGGAAATATCATGTGATTCGATTATGTTAATGTTGTTGGGAGTTGCCACTAGTGAAAGTATGAAGCCTAGGCCTTGTTTCCACCATTGCAATACCATTTGTGCTCACGTTTACCACTTGTTTGCTTGCTGCACTTTTTATTACAGATTTATATTACTTTGCTTTGCCACTCCTATCATCCATATTTTACCATCTCTTCGCCGAACTAGTGCACCTATACATCTGACAAGTGTATTAGGTGTGTTGGGGACACAAGAGACTTCTTGTATCTTGATTGCAGGGTTGCTTGAAAGGGGTACGTTCAACCTCCACTTCCCTGAGTTCGATAAACCTTGGGTTACTCACTTAAGGGAAATTTGCTGCTGTCCTACAAACCTCTGCTCTTGGAGGCCCAACACTGTCTACAGGAATAGAAGCGTGTAGTAGACATTAGTAAGAGATACTGTTCTTTTTGGTTGTTGAGGAAGTCGGTGAGGCCCGCATTATTCACCATCCAATAAAAGTCTTCGTAAATACCGGCGGACATCATGAAATTATTACAGGGCCATTCGCACGGTCGAACTTCCGCCATGCGAGGAAGATGATACTTGGCCTTTTTATTTTCTTCTTTCTTCTTCTCCTCTGAGCTCTTGCTGGAAGAGCCCCTCAATAATCTTTTTAATATTTTCCTTTTCTAAAAATTTCTGAAATTTTTAGTAACTCACAATAAAAGTTAACCAAACTCAACAAGATTGATAGCAACAACTCCTATAAGTTCCTAGAGGCTATATCATGCGTTAGAACTACTTAGGACCAAGAAAAATTGACATGCAAGCTCAAGAACAAGGTCACCACAGCAGCACAAATTTGCAACAAATAAAGCACTCGAACAAAAACTAATTGGACCAATGGAGGAGTCACATACCAAGGAACAATCTCCCCAAACAGTTTGGTGAATGGTGCTTTGAGCAAGGAGATCGAAAATGGCAGCAAAATGAGCTAGAACTCGGGTTTGAGCTGGTTGGGGATTTTTTTGGGAGGAAGGAGAAGAGAATGGGTGAAAGGATAAGTGGAGGGGGGCCACGTGGGGCCCTCGAGGCAGGGGGGCGCGCCCTGGGTAGGGGGCGCGCCCTGTGCCCTCGAGGCCACGTGTTGGCTCCCCTCGCTGTGTGTTCAGTGCCATATTTTCTTATATATTCTAGAAAAAAATCATATTTCATTTTCATGGCATTTGGAGAACTTTTATTTTCGGGATATTTTTTATTGCACGGAAAAGTCTGGAAACAGACAGATAATGCTATTTTTGTTTTATTTAACCTAATTAACAGAAAGTAAAAATAGGGTACATAAGGTTTGTGCTATGTAGATTCACCTATCCCATGCTCATCAAAAGGAGTCCATTAACAAGGTTGATCAGGTCTTGTTAATAAACTCTTTTCGAGTAACATGAAACCGGAGAATTTTCGAATAACACTATGTTACCTCAATGGGGATATGTATGTCCCCAACAATAAGTATGTCATATGCCTTCTTGATAGTAGGAATAGGAAACTCAAAACCTCCAATAGTAATAGTTGAAGTTTTTCCAATATAATTTATACTATGGACCTGAGGTTGTTTCCTCGGAAAGTGTACCGTATGCTCATTACCATTGACATGAAAAGTGACATTGCCTTTGTTGCAATCAATAACAGCTCCTGCAGTATTCAAAAAAGGTCTTCCAAGAATAATAGACATACTATCGTCCTCGGGAATATCAAGTATAACAAAGTCCGTTAGAATAGTAACATTTGCAACTACAACAGGCACATCCTCACAAATACCGACAGGTATAGCAGTTGATTTATCGGCCATTTGCAAAGATATTTCAGTAGGTGTCAGCTTACTCAAGTCAAGTCTACGATATAAAGAGAGAGGCATAACACTAACACCGGCTCCAAGATCACACAAAGCAGTTTTAACATAGTTTCTCTTAATGGAGCAAGGTATAGTAGGTACTCATGGATCCCCTAATTTCTTAGGCATTCCACCCTCAAAAGTGTAATTGGCAAGCATGGTGGAGATTTCTACTTCAGGTATCTTTCTTTTGTTGGTAATAATATCTTTCATATACTTGGCATAAGGATTTGTTTTAAGCACATCAGTCAAACGCATACGCAAAAAGATAGGTCTAATCATTTCAGCGAAGCGCTCAAAATCCTCATCATCCTTTATCTTGGATGGTTTCGGAGGAAAAGGCATGGGTTTCTGCACCCAGGGTTCTCTTTCCCTACTGTGCTTCCTAGCAACAAAGTCTCTCTTATCATAACGTTGATTCTTTGATTGTGGGTTATCAAGATCAACAACAGGTTCAATCTCTACATCATTATCATTGCTAGGTTGAGCATCATCATGAACATCATCATTAATATTATCACTAGGCTCATGTTCATTACCAGGTTGTGTCTCAGCATCAGAAACATATATATCATTGGGATTCTCAGGTGGGTGAGTTACAGGTTCACTAGGAGCATGCAAAGTCCTATCATTTTTCTTTTTCTTCTTCTTTGAAGAACTAGGTGCATCTAAATTAGCTCTCTGAGAATCTTGCTCAATTCTCTTAGGGTGGCCTTCAGGATACAGAGGTTCCTGAGTCATTTTACCACCTCTAGTTGCAACTCTAACAGCATAGTCATTATTCTTACTATTTAATTCATTGAGCAAATCATCCTGAGTGTTAAGTACTTGTTCTACTTGAGTGGTGACCATAGAAGCATGTATACTAATGAGTTTCAGTTCATCTTTAGCACTAGATAGATAATCACTCAAGCGTTCAATCATATAGGCATTGTGTTGTAGTTGTCTACCAACATAAGCATTGAAGTTTTCTTGTTTCACAATAAAATTGTCAAACTCATCTAAGCATTGGCTAGCAGACTTATAACGAGGAATATCACCTTCATCAAATATATAAAGAGAATTTACCTTTACTACCTGTGTCGGGTTATCAAGACCATGTTTTTCTTCAATAGGCGGTAAATTCTTAACATCTTCAGCTTTAATACCTTTTTCTTTCATAGATTTCTTTGCCTCTTGCATGTCTTCATGACTAAGAAATAGAACACCTCTTTTCTTCGGAGTTGGCTTAGGGGCTGGTTCAGGAAGTGTCCAATTATTTTCATTGGCTAGCATATTATTCAATAGTAATTCAGCTTGTTCAACTGTTCTTTCCCTGAAAACACAACCAGCACAACTATCCAGGTGGTCTCTGGAAGCATCGGTTAGTCCATTATAAAAGACATCAAGTATATCATGCATCTCAAGAGGATGATCAGGCAAAGCATTGAGTAACTGGAGAAGCCTCCCCCAAGCTTGTGGGAGACTCTCTTCTTCAGTTTGAGCAAAGTTATATATTTCCCGTAAGGCACCTTGTTTCTTATGAGCGGGAAAATATTTAGCAGAGAAGTAATACATCATATCCTGGGGACTACACACACAACCAGGATCAAGAGAATTAAACCAAGTCTTAGCATCACCCTTCAACGAGAACGGAAATAACTTAAGGATATAGTAGTAGCGAATCTTTTCATCATTGGTAAACATGGTGGCTATATCATTCAACTTGGTAAGATGTGCCACAACAGTTTCAGACTCATAGCCATGGAAAGGATCAGATTCAACCAAAGTAATTAACTCAGGATCAATAGAGAATTCATAATCCTTATCAGTGACACATATAGGTGAAGTAGCAAAAGCAGGGTCATGTTTCATTCTAGCATTCAAGGACTTTTCTTTCAGCTTAGCTAATAACTTCTTAAGATCATACCTATCATTGCAAGCAAGAAAGTCTCTAGCAGTTTCTTCATCCATAACATAACCCTCATGCACAACAGGCAATTCATATCTATTGGGAGTAGTTTCATCATCACTTTCATAAATATCATCAAAATTTGCACTCTCCCTAACCTTAGCAATTTGTTCATCTAGAAATTCACCTAGTAGCACAGTATCAGGCATACAAGTAGTTTCATCATACATAGCAGAAGTAGCATCATCAAGAACATACGACATATCAGATTCAATAACAGGAGTAGGTGTCGCAAGTTTACTCATAACAGAAGGAGAATCAAGTGCAGAGCTAGATGGTAGTTCCTTACCTCCCCTCGTAGTTGAGGGTAAGATCTTGATTTTTGAGTCCTTAAAATTCTTCATAGTGATAAGCAGATATAAATCCCAAGTGACTTAAAGAATAGAGCTATGCTCCCCGGCAACGGCGCCAAAAAATAGTGTTGATGACCCACAAGTGTAGGGGATCGCATCAATTTTCGAGGGTAAAGTATTAAACCCAAATTTGTTGCTTCGACACAAGGGGAGCCAAAGAATACTTTTAAGTATTAGCAGCTGAGTTGTCAATTCAACCACACCTGGAAACTTAGTATCTGCAGCAAGATAGTTTAGTAGGAAAGTAATATGATAGTGGCGGTAGCGACAATAAAAGTAAAGAT
This sequence comes from Secale cereale, assembly GCA_902687465.1. Classification (NCBI taxonomy): domain Eukaryota; kingdom Viridiplantae; phylum Streptophyta; class Magnoliopsida; order Poales; family Poaceae; genus Secale; species Secale cereale. The sequence continues at coordinate 681,998,325 of LR738711.1, forward strand.
AGTGTTTTTGTAGTTTTTGTGATAGTAGCAATGGAAAAGTAAATAAGAAGCAAACAATATAGGTAAAACTCGTAGGCATTGGATCGGTGATGGGAAATTACGTCGGATGCAATTCATCATGTAAAAGTTATAACCTAGGGTGACACAGAACTAGCTCCAGTTCATCAATGCAATGTAGGCATGTATTCCGAATATAGTCATACATGCTTATGGAAAAGAACTTGCATGCCATCTTTTGTCCTACCCTCCCGTGGCAGCGGGGTCCTGTTGGAAACTAAGGGATATTAAGGCCTCCTTTTAATAGAGTACCGGACCAAAGCATTAACACATAGTGAATACATGAACTCCTCAAACTATGGTCATCACCGGGAGTGGTCCCGATTATTGTCACTTCGGGGTTGCCGGATCATAACACATAGTAGGTGACTATAGACTTGCAAGATAGGATCAAGAACACACATATATTCATGGAAACATAATAGGTTCAGATCTGAAATCATGGCACTCGGGCCCTAGTGACAAGCATTAAGCATAGCAAAGTCATAGCAACATCAATCTCAGAACATAGTGGATACTAGGGATCAAACCCTAACAAAACTAACTCGATTACATGATAGATCCCATCCAACCCATCACCGTTCAGCAAGCCTACGATGGAATTACTCATGCACGACGGTGAGCATCATGGAATTGGTGATGGATGAAGGTTGATGATGACGATGGCGATGATCTCCACTCTCCGGAGCCCCGTACGGACTCCAGATCAGCCCTCCCGAGAGAGATTAGGGCTTGGCGGCGGCTCCGTCTCGTGAAATGCGATAATTCCTTCTCCCTGATTTTTTTCTCCCCGAAATGGAATATATAGGACCTGGGGATACGTCGGTGGAGCATCGGGGGGCCCTCGAGGCAGGGGGGCGCGCCCTGGGAAGGGGGGCGCGCCCCCACCCTCGAGGACAGGCCGTGGGCCCCCCCGGTGTGGATCTTCTTGCAGGTATTTTTTATATTTTCTGAAATAATTCTCCGTTGATTTTCAGGCGATTCCGAGAACTTTTTATTTCTGCACAAAAACAACACCATGGCAGTTCTGCTGAAAACAGCGTCAGTCCGGGTTAGTTCCATTCAAATCATGCAAGTCAGAGTCCAAAACAAGGGCAAAAGGGCTTGGAAAAGTAGATACGTTGGAGACGTATCAATGGACAGTCGTTGGTTCTTGACGCCCAAAGCCTTGCTGAGGTAGGCGATCGGGTGGCTGCCTTGAACTAGTACCACGCCCACCCCCGTGTCGCACGCGTCCATCTCAATGGAGAATGGCCGTGAGAAGTCCGGCAACGCCAGTACGGGCGTGCTCGCCATGGCATCATTGAGCATATCAAAAGCTGCTTGGGCTTGTGTGGACCAAGCGAAACCTTTCTTGGTGAGGAGTTGAGTGAGAGGCTTGGCGATGATCCCGTAGCGGGGCACGAATTTGCGGTAGTAGCCTGTGAGGCTGAGGAACCCGCGCAGCTCCGTGGCATTTGTTGGTGTAGGCCACTCGCGCATTGCGCTGATTTTGCTTGCATCTGTAGCCACGCCCTCCTTGGAAATCACATGGCCGAGGTACTCGACCCGGGGTTGTGCAAACGAGCACTTGGACAGCTTGGCGTACAGTTGATGCTCACGGAGAATGGCGAAGACGGAGCAGAGGTGGGCTTCATGCTCCTGCAGGGTAGAACTGAAGACAATAATGTCATCCAGAAAAGTGATCACATACTTACGGTTCGGTCCCGAGAACACGGAGTTTATCAAGCACTGAAATGTAGGTGGTCTGTTGGTAACGCCGAACGGCATGACGCATAATTCAAAGTGATCATGGTGTGTTTTGAAGGTCGTCTTCTCTTCATCGCCCTTGCGCATGCGTATTTGGTGACACCCAGCTCGCAAGTCAATTTTGGAGAAAAATGACGCGCCCGAGAGTTCATCCAACAACTCATCAATCACGGGGAGGGGAAACTTGTTCTTGATCGTCACAGTATTGAGGCGTCTGTAGTCCACACAGAAACGCCAGGTTCCATCCTTTTTCTTGACCAATAAGACGGGAGCAGCAAAAGGGCTCATACTGTGTGTAATGATGCCCGTGCGAAGCATTTCTTCCACTTGGCGCTCGATCTCGTCTTTCTGTAACGGGGAGTACCGGTAGGTAGACAGTTGACCGGTGTTGCACCAGGTTCCAGATTGATCGCATGATCATGCTGCCGATGAGGAGGGAGTTGTGTTGGTTCTTCAAAGATGTCGTTGAATTCTGTGAGGATGCGCTGAATGGTAGGTGGAATTGCCTCAGCTGAGCTGGCTGTTGATGGGGAGGATAACTGAATCTCCAACAAGGCTGCTCCCCAAATGTCATCCGTGTCATGCATTTGCCACAGTTTTGCTGCATCTAGTGCTGTCAAGGAATGGCTAGTGTCTGTGCGCACTCCTGTCAACTCAATGGTTTCTCCTTGGTGATCAAATTGTATTGTCTTCAGGTTTCAATCACATTTCATTGGGCTGTGTTGCGCGAGCCAATCGACCCCAAGCACGGCATCATAGCCCCCGAGGTCGAGGATGCGCATATCCATGGCGAACCTGTGGTCTTGAGAGGTCCAAGTGAACTGAGGCACCATAGTCGTGCAGTTCAAGCTCTGTCCATTGGCGACACACACCTTGATCGCTCTAATGTTTGTTGTCTGGGCTTGGATGCGCTGAGCAAAGTGCATATTGACAAAACTGTGAGTACTACCAGAATCGACGAGTAACATCATTGTTTGATCGCCCACAGTGGCGCGCAATCGAATGGTTTCCGCTGCTTTGGTGCCCTCCACTGCGTGCCTGATAAGAGACAACAAGTAGCATCGGCCCGTACAGGCTCATCGAGCAGTTCTAGGGCGTGTACAGCATCGTCCGAGAGGACTTCCCCTTAGTCACCTACTTCAATTGTCAGCAATTGGGCCGATCACTTGCATTGATGCTCCCGGGAGTATTTGTCTCCGCAGCGAAAACAAAGGCCATGTTGGCGTCTGTAATCCCGCAACTGACGCTCGCGCCCAAAATCATCCGCAGCTGGCTTGAGTGTTGTGGTGCGTGGTGCCGCTACAGAGGCAGACGACACCGGCTGTGCTGGCGGTGTCCGCCCTAGTGCTGGTACGACCCCTGACAACGGTGGTGGTCTCCCGGCTGAGGCCAAGCAAGGCCGGGGCCGTTGAAGTCCCAGCTCCTCTTCCTGAATCCGTGCAAACACAGTTGCCCTAGTGATGCTGTAGGGCGCCTGAATGCACACTGCTGTTCGTAATTCATCCTTTAACCCCAAGAGGAACTGGGTGACAAATTTTTTTTGGGCTCAGTGATGTGTCAAGGGCGATCAGATTGTACATGTGCACTTCGAATTGTTGCCTGTACTATGCCACTGTTCTGGTCTGCCAAAGCTGTAATAAGTTGTGCATGGCTGACTCAAACTCCTCTGGACCAAATTCCTCATCCACAGCACTACGAAACATCTCCCCGGTGATGACTAAATGCATCTGACGAAATGCTCGAAGCCATAGGGCGGCGTGCCCCTCGACATAGAGGGCCGCCGTCGCCACCCAGTTGTGCTGTGGCACCTTGTACAACTCGAAGTACGCCAAGCAACGGTCCAACCAAACTCTGGGCGCATCACCCTCGAAGCGAGGGAAGTGGTGCTTGGGTGGCCTGACCGAGTACTCTTCCCGTTGCCTGCTACTTCTCGAGCTTGCGTTGTATTCCCTCGAAGAGGAAAGGGTGATGCAACACAGTAGCGTAAGTATTTCCCTCAGTTTTTGAGAACCAAGGTATCAATCCAGTAGGAGACCACGCGCGAGTCCCTCGCACCTGCACAAACAAATAAGAACTTCGCAGCCAACGCGATAAGGGGTTGTCAATCCCTTTACGGTCACTTACGAAAGTGAGATCTGATAGAGATGATAGATTGGATATAAGAACAGAAAGTAAAAGAGGAAAAGTAAAGTAGATTGTAGATTGATATGTTGAGAATAGACCCGGGGGCCATAGGTTTCTCTAGTGGCTTCTCTCATGATAGCAAAATTCTACGGTGGGTGAACGAATTACTGTCGAGCAATTGATAGAAAAGCGAATAATTATGAGACTATCTAGGCATGATCATTATATATAGGCATCACGTCCGAGACAAGTAGACCAAAACGATTCTGCATCTACTACTATTACTCCACACATCGACCGCTATCCAGCACACATCTAGAATATTAAGTTCATAAGAACAGAGTAACGCCTTAAGCAAGATGACATGATGTAGAGGGATAAACTCAAATAACATGATATAAACCCCATCTTTTTATCCTCGATGGAAACAATACAATACATGCCTTGCTGCCACTACTGTCACTGGGAAAGGACACCGCAAGATTGAACCCAAAGCCAAGAACTTCTCGCATTGCAAGAACTATAGATCTAGTAGGCCAAACCAAACCAATAATTCGAAGAGACTTTCAAGGATATTATAATCATACATAAAGAGTTCAGAAAAGAACCAAATATTTCTCATAGATAATCTTGATCATAAAGCCACAATTCATCGGATCTCGACAAACACACCACAAAAAGAGATTACATCAAATAGATCTCCTCGAAGACCGAGGAGAACTTGGTATTGAGATCCAAAGAGAGAGAAGAAGCCATCTAGATACTAGCTATGGACCCGAAGGTCTGTGGTAAACTACTCACAACTCATGGTGAGGCGATGATGATGATGTGGAAGCACTCCGTGGTAGATCCCCCCTCCAGCAGAGCTCCGGAACATGCCCCAAGATGGGATCTCACGGGTACAGAAGGTAGCGGCGGTGGAACTAAGGTTTTCTCTCCTCTTTTGATGGTTTCGGGGTACGTAGGTATATATAGGAGGAAGGAGGGCACCGGGGGCCAAACGTGGGGCCCACGAGGCTGGGGGGCGCGCCCTATAGGGGGGGGGGGGGCGCCCCCACCCTCGTGGACGCCACGTGTGCCCTACTCCGTGGTTCTCAAGTCTCCCGTGCGTATTTTGCTCCAAAAATATCTCTCCCGAAGTTTCATTCTGTTTGGACTCCATTTGATATTCCTTTTCTGTAAAACCCTGAAATATGCAAAAAATAACAATTTGGAATGGGCCTTTGGCTTAATAGGTTAGTCCCAAAAATAATATGAAAGTGTATAACAAAGCCCATTAAACATCCAAAACATCATAAATAATAGCATTGAGCAATAAAAAATTATAGATACGTTGGAGACGTATCAAGCATCCCCAAACTTAATTCCTGCTCGTCCTCGAGTAGGTAAATGATAAAAATAGATTTTTTGATGTGGAATGCTAACCAAAATAATTTTCAATGTAGTTCTCTTAATTGTGGCATGAATGTTTAGATCTGAAAGATTGAAGAAAAAAGTCTATATTGACATAAGAAATAATAATACTTCAAGCATACTAACAAAGCAATCATGTCTTCTCAAAATACTATGGATAAAGAAAGTTATCCCTACAAAATCATATAGTCTGGCTATGCTCCCTCTTCATCACACAAAATATTCATATCATGCACAACCCCGGTTTCAGCCAAGCACTTGTTTTCATACTCTATTCTTTCAAACCTTTCAACTTTCACGCAATACATGAGCGTGAGCCATGGATATATCACTTATGTGGAATGGAATGGTGGTTGTGGAGAAGACAAAAAGGAGGGAGATAGTCTCACATCGACTAGGCGTATCAACGGGCTATGGAGATGCCCATCAATAGATATTAATGTGAGTGAGTAGGGATTGCCATGCAACGGATGCACTAGAGCTAAAAATGTATGAAAGCTCAACAAAAGAAACTAAGTGGGTGTGCATCCAACTTGCTTGCTCACGATGACCGAGGGCATTTGAGGAAGCTCATCGTTGTAATATACAAGCCAAGTTCTATAATTAAAATTCCCACTAGTATATGAAAGTGACTAAACATGAGACTCTCTATCATGAAGAACATGGTGCTACTTTGAAGCACAAGTGTGGAAAAAGATAGTAGCAATTATCCCTTTTTTTTCTTTCTCTTTTTTTGGAGGGGCCTTTTATTTTGTTTGGCCTTTCCTCGCATGGGACAATGCTCTAATAATGATGATCATCACACTTACATTGAATTACAACTCGATACTAGAACAAAGTATGACTCTATATGAATGCCTCCGGCGGTGTACCGGGATATGCAATGAATCAAGAGTGACATGTATGAAAAGTTATGCATGGAGGCTTTGCCACAGATACGATGTCAACTACATGACCATGCATGACAATAAGACAATATGAAGCGTGTCATATGAACGGAACGGTGGAAAGTTGCATGGCAATATATCTCGGAATGGCTATGGAAATGCCATGATAGGTAGGTATGGTGGCTGTTTTGAGGAAGATATATGGTGGTTGTTTTGAGGAAGGTATATAGTGAGTGTATGGTACCGACAAAAGTTGCGCGGTACAAGAGAGGCTAGCAATGGTGGAAGGGTGAGAGTGCGTAATATCCATGGACTCAACATTAGTCATAAGAACTCATATACTTATTGCAAAAATTTACGAGTCATCAAAATAAAGCAATCAACGCATGCTCCTAGGGGGGGGGGGTGGTAGGAGTTAACCATCGCGCGCCCCCGACCTCCACACAAAGGATGACACTCTACAAATACATCATTCTCTAACTTCGTCACATAGCGGTTCACCATACGTGCATGCTACGGGAATCACAAACTTTAACACAAGTATTTCTCAATCTCATAATAACTCCACTAGCATGACTCTAATATCACTATCCTCATATCTCAAAATAATTATCAAGCATCCAACTTCTCATCATATTCAATGCACTTTATATGAAAGTTTTTACTACATTCATCTTGGATGCCTATCATGTTAAGGCTAGTTTTATAGCCAAAGTACATTACCATGCTGTTCTAATAGACTCTCAAAAGGATATAAGTGAAGTGATGGCTTCTCGCCCCTCGTTGGTTACCCCAAGTGGAAGGTTGAGATGTAGCGTAGCGGCAAATTTCCCTTGGCAAAGATACCAAGGATCGAATCCCGTGAGACTCCGAGGGTCGACAAGTAGGTGTCAACGGCGCCAGAAACTTAGCGGTTGACGGGACCTGCACACATATACAGATAACTTTGCTCCCAACGAGTACAGAGAGGTTGTCAATCCCTCCGGCCTTGTTGTTTACAAAGGATCAAACACAAAAGATAATAATGATAGCTATGACTGCAACTAGTAAATAAAAACATGAAGTTAATAGAAGGTGTGATCAGCGGTGGTAATATGGACCGGGGTCCCAGGATGTTCACTAGTGATGTCTCTCTCCCAAAAGACGATAAAACAGCAAAGCGAGGTAAACAAATTACAGCTGGGCAATTGACATGATTATGTGCGCAAACCAATGCTAACTATGCTGCAAAGAAAGGTAGAGGCTCAAAAGCATGGGCGGTACGCCAAGGCAAGTAGATCGAAATCCATCTGCATCTACTACTAATCATCCACCTTGAGATATCTATCCAGAACATCTCGCTGGTATTAAGTTGCGAATCCCACCCAAAGTGTAAACTCAAAGCAACAGACAACTGCATTAAAAGAACTTTGCGTAAAGTAAACAATCCTTGCACCCGCAAGTACAAGCACCGTTTTTCTCCCTTGTGGCAACATCACATCCCCTAGACTCATGTTTCTGTCACTCAAGCTAGTCATCAGGGGGCATGAACCCATAATCAAGCATAACGCTCCCTCTTGGAGTTACTACCTACTACTTGGCCAAAGCAATAAACAGCAACGGAGAACATGCAAGAATTACTCAAGAACAAAGATATAAAAGAGGTGAATCAAATATATTACTCAAACACAATCTGAACATAGTCTCATAATCCATCAGATCCCAGCAAACTCAGCAAAGCAACAGCAGAAAGATTACATATGTGCCTCGATCATGTAGGGCAGCTCACGAGGTCTAAACCATGAAGAGCAAAGAGGGGAGGAGAACATCACATAGCTACTGATCATGGACCCATGGTCCAAGGTGGACTACTCACGACTCATCCGGGAAGTGTCCATGGTGGTGGAGAAGCTCCCGGTGGTGGTTCTCCCCTCCGGCAGGGTCCCGGGAAGAGTTCTCCTGATGCTCCCGATCTTGGAAGCGCTGCGGCGGCGTAACAGAGGCGAGATCGCGAAAAAGGGTTCTGTCGTCGAGGGTTTCGGGACGAGAGGGATATATAGGCGAAGGGGGGCAGCCAGAGGCGGAGCAGGGGCCCCAGGCGCCCCCCCTGGCGCGGCCAGGGGTGGGGCCACGCCAGGTGGCCGCCTGGGCCTCCCCTGGCTCCCCTCTGGCCCATCTTTGGTTCTTCGTGAAGCTTCGTGTACGCTGATTTTTCCTGTATTTTTCGTGGAATTTTTGGAGCACTTTTAATATGGGGGAAACCTGAAATAGAAAAACAACAGAAAACAGGAACTGGCACTGTGGTGCACTGAGTTAATAGGTTAGTCCAAATATGATCAAAAGTGTATGGAAGTGCATCAATATCATAGCAATATCACACAAAAGAAGCATGGAGCAAGCAGAAATTATAAATACGTTTTGGACGTATCAACATCCCCAAGCTTAATTCCTGCTCGTCCTCGAGTAGGTAAATGATAACAAGCATAATTTCTGTGGTGACATGCTACCAACCATATAAGAACTTTTTAAGTAAAGCAATCAAGGCATGTAATTCAATTCAAGTCATAACAAGCAAGAGTCTATATTAGCATTGTAACAAGCAACATAAGAACATAAAGGTGCAAGAGCTCTCGCTGTCCGTGACTCGAATGTCTCCAAATGGTGTTTGCGTGCAAGAAAGGGGATAGGGATATACGAGAGAGTAAAACATAGTTTTTGTATTGTTGAGAACTTAATCTACTAAAGTTTCACACTTGGTCTTATTTGAAATCTTATCTTGACTCATCCCCAGACCACTAGCCAGGTACAAGTCAAAATGATCCACTCCCTTTCGATATTTTGAGCACTCATGCAATGGATGAGCGTAAGCAAGAAAGTTGACACTTAGGATGGCAAAGAGAGAAAAATGATGAAGGGGGAAGACAAAAAAGGTGTGAAAGGCTCACATCAATGAGGACAATCATAGGCGAGAGAAAGCCAAATGATAGATATGATGTGAGGAGTAGGGATTGCCATGCAACGGATGCACATATGAGCTAAGGTAAGCTCTCCAATGGAACTAGTGGGGGTGCATCCAACTTGCTCGCTCAAGAAGACCTAGAGCTCTTTTGAGGAGGCTCATCATTGGAATATACAAGCCAAGTTCTATAGTGTGAAGGTCCCCACATAGCTATATGCATGAATGATAATCTCTATGGAGTACAAGGTATAAGATGAAGTACGAGTGTGGATCTCTCAAAAGGAATAGTAGTGTGCCCCCTTCTCTCTTTTTATTTCTTTTTCTCTTTTTTCTATTTTTATTTTTTATTTTTGTGTGGCCTCAATGGCTCTTTATATTTAAATCTCATTTGTCCTCTTTGGGATCTTTTGATTTTGTCCTCTTTGGGATATTTTCCTCACTTTAGGGGCAACACTCTATATATTACAAGAAGTATATATCTTTCACACTTTACAAGAGTACTCAACATAAAGAAGATGAAACTATCATGATGTATGCAAATGTATGCCTCTGCCGGTGTAGCAGGATATGCAATGATACTAGCGCGTCATGTAGCAATTATTAGGGCAAGGCCCAACTAGCATGGGGCTCATCGATCAAGCAAAAGGCATGTATGACATGAAGATCAAGTCATGAGAAGATGGATGTTGCATGGCAATGTATCTCGGAAAGGCTATGGGAATGCCTTGATAGGTAGGTATGGTGGCTGTTTTGAGGAAGGATATAATGAGGCTTATGATGACAGAGCGTATCGTGCCAAGGATTTGGATGCACCGGCGAAGTATGCGCCAACTCTCGAGGTGAGAAAGGGCAATGCACGATACCGAAGAGGCTAGAAAAATATGGCTAGGTGGAAGTGTCAACTTTCGAATACTCACATTAGTCCGAAGAACTCATGCACTTATTATCGGTAACTCTCAATCTAATTAGGAGGTTCACAAAGAGACAAGTACCCCGAGGAGGAGTGTATGGGGGTTTGGTTATCCTTGCGCATCCTCGACTCATGGTACGTGAGTGTACTCTAATATTCGATCCCTCCAAAGATTAGTGATCCATCTAGTAGCTAAAGTTCTCAACTATTTTGTAGGTTTTCGAAAATAAACACGGATTGCCCAAAATACGACATCTATCACTAATAGGCTAAAGCTCTTGACACCAAAAGTTCAGACATTACTCACGGCAATACCTCAAAACTATTGCAAGTTACTACTAAAATTAAATAGCAACCTCAATTACCTACTTTAAGTTAAGACACACAACTCAGTGCAACAGGCAAACTCTCTTAACAAGATAAACATGAAAACTCAAGAGAGTTCAGCAACCAACTAAACAAAAGCTCTTTAAAAAGAAAAGCATGAAAACTAAGAGCTAAACATGACAGCAGCTATGGAAAGACAAAGAACACACACAACAAAGATAAGCATGAAAATCCTATGTTGTGTTCTAGGTTGAAGTGGAGCGTGTTTCTCTCCCACACAAAGAAAGCTGGGTTCTAACTTGTTATGAACAGCAAGCAAAGCTAAAGAAAACTAAAAAAAGAAACTAAGAGCAAGATGCTCCAAGCATAGCACATAACGCATGAAGTGATAAAATTATAGTGGAACGAAAGACGAACTGATAATTGTTGATGGAGAAGGGGATGCATGGGGGCATCCCCAAGCTTAGACGCTTGAGTCTTCTTGAATATTTCTTGGGGGTGCACGGGGGCATCCCCAAGCTTGAGTGTTTGACCCTCCTGAATCTTCTTTTATCATCTTCCCTCGCACACTTGAAAACTCCCTTCATACATAACTCATCATAATCTGATTAGCGAGGTTAGTACCCACAATAAAATAATTTTTCCCTACTGGAAATAAAGATAATCTTGAAGAGCTACTGTTTCTCAAGATTGCCAAAAAGGTTTTTGCAAAGAAAAAGCAAGCTCAAGGTTTGCAAAACGAAGAAAAGGCAAAACAGGACAGAATCTGTGAAAAACAGACCAGCAGGTAGTAAATAATTTTTTCGGGGCACTTCTGCAACTCAAATCAAAAAACTCAGAACAGACGCTCGAAAGCCAATTGTATAGAGCACGCTGTCAAAAAAATTCAGATCAAAAAGATGATTTGGTGATTTTATTCGAATTTTTCTGTCCAAGGACAGAATCTGTTTTCTGGACAGCACGTCACAACTTTTGAACTTTCTTACAATCGGCGGCTAAACTTGGCACAAAGCTGAAAAGAAAAGATACAATGATGATGCTACTATAGTAACAAACATCAAGACACAACAAAAGCAAAATAAAACCTAATTCGTTGTGGGCTGCCTCCCAAAAGCGCTTTCTTTTATGCCTTTAAGCTAGGCATGATGCAAAAAGAGAAGTTCAAGTCTTATCAAGAGTAAGAGAATAGCTAGCCCGTGTAACGGACTCAAAAGGCAACTTAATCTTCTTTCTAGGGAAGTGTTCCATCCCTTTATTGAGAGGGATTTGGAATTTTATATTCCCCTCTTTCATGTCAATGGTAGCACCAACGGTGCGAAGAAAAGGACGTCCCAAAATAATTGGACATGAAGGTTCACATTCAATATCCATAATAGTAAAATCAACGGGAACATAATTGTCATTGACAATGATAAGAACATCGTCGATCTTCCCCAAAGGTTTCTTTACGGAAGAATCAACAAGACGAACACCAAAAGAACAAGGATCAAAAGGTTTCAATTCAAACATATCGTACATTCTTTTGGGCATAACGGAGGTACTAGCTCCAACATCACATAAAGCATAGCAAGAGAAGTTATTCAACTTAATTTTAATCATAGGATCCCAACTATCTTCTAGCTTTCTAGGTATGGAGGCTTCTACCCTAAGCTTCTCCTCCCTAGCTTTGATGAGAGCATTTGTGATATGCTCCGTGAAGGCAAGATTAAGTGTGCTAGTGTGGGGATCTCTAGACATCTTGTGAAGAAAACCAATAACTTCAGAAAGGGTGCAATTATTAAAATCAAGGTCACTACTATCAAGTAAAGTGGTAGTGGTGTCCTTTAGGCTCACTTGTTTGGTAGCTTCTATTGTCATAGGAGTTTCTTCTTCTACGGTTGAGGTCATAGCATCACCATTAATAGGTCCAATGGGACTAGGAGTGCATTGGGTGCTAAGAGTTTGGATATCCTCAACAACTTGAATAGTAGCAACAGTGTGGTGGGTAGGAAGGCTCTTAATTCTATCTTCTTCCTCCTTTTCTCTAGCCCATCTCTTTTTAAGTTTAGCCATCATCCTAATGTTTTCATTAATTTGCACTTAAATAGCATTCATAGGAGTGGTCTTCCTCTCCTCAAGAGGAGAAGTTCTAATTTTAAGCAACTCTACCTCATAGGCTAAATTGTCTACCTTCGAAGAGAGATTATCTAGTTTGTCTAGTTTTTCTTCTACACTCTTATTGAAGGCCTTTTGGGTAGTGATGAAGTCTTTAAGCATAATCTCTAGTTCAGAAGTGGAGTTCTTGGTGCTAGGATAAGCATTGTTGTTCCCATAGGAATTAGAGGGGAACGGTCTAGGGTTGCTACCAAAATTACTCCTATAAGCATTGTTATTGAAATTGTTTCTAGAGATAAAGTTCACATCTACTTGATCTTGAGCAATCAAAGAATTTAAAGGAACATCATGAGGATCAATAGAAGATTGCTTGGAAAGTAGAGACATGATCAAGTCAACTTTTTCATTTAGGGAGGAAATCTCCTCGACAGAGTTTACCTTCCTACCTGTTGGAGCACGTTCGGTGTGCCATTGGGAATAATTGGTCATCATCTCGTCGAGAAGCTTCGTGGCAGCACCAAGTGTAGTTGACATAAAGGTTCCTCCCGCGGCCGAATCTAACAAGTTCCGCGAGGTAAAGTTCAAGCCTGCATAAAAAGTTTGGATAACCATCCAAGTAGTCAAACCATGAGTAGGGCAGTTCTTGACAAGAGATTTCATGCGTTCCCAAGCTTGGGCAACGTGTTCATTATCCAATTGTTTAAAATTCATTATGTTACTCCTTAGTTGGATAATTTTAGCGGGGGGATAGTACTTCCCAATAAAGGCATCCTTGCACTTGTCCCAAGAATCTATACTATTCCTAGGCAAGGATTGAAACCAGATTTTAGCTCCTCCTCTCAAGGAGAAAGGAAAAAGCTTAAGCTTAACAATATCACCATCTACTTCTTTGTACTTTTGCATATCACAGAGCTCAACAAAATTATTTAAGTGCAAAGCAGCATCATCTCCAGCACCGGAGAATTGATCTTTCATAACTAGGTTCAGCAAAGCAGGTTTAATCTCATAAGAAGGTGCTGAAGTGGCAGGTGTAGCAATAGGCGTGCAGATAAAGTCACTGTTGTTATGACTAGTGAAGTCACACAACTTGGTGTTCTCGGTGGAACCCATAGCAGCAACAAGCAAGATAACTATTTTTGTGATTTTTGGTAAGGGACACTAAAGCAAAAACTGAAAGGTAAACTAACAAGACTAAAAAGCAAAGATAAAAGATAGCGTGCAACTCCCCTATCTTGAAGAGTGGAGTCCCTGGCAACGGCGCCAGAAACTTGCTTGATGGCTTCTCGCCCCTCGTTGGTTACCCCAAGTGGAAGGTTGAGATGTAGCATAGCGGCAAATTTCCCTTGGCAAAGATACCAAGGATCGAATCCCGTGAGACTCCGAGGGTCGACAAGTAGGTGTCAACGGCGCCAGAAACTTAGCGGTTGACGGGACCTGCACACAGATACAGATAACTTTGCTCCCAACGAGTACAGAGAGGTTGTCAATCCCTCCGGCCTTGTTGTTTACAAAGGATCAAACACAAGAGATAATAATGATAGCTATGACTGCAACTAGTAAATAAAAACAGGAAGTAAATAGAAGGTGTGATCAGCGGTGGTAATATGGACCGGGGTCCCATGATGTTCACTAGTGATGTCTCTCTCCCAAAATACGATAAAACAGCAAAGCGAGGTAAACAAATTACAGCTGGGCAATTGACAGGATTATGTGCGCAAACCAATGCTAACTATGCTGCAAAGAAAGGTAGAGGCTCAAAAGCATGGGCGGTACGCCAAGGCAAGTAGACCGAAATCCATCTGCATCTACTACTAATCATCCACCTTGAGATATCTATCCAGAACATCTCGCTGGTATTAAGTTGCGAATCCCACCCAAAGTGTAAACTCAAAGCAACAGACAACTGCATTAAAAGAACTTTGCGTAAAGTAAACAATCCTTGCACCCGCAAGTACAAGCACCGTTGTTTTCTCCCTTGTGGCAACAACACATCCCCTAGACTCATGTTTCTGTCACTCAAGCTAGTCATCAGGAGGCATGAACCCACAATCAAGCATAACGCTCCCTCTTGGAGTTACTACCTACTACTTGGCCAAAGCAATAAACAGCAACGGAGAACATGCAAGAATTACTCAAGAACAAAGATATAAAAGAGGTGAATCAAATATATTACTCAAACACAATCTGAACATAGTCTCATAATCCATCAGATCCCAGCAAACTCAGCAAAGCAACAGCAGAAAGATTACATATGTGCCTCGATCATGTAGGGCAGCTCACGAGGTCTAAACCATGAAGAGCAAAGAGGGGAGGAGAACATCACATAGCTACTGATCATGGACCCATGGTCCAAGGTGGACTACTCACGACTCATCCGGGAAGCGTCCATGGTGGTGGAGAAGCTCCCGGTGGTGGTTCTCCCCTCCGGCAGGGTGCCGGGAAGAGTTCTCCTGATGCTCCCGATCTTGGAAGCGCTGCGGCGGCGGAACAGAGGCGAGATCGCAAAAAAGGGTTCTGTCGTCGAGGGTTTCGGGACGAGAGGGATATATAGGCGAAGGGGGGCAGCCAGAGGCGGAGCAGGGGCCCCAGGCGCCCCCCTGGCGCGGCCAGGGGTGGGGCCGCGCCAGGTGGCCGCCTGGGCCTCCCCTGGCTCCCCTCTGGCCCATCTTTGGTTCTTCGCGAAGCTTCCTGTACGCTGATTTTTCCTGTATTTTTCCTGGAACTTTTGGAGCACTTTTAATATGGGGGAAACCTGAAATAGAAAAACAGCAGAAAACAGGAACTGGCACTGTGGTGCACTGAGTTAATAGGTTAGTCCAAATATGATCAAAAGTGTATGGAAGTGCATCAATATCATAGCAATATCACACAAAAGAAGCATGGAGCAAGCAGAAATTATAGATACGTTTTGGACGTATCATGAAGCATGAGAGATTAACAATTTCTTCAAAATAAAATCACCACCGTGCTCTAAAAGATATAAGTGAAGCACTAGAGCAAAAACTATTCAACTCAAAAGATATAAGTGAAACATATAGAGTGTTCTAACGATTCCTAGGCCATATTTTTCTCTCTAAAAAAGGTGTGTCCAGAAAGGATGATTGTGGCAAACTAACAAGCAAAGACTCAAATAATACATGACGCTCCAAGTAAAACACATATCATGTAGTGAATAAAAATATAGTCCCGAGTATAGTTATCGATGGATGAAGACGAAAGAGGGGATGCCTTCCCAGGGCATCCCCAAGCTTAGGCTTTTGGTTGTCCTTGAATTTTACCTTGGGGTGCCTTGGGCATCCCCAAGCTTAGGCTCGTGCCACTCTTTGTTCCATAGTCCATCAAAGCAATACTCAAAACTTGAAAACTTCACAACACAAAACTTAGACAAAAATCTCGTGAGCTCCGTTAGTATAAGAAAACAAACCACCACTCAAAGGTACTGTAATAAACTAATTCTTTGTTTATATTGGTGTTAAACCTACTTTATTCCAACTTCTCTATGATTCATACTCCCCAATACTACTCATAGATTCATCAAAATAAGCGAACAACACATGAAAAACAGAATCTGTCAAAAACAGAACAGTCTGTAGTAATCTGTGACTTTCACATACTTCTGTAACTCCAAAAAATTGAAATAAATTGGTAAAGGTGAGGAATTTGTCTATTAATCATCTGCAAAAAGAATCAAGTAAATAGCACGCTCCAGTAAAATCTGGTGACTATTCTAGCGAGCGCTAACGATTCTGTTTTTCACAGCAAGATCATATAAACTTCACACAAGTCTTCCCAAAGGTTCTACTTGGCACAAACACTAATTAAAACATAAAACCATATCTAAATAGAAGCTAGATGCAATATTTATTCCTAAACAGAAGCAAAAACAAAAAAAATATAAGATTGAGTTCTCTCCCAACAAGTGCTATCGTTTTACGCCCCTAGCTAGGCACGATACAAGGATAGATCTACGTATTGCCATCTTTGGAAGGCAATCCATAAGTGGCTCTCATAATAGATTCATATGGTAATTTTATTTTATTTCTTGGAAAGTGTTCCATGCCTTTCCTTAACGGAAATTGGAATCTAATATTTCCTTCCTTCATATCAATAATTGCACCAATCGTTCTAAGGAAAGGTCTACCAAGAATAATAGGACATGAAGGATTGCAATCTATATCAAGAACAATGAAATATACGGGCACATAATTCCTATTGGCAACAATAAGAACATCATTAATCCTTCCCATAGGTTTCTTAATAGTGGAATCCGCAAGATGCAAATTAAAATAACAATCATCAAGCTCATGGAAACCTAGCAAATCACACAAAGTTTTTGGGATAGTGGAAACACTTGCACCCAAATCACACAAAGCAAAGCATTCATGATCTTTTATTTTAATTTTAATAGTAGGTTCCCACTCATCATAAAGCTTTCTAGGGATAGAAACTTCCAATTCAAGTTTTTCTTCATAAGATTGCATCAAAGCATCAACTATGTGTTTGGTAAAAGCTTTATTTTGACTATAAGCATGCGGAGAGTTTAGTACGGATTGCAACAAGGAAATACAATCAATCAAAGAGAAATTACCATAATTTAATCCCTTGAAATCCAAAGTAGTGGGTTCATCACTATGCAAAATTTTAATCTCTTCACTCCCACTTTTAACAATTTTAGCATCAAGATCTAAAAACTCCGAATCATGGGGACACCTTTTAATTAAAGTAGACTCATCTCCTATCCCATCTTTATCGAGTTTCATACTAGAAAACAAGGATCTAATAGGAGACACATCAATAACTTTCAGATCTTCATCTTTATTTTCATGATAACTAGAAGAACACGCTTTTATATAATTCTCTCTTTTAGCACGCATCCTAGCGGTTCTTTCTTTGCATTCATCAATGGAAATTCTCATGGCTTTGAGAGACTCATTGATATCATGCTTAGGTGGGATAGATCTAAGTTTCAAAGAATCAACATCAAGAGTAATTCTATCTAGACTTCTAGCCAAGTCATCAATCTTAAGCAATTTTTCTTCAAGCAAAGCATTGAAATTCTTTTGAGAATTCATAAACTCCTTAACACTAGTTTCAAATTCAGAAGGCATCTTTCCATAAGAGTTATTGTAGGAATTACCATAATTATTAGAGGAATTACTAGGAAAAGGCCTAGGATTAAAGTTTCCTCTATAAGCATTGTTACCAAAATTATTCCTACCAACAAAATTCACATCCAAAGATTCATTATTATTTTCAATCAACGTGGATAAAGGCATATCATTAGGATCAGAAGAAGCACTCTTAGCAGCAAATAAATTCATAAGTTCATCCATCTTTCCACTCAAAACACTAATCTCTTCAATATCATGTACTTTTTTACTAGTAGATCTTTCGGTGTGCCACTAAGAATAATTAACCATAATATTATCTAGGAGTTTGGTAGCTTCTCCTAAGGTAGTTTCCATGAAAGTGCCTCATGCGTCCGAATCTAAAAGATTTCTAGAAGCAAAATTCAAGCCAACATAAAAGTTTTGAATAATCATCCATAAGTTCAAACCATGTGTAGGGAAATTACGTATCATTAATTTCATTCTCTCCCAAGCTTGTGCAATATGCTCATGATCTAGTTGCTTAAAATTCATAATATCGTTTCTAAGAGAGATGATCTTAGCAGGAGGGAAATACTTAGAGATAAAAGCATCTTTGCACTTATTCCATGAATCAATACTATTTCTAGGCAAAGAGGAAAACCCAGTTTTAGCACGATCTCTAAGTGAAAGTGGAAATAACTTCAATTTAACAATATAATTATCCGTATCCCTCTTCTTTTGCATATCACACAAATCAACAAAGTTGTTTAGATGGGTCGCGGCATCTTCACTAGGAAGGCCGGAAAATTGATCTTTCATGACAAGATTCAACAGAGCAGCATTGATCTCACAAGATTCAACATCGGTAATAGGAGCAATCGGAGTGCTAATAAAATCATTATTGTTGGTATTGGAGAAGTCACACAATTTGGTATTGTTCTGAGCCATAGTGACAAGCAAGCAATCCAACACACAAGCAAACAAGAAGCAAGCGAACGGTAAACACACAACAAAAAGAAGGGCAAATAAAACGACCAGGGTGAAGAGGGGGAGAGGAAAACAGGAGGCAAATAAATGTAATGCGAAGGATAAGGTTTTGTGATAAGTACTTGGTATATGACTTTTGCATAAGCCTCCCCGGCAACGGCGCCAGAAATTCTTCTTGCTACTTCTCGAGCTTGCGTTGTATTCCCTCGAAGAGGAAAGGTTGATGCAGCACAATAGCGTAAGTATTTTCCTCAGTTTTTGAGAACCAAGGTATCAATCCAGTAGGAGACCACGCGCGAGTCCCTCGCACCTGCACAAACAAATAAGAACTTCGCAGCCAACACAATAAGGGGTTGTCAATCCCTTTACGGTCACTTACGAAAGTGAGATCTGATAGAGATGATAGTTTGATATTTTTGGTATTTTTGGTTATAAGAACAGAAAGTAAAAGCGGAAAAGTAAAGTAGATTGTAGATTGATATGTTGAGAATAGACCCCGGGGCCATAGGTTTCTCTAGTGGCTTCTCTCATGATAGCAGAATTCTACGGTGGGTGAACGAATTACTGTCGAGCAATTGATAGAAAAGTGAATAATTATGAGACTATCTAGGCATGATCATTATATATTGGCATCACGTCCGAGACAAGTAGACCGAAACGATTCTGCATCTACTACTATTACTCCACACATCGACCGCTATCCAGCATGCATCTAGAGTATTAAGTTCATAAGAACAGAGTAACGCCTTCAGCAAGATGACATGATGTAGATGGATAAACTCAAATAACATGATATAAACCCCATCTTTTATCCTCGATGGCAACAATACAATACATGCCTTGCTGCCCCTACTGTCACTGGGAAAGGACACCACAAATTTGAACCCAAAGCCAAGCACTTCTCCCATTGCAAGAACTATAGATCTAGTAGGCCAAACCAAACCAATAATTCGAAGAGACATGCAACGATATTATAATCATACATAAAGAGTTAGAAAAGAACCAAATATTTCTCATAGATAATCTTGATCATAAACCCACAATTCATCGGATCTCGACAAACACACCGCAAAAAGAGATTACATCGAATAGATCTCCTCGAAGACCAAGGAGAACTTGGTATTGAGATCCAAAGAGAGAGAAGAAGCCATCTAGATACTAGCTATGGACCCGAAGGTCTGTGGTAAACTACTCACAACTCATGGTGAGGCGATGATGATGATGTAGAAGCACTCCGTGGTAGACCCCCCCTCGAGCGGAGCTCCGGAACAGGCCCCAAGATGGGATCTCACAGGTACAGAAGGTTGCGGCGGTGGAACTAGTGTTTTGTATCCTCTTCTGATGGTTTCGGGGTACGTAGGTATATATAGGAGGAAGGAGGGCACCGGGAGCCAGACGTGGGGCCCACGAGGCAGGGGGTGCGCCCTATAGGGGGGGG
>LR738711.1:682018369-682068994 GCA_902687465.1 Secale cereale
GGGGGGGGGGGCGCCCACCCTCGTCGATGCCACGTGTGCCCTACTCCGTGGTTCTCAAGCTCCCGTGCGTATTTTGCTCCAAAAATATCTCTCCCGAAGTTTCATTCTGTTTGGACTCCGTTTGATATTTCTTTTCTGTAAAACCCTGAAATAGGCAAAAAAACAGCAATCTGGGCAGGGCCTTTGGGTTAATAGGTTAGTCCCAAAAATAACATAAAGTTTTTAACAAAGCCCATTAAACACCCAAAACATCATAAATAATACCATGGAACAATCAAAAATTATAGATACGTTGGAGACATATCATTGCCCTTGTGGTGGTCCGTGCTGCTACAGTGAGCGGTGGTCATCAGGCGTTGTGAGCAGTGGTGGCCCATTGTTGGTGATCCGGACGGCCGCGGTAGCGCCCCCAAGGATTTGAGGCAGGGGAACGACGCTTGGGGGCGGCACTGCTCTTGGATCTGGCGGTGGTTGCGAGTGTGGAGGACCCGCGCACATGTCCGGTGTGTGAAACACCGCCGCCGATGGATCATCCACCTGTGAATCTGGCGACAGAGCAGAGGACCCCGCCGGGGACGCGCCCTTGCGCATGTCGTCGACCTCTGCTTGTGTGAGGCCGATCTTCTTTGATATGTTCTTGAGCTCGTGCGTGACCTGATCTTTGAACGCGGCTTGCGCCTCCGCGCGCTTGTCAGCAAGCACTTTCTCCTCATCGAACTTGGAAAGCATCGTCTCCATGAGGGAGGTGAGATTCGCAGTTTGGTCGCCAATGGCGGCGAGGATCTGGCGAGTTTGGACGGTCGGCTTGGATGGAGCCGTGATTGGTGGCCGAAAATTGAACCGCGCACAGGATTTTGGGCGTCCTCCCGAAGAAGATGCACCTGATGCGGTGGATGTTACCGATTTCGCGAGCTACCTCAATACCGACAGAAAAATTGGGGCAGGAATCGCTGGGTCTGATGACCAATTCTGACGATCGAGCCCGTGAGGAATCGATTGCACAAGGGAAGAGAAGGGGAATCGGGGTGAGTAAGAGTACAGAGGGTTAGGTGAGGTAGGAGAAGGGAGGTGAGAATGTATCAGACGTTTCTTTTCCTGGTGTGTCCATCGAGGACGGAATCCTTAATATAGACACGCACCCACACTACACACGCACGACACGGCCACATGCGGCACAAGTCCTCTCTGGGCTCAGCCCAATACACACACGTACACCTCCTTCTCCTTTGTGGTACATTGCTACGCAGTAGTAGGTGTGACAACTCCCTTTCTGCGGACCTAGCCGATCCCCTAAAAACGTTAACGGAGTATAATTTTTACTCCAACTCCTTATTTCCCTCCAAAATTTCCCTAAATATACCCCATCATGTGGCGGTCGAGTAAAACTTCCTCTCGCCCTCACTGTCGCCAACGATGACCTTCGATCCGGCGAGGGATAGCCAACCAACACCCCCGCCCTCACCATCCCGGCCACCGGCGCCCGCTTTTCACCGCCGGTGCTGAAAAAGAGCTTGGGGATGACAAAGAACCACTGGGTCCAAGCTCTGCCTTCACCCGCGCCAATGGTGTTCTGGTGGTAACCGCGTCTCCGGCAATGCCACGCTGCCCTCCCGCCGCACCTACCGGAGGCAAACAGGCTCGAAAGCCGATGGCGGTGGCGCTCGATGAGGCGGCCGCCAAGAAGAAGATGAAGAAGACCGCGACGACGCATCGTCCTGCAACTCCTGCTGCCCCTACGACGACTACTCCGGCGCGAGTGGCGGGCACAACCGGCAACAAAAAATGCGGCCGCCAAGTTGAAAGGATCGATATGGTTGACTAGGGGGGGGGGTTGAATAGGCAACTAACAATTTTTAACTTCTCTTTATCAAATTAAGCTTAGCATCAAAATAGGCTGTCTAGATGTGCAACTAGGTGAGCAACCTATATGATGCAACAACAACAACAAGCACACAAGCAAGCAAGGGAAATAACACAATAAAGCTTGCACAAGTAAATGTAAGAGATAACCAAGAGTGAAGCCGGTGGAGACAAGGATGTGTTACCGAAGTTCCTTCCCTTTGAGGGGAAATACGTCTCCGTTAGAGCGGCGTGGAGGCACAATGCTCCCCAAGAAGCCACTAGGGCCACCATATTCTCCTCACGCCCTCACACAATGCGAGATGCCGGGATTCCACTATTGGTGCCCTTGAAGGCGGCGACCGAACCTTTACAAACAAGGTTGGGGCTATTTCCACAACTTAGTTGGAGACTCCCAACGACACCATGAGGCTTCACCACAATGGACTATGGCTCCAAGGTGACCTCAACCGTCTAGGGTGCTCAAACACCCAATAGTAACAAGATTCGCAAGAGATTAGTGGGGGGGAGGGTCAAATTTCTCTTGGTGGAAGTGTAGATCAGGGCCTTCTTAACCAATCCCTAGAAACTTAACAAGTTTGATTGGCTAGGGAGAGAGATCGGACGAAAATGGAGGTTTGAGCAACAATGGAGCTGAGGGAGCAAAGAGGTAAGTCTTCTTGAAGAAGAAGACCTCCTATTATAGTGGGGGAACAAATCCAACCGTTATCCCCACTTCAGCCACATAGAGCGGTAGTACAGCTCAGTGGAACGGTACTACCGCTGGTAGCAGTGGTACTACCGCGACCCCCAGCGGTACTACCGCGGAGGCTGAGAGCAGAGGCAAAAGAGGGAGAATGGAAGAGAGAGAGAGAGGGTTTGGGCGGTACTAGTAGCGGTGGTAGCCGCGGTACTACCGCTTGAGAGCGGTACTACCGCTGCTACTACTGCCGCACACCCTGACACGAGGAGAGACGCCCTCAAATCGAGGCGGTAGCTGTGCCGAACTAGGACGGTACTGCCGTCGATGCACCCGAGCGGTACTACCACTATAGGACAGCAGTACTGCCGCTTGAGGACCATTGGCGGTACTACCGCTCTGGCGGCGGTACTACCGCAAGCAGCTCACAATCTCTACTTCTGTCGAAATGATAAACTCCAAGGAGAGGAAAGGAGCTGGGGTGCAATAATAAAGTGTATGTGTTGATTCCACCCTAGCCTTCCCAATGCAGACCCCCTCTTGATAGTACGGTGTCTCCTACGACTCAAGTCCACCAGAACCGAAACGAAAGAGACCACACATCTTCACTTAAAGTTTTGAGGGGAAGGAATTGTCTCATGCCAATGAATGAATCTCTGAAATACTCAAAGCACACGATTAGTCCGCAAAAGCATTGTCATCAATCACCGAAACCACTTAGGAAGAGACATGCCCTAACAATCCCCCCCTTTTTGGTGGATTGATGACAACACGGGATTTGAACAAGGAAATGATAGAAGAATAAGCGAACCCCAAAGACTACAAAATATAGTCGCCCCCCTAGATGTGTGCACTTAATTAGAGGTGCCTTTGGAATGCAAAGTACACACATTAGGTGTTGGGAACGTAGCATGCAATTTTAAAAAATCCCTACACTCACGCAAGATCTATCTAGGAGATGCATAGCAACGAGACAGGGAGAGTGTGTCCACGTACCCTCGTAGACCGAAAGCGGAAGCGTTATGTTAACACGGTTGATGTAGTCTAACGTCTTCACGATCCAACCGATCCAAGTACCGAACGTACGACACCTCCGTGTTTAGCACACGTTCAGCTCGATGACGTCCCATGAGCTCTTGATCCAGCAGAGGATCGAGGGAGAGTTTCGTCAGCATGATGGCATGGTGACGGTGTTGGTGATGTGATTCGCGCAGGGCTTCACCTAAGCACCATGACAATATGATCTGAGGTGTAAACTGTGGAGGGGGGCACCGCACACGACTAAGAGAAACTTGTGTGTTCTAGGGTGCCCCCTACCTCCGTATATAAAGGAGGAGAGGAGGAGGCCGGCCGGCCCCTGTAGGGTGCGCCAAGAGAGAGGAGTCCTACTAGGACTCCAAGTCCTAGTAGGATTCCATTTGGTGGAAGGGGGGAGAAGGAAGGGAGAGGGAGAGGGAGAGGAAAGGGGGGCCGCGCCCCCTCCCCTAGTCCTATTCGGAATCCCCATGGGGGGGCGGCACCTCCTCGTGTCCTACCCTCTCTCCCCCCTAAGGACCATGTTGGCCCATTACTTCCCCGGGGGGTTCCGGTAACCCCTCCGGCACTCCATTTTTACCCGGTACCTCTCGGAACTGTTCCGATGTCCGAATAACATCGTACAATATATCATTCTTTATGTCTCAACCATTTCGAGACTCCTCATCATGTCCGTGATCTCATCCGGGACTCCGAACAACATTCGGTCACCAAAACACATAATTCATATAATACAAAATCGTCATCGAACATTAAGCGTGCGGACCCTACGGGTTCGAGGACTATGTAGACATGACCGAGACACTTCTATGGTCAATAATCAATAGCGGAACCTGGATGCTCATATTGGTTCCTACATATTCTACGAAGATCTTTATTGGTCAAACCGCATAACAACATACATTATTCCTTTTGTCATCGGTATGTTACTTGCTCGAGATTCGATGTCGGTATCATCATACCTAGTTCAATCTCATTACCGGCAAGTCTCTTTACTTGTTCCGTAATACATCATCTTGTGACCAACTCATTAGTAATTTGCTTGCAAGGCTTATTATGATGTGTATTACCGAGAGGGCCCAGAGATACCTCTCTGACACTCGGAGTGACAAATCCTATTCTCGATCTATGCCAACTCAACAAAACACCTTCGGAGACACCTGTAGATCATCTTTATAATCACCCAGGATGTTTGATAGCACACAAGGTGTTCCTCCGATATTCGGGAGTTGCATAATCTCATAGTCAGAGGAACATGTATACGTCATGAAGAAAGGAATAGCAATAAAACTAAACGATCATTGTGGCAAGCTAACGGATGGGTCATGTCGATCACATCATTCTTCTATTGATGTGATCCCGTTCATAAAATTACAACACATGTCTATGGTTAGGAAACTTAACCATCTTTGATTAACGAGCTAGTCTAGTAGAGGCATACTAGGGACACTCTGTTTTGTCTATGTATTCACACATGTATGTATCAAGTTTTCAGTTAATACAATTCTAGCATGAATAAAAGACACTCATCATGATATATAAGGAAATATAAATAACAACTTTATTATTGCCTCTAGGGCATATTTCCTTCAGTCTCCCACTTGCACTAGAGTCAATAATCTAAATTACATAGTAATGATTCTAACACCCATGGAGTCTTCGTGCTGATCATGTTTTGCTCGTGGAAGAGGCTTAGTCAACGGGTCTGCAATATTCAGATACGTATGTATTTTGCAAATCTCTATGTCTCCCTCCTTGACTTGATCACGGATAGAGTTGAACCGTCTCTTGATCTGCTTAGTTCTGTTGTGAAACCTGGATTCCTTCGCCAAGGCTATTGCTCCAGTGTTGTCACAAAATATTTTCATTGGACCCGATGCACTAGGTATTACACCTAGATCGGATATGAACTCCTTCATCCAGACTCCTTCATTTGCTGCTTCCGAAGCAACTATGTACTCCGCTTCACACGTAGATCCCCCCACGACGCTCTACTTGGAACTGCACCAACTGACAGCTCCACCGTTCAACAAAAATACGTATCTGGTTTGTGACTTAGAGTCATCCGGATCAGTGTCAAAGCTTGCATCGACGTAACTGTTTACGATGAGCTATTTATCACCTCCATAAACGAGAAACATATCCTTCGTCCGTTTAAGGTACTTCAGGATGTTCTTGACCGCTGTCCAGTGATCCGCTCCTGGATTACTTCGGTACCTCCCTGTTAGACTTATAGCAAGGCAGACTTCAGGTCTGGTACACAACATTGCATACATGATAGAACCTATGGCTGAAGCATAGGGAATGACTTTCATTTTCTCTTTATCTTCTGCAGTGATCGGGCATTCAGTCTGACTCAACTTCACACCTTGTAACATAGGCAATAACCCTTTCTTTGACTGATCCATTTTGAACTTCTTCAAAACTTTATCAAGGTATGTGCTTTGTGAAAGTACAATTAAGCGTCTTGACCTATCTTTATAGATCTTGATGCCCAATATATAAGCAGCTTCACCGAGGTCTTTCATTGAATAATTCTTATTCAGGTATCCTTTTATGCTCTCCAGAAATTGTACATCATTTCCAATCAACAATTTGTCATCCACATATAATATCAGAAATGCTACAGATCTCCCACTCACTTTCTTGTAAATACAGGCTTCTCCAAAAGTTTGTATAAAACCATATGCTTTGATCACCTCATCAAAGCGTATATTCCAACTCCGAGATGCTTGCACCAGTCCATATATGGATTGTTGGAGCTTGCACACTTTGTTAGCACCTTTAGGATCGACAAAACCTTCTGGTTGCATCATATACAACTCTTCTTTGAGAAATTCATTAAGGAATGCAATTTTGACATCCATTTGCCACATTTCATAATCATAAAATGCGGCAATTGCTAACATGGTTCGGTCAGACTTAAGCATCGCTACGGGTGAGAAAGTCTC
Organism: Secale cereale; assembly: GCA_902687465.1. Taxonomy (NCBI): domain Eukaryota; kingdom Viridiplantae; phylum Streptophyta; class Magnoliopsida; order Poales; family Poaceae; genus Secale; species Secale cereale. The sequence goes on from LR738711.1 coordinate 682,024,895, forward strand.
ATCGTAGTCAACTCCTTGAACTTGTCGAAAACCTTTCCCAACAAGTCAAGCTTTGTAGACAATAACATTACCATCGACGTCAGTCTTCTTCTTAAAAATCCATTTATTTTCAATGGCTTGCCAATCATCGGGCAAGTCAACCAAAGTCCACACTTTGTTCTCATACATGGATCCCATCTCAGATTTCATGGCCTCAATGCATTTTGCGGAATCTGGGCTCATCATCGCTTCCTCATAGTCCATAGATTCGTCATGGTCTAGTAACATGACTTCCAGAATAGGATTACCATACCACTTTGGAGTAGAACGTACTCTGGTTGGCCTACGAGGTTCGGTAGTAACTTGATCTGAAGTTTCATGATCATCATCATTAGCTTCCTCACTAATTGGTGTAGGAATCACTGGAACTGATTTCTGTGATGAACAACTTCCCAATTCGGGAGAAGGTACAATTGCCTCATCAAGGTCTACTTTCCTCCCACTCACTTCTTTAGAGAGAAACTCCTTCTCTAGAAAGGATCCATTCTTAGCAACGAATATCTTGCCTTCGGATCTGTGATAGAAGGTGTACCCAACAGTTTCCTTTGGGTATCCTATGAAGACACATTTCTTCGATTTGGGTTCGAGCTTATCAGGTTGAAGCTTTTTCACATAAGCATCGCAGCCCCAAACTTTAAGAAACGACAACTTGGGTTTCTTGCCAAACCACAATTCATAAGGTGTCGTCTTAACGGATTTAGATGGTGCCCTATTTAATGTGAATGCAGCTGTCTCTAAAGCATAACACCAAAATGATAGTGGTAAATCGGTAAGAGACATCATAGATCGTACCATATCTAATAAAGCACGATTACGATGTTCGGACACACCATTACGCTGTGGTGTTCCAGGTGGCGTGAGTTGCAAAACTATTCCACATTGTTTCAAACAAAGACCAAACTCGTAACTCAAATATTCGCCTCTGTCATCAGATCGTAGAAACTTTATTTTCTTGTTACGATGATTCCCTACTTCACTATGAAATCATTTGAAATTTTGAAATGTTTCAGACTTATGTTTCATTAAGTAGATATACCCATATCTGCTCAAATCATTTGTGAAGGTCAGAAAATAATGATACCCTCTACGAGCCTCAACACTCATCGGACCGCATACAGCAGTATGTATTATTTCCAGTAAGTCAGTTGCTCGCTCCATTGTTCCGAAGAACGGAGTCTTAGTCATCTTGCCCATGAGGCATGGTTCGCAAGCACCAAGTGATTCATAATCAAGTGATTCCAAAATCCCATCAGCATGGAGTTTCTTCATGCGCTTTACACCAATATGACCAAAATGGCAGTGCCACAAATAAGTTGCATTATCATTATCAACTTTGCATCTTTTGGCTTCAATATTATGAATATGTGTATCACTATGATGGAGATTCAACAAAAATAGACCACTTATCAAGGGTGCATGACCATAAAAGATATTACTCATATAAATAGAACAACCATTATTCTCTGATTTAAATGAATAACCGTCTCGCAACAAACAAGATCCAGATATAATGTTCATGCTCAACGCTGGCACCAAATAACAATTATTTAGGTCTAAAACTAATCCCGAAGGTAGATGTAGAGGTAACGTGCTGACGATGATCACATCGACTTTGGAACCATTTCCTACGCGCATCGTCACCTCGTCCTTAGCCAATCTTCGTTTAATCCGTAGTCCCTGTTTCGAGTTACAAATATTAGCAACCGAACTGGTATCAAATACCCAGGTACTACTACGAGCATTAGTAAGGTACACATCAGTAACATGTATATCACATATACCTTTGTTCACCTTGCCATCCTTCTTATCCGCCAAATACTTGGGGCAGTTCCGCTTCCAGTGACCAGTCCCTTTGCAGTAGAAGCACTCAGTTTCAGGCTTGGCTCCAGACTTGGGTATCTTCCCGGGAGTAGCAACTGGCTTGCTATTCTTCTTGAAGTTCCCTTTGTTCCTCTTGCCCTTTTTCTTGAAACTAGTGGTCTTGTTAACCATTAACACTTGATGCTCCTTCTTTATTTCTACCTCCGCAGCTTTGAGCATAGCGAAGAGCTCGGGAATTGTCTTTTGCATCTCTTGCATATTATAGTTCATCATGAAGCCTTTATAGCTTGGTGGCAGTGATTGAAGAACTCTGTCAACAACACTATCATCATCAACTTTAACTCCAAGCTAAGTCATGTGATTGTGGTACCCAGATATTCTGAGTATGTGTTCACTGACAGAACTATTCTCCTCCATCTTGCAGCTATAGAACTTGTTGGAGACTTCATATATCTCAACTCTGGCATTTGCTTGAAATATTAACTTCAACTCTTGGAACATCTCATATGCTCCATGACGTTCAAAACATCTTTGAAGTCCCGATTCTAAGCCATAAAGCATGGCACACTGAACTATTGAGTAGTCATTAGACCGCGTCTGCCAGACTTTCAAAGCGTCCACATTAGGGAGAGGGGGCTTGTCACCTAGCGGTGCTTCAAGGACATAATTCTTCTGTGCAGCAATGAGGATAATCCTCAAGTTACGGACCCAGTCCGTGTAGTTGCTACCATCATCTTTCAACTTAGATTTCTCCAGGAATGCATTAAAATTCAAGGGAACAGTAGCACGGGCCATTGATCTACAACAACATAGATATGCAAAGAACTATCAGGACTAAGTTCATGATAAATTAAGTTCAATTAATCATATTACTAAAGAACTCCCACTTAGATAGACATCCCTCTAGTCATCTAAATGATCACGTGATCCAAATCAACTAAACCATGTCCGATCATCACGTGAGATGGAGTAGTTTTCAATGGTGAACATCTTATGTTGATCATATCTACTATATGATTCACGCTCGACCTTTTGATGTCTAGTGTTCAGAGGCCATGTCTGTACATGCTAGGCTCGTCAAGTTTAACCCGAGTATTCTGCATGTGCAAAACTGTCTTACACTCGTTGTATGTGAACGTAGAGCTTACCACACCCGATCATCACGTGGTGTCTCGGCACGACGAACTGTAGCAACGGTGCATACTCAGGGAGAACACTTGTACCTTGAAATTTTGTAAGGGATCATCTTATAATGCTACCGTCGTATCTAAGCAAAATAAGATGCATAAAAAGATAAAATCACATGCAATCAAAATATGTGACATGATATGGCCATCATCATCTTGTGGTTTTGATATCCATCTCCAAAGCATCGTCATGATCTCCATGGTCACCGGCTTGACACCATGATCTTCATCGTAGCGCCGTGGTCGTCTTGCCAACTATTGCTTCTACTACAATCGCTAACTCATAGTTATAAAGTAAAGCAATTACATGGCGTTCACAATTCATACAATAAAGAGACAACCATAAGGCTCCTGCCGGTTGCCGATAATTTACAAAACATGATCATCTCATATAATTATCGTATAACTCATCACGTCTTGACCATATCACATCACAACATGCCCTGCAAAAACAAGCTAGACGTCCTCTACTTTGTTGTTGCAGGTTTTACGTGGCTGCTACGGGCTTCTAGTAAGAACCATTCTTACCTACGCATCAAAACCACAACGATTTTTTGTCAACTGTGTTGTTTTAACCTTCAACAAGGACCGGCCGTAGTCACACTTGATTCAACTAAAGTTGGAGAAACAGACACTCGCCAGCCACCTGTGTGCAAAGCACGTCGGTAGAACCAGTCTCATGAACGCGGTCATGTAATGTCGGTCCGGGCCGCTTCATCCAACAATACCGCCGAATCAACGTAAGACATTGGTGGTAGGCAGTATGACTATTATCGCCCACAACTCTTTGTGCTCTACTCGTGTATATCATCTACGCATAGACCTGGCTCTGATACCACTGTTGGGAACATAGCATGCAATTAAAAAAAATTCCTACGCTCATGCAAGATCTATCTAGGAGATGCATCGCAATGAGATGGGGAGAGTGTGTCCATGTACCCTCGTAGACCGAAAGCGGAAGCATTATGTTAACGCGGTTGATGTAGTCGAACGTCTTCACGATCCAACCGATCCAAGTACTGAACGTACAACACCTCAGTGTTCAGCACACGTTCAGCTCGATGATGTCCCACGAGCTCTTGATCCAGCAGAGGCTCGAGGGAGAGTTCCGTCAGCACGACGGCGTGGTGACGGTGTTGGTGATGTGATCCGCGCAGGGCTTCACCTAAGCACCACGACAATATGATCTGAGGTGTAAACTATGGAGGGGGGCACCACACACAGCTAAGAGAAACTAGTGTGTTCTTGGGTGCCCCCTGCCTCCGTATATAAAGGAGGAGAGGAGGAGGCCGGCTGGCCCCTGTAGGGCGCACCAATAGAGAGGAGTCCTACTGGGACTCCAAGTCCTAGTAGGATTCCACTTGGTGGAAGGGGGAAGAAGGAAGGGAGAGGGAGAGCAAGAGAAAAAAGGGGCTGCGCCCCTTCCCCTATGTTGGGGAACGTAGGAATTTCAAAAAAAATCCTATGCACACGCAAGATCATGGTGATGCATAGCAACGAGATGGGAGAGTGTGTCTACGTACCATCGTAGACCGAAAGCGGAAGCGTTTATCAACGCGGTTGATGTAGTCGTACACCTTCATGATCCGTCCCGATCTAGCACCGAACGTATGGCACCTCCGCGTTCAGCACACGTTCAGCTCGATGACGTCCTCGCCTTCTTGATCCAGCAAGACGGGCGAAGTAGTAGATGAGTTCTGGCAGCAAGACGGTGTGGTGACGGTTGGTGATGTAGAGCAATCTTCGCAGGGCTTCGCCAAGCACTACAGAAACTAGACGGAGGATAAACTAGAGGGTCGGGATTGCCAGCACATGGCTTGGTGTATATTGATGTGTCTTGGGTGCTAGCACTACCCCTCTAGTTATATGTTGAGCCTTGGGGTCGAAACTTGGAGTAAAAGCCTCCACAAAGTCTGTTTCACCCGAAAGGCAAGAGTCCTTCTCAGACTCCAGGGCCAGACGCCAGGGTTCCCAGGGTCTGGACCCAGACATCAGGGACCCTGGCGTCTGGCCCCTGGACTCCGCAAAACTTCCTTTTTCTCTTTCGAAAAACCTTGTGGGCTTTCCCCTTTGGCCCAAATAAAGTGTTCTTGTACCCAAACATTTCGGGAAACATCCGGAATCCCTTTCGGTGAATTCCGGAACCCTTTCGGAGGTCAAACACTATTATCCCATATATAAATCTTTATCTTCAAACCATTACGGAGTTCCTCATCATGTCCGTGATCACATCCGGGACTCCGATTAACAATGTTATCAGCTATCCTATTACAAGGCATAGCAAGCCTGACGGATTAAAGATTGTGTGATAAATGAGACTGCAACTACAACAATAAATTATGAGTTATGCTCCTTCCTGCTGAGACGGCTGGGCGCCAACTTGATCCGGAGTCTCCTCTTCATATTGAAGCGGCTGGAAGTCCGGAACACACCAGTCGATCTTCGTTAAGGCACGGAAGTACATCTCTTCATTGATGAGTTCAGAAGGTTCGATATCTGGAGCGAAGGTATGAGGGCGCACTGGTGGGATTAAATTGACGGTATCATAAACCGGCCGCTCCACCCGCTCGTTCTGCAAGTCGTACCCCGGATGATACCTGGATAAATCGGATTCGGCTGCAAGCTTGCCGGCGAGTGGACGCATCCCTTCGTCAAGGCATGGAGGTCCTTTGCAGTAAAAGTTGATCCGTCTTCTTTAGTGTCAGGAAACCCACTCAAGGCTTCTTCCGGATCAAGATCCGGGACCCAGGCTTTAGCCCTGGTAAGTGCCATGAGGGCACCGGCTCGAGCAGCAGATTTCTTAACTTCCTCCAAACGCAATGGCAAAACAGACAGTTTTTCTAACGTGCCTTGGATGGTAGTGGGCGCCGGTTTCTTGAATGATGTTGCACTTATGATCCTCTGAGCGCCGGAATACAGCTGCTCGACCAAAGTGTAACATGCCTTAAGTTTCTTCCGTAAGTCATCCCCAAGATGGGTGACACGGCGCCCTGCATATGAGTAACACAATTAAACCGGCACAGATGGAAGATTACAAGGATAAAGCAGGAGTACAGATTATACTTACCGAAGATTGCAGAAGTCATTAACTCAATTTGCCGCTTTAAACCGGTTAACTCTTCAGTAACCGGATTAAGCGCTTCCTCAGCATCTTTGGCCCTTTTCTCCAGCTCTTTCTTCTGAACCTCAAAGGCGGTCCGCTCTTCTTCAAAGAATTTCTTCAGCTCTTCAGCGGTCTTTAAACTCACCTTCAAGTCTTTCTTGGCTTTAGCAGCGGCAGCTTCCGTTTCAGCAAGCCTGTTCCGGAGTTCACTGACTTCTTCAGCCCTCCGGTTTAAATCAGCCTGCAAAGAAAATCAAGTGATAAGAAGCAATTCAAAGACAAAAGTCTCAAGCACACAAGCAAGTTGTCTACTTGACACTTGGGGGCTAATGGGCAATTGAAGAGTTAAACAGTAATGATTCAAAGACAAAGTCTCAAGCACACAAACAAGTTGTCTACTTGACACTTGGGGGCTAATGGATAATTGAACTATCAAAGGAAAAGTCAAGCAAGTCCCAGTCACATAAACCGAGTTATGTCCCTGGCACTTGGGGGCTAATGCAAGACCATTCGATTCATCAAAAAGTACCGGTTCACCTTCTCAATATAAGCTAAACCGGAACTTGGGGGCTGATACGGTATAGACAGAAGTGCATTGAAAATCAAAAGAAGAGGCAAAGGATTACCTCATACTTGTCTTTCATCATATTAATCAGACCTGCCTCATAGTCCCGACCTGTGTGGAGCCGGTTCAAGTACCCGGAATAGAGTTCCTGGGCACTCATCTCACCAAAGCTGGACAGTTCGGTACTCCATTTACCCTTTTCCTTGTGCAGCTTCTCCGCTTTAGCCGTATGTTTGGCTAAGACAGTGGGCTCAGCAGGAGCGGTGTAAGCGGTATGAGTTATCTCCACATCCGGAGAAGCAGTAGCTGGTGGTGGGGTTGCGGTACGAATCGGACTGGCTGGAGCCGGATTGGGCTGAGGAGTATTGGCCCGGGCAGGACTGGACGGTTCAAGAACGTCTTCAACATTTGGATTCTCTGGCATAGTTGTGTGGTCTGCAGGGGCAGGATCTTCAAGGGGAATTGTACGTTCGCCTTCAAGAGGGACAGTTGAGTCCGGGTTAGCTGACGGATCATCAACAACAGTCTGAACAGTTGGTTGGTTGGCCTTTGGTTTTTTACTAGGCTTTGGCTTGCTGAAGAAAGTTGGAGAAGTAAGTTAGAACTGTAAGACAAAGGTGCAATCATAAACCGGATAAATTTAAAAGACTTACCCTGGGACAGTTTTCAGGGGTGGAAGCTGAGTTGCAGTTGATTCACCGGAAGAGGATAACGGAGTCTCCTGATAATCAGGGTCAGACGGTTTAAGAGGTTTTCGTATAAGCCCGGCCTTGGGATGAAGGAGGGTTGGAGAGAGTATAACCTCAGAGCGGCGCCTCCGAGACGGAGTAAGGGAAATTCCGGATGATTCCACTGCAAGACCGCTGTGGCGAGTGGTCCGGCGAAGAGCTTCATGTTGTTGTTTCTTCAAAAGAAAATTAGGATCCAATTGAGCATAAGGATGAGAAAACTGATATTTCCGGACTGTCCGACGACTTTTTTGTGGAAGCGGTTCTGAATCGGAAGAAAGGATAGTTACCTCAACTTCGGCCGGTTTATCTCCTTCCGCCAACTCCTGTGAAAAGTTATCATTAGATACAGATATGAGTAAAAGCAAATAAGTTAAAGCCGGATCAATTCATACCTCAGAGTCCGGATCGTCATCCTCAGCTTGAGAACTAGAGCCGCCAGCTGCTTTTCTCTTCTTACTAACAAAGGTTTTCCGACGGGTTTGTTTTCCGGGTTTCTCCTGAGGCTTTCTTTTCCAGAAAGGATCCTCGGCCTATTCAGACAGAAAAGAGACAGTTAGAAGACGGTTTATATAAACGGATTAAAAATATATATAAGAAAGCAAGGCTTACTGCAGGCAGCTTGTTTTTCTTGTAATACGGAGCCAATCCGATTTTGCTGCAATCCTCTAAGGAGACGTTGAGCATCTTCTTAGCCGATTCAATGACCTCCGATTCAGAAAGCTTATGTAATGCCCAGGATGGAACTATACCTCCTACGTGTCGAGGCACGACTTAAAGGCATAAGTCCATCCTAGAATGATCTCAAGTTTGGTAATCTTTGCACATCTCATGTAAAAGAGGGGAATTATAAACATAAAATAGTTGGCTTACACTCGCCACGTCACACAAATACAGTACATGTCTCAAACATCATACATTAAGAATATCTGAAAGCACATTTGCTCCCTGGGTGGTTTTGGTAATTAATGACAACATACTTTGTGGTTGGACTAATGCCTTTATCAAGTATGTTTCAGGAAATTCAATCACATTGGCTATGGCAATGACTGAAGAAGTGGACCCCTCAAATGCTAAGGCAAGCATTGGCAAAAGCTCAAGACTCCATTTTTGGTTTAGTGATCCAAGATCACATTGAGTCCATAGGAAAAGCCAATACTATTAAAAGGGGATGAGGTTGTGTTGATGATCTGGTTGCTCAAGTGCTTAGTGATATATCTCCTTCAACTATCAGCAACTTTCACTTCTATACACACTCATAAGTAATCTCGGACAAACCGATTCTTCCAACTCAGTCCCACCGAGATGAACCACTTCAGCCATATTCCAAACCCTAGAAAAATCGGTCATTCCGAGTTTGAGATCGGTCTCACCGAAACTGGACTGCCAACCTTCTGTAACCGTTTGACATCATTTCGGAATATCCGAGATTGCATTATCGGTCTCACCGAAATTGGCCAGCTTCTGTCTTGGCTCAAATCGGTCTCACCGAGATTGCATTTTCGGTCTCACCGAAATTGGCATGTTCCTGTCTTTTCTCAAATCGGTCTAACCGAGTTTTCTTTCTCGGTCCCACCGAAAACTTCAACGTTCATATCATTTGCACTTTCGGACACACCGAGATGGTATTTTCGGTCCCACCGAAAACCCCAACGTTCACTATATTTGAACTTTCGGTCTGACCGAGTTTCAACTTCGGTCTCACCGAGATTGCTCAATTATGTGTGTAACGGTTGGATTTTGTGTGGAGGCTATATATACCCCTCCACCCCCTCTTCATTCGTAGAGAGAGCCATCAGAAAGTACTACCACTCCTACCATACACTTTCTGAGAAGAGAACCACCTACCCTTGTGTTGAGATCAAGTCATTCCATTCCTACCATATGAAACTTGATTTCTAGCCTTCCCAAGTTGCTTTCCACTCAATCCTTTCTTCCACCACAGCCATATCAGTGAGGAGAGTTGAGTGTTGGGGAGATTATCATTTGAAGCACAAGAGCAAGGAGTTCATCATCATCAACCACATCTATTACCTTTTGGAGGGTGGTGCCTCCTAGATTGGTTAGGTGTCGCTTGGGAGCCTCCGTCATCGAGATGTGGAGTTGAACCAAGAAGTTTGTAAGGGCAAGGAGATCGCCTACTTCGTGAAGATCTACCCCGAGTAAGGCTAGCCCTCCGTGGGCGTAGGCCATGATGGAATAGACAAGGTTGCTTCTTCGTGGACCCTTCGTGGGTGGAGCCCTCCGTGGACTCGCGCAGCCGTTACCCTCCGTGGGTTGAAGTCTCCATCAACGTGGATGTACGATAGCACCTCCTATCGGAACCACGGGAAAAATCCTTGCGTCTCCAAATTGCGTTTGATCTTCTCCACTTCTCTTTACTACTTGTGCAATTTACTTTCCGCTGCCCATACTCTAGAATTGCATGTGTAGTGTGCTACTTGACTTGTGTGCTATGCAAAAACTGTCAAAATCTGTCCTTGATAAAAGACAGAATTTTTATCTTGTCGAGTAGTCTAATCACCCCCCTCTAGACACTCTCACCTTCTTCGATCCTACAATTGGTATCAGAGCATTGGTCTCCATTGCTTTGGTTTACACACCATTGGAGGAAGATGGACGTGTCTACGTTTGGGAGTATTAGCCATAGAGTGCCTATTCTTAATGGAGAGTCTTATAACTCTTGGAGGTTTGAAATGCTTAGTATCTTTAAGAAGTACAATTTGTGCAAATATATTGAGAACCCCTATGTGCCTCCTTTTGATCCCTTGCACCCTACCATGGATGAAGAGCTTGATTTGCTTTGTAACCTTAGAACTGTAAATCTTATCATTAGAGGGTTACCCGATGATTTGCTTAAGCTTGTTACAAACTTTGAGTGTGCCTATGCTATGTGGAAGTTCTTGGAAGAACTTTATCCGGACTACTCTATGAGAGGTCTTGATAAAATTCTATACAAGACTATTGAATTTGATAAGATGCACCCCAATGATCCCAACTTTGATAAATGCTTCTTTGAGCTTCGTGATCTTATGAAAAAGAAGGGTGATCCCGCTCTTATCAATGTTTTAATTAGAAATGCTCTTGCATTGCATTCCGAAGATTATTGTCACATTGACAAAACTAATGCAAGTACTTATCAAATTGACCTAGGTGTTGATGATGAACAATCTATGGGTCAATATGATGATGAGCATGAGCATGATGATGATTACTTCGATTCGGACGCCAAGCTAGACAAGGTCATGAAGAGTCTCAATCTTATGGCAAATCTGAGAGACTACATGTCCGGCGGAAAAGAGTGGATTCTTGATAGTGGATGCACCGATCACATGACCGGAGACAAAGACATGTTTCGAGAGCTTGCAAAGAACGATGGTCCACGCAAGTATGTGATTTTTGGAGACAACTCCAAGGGTAAGGTACTTGGCCTTGGTAAGGTGGCCATATCTCATGATAGCTCTATTCAAAATGTCATGCTTGTAGAATCTCTTGGATACAATTTACTTTCCGTGTCTAGATTAGCTGACTTTGGATTCAATGTGCTATTCACCAAAGTAGATTGCCAAGTCTTTCGTCGTGACAATCAAAACATGACATTTACCGGTATCCGTAGAGGTGATCTATATATTGTTGATTTCACTAAGAAAGCCCAACCTAGAGCTTGTTTCATTGCTAAATCTTCTAAAGGTTGGTTGTGGCATAGAAGGCTAGGACATGTTGGTATGCGTAATCTAGACAAGGTGATCAAAGGTGATCATATTCTTGGTGTTAAAGATGTTTTCTTTGACAAAGATAGACTTTGTAGTGCTTGTCAAGCAGGAAAACAAGTTGGTGGAAGTCATCCCGTGAAAAACATCATGACCACAAGGAGACCGCTTGAGCTTCTTCATATGGATCTCTTCGGTCCCAATGCTTACAAAAGCCTTGGTGGTAACTCCTTTGGTCTAGTTATAGTTGATGATTATTCCAGATTTACGTGGGTATTTTTCCTTGATGATAAATCGCAGGTTCAGAGAATCTTCAAGACCTTTGCCAAAAAGGCCCAAAATCAATTTGAGGTGAAGATCAAGAAAGTTCGGAGTGACAATGGAACGGAGTTCAAGAACGCCAATGTAGACTCTTTTCTCGATGAGGAAGGGATTCTACATGAGTTCTCGGCTACGTACACTCCTCAACAAAATGGAGTTGTTGAGAGGAAGAACCGAACGCTCATAGAGATGGCGAGAACGATGCTTGATGAATACAAGACACCGAAGCATTTTTGGGGAGAAGCGGTCGAGACAGCTTGTCATGCTATCAACAGACTTTATCTTCATAAGCTTCTCGGCAAGACATCATACGAGCTCCTCACCGGTAACAAACCCCAAGTGGGATACTTTCGTGTCTTTGGTTCAAAATGCTATATCCTTGATAAGCACCGTCGGTCTAAATTTGCTCCTAAATCTCATGAAGGCTTTCTTCTTGGTTATGGATCAAACTCCCACACCTACCGTGTCTACAATAATTTCACCCGAAAGGTTGAAGAGACGGTAGATGTGAAGTTTGATGAATCTAATGGCTCGCAAGTAGAGCAAATGCCTATTGATGTAGGAGACAAGGACCCATCGGAAGCTATCCAAGATTTATCTATTGGAAAGATCCGTCCCATGGAAGTGAAGGAGAGTACCTCATCTACATATGTGGAGCCACCTACCTCACGGCGAGATGAACCTCAAGGCAACATGGAGGCCTCCACAAGTGGAACTCACCAAGATGAGGAAGTGCAACAAGAAGATCCACCACAACCTCCTTCTCCACCGCCTCAAGACAACACCAACAACAATGAAGAAGAAGAAGAGGAAGAAGAAGATGATGAGGAAGCTCAGCTACAACATCAACAAAAGCTATCCCGAGTTCGAGCAAGAGTCAAGAAGAATCATCCCGTGGAACAAATGATGAATGACATCAACTCCGGGAGAATTACTCGCTCTAAAACTCGCTTAGCTAACTTTTGTGAGCATTACTCATTTATCTCTAGTATTGAACCTATGAAGGTAGAAGAAGCACTTGAAGACCCGGATTGGGTGAATGCTATGCACGAAGAACTACACAACTTCGAGAGGAACAAGGTGTGGACTTTGGTAGAGAAGCCCAAGGATGATCAAAACATCATTGGAACCAAATGGGTGTTTCGGAACAAGCAAGATGAAGATGGACAAGTCATCCGCAACAAGGCTCGTCTCGTAGCTCAAGGTTACACACAAGTCGAAGGTATGGACTATGGTGAGACCTATGCTCCCGTTGCTAGACTTGAGTCCATTCGCATTCTTCTTGCTTATGCCAATCACCATGATATTACTCTCTATCAAATGGATATCAAAAGTGCTTTCCTAAATGGTGAAATTGAGGAGGAAGTATTTGTGAAACAACCTCCCGGATTTGTGAACCCCAAAAAGCCTAATCATGTTTACAAGTTGCATAAAGCTCTTTATGGTCTTAAACAAGCTCCTAGAGCTTGGTACAAATGCTTAACTAGCTTTCTTCTTGAAAAAGGCTTTGAGATTGGAAAGATAGACTCAACGCTGTTCACGAAAAGGGTTAATGGTGAACTATTTGTGTGCCAAATATATGTTGATGATATTATCTTTGGTTCAACTAACCCCCATTTTAGCAAGAAGTTTGGACAGCTCATGTCAGAGAAGTATGAGATGTCCATGATGAGTGAACTCAAATTCTTCCTTGGGTTGCAAATCAAGCAATCTAAGGAGGGTACTTTTGTCTCACAAACAAAGTACACCAAGGATCTCTTCAAGAAGTTCAACATGCAAGAAAGCAAAGGTATGAGTACCCCCATGCCTACAAGTGGACACAATGACTTGACAAAAGATGGAGAACCCGTTGATCAAAGAGTTTACCGTTCTATGATTGGTTCTCTACTATATCTTTGTGCTTCTCGTCCTGACATAATGTTGAGTGTATGCATGTGTGCGCGATATCAAGCAACCCCTAAAGAATGTCATCTTAAAGCTGTTAAAAGGATAGTGAGATACTTGATACACACACCAAACTTTGGCATTTGGTATCCTAAGAGAGCCTCTTTCGACCTTGTTGGCTATTCCGACTCGGACTATGCCGGTGACAAGGTTGATAGAAAGTCAACTTCGGGTACGTGTCAATTCCTTGGTCGATCCCTTGTATCTTGGTCCTCCAAGAAACAAAATTCGGTATCATTATCCACTGCCGAAGCAGAATATATTGCTGCTGGTTCGTGTTGTGCTCAATTACTATGGATGACACAAACGCTTAAGGATTATGGGATACATGTGAGACATGTTCCCTTGCTTTGTGACAATGAGAGTGCTATTAAAATTGGACACAATCCAGTGCAACATTCTCGAACAAAGCATATTGAAGTTCGTCATCATTTTATTCGTGATCATATTGCCAAGGGTGACATTAATCTTAAGCATGTTCGTACTGACAAACAACTTGCTGATATCTTTACAAAACCTCTTGATGAGAAGGTGTTTTGTCGCTTAAGGAGTGAGTTGAACATCATTGATGCTTCAAACTTGGAGTAAGAACTCCATTGATGCATGCAAGGCATGAGCCCTCTTGACTAATCCTTGATATTTCTCTTATGATGATGATCATATGTCTTGGACACATTTGCCTCCTTGTATTGCATCTAACTCCTTGCAGGTACTTGGATGATCTACATTCCACAAGATTACCACACACTCAAATCATGAGTAATCTTGTCATTGACCAAGTATCTAGCCCTTTGGGATGTTGAGTTCAAGGAACAAAATTCCACATATCCTTTTTGACATCTTATACATCTAGTATTTCACTCTTGTCATCTTGGATATCCTCGAGTATTTCCTTGCTTGCCTAACCCATGTAGGAAGATGAACTACACAAGTAGAAATGGCGCTCCAACTTCACATTCAATGAGCGTCTACATCAAGCTTACCTACATGAGTAAAGCAACAACAAGCCCAAGGTATGTTCACATCTTTAAGGAGCTTTGATCAAAGTCATGAGTACAAGCAGCTTCATAAGATGTGATCACATCAAATGCTTAATCGGAAAAATGGCAACCCCATTTTGAGCTTAATGATGAGTATGACCTATGATCAAATGTCCTCATTTGACTCCTAAGTCAATATACTCAAACATAGGTGACTTTGTCGCCGACCTTTATCTAGATGAAGTACATATGCTTTTGGAGTCTTTCTGTTTTCTCTTATGTTCTCTCATTGAGTTTTCTTTATACACAAAAAAAAAAACTTCATCTAGGAATCTTTTTCATTTTTTTTATTTATTTCTTTTGTCTTTGTGAATATCCTTCTGGCTCTGATAAATTTCCTTGAAAATCTTTCACAAATTCATTGCAAATCCTTTGAAACATTCCTCGCAAAGTGAGCTAAATTATCTCTGTATTTCCTTGGAATTAAACTCGGCGTCACCGATTTATTCAATTCTGTGTCACCGATTTATCTTCCAGGACATCAACTTCTGCAGCTCCACTCAATGTTTCTCTATGCATGTTCTTATTTGCCCTGTTGTGATTCTTAAGGATCCCACTTCTTTCTTTCCATCTTTCCTAACTTTCCTAGTTTGCTGTCCTTTTCGGCACTTGATGTCAAAGGGGGAGAAGACTTAGGGGGAGTAGGGGAGAAGAGACTTAGGGGGAGAAGAAAAGCAATCTTATCTTAAGGGGGAGAGAATCACATCAAAGCTTTGTCGTGTTTTACATTGGACATTACAATTGGCATCATTCTTTTGATTTTGCTTGTTCCATCAAACCCCTTGTTCTGAGAGAACCCAAAGGGAGAAGAATCTTCACAATTGATATCTTATGGAAAGCAAAATCTCTCAGAGTTCATTGAAAATCTTTTAGTTTCGGAGACATGTTTGCTGATTCAAGCTTGTGCTCAATATGAGACACTCTTTATACATGTCATCCCTGGCTTGGTACTCTTGATGTTCTTGCGATTGGTTGAAGGAATACTCTTGTGTTATCTAACCTTGTTTTCCCAAGCTTATCCCTTCAGGTACAATGCCAAGGAACCTCAAGGTAAGTATATGCATCTTGCAGAATGTGCATGATGGTGACTTGCTTGTAAATACTTGTTTGCAAGAAATCACCATGCACATATGCATTATCACTCACTTCCTTTTCATCTGCTCTGATGCATATAGCCAAGCTGCATGTAGCACATCTTGCTTATCTCTCTCGTGTGCTTGTGGTAGTCCAAAACCATAATCTATGAAAATCTTGCACACTTGTAGGGGGAGCCTGTGTACTACATGCTTGTCAAAGCTTTCGTGATAATTCTGTCTTTCTTTCTAAAAGCTTTGATGTTTTGTTTTGTATAATTTTAGTGTGTTGCCATCAATTACCAAAAAGGGGGAGATTGAAAGCACATTTGCTCCCTGGGTGGTTTTGGTAATTAATGACAACATACTTTGTGGTTGGACTAATGCCTTTATCAAGTATGTTTCAGGAAATTCAATCACATTGGCTATGGCAATGACTGAAGAAGTGGACCCCTCAAATGCTAAGGCAAGCATTGGCAAAAGCTCAAGACTCCATTTTTGGTTTAGTGATCCAAGATCACATTGAGTCCATAGGAAAAGCCAATACTATTAAAAGGGGATGAGGTTGTGTTGATGATCTGGTTGCTCAAGTGCTTAGTGATATATCTCCTTCAACTATCAGCAACTTTCACTTCTATACACACTCATAAGTAATCTCGGACAAACCGATTCTTCCAACTCAGTCCCACCGAGATGAACCACTTCAGCCATATTCCAAACCCTAGAAAAATCGGTCATTCCGAGTTTGAGATCGGTCTCACCGAAACTGGACTGCCAACCTTCTGTAACCGTTTGACATCATTTCGGAATATCCGAGATTGCATTATCGGTCTCACCGAAATTGGCCAGCTTCTGTCTTGGCTCAAATCGGTCTCACCGAGATTGCATTTTCGGTCTCACCGAAATTGGCATGTTCCTGTCTTTTCTCAAATCGGTCTAACCGAGTTTTCTTTCTCGGTCCCACCGAAAACTTCAACGTTCATATCATTTGCACTTTCGGACACACCGAGATGGTATTTTCGGTCCCACCGAAAACCCCAACGTTCACTATATTTGAACTTTCGGTCTGACCGAGTTTCAACTTCGGTCTCACCGAGATTGCTCAATTATGTGTGTAACGGTTGGATTTTGTGTGGAGGCTATATATACCCCTCCACCCCCTCTTCATTTGTAGAGAGAGCCATCAGAAAGTACTACCACTCCTACCATACACTTTCTGAGAAGAGAACCACCTACCCTTGTGTTGAGATCAAGTCATTCCATTCCTACCATATGAAACTTGATTTCTAGCCTTCCCAAGTTGCTTTCCACTCAATCCTTTCTTCCACCACAGCCATATCAGTGAGGAGAGTTGAGTGTTGGGGAGATTATCATTTGAAGCACAAGAGCAAGGAGTTCATCATCATCAACCACATCTATTACCTTTTGGAGGGTGGTGCCTCCTAGATTGGTTAGGTGTCGCTTGGGAGCCTCCGTCATCGAGATGTGGAGTTGAACCAAGAAGTTTGTAAGGGCAAGGAGATCGCCTACTTCGTGAAGATCTACCCCGAGTAAGGCTAGCCCTCCGTGGGCGTAGGCCATGATGGAATAGACAAGGTTGCTTCTTCGTGGACCCTTCGTGGGTGGAGCCCTCCGTGGACTCGCGCAGCCGTTACCCTCCGTGGGTTGAAGTCTCCATCAACGTGGATGTACGATAGCACTACCTATCGGAACCACGGGAAAAATCATTGCATCTCCAAATTGCGTTTGATCTTCTCCACCTCTCTTTACTACATGTGCAATTTACTTTCCGCTGCTTATACTCTAGAATTGCATGTGTAGGGTGATACTTGACTTGATCTTAATTGTGAAACTACCTAAAACTGTTCTTTGTCAAAGGCAGAATTTTTATATTTACAAGTAGTCTAATCACCCCCCCTCTAGACATACTTTCGATCCTACAAGTGGTATCAGAGCTTTGGTCTCCATTGTTTTGGTTTCCATTGCATTGGACTCCATAAGCTTGGTTTCACAACCTAGGAGAGTATGGCGTCTAGTGAGGGTAATTATCGTAGAGGTCCTTACTTTGATGGTACAAATTTTGCTAGTTGGAAGCATAAAATGAAAATGCATATTCTTGGTCATAACCCAGCCGCATGGGGCATTATTTGTGTTGGTATGCAAGGTGAATTCTTCGAGGAAGGAAAAGTTCCGGATCGCGAAGCTACACCGGAAGAGTTGCGGATGTTGCAAAACAATGCTCAAGCTTGTGACATTCTCTTCAATGCCTTGTGTTCCGAGGAGTTCAACAAAATCAGCCGTCTTGAGAATGCTAAAGAGATTTGGGATACTTTGGTTGAAATGCACGAAGGTACTGAATCTGTGAAGGAATCAAAGCTAGATATTCTGAAAGCACATTTGCTCCCTGGGTGGTTTTGGTAATTAATGACAACATACTTTGTGGTTGGACTAATACTTTTATCAAGTATGTTTCAGGAAACCCAATCACATTGGTATGGCAAGATGACTGAAGAAGTGGACCCCTCAAATGCTAAGGCAAGCATTGGCAAAAGCTCAAGACTCCATTTCTGGTTTAGTGATCAAAGATCACATTGAGTCCATAGGAAAGCCAATACTATTAAAAGGGGATGAGGTTGTGTTAATGTTCTTGTTGCTCAAGTGCTTGGTGATCTAACTCCCTCAACTATCAGCACTATTCACTACTTAACACAAACCCTAACATCTCGGTCACACCGATTTCTCCAACTCAGTCCCACCGAGATGAACCTCTTCAGTTGTTTCTCCAAACCCTAGCTTCTCGGTCAAACCGATTCTGAGTTTCGGTCTCACCGAAAAAGGGCTGCCAACCTTCTGTGATCAGTTGACATCAATTCGGAATATCCGAGTTTATATTTTCGGTCTCACCGAAATGGCAAACCCTAACCTTTGACTCACTTCGGTCTCACCGAGATGGTATTTTCGGTCCCACCGAAAATCCCAACGTTCACTATATTTGAACTTTCGGTCTGACCGAGTTTTCACTTCGGTCTGACCGAGATTGGTCAAATGTGTGTGTAACGGTTGGATTTTGTGTGGAGGCTATATATACCCCTCCACCCCCTCCTCATTCGTTAGGAGAGCCATCAGAAAGTACCACCACTTCTACCATACACTTTCTGAGAAGTGAACCACCTACCCTTGTGTTGAGATCAAGCCATTCCATTCCTACCATATGAAACTTGATTTCTAGCCTTCCCAAGTTGCTTTCCACTCAAACCTTTCTTCCACCACAGCCATATCAGTGAGGAGAGTTGAGTGTTGGGGAGATTATCATTTGAAGCACAAGAGCAAGGAGTTCATCACCATCAACAACATCTATTACCTTTTGGAGGGTGGTGCCTCCTAGATTGGTTAGGTGTCGCTTGGGAGCCTCCGTCTTTGAGATGTGGAGTTGAACCAAGAAGTTTGTAAGGGCAAGGAGATCGCCTACTTCGTGAAGATCTACCCCGAGTAAGGCTAGCCCTCCGTGGGCGTAGGCCATGATGGAATAGACAAGGTTGCTTCTTCGTGGACCCTTCGTGGGTGGAGCCCTCCGTGGACTCGCGCAGCCGTTACCCTCCGTGGGTTGAAGTCTCCATCAACGTGGATGTACGATAGCACCTCCTATCGGAACCACGGGAAAAATCCTTGCGTCTCCAAATTGCGTTTGATCTTCTCCACTTCTCTTTACTACTTGTGCAATTTACTTTCCGCTGCCCATACTCTAGAATTGCATGTGTAGTGTGCTACTTGACTTGTGTGCTATGCAAAAACTGTCAAAATCTGTCCTTGATAAAAGACAGAATTTTTATCTTGTCGAGTAGTCTAATCACCCCCCCTCTAGACACTCTCACCTTCTTCGATCCTACAATATCACAACCCTCTAAGGGCAAAAACCAAATGTCAAGATACCAAACTTAAATAAAAACCACAGGCCGGATCGAATCCTAGTAGAAGTCTCCACTACTGATCATCCGGATAACGAACATAGTACCGACTACGCTCCTCGTCGTACTCCCAGTCAAGCTCGGTGCCATCACCTAGATAGCTCACAACTGGACCTGCATCTGGTGTGGTGAAGTAACTGTGAGCCACAGAGGACTCAGCAATCCCGTTCCCGGGTAACAAGACTATTTAAGCCTTGGGAGAGGATAAGGCTGAAGAAAAGAATAAGTGTCTGCAGCAGCAACTAGCAACTAGCTTACGTGAGAGAGAGCGAGAAGAGAAGCCTCGGTCGAGAAGTGATCATGAAGTGATCCTAGCTACAAGCTCAACAAACATAACCCCTTCGTGTTCAACTCCCGAATCCCTATTCGGAAATTGACGGTCACGGAACACACGCTGGTAGTGTATTAGAAACATTGTGTCAAGTTATCTACAACCGGATATTAACAAGCTCCCATCTGCCACATAACCGCGGGCACGGCTTTCGAAAGTTCATAACCCTGCAGGGGTGTTCCAACTTGACCCATTACAAGCCCACGATCCGCGGAGTCGCAACTCCAAAGTGGGAAGACCCGAGTATTCTCGGGATCCCGTGCTCAAGATATACCGAACTAAGGTAAGGCTAATCTAGCAAATCCTCCCGGCGTGTCGACACCCTGATAGTAGCCGCGCGTATCTAGGTCTCAGGACACGACCGGATGAGCGCTACGTACAGATACCGAAGACCCCAGCGAACTGGGTAGTATCCGCAAGTGACTCTGGTTTGGACCAACACTCAAATCGAGCACTGGCCCAGGGGGGGTTGAATTAATTAAGCCTCGGGTTAATTACTCCCTCGGAAAGTTTTAGTTGTTTAGGCGAATAGTACCAATGTTGGGACTTGCTGGAAAAGACTTATCACTTAGCGGTTTATCGAGGGGGTCCCATACACCCCAACCGTGTTAGGAACGCATAATCAAGGAACATAACACCGGTTTATACGGTTCCTAACGGCATGAGTGGAACAAATCACCAAGCAAAAGGCTTAGCCTTCCACCCTTGCCAATATATAGATGATTTCATTTAGCATTATATAGTGTGATATAACCCAACCAAACTTCAACATGAAGCAAGCATCTTCGATCTTCACCTGCAACTAGCAATGCTATAAGAAGGGCTGAACGAAGCGTACTTAGCCAAGCAACGGTTTGCATAGGTAGGGTGGTTAAACATGGTAATGGTTACAAGTAGGAGGCTGACAGGAAAGACATGGGCATCGAGGCAAAACTATAGAGCGGAACTACTAGCAATAGGCAAAGATAGTAATGTTATCGGGGTTCGGTCATCTTGCCTGAAGTGTAGTCGTTCGGATCGTAAGAAGGGTCCTCGTGCTCAACCTCGTTGGTAACCTCGTGCTCGCACTCGTACTCAGTCTCAGCTTCCGGCTCTAAACAATACAATCACACAAGGCACGAATCAACAAGATGCAATGCGCACTCGAAAATGATGGATGCATGATGGATGCACTAAGGATGCACACGGAGCACGGAAATAGCACTCAAGCAAAACAACTCAAAACATGATAACAATAAGATATTATGAATCTACACAGAAAATCAATCAAGTTCCATATAAGACTCGCTGAAATCGGAGCTACGGGCTAAAAGTTATGCCCGAAACAAGAAATGTGCGAAAGCTGAAAATTACAGCAACATAGCAACTTCGGAGCACAAAATAATTAAGCTACAGCACTCAAACTTCATGGCAAAGGACATGAACATAAACTAGACATATCCTACAGCCAATAAGTCCAAAGGTGCACCCCCAAAGGAGCCACGGATCAATAGCAACAAGCTTGGACATATTGAACTTGACAATAAAATTCTGACAGCAGAATTTTATTGAAACTTTGGAGCAAAAGTTAAACATGCTACAGCCACTTAAATAAACATGTGAGAACATGAATGGAAAGCCAACAATATATACTACAAGGAACAATCAAGATCCACCCCAAAACTATCATGGTTTGTCCTAGAGCAGCAAGCAAACATGGCATCGGAACGTTACAGATTTCAGACTTAGTGAAAAACCACTAAGTCCTAAAACAGCAGTTTCATCATGGCATCTAAACGAGCAAGTTTAAGTCACCTCGAAACTAAACATGGCAAGTGGTAAGCACCACATCAAAGTACACATGATGGTGATCCCGAAACATACAAGCATGCCTCATGGAGATAAACACAACGATAGCAACGAGCTGAACAAGATGGCATTTCATAACAAGTGAAACAAAATCACAGCCACATGACACTTTGCAATGATGATAAACATGGCAAGAATAAATCTATCCTGCAACCTATCACCAACAACATGTAGAGCATGGCAAGACGAACACGTGGACATGTCATTTGCATCATTCGGACAAACGAGCTAAAAGTTATCACATGGCAAAGATGACATAAAAACATCACATAGCAGCAATTATACCGGGAAGCACTCTTGCAACGGGAAAACAAGCATCTAGATGACCTCTAACATGCATGACACAAAAAGATAAACCGTAGTGCTAATCACCACGAACGTCTGGACATGCTATTTGCGCGAAACGGACAAACGCACTAAAAGTTAGAGCAGTTATAAAATTGCATCAGACAATAGATCTCAGGGACTTAGCAAAGAAAAGGGGGAGTTCAACCTCAGGATTTGAAGAAAAAAACACAAACGGGCCGGCTTCGGCGGATCTGGACGGAGTGGCCTGGCGCGGTCCGCGCGGATCTGGGGCGGATGGGCCCTGCGGCGGCCCGGCTCGCGGCTAGAGGGCGGCGGCCCAGCCGGATGAAGTGGCCCGGTGGAGGCGGGGCGGTCCGTGACTGGCGACGGAGGTGGAGGGGCGCGGCCCGGCGAGTGGCTGGAGAGGCGGGCCGCCGGCTGGCGCTGCGGTGGCGACGGGCGATCGGGCCTTAGAGGCGATGGGCCTCGCGGCTAGGAGGAGCTGCGGCCGGCGATGTGGTCCTCCCGCCAGATCGAAGCGGAGGGAGCAGCGGGCTGGTGTGGGCCTTCGGGCCCCTGGCGATGAGCGGGAGAGGCGTCGAAGTGGTCCAGGCCACCGAGCCTGGCGAGGGAGGAAAGATCGATCGATCGAGGGGGCCTCGGCTGGAGCGTTGACCTGGCGCGGTGGATCGAACGAAGGAAGGCGCGCTCGTTGGCTGGTTCGAAGGAACCGGCGGGTGGATCGAGGAGGAGTCTCCAAATGGCAAAGAGGGGGTGGCCAGATCCAAATTTTTAGGGGAAGGAGGAGGAAGAGGCTAGAGATGCCAAAAATAGACTAGGGGGTCTATTATATAGCAGATTTTTAGGGTTAGGGCATTTTAGGGGTGTTTGGAGCCCTCCGATCGCGATCCGACGGATCCGATCGCGGGGGAAGTCAGGATGGGCCTAGAAGAGGGTAGTGGGCTGCTGGAGGGATGTTTCTGGGCCACAAGTGGAGGCACTTTGGACCCACACGAATAACTGTTGGGATAGCAAACGGAGTCCAAACGCGACGAGATTTGAGAGGCGGGTTACACACAACAAAACAACAACACACGACAAGTCTCGCGCCACACCGGTAACGTTACACGCCCAAACAACAAAGTAGGCCTACGGGACGTCACGGACACGTGAGGGAGCTCCGGAACGCGAAACGGAAAACGGGAAGGAACGCGTGGAACCGGATGCAACCGACAACACAAATGCAATGCGATGCACATGTCTACATGATATGAATGAATGCCACACACGCACACAACAAAACGACGAAAACCCAAAAGACAAAGAACCTGAAAGGAAATAGATGAAGCCGGAGATATATTATATGCCCAAAAGGGAAAGTATTACATCCGGGGCATTACAAATTCTCCTCTACTACAAAAAGATCTCGTCCCGAGATCTAGGACTGGAAAAAGGAAGGGTACTCGGAACAAAGATGATCTTCTCGTTCCCAGGTAGCTTCTCGGTCGGTGTGATGTGACCACTTGACTTTCAAGAATTTGATGGACTTGTTGCGGGTCTTGCGCTCGGTTTCTTCGAGAATAGCAACGGGATGCTCTCGGTAAGACATGTCTTGTTGAAGATCAATCTCTTCAAACGGAATCATGCGCTCAGGTGCCTTGAAGCATTTGCGGAGTTGAGACACATGGAACACATCATGAACATTGGCGAAGTTGGAAGGGAGCTCAAGTTGATAGGCTAGGTCGCCTCTTTTGCCAAGAATCTTGAAAGGCCCGACGTATCTAGGAGCAAGCTTTCCTTTGATACCGAATCTTTGGGTGCCTTTCATCGGAGACACACGGAGATAAACATGATCATCAATGTTGAATGCCAAATCACGATGCTTGCCGTCATAGTAGCTCTTCTGACGCGACTGAGCGGCCTTGAGATTCTCACGTATGACTTTGCACATTTCTTCGGCTTCTGAGATCAAGTCATTGCCAAGAAGTTGACGTTCGCCTGTTTCAGACCAGTTGAGAGGGGTACGGCACTTTCTGCCATAGAGGATTTCAAACGGAGCTTTGCCTGCACTTGCTTGAAAGCTGTTGTTGTAAGAGAACTCGGCAAATGGAAGGCAGTCTTCCCATTTCATGCCAAAGGATATGACACAGGCTCTGAGCATGTCTTCTTGATACTGATTCACTCGCTCGACTTGACCACTAGTCTGAGGGTGAAAAGCAGTGCTGAACCTGATCTTAGTGCCCATGGCGGACTGAAAGGAGTCCCAGAACCTGGATGTGAACAAACTTCCACGGTCTGAGGATATGACTTGAGGAATGCCATGTAAAGACACAATTCTGGAAGTGTACAACTCTGCCAATTGAGCTGCATTGATGGATTCTTTGACTGGCAGGAAGTGAGCGACTTTGGTAAGCTTGTCGATCACCACGAAGATAGAATCATTCCCTCTCCTGGACTTAGGAAAACCAGTGACGAAGTCCATTTCAATGTGGTCGAACTTCCACTCGGGAATAGGAAGAGGTTGGAGAAGACCGGCTGGACGTTGATGTTCTGCTTTCACTCTTCTGCAAACATCACATTCATTCACGAATTGGGCAATTTCCCTTTTCATGCGTGTCCACCAGTAAGACTGCTTGAGGTCTTGATACATCTTGGAACTGCCAGGATGAATGGAAAGGAGAGAATCATGAGCTTCTTCCATTATGAGCTTCCTGAGATCACCTTTGGGAACAACGAGTCTGTCCTCGAAGAACAAGGTATCTCTCTCATCAACACGAAAGCACTTGTATTTCGGAATGCCCTTAGCAATAGCATGTTTCACCTTCTTCACCATGGTATCACTGAGCTGGGCCTCACGGACTTGATCTTCCAAGGTAGGAGCAATTTGAAGATTTGCAAGAAAACCCTGCGGAACAACTTGGAGGTTGAGCTTCCTGAAAGCTTCACAAAGCTCAGGCTGGTACGGCTTGATAAGAAGGCTGTTGCAATATGCCTTTCTGCTCAAAGCATCTGCAATCACATTCGCCTTGCCAGGAGTGTATTCAATGCTGGGATTATACTCTTGGATCATTTCAACCCAACGAGTCTGGCGGAGGTTCAGATGCGGCTGTGTGAAGATGTACTTCAAGCTCTTGTGATCAGTGAAAATGTCGACCTTTCTGCCCAACAACAGATGTCTCCACGTAATCAAAGCATGTACCACAACTGCTAGCTCGAGATCATGTGTGGGATAGTTCTTCTCACTTGGCTTGAGATGACGAGAAGTGTATGCCACAATTCTCTTATCTTGCATAAGCACACCACCAAGTCCTTGAAGAGAAGCATCACAGAATACTTCATAGGGCTTGGACTCATCTGGAGGAGTCAGAACTGGAGCAGAGACGAGCTTTTCTTTGAGAGTTTTGAATGCCACATCACACTCTGGAGACCAAAAGTATTTGACATTCTTCTGAAGCAAGTTGGAAAGAGGCTTGGCAATCTTGGAGAAGTTCTCAACGAACCTTCTGCAATAGCTGGCAAGACCCAGAAAACTGCGGAGCTGCTTGACGTTCTGAGGAGCTTCCCAGTTGACAATTGCTTCAACTTTCTCGGGATTTACCGCAATGCCGTCGGCTGAGATGATATGGCCCAGGTACAAAACCTTATCGAGCCAAAATTCGCACTTGGAGAATTTGGCATAGAACTTATGCTCACGGAGTCGATCAAGAACCAGACGTAAGTGCTTTTCGTGATCTTCTTCATTCTTGGAAAACACCAGAATATCATCCAGATACACAAGCACGAACTCGCCAGTATAGGGGTTGAAGATGTAGTGCATCATCCTCGAAAAGGTAGGAGGAGCATTGGCGAGACCAAAAGACATGACGGTATACTCGTATGAACCGTAGCTCGTTCTGAAGGCCGTCTTGGGAATGTCTTCCTCGCGAATGCGAATTTGATGATAGCCCATTCGGAGGTCAAGCTTAGAGAACACTTTAGCTCCTTTGAGCTGCTCGAAGAGTTCGTTGATGTTGGGGAGCGGATACTTGTTCTTTATTGTCTTCTTGTTCAATGGCCGGTAATCAACACAGAGACGCTCTGTGCCATCTTTCTTCTTGACAAATAAGACACCACAGCCCCAAGGAGACGTACTAGGCCTGATGAGACCCATACGCTCCTGTTCATCAAGCTGCTTCTTCAGTTCCTTCAATTCTTCCGGAGAGAGCTTGTATGGACGCCGGCATGCTGGCTCAGTACCCGGCTCGAGTTCAATAACGAATTCCACCTGACGGTGTGGAGGCATGCCTGGAAGTTCTTCAGGAAAGACGTCTTGATATTCGTTAACCACCGGAATTTGAGATATGGCATTAATTTCGCCCTTATCATTGAGAGAGAAAAGCCTGATAGTGTTATCCCTGGAGGCAAAGATAATCACATCTTCATCAGGATGAGTCATCTTGACTTCCTTCTGTGCACAATCAATGTGAGCATCGTGCTGAGAAAGCCAATCCATTCCGAGGATGAGGTCGATGTCAGAATTACCAAGAACCACCGGATTAGCCAGAAAGCGATAATCACCCATGCGAATAGAAACATTCGGAGCAACTGTGTTGGAAGTCATTTGCAAACCCGGAGAAATAATCTTCAAAGGTCTAGGAATCCTCTCCGAAACCAATTCATGCTTAGCAACAAAAGGTCTTGAAATGAAGGACAAAGATGCACCCGAATCAAACAATACTTTAGCTGGAAAAGAGTTAACTGAGAGGTTACCCAAAATGACATTAGAAGAATTCTCCGCTTCGGCTGCACTCATCAGATTGACCCTTGCTGCCTTTGGATCATGCTTGACAATAGCTGAACTCACAGGTGGAGGAGGTGGAAGACGCTTCGGATTCGGACATCTGTTGGCATAGTGACCCTTCTGGCCACACTTGTTGCACACCACTTCTGAGAGAGGACGGAAATGAGAACTACTTGACTTGGAGCCTTGAGACTGAAACTGCTTCTTCGACTGGTTGCTCGGGTTGGGTGGGTGGGAGAAACCACGTCAACCGGAGTTCTTGTTGTTGTTGGAGTTATTGTAAGGAGCTCGAATCACTGGAGGAGGAGGAAGCCAGAATTTCTGTTGTTTCGAGACCATCTGAGACGATGAGGAAGAGTGAACGGCATCTCGAATTCTCTTTTTAGAAGCCTCCATCTTGAGCTGAGCTGCCTCTTGTTTCAAAGCCATGTTATAGAACTTGTCGAATTCATCGGGCTCGAACAAAGTGAGAGCAAGCTGAAGTTCATCTTTGAGACCTCCACGGAACTGGTAGATTTTGCTCTTGGCATCAGGAATGTCTTGCTTAGCATAGCGGGCGAGGTTTTGGAACTTGACATTATACTGATAGACTGTCATAGAGCCCTGCTTCAGGTTGCGGAATTGCTCACGCATACCTTCGATGACACTTGTTGGAATGTGGTGCGAACGGAAGTCTTTGCAGAAATTCTCCCAAGAGATCACCTGACCTGGCCTGGAGTCTTTGTACTGCTGCCACCAGTCAGCTGCTTGGTCTTTGAGTTGGAAGGCTGCAAACTTCACATAATCCTCTTCCTTCACGTTACTGCACTCAAAATGCTTCTTAATGTCGGTTAACCAATCTTCAGCATCAAGAGGGTCGACACAGTAACTGAAAGCTTTTGGATTATTGGCCAAGAACTGGTTGAGAGTAGCATGGTGCTGCTGGTTGAAGAAATTGCCTTGATTCCCTGGAACACCCTGATTAGCTTGATTAGCTTGCATCTGCTGCATCATCTGCATCAACATCTGGGTGTTCTGAGCTGTAGTCTGCATAATCGCTCTCCAAGCCTCAGACGGAGGAGGAGGGGAAGGAGGGCGTTCTGGGACCTCTTCCGCCTCTGGGTTAGCGTTGGGAACCCTTTTCAGAGCCATCCTGAAAGAGATGACCACGAATCAGCAATTGATTGACAGATGGTATAAGCTGAATCAATGGAATGAATTGCAACAAGTCTTCACAATAATCATTCAAACAATAGGAACGAATGAAATCATTCGAACAAGAGGAACGAATGAAATTCTCAGTTTAATGATAACATCAATCTTCACGAGAAGCCACATAGGAGATAAAAGGTAAAATAAGAAAAACAACAAGGTACAGACGGGAACAAACACAAGAGAGGAGTTTCGTTCTAACATCTTTGTGCTGAAAGCATATGAACGCGTTACGAAAAGGTTTTGCAATCCCCGGATTAGCATGGCCAAGGATCCTTTAAGATGCAACTCCTGATCGGAACATCGGTCATAAACCACTTCACTAAATGTAGAACCCCGAACTCACTAACCTGCATTCGTTGGAAGAATGCCTACGATCTACTGGATAAACCCACCTATTAATTTCCGAAAGATTCCAGTTATGCAATCAGGTGTTGGGGATACACGGGAAGCACCGCGCAATCAACTCTAAACCTACATCCAGGTGTATCCATCCTTCAACACATAACCAGTCTTTCTCGGAAACTGTGTACCTCGGACCTTCGAAAAGCATCCACTATAACAAGCTATGGCAATACTCCCGAACTACCTCCCTAGTACTGGGTGATGTCGGGGTTATCTTGCCACTGGCCGTATAGGAGAGATTTTCGATGTCGGCCGTCTTAAGTATTTAGTACTGCCGCGGTATGCTTGTGACGACAATACCCCGAAGCTCAACTCCCCGGGACACTGCCACAACCCCTAATGTCAGGAGGCATCGAGAACAATATTCTCGTCACAAGAACATCGAAACAATCCCAGAATACTCGCGGGATTCCTAAAAAAATTTTTGTGCAATTTTTGAAAATAGAAGAGACAAGAGTAGTCGTCAGGAGTCCTCACCAGAGAGAAAGGGGATGAGAAGCAAAGAAATCCTACTCTCCGATATAATATATAGGACTCAAAACATTTTTCAGTGTGTGCCTAGACTCGACCGTCAACGATTCGATCAATCAGTGGGGGCTCCTAGGTCGGAGAAGGCTCTGATACCAACTTGTAATGCCCAGGATGGAACTATACCTCCTACGTGTCGAGGCACGACTTAAAGGCATAAGTCCATCCTAGAATGATCTCAAGTTTGGTAATCTTTGCACATCTCATGTAAAAGAGGGGAATTATAAACATAAAATAGTTGGCTTACACTCGCCACGTCACACAAATACAGTACATGTCTCAAACATCATACATTAAGAATATCACAACCCTCTAAGGGCAAAAACCAAATGTCAAGATACCAAACTTAAATAAAAACCACAGGCCGGATCGAATCCTAGTAGAAGTCTCCACTACTGATCATCCGGATAACGAACATAGTACCGACTACGCTCCTCGTCGTACTCCCAGTCAAGCTCGGTGCCATCACCTGGATAGCTCACAACTGGACCTGCATCTGGTGTGGTGAAGTAACTGTGAGCCACAGAGGACTCAGCAATCCCGTTCCCAGGTAACAAGACTATTTAAGCCTTGGGAGAGGATAAGGCTGAAGAAAAGAATAAGTGTCTGCAGCAGCAACTAGCAACTAGCTTACGTGAGAGAGAGCAAGAAGAGAAGCCTCGATCGAGAAGTGATCACGAAGTGATCCTAGCTACAAGCTCAACAAACATAACCCCTCCGTGTTCAACTCCCGAATCCCTATTCGAAAATTGACGGTCACGGAACACACGCTGGTAGTGTATTAGAAACATTGTGTCAAGTTATCTACAACCGGATATTAACAAGCTCCCATCTGCCACATAACCGCGGGCACGGCTTTCGAAAGTTCATAACCCTGCAGGGGTGTTCCAACTTGAACCATTACAAGCCCACAATCCGCGGAGTCGCAACTCCAAAGTGGGAAGACCCGAGTATTCTCGGGATCCCGTGCTCAAGATATACCGAACTAAGGTAAGACTAATCCAGCAAATCCTCCCGGCGTGTCGACACCCTGATAGTAGCCGCGCGTATCTAGGTCTCAGGACACGACCGGATGAGCGCTACGTACAGATACCGAAGACCCCAGCGAACTGGGTAGTATCCGCAAGTGACTCTGGTTTGGACCAACACTCAAATCGAGCACTGGCCCAGGGGGGGTTGAATTAATTAAGCCTCGGGTTAATTACTCCCTCGGAAAGTTTTAGTTGTTTAGGCGAATAGTACCAATGTTGGGACTTGCTGGAAAAGACTTATCACTTAGCGGTTTATCGAGGGGGTCCCATACACCCCAACCGTGTTAGGAACGCATAATCAAGGAACATAACACCGGTTTATACGGTTCCTAACGGCATGAGTGGAACAAATCACCAAGCAAAAGGCTTAGCCTTCCACCCTTGCCAATATATAGATGATTTCATTTAGCATTATATAGTGTGATATAACCCAACCAAACTTCAACATGAAGCAAGCATCTTCGATCTTCACCTGCAACTAGCAATGCTATAAGAAGGGCTGAGCGAAGCGTACTTAGCCAAGCAACGGTTTGCATAGGTAGGGTGGTTAAACATGGTAATGGTTACAAGTAGGAGGCTGACAGGAAAGACATGGGCATCGAGGCAAAACTATAGAGCGGAACTACTAGCAATAGGCAAAGATAGTAATGTTATCGGGGTTCGGTCATCTTGCCTGAAGTGTAGTCGTTCGGATCGTAAGAAGGGTCCTCGTGCTCAACCTCGTTGGTAACCTCGTGCTCGCACTCGTACTCGGTCTCAGCTTCCGGCTCTAAACAATACAATCACACAAGGCACGAATCAACAAGATGCAATGCGCACTCGAAAATGATGGATGCATGATGGATGCACTAAGGATGCACACGGAGCACGGAAATAGCACTCAAGCAAAACAACTCAAAACATGATAACAATAAGATATTATGAATCTACACAGAAAATCAATCAAGTTCCATATAAGACTCGCTGAAATCGGAGCTACGGGCTAAAAGTTATGCCCGAAACAAGAAATGTGCGAAAGCTGAAAATTACAGCAACATAGCAACTTCGGAGCACAAAATAATTAAGCTACAGCACTCAAACTTCATGGCAAAGGGCATGAACATAAACTAGACATATCCTACAGCAAATAAGTCCAAAGGTGCACCCCCAAAGGAGCCACGGATCAATAGCAACAAGCTTGGACATATTGAACTTGACAATAAAATTCTGACAGCAGAATTTTATTGAAACTTTGGAGCAAAAGTTAAACATGCTACAGCCACTTAAATAAACATGTGAGAACATGAATGGAAAGCCAACAATATATACTACAAGGAACAATCAAGATCCACCCCAAAACTATCATGGTTTGTCCTAGAGCAGCAAGCAAACATGGCATCGGAACGTTACAGATTTCAGACTTAGTGAAAAACCACTAAGTCCTAAAACAGCAGTTTCATCATGGCATCTAAACGAGCAAGTTTAAGTCACCTCGAAACTAAACATGGCAAGTGGTAAGCACCACATCAAAGTACACATGATGGTGATCCCGAAACATACAAGCATGCCTCATGGAGATAAACACAACGATAGCAACGAGCTGAACAAGATGGCATTTCATAACAAGTGAAACAAAATCACAGCCACATGACACTTTGCAATGATGATAAACATGGCAAGAATAAATCTATCCTGCAACCTATCACCAACAACATGTAGAGCATGGCAAGACGAACACGTGGACATGTCATTTGCATCATTCGGACAAACGAGCTAAAAGTTATCACATGGCAAAGATGACATAAAAACATCACATAGCAGCAATTATACCGGGAAGCACTCTTGCAACGGGAAAACAAGCATCTAGATGACCTCTAACATGCATGACACAAAAAGATCAAATGTAGTGCTAATCACCACGAACGTCTGGACATGCTATTTGCGCGAAACGGACAAACACACTAAAAGTTAGAGCAGTTATAAAATTGCATCAGACAATAGATCTCAGGGACTTAGCAAAGAAAAGGGGGAGTTCAACCTCAGGATTTGAAGAAAAAAACACAAACGGGCCGGCTTCGGCGGATCTGGACGGAGTGGCCTGGCGCGGTCCGCGCGAATCTGGGGCGGATGGGCCCTGCGGCGGCCCGGCTCGCGGCGGCTGGCGAGCGGCTGGAGGGCGGTGGCCCAGCCGGATGAAGTGGCCCGGTGGAGGCGGGGCGGCCCGTGACTGGCGACGGAGGTGGAGGGGCGCGGCCCGGCGAGTGGCTGGAGAGGCGGGCCGCCGGCTGGCGCTGCGGTGGCGACGGGCGATCGGGCCCTAGAGGCGATGGGCCTCGCGGCTAGGAGGAGCTGCGGCCGGCAATGTGGTCCTCCCGCCAGATCGAAGCGGAGGGAGCAGCGGGCTGGTGTGAGCCTTCGGGCTCCTGGCGATGAGCGGGAGAGGCGTCGAAGTGGTCCAGGCCACCGAGCCTGGCGAGGGAGGAAAGATCGATCGATCGAGGGGGCCTCGGCTGGAGCGTTGACCTGGCGCGGTGGATTGAACGAAGGAAGGCGCGCTCGTTGGCTGGTTCGAAGGAACCGGCGGGTGGATCGAGGAGGAGTCTCCAAATGGCAGAGAGGGGGTGGCCAGATCCAAATTTTTAGGGGAAGGAGGAGGAAGAGGCTAGAGATGCCAAAAATAGACTAGGGGGTCTATTATGGGCTTGTTTGGGACTGCTCCGCTTCATCAAAATCAGCTTCACTCCACCAAATCCACTTTGGAGCAGATTCATACGGAAGTTGTAGCACTACCAAAGATAATGTTTGGCTTCCATGTAGCTCCAGCTTCAAGAATGGAAAAATTGGTGGAAAGGATCTTTTTGATTGGACGAGAGGGGAGAAACGAAGGGGTATCCACTTACTGGTGGCAGTGGTGGGTAATTTCTCCCCAACTCTAGCTTCTAGGATTTTTTGGAGCACCCCTTCACGAGCTTCATAAAAAAATGGGAGTTGTACCCCAGATTCTAGTTTTTCGGTGGAGCGGCATATCGTGGAGCTACCCCGTTTGGCTTGAGTTTTCTGGAGCGGAGCTGAATTTTAAGAAGCAGAGCAGTCCCAAACAGGCTCTATATAGCAGATTTTTAGGGTTAGGGGATTTTAGGGGTGTTTGGAGCCCTCCGATCGCGATCCGACGGATCCGATCGCGGGGGAAGTCAGGATGGGCCTAGAAGAGGGTAGTGGGCTGCTGGAGGGATGTTTCTGGGCCACAAGTGGAGGCACTTTGGACCCACACGAATAACTGTTGGGATAGCAAACGGAGTCCAAACGCGACGAGATTTGAGAGGCGGGTTACACACAACAAAACAACAACACACGACAAGTCTCGCGCCACACCGGTAACGTTACACGCCCAAACAACAAAGTAGGCCTACGGGACATCACGGACACATGAGGGAGCTCCGGAACGCGAAACGGAAAACGGGAAGGAACGCGTGGAACCGGATGCAACCGACAACACAAATGCAATGCGATGCACATGTCTACATGATATGAATGAATGCCACACACGCACACAACAAAACGACGAAAACCCAAAAGACAAAGAACCCGAAAGGAAATAGATGAAGCCGGAGATATATTATATGCCCAAAAGGGAAAGTATTACATCCGGGGCATTACAGCTTATCCTTGGTAAACCGTTGAGGGTCGTCCGGTTTACCAGAATACTTGCACATCAACTGTGATCGCGGACTCAAGGGAAGGATACTCCAAGAGAGCCAACAACGCATAAAATCGGTTCCAACTAAACCGTTGGCCATAAAAGCTTTCAGTCTAGCAAGCTGAGAAGCAAACCGGGGCCGTTCGGCAGAGCTAAGTCGCTGTGGCAAAGGGTGATCTTCCGAAAGACGGTGCTCGCGATAACCCGGCAGTGGGTTCTCCCCTTGCGGAGAAGTGGCAATACAGTAAAACCAAGACTTGTTCCATTCCTTCGGATGCGTGTGGAGAGCGGCATGAGGAAAGACTGCATCTATCCTTTTCTGGATGCTAACCCCGCCAAGTTCTTGATGCGGTCCGCTGGTGAACTCAGTACGCCGGTTCAGATGAAAGAAATCCCGGAACAGATCAACAGACGGCTCTTCTTGCAGGTATACCTCTGAGAAAACTTGGAAGTCACAGATATTGGAAACGGAGTTGGGACCAATGTCCTGAGGATGGAGTTGGAAGGCGGCGAGCACATCTCGGAAGAATTTTGAACCGGGAGGTGTGAAGCCTCGAGCTATGTGGTCGAAGAAAATAATAACCTCCCCCTCTCTGGGAGTAGGAGGGCATTCATTTCCTGGAGCCCGCCACTTTAAAACAGACTGAGGACCTAAAGTACCAACGGCAGCAGCATTGGCCAAGTCTTCTTCCGTAATAATGGAAGGAACCCAATCGCAAGACACAAATTGTTTGGCCATGACAGCAGAAGAGCACGCGCTAAAAAAATAAAGTGCACAGACCGGATTATTTAAGTACAGCAGCATAAACCGGAAGATATATACGAAGATCACGCAACGGTTTAGACAAGGGACTAATGATACAGATAACAGGGAGCTATGCTA
Organism: Secale cereale; assembly: GCA_902687465.1. Lineage (NCBI taxonomy): Eukaryota > Viridiplantae > Streptophyta > Magnoliopsida > Poales > Poaceae > Secale > Secale cereale. Next base: position 682,059,352 of record LR738711.1, read on the forward strand.
TTACCGGTTCATGACAGCGATAGAAAAAGAGCTAAACCGTCGCGTATGTGTTTAAAATTGTTTACAGAGTTTGCGCATGACAGTTTAAACCGGAGTATACTTAACAGATCTACAAAGGAGAAGAAACAGGTTTTCACAGACAATTAAAGCAGAACAGATCTGAGCATGCAAGAAAAAGAAAAATAAATGCAAGGATATACGGGAAGAACTACAAAGGTGATATATGGAGCGGATGAATCTACAGGTTGTATATAAACGACGAAGATCTGAAGCATATACAGCGGAGCAGAGGCAAAGTTTAAAGGGCAAGATCTAAAAATAAAGGTCACTGAAAACTATTTGCTTAAGTTGAATAAGGTGAAGCTCTTGTTGAGGCTCTAATGGCGGAGGCGCGAGGAAGAACCCTAGAAGATACAGATTTATAATGAAGAAGAAAGACATACCTGGAACAGCAGGGATCAGCGGTGGAGGTTCTCTGGTCAAACTCAGGGCGATGCAGCGGCCGGCGAGAGCTTGGATTCGGCGGTTGACGACGGCGGTTTGAGCTCGAGCGTCAATGGCGTCTTGAGCTCGGGCGACGGAGGAAGAAGAGAGAGGAAGAGAATAACAGATGGGGACATCGGTATTTATAAGAAGAAAGTCAGATCCGAAGCGACAGGTGCGGGATTCGAGGAGGCAAGGGATCGGATAAAGATTTTCCGACGCCTCGATTTTCGGGATAACCCTTAAACAAGGCTGATGGACAGCTCACAGCGTTAAATGCGGAAGTGATGTCACGGTCAGATTCAGTGATTCTCGAGGATGACGTCAGGGCCGGTTTACAAAAAAATGAGAAGACACAGAAGAAAATTATGCAAGACTGAGAAGATTGATGTGAACAAGTTCAAATCATTCTGGGGCCTAATGTCAGGGATATGACTAGAAGGTATGAACCGGCTAGTATAAACCGGTTTATTGTAATATGTTTGGTTGTAATATTTAGTAAAGGCTACGGCCCATGAGATCTTAGGGCCCATGTACATAGTTATGGTTTGTAAACCGCCCGATGATGTAACTTGAGAGATAAGGAAGAAAAGACAGAGACCGAGGCGGACACGAGTATGAGCCGGACTCGGGACTCTATAAACCGGACCGGGCGTCGCCTCTATATAAAGGGACGACCCGGCGGCGGTTTAGGGACAAGCAAGAAACAACCCGTCGAGACAGGCAAGCAAATCGCTCCCTGTTCATCGACGCCCAAGCAATACCAAACCAAACTAGACGTAGGCTTTTACCTTCATCGAAGGGGCCGAACTAGTATAAACCCTCTGTGTCCTTTGTGTGCTTTTAACCCCTTCAAGCTAACCCGTGCGATGGTTCCATCATCAAGTCCGCTAAACCGGACATCTGCCGTGTTAATTCCACGACAGTCACCAACATACATAACTCATTAAATACTATATCATCAACGAACGTTTAAGCGTGCGGACCCTACGGGTTCGAGAACTATGTAGACATGATCGAGACATCTCTCAGGTCAATAACCAATAGCGGAACCTGGATGCCCATATTGGCTCCTACACATTCTACAAAGATCTTTATTGGTCGAACCGCATAACAACATACGTTGTTCCCTTTGTCATCGGTATGTTACTTGCCCGAGATTCGATCGTCGGTATCATCATACCTAGTTCAATCTCGTTACCGGGAAGTCTCTTTACTCGTTCCATAATACATCATCTCGTGACTAACTAATTAGTTGTTTGCTTGCAAGGCTTATTACGATGTGCATTACCGAGAGGGCCCAGAGATACCTCTCCGACACTCGGAGTGATAAATCCCAATCTTGATCTACGCCAACACCACAAACACCTTCGGCGACACCTGTAGAGCATCTTTATAATCACCCAGTTACGTTGTGACGTTTGATAGCACACAAGGTGTTCATCCGGTATTCGGGAGTTGCATAATCTCATAGTAATAGGAACATGTATAAGTCATGAAGAAAGCAATAGCAATAAAACTAAACGATCAAGTTGCTAAGCTAACGGATGGGTCTTGTCCATCACATCATTCTCCTAATGATGTGATCCCATTGATCAAATGACAACTCATATCTATGGTTAGGAAACATAACCATCTTTGATCAATGAGCTAGTCTAGTTGAGGCATACTAGGGACACTCTGTTTTGTCTATGTATTCACACATGTACTAAGTTTCCGGTTAATACAATTCTAGCATAAATAATAAACATTTATCATGATATAAGGAAACATAAATAACAACTTTATTATTGCCTCTAGGGCATATTTCCTTCAGTCTCCCACTTGCACTAGAGTCAATAATCTAGTTCACATCGCCATGTGATTTAACACCGATAGTTCACATCATCATGTGATTAACACCCATAGTTCACATTGCCATGTGACCAACACCCAAAGGGTTTACTAGAGTCCATAATCTAGTTCACATCGCTATGTGATTAACACCCAAAGAGTACTAAGGTGTGATCATGTTTTGCTTCGTGAGAGAAGTTTAGTCAACGGGTCTATCACATTCAGATCCATATGTATTTCACAAATTTCTATGTCTACAATGCTCTGCATGGAGCTACTCTAGCTAATTGCTCCCACTTTCAATACGCATCCAGATTTATACTTAGAGTCGTCTGGATTAGTGTCAAAGCTTGCATCGGCGTAACTCTTTACGACGAACTCTTTGTCACCTCCGTAATCGAGAAATATTTCCTTAGTCTTCCAGTTGCTAAGGATAATTTTGCCCACTATCCGATGATCTACTCCTGGATCACTATTGTACCTCCTTGCCAAACTGATGGTAAGGTACACAACAGGTTTGGTACACAGCATGGCATACTTTATGGAACCTATGGCTGAGGCATCGGGAATGACTTTCATTCTCTCTATATTTTTCTGCCGTGGTCGGGCTTTGAGTCTTACTCAATATCACACCTTACAAATCCGGCAAGAACTCCTTCTTTGACTGATCCATTTTGATCTACTTCAAAATCTTGTCACGGTATGTACTCATTGAAAAAACTTATCAAGCGTCTTGATCTATCTCTATAGATCTTGATGCTCAATATGTAAGCAGCTTCACCGATGTCTTTCTTTGAAAAACTCCTTTCAAACACTCCTTTATGCTTTCCAGAAAATTCTACATCATTTCTGATCGACAATATGTCATTCACATATACTTATTAGAAAGGCTGTAGTGCTCCCACTCACTTTCTTGTAGATACGTGCTTCTCCAAAAGTCTGTATAAAACCATATGCTTTGATCACCTCATCAAAGCGTATATTCCAACTCCGAGATGCTCGCACCAGTCCATAGATGGATCATTGGAGCTTGCACATTTTGTTAGCACCTTTAGGATTGACAAAACCTTCTGGTTGCATCATATACAACTCTTCTTTAATAAATCCATTAAAGAACGTAGTTTTGTTATCCATTTGCCAGATTTCATAAAAATGCGGCAATTGCTAACATGATTTGGACAGACTTAAGCATCGCTACGAGTGACAAAATCTCATCATAGTCAACACCTTGAACTTGTCGAAAACCTTTCGCAACAAGTCGAGCTTTGTAGACAGTAACATTACCATCGGCGTCAGTCTTCCTCTTAAAGATCCATTTATTTTCAATGGCTTGCCGATCATCGGGCAAGTCAACCAAAGTCCACACTTTGTTCTCATACATGGATCCCATCTCAGATTTCATGGCCTCAAGCCATTTTGCGGAATCTGGGCTCATCATCGCTTCCCCATAGTTCGTAGGTTCATCATGGTCTAGTGACATGACTTCCAAAACTGGGTTACCGTACCACTCTGGTGCGGAATGTACTTTGGTTGACCTACGAGGTTCAATAGTAACTTGATCTGAAGTTTCATGATCACCATTAGCTTCCTCGCTGATTGGTGTAGGAATCACTGGAACTAGTTTCTGTGATGTACTACTTTCCAATTCGGGAGAAGGTACAATTACCTCATCAAGTTCCACTTTCCTCCCAATCACTTCTTTCGAGAGAAACTCCTTCTCTAGAAAGTATCCATTTTTAGCAACGAATATCTTGCCTTTGGATCTGTGATAGAAGGTGTACCCAACAGTTTCCTTTGGGTATCCTATGAAGACACATTTCTCCGACTTGAGTTCGAGCTTATCAAGTTGAAGCTTTTTCACATAAGCATCGCAGTCCCAAACTTTAAGAAACGACAACTTTGGTTTCTTGCCAAACCACAGTTCATAAGGCGTCGTCTCAACGGATTTAGATGGTGCCCTATTTAACATGAATGCAGCTATCTCTAATGTATAACCCCAAAACGATAGTGGTAAATCGGTAAGAGACATCATAGATCGCACCATATCTAATAAAGTACGGTTACGACGTTCGGACACACCATTATGTTGTGGTGTTCTGGGTGGCGTGAATTGTGAAACTATTCCACATTGTTTCAAATGAAGACCAAACTCGTAACTCAAATATTCGCCTCCATGATCAGATCGTAGAAACTTTATTTTCTTGTTACGATGATTCTCTACTTCACTCTGAAATTCTTTGAACTTTTCAAATGTTTCAGACTTGTGTTTCATCAAGTAGATATACCCATATCTGCTCAAATCATTAGTGAAGGTCAGAAAATAACGATACCCGCCGCGAGCCTCAATACTCATTGGTCCACATACATCAGTATGTATGATTTCCAACAAATCAGTTGCTCGCTCCATTGTTCCGGAGAACGGAGTCTTAGTCATCTTCCCCATGAGGCATGGTTCACAAGCACCAAGTGATTCACAATCAAGTGATTCCAAAAGCCCATCAGCATGGAGTTTCTTCATGTGCTTTACACCAATATGACATAAACCGAAGTGCCACAAATAAGTTGCACTATCATTATCAAATATTGCATCTTTTGGCTTCAATATTATGAATATGTGTATTACTACGATCGAGATCCAACAAACTATTTTCATTGGGTGTATGACCATTGAAGGTTTTATTCATGAAAACAGAATAACAATTATTCTATGACTTTAAATGAATAACCGTATTGCAACAAACATGATCAAATCATATTCATGCTCAACGCAAATGCCAAATAACATTTTTTTAGGTACTACACTAATCCCAAAAGTATAGGGAGTGTGCGATGATGCTCATATCTATCTTGGAACCACTTCCAACACACATCATCACTTCATTTCTAACTAGTCTCTGTTCATTCTGCTACTCTCGTTTCGAGTTACTAATTTTAGCAACTGAACCGGTATCAAATACCCAGGGGTTGCTATGAACACTAGTAAAGTACACATTATCAATATGTATATCAAGTATACCTTTGTTCACTTCGCCATCCTTCTTATCCACCAAATATTGGGGAAACTTCCGCTTCCAGTGACCATTTCCTTTGTAGTTAGAAGCACTCAGTTTCAGGCTTAGGTCCAACTTTGGGCTTCTTCATGGGAGTGACAATTTGCTTGCCATTCTTCTTGAAGTTCCCTTTCTTCCCCTTGCCTTTTTCTTGAAACTAGGGGTCTTGTTAACCATCAACAATTGATGCTCTTTCTTGATTTCTACCTTCGCCGATTTCAGCATCACGAAGAGCTCGGGAATTACTTTCGTCATTCCTTGCATATTATAGTTCATCACGAAGTTCTACTAACTTGGTGATAGTGACTAGAGAATTTTGTCAATTACTATCTTATCTGGAAGATCAACTCCCACTTGATTCAAGAAATTGTAGTACCCAGACAATCTGAGCACATGCTCACTGGTTGAGCTATTCTCCTCCATCTTGTAGGCAAAGTACCATCAGAGGTCTCATACCTCTCGACACGGGCATGAGTATGAAATACTAATTTCAACTCTTGGAACATCTTATAAGCTCCGTGGCGTTCAAAACCTTTTTGAAGTCCCGGTTCTAAGCTGTAAAGCATGGTGCACTAAACTATTAAGTAGACATCATATTGAGCTTTGCCAAACATTCATAACGTCTACATCTGCTCCTGCAATAGGTTTGTCACCTTGTGGTGCATCAAGGACATAATACTTCTGTGCAGCAATGAGGATAATCCTCAGATCACGGACCTAGTCCGCATCATTGCTACTAACATCTTTCAACTTAGTTTTCTCTAGGAACATATCAAAAACATAGGGGTGGTATAACACGAGCTATTGTTCTACAACATAATTTGCAAATACTATGAGGACTAAGTTCATGCTAAATTAAAGTTCAATTAATCATATTACTAAAGAACTCCCACTCAGATAGACATCCCTCTAGTAATCTAAATGATCACATGATCCAAATCAACTAAACCATGTCCGATCATCACGTGAGATGGAGTAGTTTTCAATGGTGAACATCTTACGTTGATCATATCTACTATATGATTCACGCTTGACTTTTCAGTCTCCAGTGTTCCGAGGCCATGTCTGTACATGCTAGGCTCGTCAAGTTTAGCCCGAGTATTCCGCATGTGCAAAACTGTCTTGCACCCCTTGTATGTGAACATAGAACCTATCACACCCGATCATCACGTGGTGTCTCAGCACGAAGAACTTTCACAACGGTGCATACTCATGGAGAACACTTGTACCTTGAAATTTTGTAAGGGATCATCTTATAATGCTACCGTCGTACTAAGCAAAATAAGAAACAAAATAAGATAAACATCACATGCAATCAAAATATGTGACATGATATGGCCATCATCATCTTGTGCTTTTGATCTCCATCTCCAAAGCATCGTCATGATCTCCATCTTCACCGGCTAGACACCATGATCTTCATCGTAGCGTCGTGGTCGTCTCGCCAACTATTGGTACTACTACTATCACTAACTCATAGTGATAATGTAAAGAAATTACATGGCTTTCGCAATTCATACAATAAAGAGACAACCATAAGGCTCCTGCCGGTTGCCGATAATTTACAAAACATGATCATCTCATACAATAACGTATAAATCATCACGTCTTGACCATATCACATCACAACATGCCCTGCAAAAACAAGTTAGACGTCCTCTACTTTGTTGTTGCAAGTTTTACCTGGCTGCTACGGGCTTAGCAAGAACTGTTCTTACCTACGCATCAAAACCACAAAGATATTTCGTCAAGTATGTGATGTTTTATCCTTCACAAGGACCGGACGTAGCCACACTTGATTCAACTAAAGTTGGAGAAACTGACACCCGCCAGCCACTTGTGTGCGAAGCACGTCGGTAGAACCAGTCTCGCGTAAGCGTACGCGTAATGTCGGTCCGGGCCGCTTCATCCAACAATACCGCCGAATCAAAGTATGACATGCTGGTAAGAAGTATGATTAGTATCGCCCACAACTCACTTGTGTTCTACTCGTGCATATAACATCTACGCATAAACCTGGGTCATGATGCCACTGTTGGGGAACATAGAAATTTAAAAAAAAATCCTAGGCACACGCAAGATCATGGTGATGCATAGCAACGAGAGGGGAGAGTGTGTCTACGTACCCTCGTAGACCGAAAGTGGGAGCGTTTATCAACGCGGTTGATGTAGTCGTACACCTTCACGATCCGTCCCGATCTAGCACCGAACGTACGGCACCTCCACGTTCAGCACACGTTCAGCTCGATGACGTCCTCGCCTTATTGATCCAGCAAGACGGGCGATGTAGTAGATGAGTTCCGGCAGCACGACGGTGTGGTGACGGTTGGTGATGTAGATCAATCTCTGCAGGGCTTCGCCAAGCACTACATAAACTAGACAAGCGATAAACTAGAGGGTCGGGATTGCCGGCACACGGCTTGGTGTATCTTGATGTGTCTTGGGTGCTAGCCCTACCCCCCTATTTATATGTTGAGCCTTGGGATCGAAACTTGGAGTAAAAGCCTCCACAAAGTCGATTTCACCCGAAAGGCAAGAGTCCTTCTCGGACTCCAGGGCCAGACGCCCGGGTTCCCGGCGTTTGGACCCAGACGTCAGGGACCCTGGCATCTGGCCCCTGGACTCCGCAAAACTTCCTTTTGTGCTTTCCAAAAACCTTGTGGGCTTTCCCCTTGGGCCCAAATAAAGTGTTCTCGTACCCAAACATTTCGGGAAACATCCGGAACCCCTTCCGGTGAATTCCGGAACCCTTCTGGAGGTCAAACACTATTATCCCATATATCAATCTTTATCTCCGGACCATTCCGGGGTTCCTCATCATGTCCGTGATCCAATCCGGGACTCCGAATAACATTCGGTCACCAACATACATAACTCATTAAATACTATATCGTCAACGAACGTTTAAGCGTGCGGACCCTACGGGTTCGAGAACTATGTAGACATGACCGAGACATCTCTCCGGTCAATAACCAATAGCGGAACCTGGATGCCCATATTGGCTCCTACATATTCTACGAAGATCTTTATCGGTCGAACCGCATAACAACATACGTTGTTCCCTTTCTCATCGGTATGTTACTTGACCGAGATTCGATCATCGGTATCATCATACCTAGTTCAATCTCGTTACCGGCAAGTCTCTTTAATCGTTCCATAATAGACCATCTCGTGACTAACTCATTAGTTGTTTGCTTGCGAGGCTTATTACGATGTGCATTACCGAGAGGGCTCAGAGAAACCTCTCCGACACTCGGAGTGACAAATCCCAATCTTGATCTATGCCAACACCACAAACACCTTCGGAGACACCTGTAGAGCATCTTTATAATCACCCAGTTACGTTGTGATGTTTGATAGCACACAAGGTGTTCATCCGGTATTCGGGAGTTGCATAATCTCATAGTCATATGAACAATTATAAGTCATGAAGAAAGCAATAGCAATAAAACTATACAATCAAGTTGCTAAGCTAACAGACGGGTCTTGTTCATCACATCATTCTCCTAATGATGTGATCCCGTTGATCAAATGACAACTCATGTCTATGGTTAGGAAACATAACCATCTTTGATCAATGAGCTGGTCTAGTAGAGGCATACTAGGGACACTCTGTTTTGTCTATGTATTCACACATGTACTAAGTTTCCGGTTAATACAATTCTAGCACGAATAATAAACATTTATCATGATATAAGGAAATATAAATAACAACTTTAGTATTGCCTCTAGGGCATAGTTCCTTCACCCTAGTCCTATTCGGACTCCCCATGGGGGGAGGGGCGCCACCTCCTCGTGGTCTGCCTTCTCTCTATAACATCCCAATTTTCAATTTGGATGTTAACATAGATCATTCATATGCATCCAGCACTTGAGCATTTTAAATTCGAGTTTATTTGAAAATTGATCCAAAAACTTTAAGCAACTCAAGGACCCAAGTGAGAGAGTTGGAAGTTTTTCCAAAGAGGACCCACTATTTTATTATTTTACTAGTGAGGTTGGATCAAATGTTATTTTTGCCAATTTTCATTTTGAACATTTTAAAATAAATGAGAGAAGATAATATAACTTCTTCAAAAACAGAATAAAAATATTGGAATTTTAATTTTGAGTAAAAATAATTTTATTGGATTTTTATTTGCAATTTATTTATTTTAAAAATTCCATTAGAAAGTTTATTTTTTAGGCATTTTCATTTCAGAAAATGTTCACTTTGTCCCAAATATTAGGAGGGAACGGAGAAAATTGTTTCTGAAATTTTTAGGATATATATATAT
>LR738711.1:682082502-682130918 GCA_902687465.1 Secale cereale
GGGGGGGGGGGGGATAGGACTGGTCATCTGTCTCTGAATCCTCCTCTGAGGAGTTATCTTCCTCTTGATTACGATCCGCAATGGGTGGAGGGGGGGCTGCCTTTGCGCCCACCATGGAGCGACGTCTGCATGAAATTTTATTGCCACACAAGGCTTGTCTCTTTTGCTCTACATGTTCAGTTCCATTGTGTACAATAATTGACATGCATAGGAATAAAACATAGTGAGATTATGTAAGGAGTGCATGCATAAATCCAGAGTGAAGGTAGCAAACTGTGGATAGACCCAAAACCAATGATAGCAGGCAGATAATAGCTTTAGTTAAAAAATACAGATAATGGCTCCTTTAATGTTTGTTTGCACCCAACATGAAACTCATAGTAGACACCCGAGATTAACCAGATAGTAGACATATAATATTGATTGCTGGCCCAATATGTACCCCACAACCATTTAAAAACTCAAGTTTCAGCATAAGTTTAGACCTGAGTCGGAGTCTAATAGGTGAACATGACGATAAAGTAGCATGTCATCATATTAAGCGATGCATAACATAAGCAGACACGGAAGAGTGCGACATCTCTTGTGGACCCGTGTAGTCCTCAAGGTCATCTGCTCAGTTGATGATGGTAATGTAGTTGTCGTGGCGGCCGGCGGCGGGGTAGAAGATCTGAGGCAGCGAAAGACAGTCCGAAGAGCGGATCCCTGCTGTGGTGAACCCTTCCGTCATTGGAGCAGCTGAGCTGGGGTGGAACACAACACCGCAGGAGCAGGACAAACCACACAAGGTTTTCTTTGACACATATCTGTAACAGAAGTAATTGTGTAAGGGCTTGTTTGAATTTGAGGATTCTAACAATGCAGGGATAGGAAATAGATAGGAATAAGATAGGAATGCACGTGCAAAACAGAGAATTTAAAAACACAGGATTTCTACCAATCTGGGTGTTTGGTTCACAAGAATTGGAAGATCACAGAATGCAAATAAGCATGGTGAGATTAAGTCAAACCACAAGAAGTGTACAACCTCTTTGGCAAAGCCATGTCGATCTCAGCGTGATTGGGTTGGCCGGTGAGGATGCTCCGGCTGACTTGGCTGTCGGAGGAGGAGAAGAAGATCTTAGGCGTCTGGAGATGGAGCCCGAGGTACTGCTCCGCTGTGATGGAGGGTTTCGTCGTTGGAGCAGCTCCGGTGAGTTGTACGACGCCGAGGCTGAAGCAGGACAAGAGAGACAACGTTAACCTGAGTGGAATTCTAATAGCATCTCTAATAGATGATGTAAAATACATAACCACAAAGTGCTAGATGTATACATCAGCCGCTCAGCTCTGAACTTAACTGTTGAAACTGAATGTAACTGCCAAAACTGAACTTAACTGTCGAAACTGAATTTAACTGTCGAAACTGAACTTAACTGTCGAAACTGAATTTTGCTGTCGAAACTGAACGCACTAGAGGTGAGGCTACACGTCAGTCGACTGGCCTTTTCATCTCTGGTCAGTCAATTTTGCAGCCGTTGGATACGAAATCAAGGGCCTGCAGTTCATCTTCAGCCTCCACCCCCTGAGCCCCCAGCCACCACCGGCCAAACAGCCGTCCCTCGCCGCCCGCGGCCGGCGGTGCACCACCAAGCCCGCCCCACACTCCCCACCGCCAGTCCGCCGCCGCCCCGACCATCCCTGTAGGCCCCCCCGTGCCGAGCTTTTTCTCCGGCGATCCCCACGCCACCGCCCCACCACCGCTGGCGACCACCGCCCACACCCTGAACCCTAGGATAGATAGTGGGGTACCTCTCCGGTGAGCCCCCCTCCCCACTACGGCTGGTTCTTCCTTAACTCCGGCGAGCCCCCCCCACCCCCTGAAAATCGACTGATCCAAATGTCGATTCAGTCGACTGAAGTGTAGCTAAATCGGAGCAGCATCGCAATCAAGAGCAAGAGCGAGAGCAGCAGCGCGAGCAAGAGCAAGAGCAAGAGCAGACCAGGCAGGGGACAGAGAGCAAGAGCAGAGCAGCAGCGCGAGCGAGAGCTAAAGCAGCAACAGCTCCTACTGATGTGGACGTCGCTGTCGAGGGAGCGGCGCCGTGGAGGAAGTGGTCGGCGACGCCGCCGTGGATGGAGCCGCGCCGTGTCGGCTTGGGGCCGAGCGCCGGCAGCACCGTGAGATCGAATCAAGAAGAAAATGCGGCGATTAATGTACAACCTCTTTGGTGGCACCGATTAGGCCGCAGCTTCATCCGAGGAAACAGTGATGATGATGCTCTTCCGGTGGTGCAGGTGAAGACGGCGGTGTGGGAATGGAGGCGGCGCAAAAGACAAGGGGAACATCGAGGCAGCTCCTTGGTGGTGGAGTACGGGGTGGCTGAACCAGTGGGATGACCAAATCGACAACGGATCCTCATCTGGTACGGTGGATGAGGGACGTCGAGGTGTTTCTGTGGACGACGTCGTCGGGGAAGAGGCTTCGACTGGGTGGCGGATGGAGGACGGTGTGGGGCTTCGCGGGTTTTGCCGGCCTCGGTGTTTGAATGGGTGGGCAGATGGGATGGGAGTGGGGAACCATGGCTTAGGGACGCGCTTGTCCGAAATGTGGGGTAAGTTACGAAAGTACGCCCACCGATTTGAGGCGGTTCTTTCGGTTCAGGGGTATCACGGGCATTTCGCGTGTCGGGATTTCACAGTAGGTGGGAGTTATCGCGCGCGTTGAAATTCTGGAATAGCAAGGCGCGGGTTGAGATGGAGGAAGTTGTCAGAGCACAACGAGACAAAGATATATCTTAAATATTTCGGGCTAACAAGGCGCGGGTTGAAGAGGCGGGAGTTTTGCAGCACGATAGACAGAGACGCTAGCTTGAAATTTCGGCATAACAAGGCGCGGTTTGAAATTTCGAGAGAACGAGCTTAACGTGTACCCAAAATAAAGACAATTTAGACTAGTATGATATACTACGTGCAATGTGTTTAACACGCACAACACACACACACAGACACCATTTAGACTAGTAAGGTACACGTGCATTGCACGCATGAGATTTGGCAACCAAATTATGAATAAATACCACATTATAGCATGTGAGCTTTGAGTCATATATGCATGATGTAGATGTTCGTTTAATTATTATAGTTCATTTCATTCAAAATCATCTAGTTTTTATAAGAAAGCTAATCTATTTTAAGATTCATGGAATTGTGCGTTGTAAGGCATAAAGTAAAAACAAATCATGTAGAAAAACTTTTGGGCAATTCTGATACGGAAGATTCTAGAACAAAGAAGAAGTGCTTGTGTTTTGAGGTTTGTGCATTATGCTTAAGTTCAACCATAGAGTCTTCTAGATTGTACATGTGGCAAAATCTGGTGGAATCTAGATGATATCCAACAGCCAGTAGTGCTCAAATTTGCACCATCGGATTGGCCTCAACCAACGACCATGTTTCAAAGTTAAAGTTATCCGCACACTATATAAAAAATATAAAATTTAATATATATATATATATATATATATATATATATATATATATATATATATATATATATATACAGCCGGTCTATTCTCATAACATTATGAGAATAATATTCTCATAACACTTCCGAACTGCATTGTGTTAGTGCATTGGAAAGCTATGTGCACTGCTTTCTTCTTCTGTTCTGAACCGCAGAGAGGGGCAGTAGCAAACCTTCACGCAGCAGCGTTTCTGGCTAGTTTGATCGATTTCTATTGTTTTATTTGTGTGTGCGCTGATTTAATATGTGATTAAAACACGCAATTCTGCGAGAAAACGACGGAAATTGATGGATTTGGCGGATCTACCTCTGTTCTTCCGCACGGGCAGGAGCTTCGCATCGTGCTGGCGGGGTTCATATTCGATTTTATAGCCGTGATCCTAGTGTGTTACTAAGTTCGCGTTCATGTTTGTGTTATTCCGCGACAGATTAATTTGCTAATAGGATTGAAATTTTAGGATAATTGGTCGAGTTTCTCTCTGTTCTAGCGCAAAAACGGCAAGGTCTCTGTCCTCCCGCTTCCGGATCGAAATTGTTGTGTTTTTGTATGTGATTTTTCTGTTGTTTTCGGCAATTACGTGCTGCCTTACACCAATCTGTATGAATTGCAGCGGATTAAGTTGTTAATTTTGAAGAATTTAACTTTTCTCCATGCTTTTTGTGTTCGAGCGGGCGCCACTGGGTTGGTCGTTACTAAAGATGTTTTTTGAGTTTTTGCGCATTATATAGTTTTTAGAACTGCATTAAAACATGTGTTTTTCGTCTGCGAATCATGGAGGGGTGAACTGCAGTAATATGCAATGCGCGGTGAATATTGTAGCGCAGTGAACTGCAGTAATATGCAATGCGAGCCTCTATGAACTGCATTACAGCCCCGTGGGGGACTAGTTTAATTAGTTTTTTGCTTGGTCAAGCACGGTGAACTGCAGTAATATGCAATGCGAGCTGCCCCTTGTCATGTTACCGCACTACTTTATTTGTCGTTTTACTTTTTTTTTGGGTTGTGTCTGTACATATATATATGGCTGGGTCAATTGGCTCCCCTCCCACCTTATCCCTGGCGTCTCCCCTCCCACCTTATCCCTTTTGGCGAACATTGCCTCCTCTTTTCGCCACTCCTCCTTGATCTGTCTTCTTCCCAACCAGACCCTACGCCTGGCAATGGATTGCGCGTGCGGCTGCCTGGCAAGGATGGAGCCCATGCTGGAGACCTGCGTTTTTTATGAAGGGTTGGTTCTGAACCAGAGGCAGCGGCACAGCGCGCTATGTTCCCTGCTCTATTCTTCAGGTATTGGATTTTGGGCTCCATTCGTCCATCACATGACTGACGATGATGTCAATGATTCATGGGTATGTATTTCTCGCATAGTCTTTTCATGTGTTGTGTGTAGTTAACACTATCTAAATATTTGTAGCAGTATTAGTTTCTGAAGAAACATTTTTCACTAAGTATAAGTGAACTGCTTTTCACATAGAGTTTTATTATGAATATTGTAGGAGCAGCAGCAATTTTGTCTAGTCAATATTATTATATGTTGACATCAATATTTATTATGAAGATTGTAGCAGCAATTTAGTTTCTGAAGATTGTAGCCTTGTTCTTATTTGTTCTTATTTTCTGTTCTTGTTGATTTGCTTGCAGAAATTCCCTTCTAGTCTAGTCAGGGTAAAAGAAAGTTGTGTTAATTTGGTCTTGGTTAGCAAGAATGGATATCATGATGTTGATGTTATGTATTCTGTTGGCTCTGATGATTGTTTGGTTCTCAAATATGGCTGGAAGGAATTTGTGGAGGAAGCTGGTCTTCAGGCTGGGGATGTTGTCATGGCTATGTTTTATAGGCATGCAAAGTGTTTGGAAATCAAGTTAAATTTGCTTTAGATCAGTCTTGCTTGAGCAGCAGCAGCATGAGACAATTTTGTTGTAATAATTCGGCATTTTTGTGTGGATTCTAGTTTATTTTCTAGAAGAAATCTGAGTATAAGTGAACTGCTTTTCACAGATAGTTTTTCATGTGCATCCTATCAGCAGCAGCAGTTGAATCAATATACAGACTGGAAACACCCACTGAGCTTTTTTTTCTTTAACCCACATATGGAACTAGAGTGCTTAATAAAAGAGGACTGCATCAACCATTATAGTAGCAGCAGTTTTGTGAAAGAAAACTCTCTGTGAACTGCTTTCATGTGATGGCCTGGCTTATTAGGGATGGTAGACTACTCATATCAATAAGGAATTCCTTCTTTTCCGGGAGCCCATTCGGATAGAACTCCAAAGTTAAGCGTGCTCGGCTTGGAGTAGTTTCAGGATGGGTGACCGACCGGGAAGTTGCTCCCGGGTGCGCACGAGTGAGGACAAAGTGCGCAGAAAAGACTAGTATTGATATGTGAGGCCAGTCTAGATCCCTCCAGGAGTAACGACCACCGGCGGGTGTGTCCGGGGCGTTACAAGTTGGTATCAGAGCCGACCCTCGCGGTTACACGGATGTTTGCGGACAGTTTGCAGTCATGTTGTGCATGACGTTTGTGACCCGTCGTGGCACACGGAATGGCACATGTGCTGTCCTGGAAGCACAGACGGTTGTGCCAAGAGGGAACGTTCCTGTGGCCCGTCGAGGACGTCGGTTCCTCTGAGTGAGGGTGTATGTGATGGCCTGGCTTATTAGGGATGGTAGACTACTCATATCAATAAGGAATTCCTTCTTTTCCGGGAGCCCATTCGGATAGAACTCCAAAGTTAAGCGTGCTCGGCTTGGAGTAGTTTCAGGATGGGTGACCGACCGGGAAGTTGCTCCCGGGTGCGCACGAGTGAGGACAAAGTGCGCAGAAAAGACTAGTATTGATATGTGAGGCCAGTCTAGATCCCTCCAGGAGTAACGACCACCGGCGGGTGTGTCCGGGGCGTTACATTTCATAAAGAGTTTTTTATGTGTATCCTAGCTGCAGCAGCAGTTGAAGCAATATACATACTGAAAACAACCCACTGTGAACTGCAAATTGTTGATAGATACAAACCAAGGTTCTGTGCTCATAATAAACAAAGTACATCATCAAGCAAACTAATGCAACATAAGCAAACATTGTGCCAAAGCAAATTACAACGAAAGCAAACTAATATACATAAGCAGAAGGAAACAAATTGAGCAATTGTGACAGGAATCCTTGGCTATCAGCATCTGGCCTGCTTCACCAGTTCCACCCGTGGGAGGTGGAGGTGGAAGTTGATCCCCCCTTGCCCGCCACCCTCCAGGATGACCTCGGGCGCTTCCTTGTCTTCTCTTTTACAGAGCGGGTGAGGCCTTTCTGCACTGTGGTGATGCGGTTCCATATCTCGAACGCAGTGTAGGCGTCCTTGGCAGCATACTCAATGTGCCTCATGCTGAGAATCGAAGTCCACTGGCGGTGGTCTTGGTCTGTTATCTTTTTCTTCATGTCTGCGTATTCGTCGTCGATGATGGCAGCAGATACATCGCCAAGTGAGTCCAGTGTCTTCGTTCCTTCAGGCACCCTCCAGTTCGCCTGAATGTCGACGAAGTTGGGGATGTGGAGGTTGCAGCGTGAAAGCTTCTCCTTGTCCTGGTCGATGCAGAAACCAGCGAACTCGTACCTAAGCGAAGTGAACTACAAGTTATTCTTTTTGGGAACTGCATACATACGATATATAGAACTGCACACATATGACAAGGAGAGACCCATCGGCCTGCAACTATATTTTACTCAGCAGAAAGAATGGCTTACCTTGGGTCGCCGAGGAACCTGTCGAAGGTTATGCATCTATCGCCCATTGTAGCGCATACTTGGAAAAGCAGCATTCGGTGATATTTGCCGATGGAGAGTTGAATCACGGCCGCTTCCCTCTTGTCGGGTGTGTACTCGAGGTCGATGCCGACGATCTTCTCGCGGCGCCCCCGGAGAACTTCCTTGTACTCTTCGACGTACGTCGCCACGGCGTCCACGTCGTTGGTGTAGACCACCTTGAGCTTGGTCTTTCCGTGCGCCAGGACATCATCGTAGATCTTGGTGAACGGCAAGGCTGGAAAGAGGAGGAATAGGAGGAGGAAGCGCAGTGTTGTGTGTTTCTGCGAATGATCAGGTTGATGGAGCGCGGAATTTAAAGGGGAGCGGCAGCAACTTCTGCCGAGCGCACGATCTCGTCCTCCAACTGGCATGGCGATCGTGTGTTCGTGATGATCGTGGCCTTCGTGCGTTTTCCAACCCGCCGGATAGAGGAGCGGGCGCGCGGCGCTTTGGGCGATCGTGGGCGCGTATATTTCGGGCAGGCGAACCGATTCGTTTTTTGTAACTGAACTGCATCGTTTTATAACCGAGCCATTTTTTGTAACCAAACTGCATCGTGTTATAACCGAGCCGTTTTTTATTTTTGTGTATGACCTGTGGGCCTGTGGGCCTTTTATTCATTAAGCATCTCTTTTCTTCTATGTTTCTTGCAGTCCCCTTCTCATTCGTCTCCCCCGCACAAAAATTCCCTCGTCTCGCGCTCTCGTGGTGGAGAGCGACGACGCCCGTAGCCGCCGCCGTCCGTAGGGGCACTCTCGTGGTGGACAACGACGACGCCCGCAGCCGCCGCCATCCGTAGGGGCGCCTCCTCCGCCGTCGGCGTCCGCAGCCGCCTCCTCCGTCTGTCACATCATCTCACGGTGAGCTCCAAATCGCCATGGTCCGTTCCAGATCTTGTGCTAGGGTTATTTTTGGAGCCAGCATCCTCTTCTTAACTTCGTTTTGTATGTTTGAAATTGCAACGCCCTATGGATTGAAAGTTTTTCTCTGCCTGTTTTTGGGTTGTTGTCCAGGGTTTAATTATTATCCCTTTCTGATTGCAGACACAACATGGCTTCTTCCTCCCCAATTGATGCCTCACCAGTCAGCACGGCTCCCCCATCTGGTACTACATCAAAGTGAACTGCATTTTTTATACACGGTCAATTGCTTTTTGTTAAACGAAATAGTGCACTGCATCGTAGATTCCCTTACCAAGGCCCATTTTTTCAGACATGTGGCAAACTGATATGAACTGCCTCAAGTTAACTGTTTTTATTTTTTTGGAATGACATTAAGTTACTTGTTATGTTTAATTGTTAACCATAAACTGCTAAAAGAGCACTACATTTGTACATTGCTTTGTATTTTTTTTGTCTATCCACAATGCGGTTGCCAAATTGATATGAGCTGCATTAAGTTTTAGTTTTTCCCTCTCACAGAACTGCATGAATTTGTTTTGTTTTGTATATCTAAGCGCACTTCATTTTATATGTGGTCAATTGCTTACTGAACGAATTAGTGCACTGCATCATATATCCCTTTACTAAGGTCCATTTTCAGACACGCGCCAAATTGATATTCAAGTAACATGAACTGCATTAAGTTTTCTGTTATGTTTTAATTGTTAAACATAAACTGCTGAAGAGAGCACTGCATTTCTACATTGTGTTGCCAAGTTGATATGAGCTGCATTAAGTTTAGTTCTCCCTCTCACACACATATTTTTCTTATGTTTTTCTTACCCACAGTTTTATGTCCTGGTGGGTCCGGGGGTGGCGGTGTTAACTATTTGATTACACGTTATTTCACAGCCGATGTTGTCGGTGGCGGGACATCTGATCAGGGCAGCATTCTACCAGAAATGAGTGAAACCCAGTCGCAATCTGTTGATGGCACAAAACCAGTTACACAGGATTGGATGGTCCCTGATCAGATTGCAGCTGATGTTGAGAGGAAAAGGCAGAAAGCGATTGCGCTCGGTAATACTTTCGTGAAGGCTCATAAGGCGAAGCAAGTAAAGTTTGATGAGGGTAAGGAGATAGGAAGGGGGATTGCAGATTCAAAGAAGTCTGCTAAGTTTGCCCCCGCAAAGAATCCTTTGAAGAGAAAACTCAACACTGTTGCAGAGCAAGGTTTAAGTTCTCCACGGCGGAGCCCGCGTGTTGATTACTCAAAGAGGCCTAATTATGCTGAGGTTGATGTGCATGGGATTCAAGGAAAGCGGAGACGCGCGGACGATCACTCGGGTGTTGATTCTGAGCGTCCATCTAAGCTGGCGTGGGAAAATGCAGCTGGAGAAGCGCTGGACAGTTATTCTGATGAGGAGGATGTTGATATTAGGAAGGTATACGCTGTTTATTTATTTTTTTCTTCTGTTTTTAAGTTGTTTCGCATGAGTTTGCTGATGTGAACTGCATTTTTTATTCTTTTTTTTGTAGACTGCTAAGAGTACCAAGAGGAAGAGGTCTGAAGATGATGTTGCGCATGAATGGAGTTTTAACAAGACTGTTCGGCTGTCCATTCCAAACGTATGCAAAGCTGTTGCCTTGTTGAATGAGCCGCACATAACTTTGGTGCGGCAAGCAGGTTTTGGCATTGTCTTCGACCTGAAAGTACAGAAGAATGTTTCTCGTGTTCTCATGTGCAAGCTGATGGGAAAGATCGACCTTGATACGATGAGATTGGACTGCGGGTCAAACAAGGTTCTGGAAATCAATCGTGAGGCTGTCCATCACATTTTTGATTTCCCTATGGGTTCTCACACTGCTCCCAGGCCTGCTGTCAGCGGCCATGATGATTCGCTGGCTAATCTGAAGGATGAACTTGGTTTCAACCGTTCTCGTAGCATAGATGTGAAGGACCTACTTATTTTACTTCGCACGCTGGCTGCGGACCGTGCGAAGGTTAATAAGATTGTGAAGGTTTTTTTCTCATTGTTTTCCAGAGCTTGCTTTGTCCCAGCCCTGCAACTCGGTTGTCCAGGGTAGCTGCTATGGTTGAAAACTTGGATTTTGCATCTATGGCTAGCATGGACTTTTGTCAGCTTGTTGTCGACGAGCTGCAGGCCGCTGTGTACAAGTGGAATTCTGAAGGGAGCAAGCAGAACTGCGCCGAGGGTTGCACCATCGTGCCCCTGTTCATGTACCTCGATTTGTTGAATCTTCGCACTGTATCGGTTATGCATACACGCACGCCACGCGCTGCAATACTGTCCCATGTGCAGTTGAAGAAGATTCACAACGCCGACATTATTGTCAGGGGAAAGATACACCTGGACACTTACAAGTTTGGCAAGCTGCCGGTCAGTGCATAGCCAGCCTTTGTGTTTGTCTTATTCCTTTTTTTCCGCCATGCTAAATGTGAACCTCTTATGTACTTTATTTGTGAACTGCATCTCTTTTTTTGTTAATTTTTTCAGTGGAAGGCGGAAGGGGATATTGTGTACAAGTGGACTGCAGTTGCCGAAGCGCCTGAAATGTTTTGTGAGCCTCTTGCTAGGGCGGCTCCAATTCGTCGAGTTCATGGTTTTGCTAGGGCGGCTGCTGGAGGTTTTTCTGGCGAGGCTTCTGCTGATGGCAATAAATTTGTTCAGGTCGATGAGCTTCTTGACAGGGTCATCAATTTAACTTCTGATTTCCCAACATCCGGTTCCAGGATGAGGAATATTGCTGGATTGTTTCCTGAAGGCAAAGGCCCTTCTGAAGCAGAAATCGAGGCCGCTCATAACTTTGACCGTGGGCAGCTTGAATTCCTTAAGCAGACAGTTACGAATATCAGGTCTTCATTCGTTATGTTTAAGCAGTCTCAGGACGACAAGTGTGCTAGGTATGAGCAGGAAGCTGAGGCAATTGTGAAGGAAATGAACAGGCGTGAAGATGTTGTCCGGCCTTCTTTGCCTGACCGCGCAGCTGTGGATGTATGTCTTTTTTTCATATGTGAACAGTTTTTTTTACCCATTTTGTTATCGATTTTTTCTGTGTGTTGTGGCATTAACTATTTGTTTTCACATCCTTTTGTTCTTTTCGCAGTGTGGAGGAGAATCTTCTAATGCTAACGCTTGCCGTGATGATGACCACCAGGACCACTACGGTGTTCATTCTGATTATTTGTTTGATAGGCCATTGTCCCCTGTTGACGAAGCTGCCAAAGACAATCCTCTTGACGAAGGCGTCATCGACAAGGTTTGATTTCTTCCTATTTTTTTACAGGGGACTTCATTGTTTAATTTTTTGTAGTGTCCGAAACAAACAATCATATTTTTGCACCAGCAGTGGCAGCGAACTGCAGTTTTTATTTTTTTTGTAGTGTGCACCAGTAGTGGTAGTGCACTGCAGTTGTAGTTTAGAGAAGAGGCATCATTTTTTAGCAGTGAACTGCATGATCTGGTGTTGGCTTTAGTTGTAGAACTGCATTTTGGATAATAGTTTTATTTATGTTTTTTGTTTTTTAGGATGGCGAATCAAACGTGGAAATACATGGGAAGGAGGCAGAGGGTGACGCTAGCAAGGACGACGAGGCTGACAAGTCTAAAGAGATGGAAGGCGACGCTTCTCTGGTGAGTATAGAGAATTTGCATTTTGTGTTTTATTTTTATTTTTCATGCGAGGTTCATGGCCCGTTTTATTAGTGAACTGCATTCTCTCTTTTTGTGTAATGTGTTTTATTTTTTAACCCATCAGAACTGCGGATTAAATGTTGAAATCCAAGCGGAGCGCATCATGGAGGATGACAATGTGGAAGGGAGAGGAGGGGAGGAGCCTAATGCGGAGGTTGATAAGGCAGAAGGTAGAGAAGGAGGGGAGTGTTCTGTTGAGGCTGATAAGGCACAAGAGAGAGAAGGAAGGGAGGATATCGTGGTGGTGATAAGCATGAAGAGAGAGAAGGAGCTCCTCGTGTTACAGTTGAAATGGCAGAAGAGAGAAGGAACTCCTAGAGTCGGATTTGATGCTGCAGGGACATCCGCTGGCATTGATGGTGTTGTTGGGCCTACTGTTTTGTTGCTTGGCGATGAGGTGCCTGAGAAATTTTGTGTCGTCCCTCGCGCCCCCGAGCAATCTGTTGGCAATCTGGCTTTCCCAGCCGAGACAACCAAAGTCCCAGCTGAGACAGTTTCGATTGGTTCTGAAGAGGAACAAATAAGACTCTCTCAGGACATGAGCAATCAAGCGTCGCTTGACGATGATATTACCGGGCTGGATCACTTGACGCTCAGCGAAGATGTATCTGAGCAGGCGCAGGAAGTTTATTCTGAAACCGAAGGTAAGCGAACTGCATTATTTTTGTTCTTTCCCGGGCAAAATGGACCGTGTTGTTTTATTCTCTGATATCGTTCCCACTCTATATGCAGATGAGGAATTACCTGTTGTTACTCCTTCGAGCATTGATCCAGCTCTTATGAGAAGATACAATGAGTTATATGACGCTGTTACGAGGGCTAGGAGGGATAATAAGAAGAAGTATGACATTTTTTATCTTACACCCCGGTTATTTAATATGTTATTTTTTCAGGGACATCCATCTTATCACTTTTTGTTGGGCTTTTTCCTTCTTGTCTGAAGGCATCTAGTTGCATTCAAGGGAGAGTTTAGTGATATTACTATCGGTCATGTTGGCGAGTCTTTTTGGTCGTATGGAATGCTGAGCACGCGCCTCGCAAACATTGGCGTCTCTACGTTAGCTGAGAGGTTCAAAGGATCTCAAACGATGATTGTCCCGTACAACCTATGTGTAAGCATTTTCATTAATTTATATTTATCCCTCATCCAATTTTTATTGTGCTATAAGCATTTTCATTAACTCTCTGGTTTTGTCTTTTTGGCAGAATTCCATTTGGAACGGCGGTGCCACAAATAGGGCTTTGAAAAAGATGTTTTCTTCAAGCGCAGAGGAACGTGTGGACAAGAAAAACTTGGTAACGCATTTTGACCATTTTCGTCATCTTGAAAATAAGTTTTTTGTTTTTCTATTTTCTCATCTGGTTTGTTTTATTGTTTTTTTTATTTCAGATTATGTTTGCAACATTTGATCCTCCTCCCGCAACAATGAAGGACGCGATAGGCCACTACTTCTTGGCCACTTTGAACCTGCAAGAGAAGCGTTTTGAGTTTCTCGACTCATTTAACGACGCCGACAGCGCTCCTGCAAATCTTGTCTTCAGGAAAATGGTCAGGAACATCAAAAAAGTTTGGAAAGATGGCAGCGCAAGCTGCGATGAGCCGTTGAACCCTCCCACCCTTGACGGCTTCGTGCTGACTCATGTTAATGTCCCGCAAGAGGGAAACGAGTTTGTACTTGTTCCCCTTTTCTTTTTCCTTCTTCAGTATTTTTGTGTAAGTGAGCTGCATTGTTTTTACTAAATTAGAAGCACCTTTTCCTTGAGGGAACTGCATTACTAATGTGTTATTAGTTGTTCTCCCTCGGTTTTTTGTGTGTATGGAGCTGCATTGTTTTACTAACATCAGGAGCACTTCATTATTGAGTGAACTGCATTAGTAATGTGTTTATCTTGGTTTTCTTGCAGGCATGATTGTGGATTTTACATGTTCCAATTCATGCAGACCTGGGATGGTGAAACGATTGCCAAGTTTTGGAAGGAGCACATTGGCTACATCAGGAAGGCGATGCTCTATAGTTGGTTGACCTCGTCGCATTGCTGTCTGGACCTGACATCACTTTTAATTTTTAAAGAAGGTTATTACATTTTTTTCAGTCACACACCCTTTTATTAAGTGAACTTCATTGATACAGAAAGGGGAGGTTCACTACTTTTGTTAAGCTTTTATTATAACCCCATTCGCATGTTAAAATGACTTTCGTTAGTGAACTTGATGATTCTTTTCATTTTGCTCATTATCCATTTTTTGTGCAGGCTTTGACGAAGGCGCACACCAAGGTGGTATTTCCTTGTTTGAAACTCAGGTTCACACTCCAACGATTCAGAAATTTGTCCTTGATGAACCCCCCGTTAAGCTTGTAAAAGAACCGGTGTGTAAGAGGTTGAGGAGTGGCGCCGGCACTTCGAATGAAAAAGCTCTTGAGAAATCTCCTGTCAAGGTCAAGCGTGGGAAGATAGCAGTCAGCCCTCCGAATGCTGAAGATAGTGATGATGATTTTGAGAGGCCACCACCAGTGCCTAGGAGGACCAGGAGCGCATCTGTGGAACACCCGACCGACAGCGAGGCACTAGTTCTATCAAATAAGAGGCCTGTGCAGAAGCCATCAAAGTTTAGATCTCCGGTACAGAAGTTGAAGCCTACGAGTTTCAGCTATCTTGCGGAGATGAGGAAAGTCTTGCAACTCATCACGAGCACACCATTCAGGCAGAAATACAGTGAGTCAGTTCTTTTTTCGTTAGTTTTTTCGCTTTTTGATTTTTAATGTATGTAATGTTTGTGTGTTTTTCCTTTTGTGTTCCTAATCCCCCCACCCTCGCCGTTTGTTTTGTGCAGGTGCGTGCTTTTCATGCACAGGAATCCTGTCGAAGTCTACACAGTGAATGTGGACTACATGTTCTTAACTTTCACCAGAGGTGGTTTCATGGACTCAGATTTGATGGATCATATCATCAGGTACTGGAAGAATGACGAGCATATGAATGTGGTTTATCGATCTGGCGAACGCGTTCTCCTGTCCCCTTTGTTTATCACTGTATTTCTCTTTTTCCCTTTTTTTATTTTTTCTGCTGGAGTGCACAGCAGTTAATAGTGTCTAATAATTTGTTTTAGCAATGTACTGAACTGCATACATTTATTGTGTTTAACCCATGTATCTTAAATGAAACAAATTGGGGGGAGAAGTGTGAACTGCATATTGTTAGAGAAGCGTGATCTGTTTTTTCATTAAGCGTGAGAGCGAACTTTGAGGGGGAACTGCATTAACGTTCTTTTGTGAATTACCCACACGCAGTATGTGCTTCAAATGAATGATCACGCGGATAGAGATGAAGATGGAAATGTTGTGTTGCCTTTTGTCCACGGCAAGTTTAACGTTGACGATGCAGCAAAGCAGTTCAAAGTTTTTGTTCGTGATGACGAGAACCTTCTTGATTGCAAATTAGTAAGTTATCAGATTTGCTTGTTCAGCCTTATGTACTTATTTTCTCTCCCAATTTTTTCCACTAATCCTTTTTCACTCATCAAACCCATAACAATTTTGATGAAACAAAATCAGATTCTGTTACCACGGTTGAAAGACGATCATTACTCGCTATACACGATGAATAGGCACCGCGAGACCCTTGATATTCATGACACTAGGAGGTACAACGGACCGATTGATCAAACAACGAGGTGGCATAAGTCTGAATACCACAGCGACCGCACTGAAATGGTAAAATTTTTCCTTTTTCACCTTTCTTCTTGTTTTCATGCGTGCGCGTGTCGAACAATATTGTTGTGATGTGTATTTTTATTTTTTTATTTTCACCAGATGATCAGGATGACTGCATTGTTGAAGAAGGTTTACGGAGAAAAGGAGTACAAGAGAAAGGAGTTGGTAGACTGGGTCGATGTTTCAAAGAAAGCTAGCTTTTTGGGCGCCCCTGAGCAGGGCCCCAACGAGTGCAGCTTCTTTGTTCTGAAGATGGCTCAGTTTTACGACGGCAAAAGCTTTGTTGTGAAATTCGCCAAGCGTAATGTAAGTATCTTTTTTAACCCAATAATAATCCCTCATTCTTTGATTTTTTTGTTAGTTCTTTTTTGTAGATGATCTTGTATATTTGTTTTTTTGCTTCATCGCAGGAAGCTGCTGTTGAGGAATG
Organism: Secale cereale; assembly: GCA_902687465.1. Lineage (NCBI taxonomy): Eukaryota > Viridiplantae > Streptophyta > Magnoliopsida > Poales > Poaceae > Secale > Secale cereale. Next base: position 682,098,540 of record LR738711.1, read on the forward strand.
GAAGGCTGAGTTCTTGTTCCAGATCCTGTTCCACCCTGAAAACATGGTCGTAGTCACCGAGTTCCCGGAGGATCTAAGAAATCTCTGCATTTCTCTTGGCTTTTCTCCAAAACTGGATTCGCAGGAGCAGGATGAGGCGTAAATGATAGCAGATCTTTTTTATGTGTGTTGATGTCTTTTCGTGTGTGCTCCAAAACTTTCTGTAAACAGTATGTATGTCGCTGTGTGTAGTTCTCGATCTGCAAAACTTTTTCACACCATGCTGTGTGCTTTTGTATATTCCGGTCTAGTTAGTTTTGTGTTTTTCTTTTTGTGGCAGACAGTGACAATGTCAAATATGTACATAATGGAGCTTTCAGCCAATTCCTCCTTGTGAATTGTAACATGTTCGTAGCGCACTGCATTCACTCATATGAGTAGCAGCCAAGTTTTTTTAAATATACGCATCCGCACTGCATTTCACCTTATCACATGGGACAGCAAAGACGAATTCAACGTGTTTGTCGTCGAGGTTCAAAATTTTGGTAAAAATGTATTAGAAGACAGAAAATCAACCGTGTCTGCTAAGTGAGAGCACAATTTTTTTACATTTTTTGCACTAAGTGCACTGCACTGTATACTCGAAGCGGACTGCACTGTAAGCTTTAAACGCGCCACACACGCACTGCACTGTACGTGAATCCTAGTCTCACTCTATAGATTTTTCTTCTAACTGCATTCTATATTGATTCACTGTCATCTCAGATTCTATACGACGAAGAGAACTGCATTCTCTAAATGACATTCTGATCTCAGGGTTTTCATATAGAAGAGAAGTGCATTCTGAGAATGACATTCTCATCTTATTTCTTTCATATAGAAGAGAACTGCATTTTATCAAGCATACCACCTGCAGCACATTGATCACAAAGTATATAGGGCATATGTTATATCTATTCATTTTGAACTTCAATATTACATGTTGAATTCTTTTTTTTGCAGTCCACTGAACACAAGCTATATCTTATATACGATACGATATATATAAAGGATGAAGTTAATATATTTTAAAAGGTAAAATAGTATATGTGTTGATCTATGTCTTTTTCGTACTGATTCTTCTCAAATTGTGCACTACATTTGTTTCAATGGTTGTTGTTGCTTCTGTTTTGCTCTTGTTGTTCACATTACCCCTCGTAACGCGACCGTGTGACTACGATGCTTGCCTACGCGCTGGATTCTGCATTCTGCCTCTCCCCCTCATTTTTGATGATGGTTCTTCGATGTCTTCATCTTCTTCTTCTTCTTCCTCATCTTCCTCTTCTGCTTCTTCATCTTCCTCTTCAGTTACATCAGCTTCGCTCTCTTCCTCGTTCTCTTCTTTGTCAGCATCTTCTTCGTCATCTTCTTCATCTTTTTCTTCTGTTCTATTTGGACAAGTTCTCGCGTTATGCTTCTCTCTCTCGTTGCAGATGCTACATAGTCTTCTCTTTGTCATATCATCTTGTTGGTCTGCTTGGTGATCTGTGGCGGCATTTTCAGCCTGGATTTTTTTCAGCCGCTCCTTACATGTTCTTGAGTAGTGTCCCGCAATCTTATTGCATGATTTGCACATCCTTACCCCAGTGGTCTTCCTCCGCTGTCCAGTTCTGGCTCAGGCCTGCTATTTTTTTCAGGACTTTTTTCTTTTGCTGCAGCTTTTTTATTGGCTGATTTGCTCTCTTTCTTTCTCCCTTTTGTGTTTGAAACAGGTGGGGGAAGAATTGTGTCATCCATATTATGAGCTGCATCATCAGCGGCATGTTCGCGCTCCTCTCCTTGTTCTTCACTCCGCGCATCCATGATCTTCTCTGCTTCTTCTTCTTCGTTTATTACGTCGACTTCTTGTATGAGTTCTCTCATCCCAGCTAAAGCTCTGTTGTACCCTCTATCCGATTTGACACCCCTGTTTGCCAGGTCCATCGCTGTTTCTGCAAGTAGTCTCCTACGGCAGAACATCGAACTCCCATCTGGAGCAGTTTGCTCATAGTCTCTGCGGTCAAAAGTTGCATTTTGGCGCGCGTTCCGTGTGTATCTCTTCAATATGTACTCTTCAGGTATCTTGTCCACCCGCAGCTGATCCAACATGCAAATGATGTGCATGCAGAACAGGCCTGCAGCGAAAGAATTTTTTGGGTTGTTCGTGTCAGCAAACTTCACATAAATATGCAACATTTCAATTTTTTTGTGAACTGCATTATAAATAGGTCCTGGTTTTTCTGTTCTAGTGAACTTCACTAAGGTTTTTTTTTGTTTTTCATCTCTTTTTGCTACCAGCAATAAGTGAACTTCATTATGTTTTTTGTGTGCTTATTTTTTGTTTCCTGTCTCACTGACCTGTGTGTGTCCACAGCTTGCATTCGCATTCGTAGATACCGTTCGTCACATCAGCAACTACCTATAACTTGTGTCTTGCCCAATCAAAATTATCAGACCGGTTGTAGTGGCGCACCAAATATTTCGTCGGGTTGTCAGGGGACTGCTTTGATCTGAATGCAGTGCTGCGGTAGTGCGTTTCCTTGAAGTCAGCAAAGACCGCCCTGGTGTAAATCTTGGAGAGCTGAACCTCGAAACCAAACTGAGTAGTAGTCTTTATTTCCGTCTGTGAAACAAAGAAAACCAGTTAAGTAGTTGTCTTTCACAGCTAAAATCAAGAAAGCGAGTAGTGTTTTATTAATTGCTCATCCATCTTAAAAACTTTGCTCTGGTTATTACCTCGTTAGCTATGGTCTCCGCGTGCTCGACGCCCTTCCTTGTCTAGATGCACCTGTCCACCTGCGATGCAAAGATGTGTAGGTCGTGTCTTTCCTTGACAAAGTTCCTCTTCAAGATCCGGTTCATGCTTTCACTTCTCTGTGTCGACGTCATCCGTGCACAAAACACCTCCTTGTAGTAAGCTGATATCCATTCTTTTCGGTCTGTCCAGAGCGCCTTCATAATTTCATCATTTTGCAGGTTATACTTGTCCATGAGCTCATGCCAAGCGCGTTCAAACTCTGATGGCATTAGCGGGTGGTTGAGAACGGAGGTCAGCTCATCTTTGAATGTCTCATACGCTTTGTATAGCAAGGACAGGTGATCCTTGTATTTTTTCAGTATATGCCAACGGCATAACTTGTGCAGCGTGCCTATTAGTGTACTTTTTATCGCGGCATCCATGGAGGGGCATTGATATGCATGTTTTTGAAAAAACCAAGCAGTGAGTTATTGAGAGAACTGCATATCTTTTTTCTGCTTTTTTCTGATTTTTTTCATTGGATGGAAGAAATGGACTACAAAACTTGGCAGTGAACTGCATTGTTATTTAAACCCATTCTTTTTTAGCATACCTGTAAGTATGCATATTGGCCGCTTGTTGTTCATGCAACGTAAGAACGTCCGGAACACCCACTCGGAAGTCGGTATTGTTTCGTCTCTGATGAGAGCCACAGCAAATATTGTACTTTGGAGGTGGTGGTTGACTCCAACGAAGACGGCCAGAGGCATGTGGAACTTGTTGGTCTTGTAGGTCGTGTCAAATGTGACACAATCTCCAAAATCTTCGTACGATCCCCGGCAGCTCGCGTTCGCCCAGAATATGTTTCGCACACGGTTATCGACATCTTTGTCATAATCATAGAAGAACTCCGGGTTTATTTGCTGCATTTTCTCAAAGAAAGCCAGGAGTTTCTTCACATTGTCTTATGTTTCCTCCCTCGTGAATTGGTGCTTCCTGCAGTTCGAAATAATAATATACTTGCAGCATTAGAGACATACAGAAAATGCACAAGCGAACTGCGTGAAATAGACGAGATATCGTTTTTTGTTTAGTGAACGTACCTGTTCACCCAGTCACGGCTAGTGCGCCCCATAAATTGCAGCCATCCTGACATCCTTGACAGGGTTGACATCATCTGCGTGTGCATCAGGTTGTCGCTCTGCATGTCCTTCACTAGTTTATCAAGTAACAGATCATCCGTCTTATGCGAGTGCATGTGCAGAAGCATAGCCGGGCTGTCAATCATCCTGTGGTTGTGATTGAACTCAATCTCTGCTATCACAACCACATCCTTGATTTTTTTCAATCTCATTCTTGCCTTGCAGCCAGTCCTCTTTGATGTTTTCTCTCGCTTTCTGTCATAATCTGTGACAGTTTCCTTGCTTCTGCCTTCCTTTAAGCACACTATGTATCTGTTTGTTATGTATCCTTCGTTTTTGCGTGTGCCGAAGCCTGCATGCCTTGCATACGTGTTGTAGAATTCTCGCGCCGCAGCGTGTGATGTGAATTGCATACCTTTCATAGGCACAAGTTCTTGGAGCATGTTCTCATTCTGCACACACAATATGGAATGTTTTTTTGTTAATGATAATGCACAAGCTGAAAGAATGCGTAAGTGAACTGCAGTAGTTAGGCAAGGAAGCTTACATGCGTGTACTATTTTTTCTCTAACGATGTTTGCAGCTCACCAATGTTTATTGGGCATGGAGGGGTGACAACAGATCTGTGTAATTTAGGATCGCGAGGAGGCAGAAGTGTTGAGAACTTTACTTTTTTGGTTGCTTGTGGCTCTCCTTGATTCTGCTTCCGATTCTTTTGGTGTGCAGTAGGCGGCCTGGGTGGAATTCCACTGTCTCTTCGTCGACGAATCATTTGCTCATGAACTTGCCGAACTTGCTGGGTTTCAACATTGGCTTGTGGAGGTGCTATATCATCCATTCTGATCTGCCGGCCAAATGTTTCAAAGACACGCATGTACCTTGGCTGCATAACTGTTATGATTTGCTCTTCATCATCATCCTCCTCATCATCTTTCTGCGCATGCTCCCCCATGAAGACCAGATCGTCGTCATCCTCCTCATCTTGCGCGCTTTTTGCTTCACTGCCTTCTCCATCCCGAATGATGTTTGGTTCACTGTTTTCATCTTTATCCTCTACATCTTCCTCCATTGAGTACGCAGTTCTGTTTGTTGTGTTAAAGAAACCCCTAGGTATTTCAGGTGTTATCCATCCAGCCATCTCCCACTCTTCTCTTCCAATGCAGTTTAGGGGCATTGGGTTGTGAATCAATCGAGGTGTCTTCTGGTTTGGAGGCATAGTAATTTACTGCACAGTATTAAGCCAAAGCTTTTTATGCACGCCAACACTGAAATGAACTGCATCTTCGTACTATATATCATTATATATGCAACTGGAGAAATTGCACTTCAATTTTTCATTCTATAGCGGGGGCACTGGGAGTTAACATGAAGAAACAATGCACTTCAGTTTTAAGCCACAGCGCTCTACATATGTAAGTCATGGTGGACTGCATTTTTCAGCCATAGCGCATTTTTATTTTTTCGAAGTATCTTTTCTGTTTTTTACTGGGAGATACATGGGACTGCAGTCGACGCAAGAGGGCACTGCATGGTGATAAAAAGGGCACTGCAAACTGGATGTGGGGGGGGGGTTGGGTATGTGATTTTCTTACATTATTTGCAGTTCTCTCCTTCTGCAGATGCAGCTCTGCCTGCTGTTGGCGTGCAGTCCACCTCCGTTGCAGGAACTCATGGGCTTTTTCAACTTTTGCCATTGTCGCGGGAGAAGGTTGGATGGGCACCATTGCAGTTCGCATCCACGTCGACTGCGATGGAGAAGGCATCCTTGCAGTTCTCTTCCCCCTGCCATGCATAACCGAGGCTGGATGCTTCAGCTGGGTCAACCGCGGCGGATCTCCCAGGGCATATGCTCGGTTCTGTGGCGGGGGTGCAGCTAACGGGGCGCTAAATCGAGGCTGCGGTGCACCTAGATCAATTCGGTGGTGTTGGGGCGAAGGTGAGGGGCGGCGTCGCTTCCTGACCGCCGCCGCGGAAGAAGCCTCGCCGAGGGACTGCATCGCCGGCCGCTCCGCGCGCGCTCTGCGCTACTGGCCGCGGAAGAAGGCGGGAAGGGGTGGGGGTCGCTGCCGGCCGCAGGGCGCTGCCGCTCAAGGAGGCTGGGAGGGGAGGGGGTCGCCGCCGGCCGCAGGGCGCTGCCGCGCAAGCAGGCTGGGAGGGAAGGGGGACACTGCGGCTGGCGCGCAAGGAGGTGGGGAGGGGAGAGGGACGGCGCCGGCCGCAGTGGCGCTGGCGCGCAAGGAGGCGGGGATGGGAGGGGGTGTTATGAGAATAAGCTTTTTTGTTAGGAGAATAAGGTCTTAAGGGGTGTTATGAGAATAGACCCACCCTATATATAGGGGTATAGATATAGATATGTGATCCGAAAGCCACCCATCATCTCCAATTAGAATAGTGTGTCCATGCACGGATGCAATGTGGCCAAATGGTGTCTGCCATCAGTATAACAGATTCAAACCAATCTGACCTTGTTCAATGTGTATACATTACAACATGCTCGTTTCCAAACCACACCGCGCATATCTCCGTTATATTCATGCATGCATGGGTTTCAAACATCATGATCTCTTATTCAAATATTTGAATTCAACTTTACATTGATTATGACCTCACCTAGTCTTTTACACCCACACATTGGTCTTCTCTTTATAATTGTACCACTAACTTTCTCTCGTGCATGCATGCACACAGACTACCAGTCGGCATTATCCATCGCACACATGCAATCTTTTTCTTTAGGTCGGTCTCCCATGAAGGCACACACACACACACACCCCTCTCCATCATATCGGGCATTCTTTATCTCTCACATGCATGCGCAACGATCGATGTTCCTCTATGTGTGTGTGTGTGTGTATAGCTAGGTATTTCATAGTTTTCCACATAAACCGATCAATCTATATATCTAGTGAGGTCTCACCCTCTTTCCCACGTCCACATCGATCAATCTATACCTCTCTATATAGGATTACATATATAGCTAATACACCCACATTAATTATATATCCAATGCCCCCATATCATCATCCATGCCTTCCGCTTCATCTCTCATACGCGCGCACAATGGCAAAGACAGGGGGCAGCAAGGGCCCTGTCCCCCTAACATCACTATATATCAAGGCTAATATGAATGTGATCATTAGACAATTGCTAGTAAAAATGGTTTAAGTTGATGAATTGGCCCTCCTCGTAAAGGATTAGCAATGCTTGGCCCCCTAGCTCATGGGACATTTTTCATGGCTCCGCCACTGCGTGCAACAACGCACGTTCTCGCCCCTCTCTCTAAATATCGATCTTGCAGTTGTGCACTCCTTCACAGTCTCCCTCCACTCGGCCCCTCGCACCATCTTCTAGCCCCCACCGGATTTTGCCACATGTACAATCTAGTAGACTCCATGGTTGAACTTAAGCATAATGCACAAATCTCAAAACAATAGTGGTTCTCCTTTGTTCTAGAATCTTCCTTATCATAACTGCCCAAACTTTTTTCTAGTTGAACTACCATTATTTGTTTTTACTTTATGCTTTACAACGCACAATTCCATGAATCATAAAATAGATTAAGGGCTTCTTTGATTCAAAGGATTCTCGAAGGAATTTTGGAGGATTCTAATCCTTAGGAATTTTTCCTATCTTGGTTGTTTGATTCGTAGGATTGTAAACCATAGGAATTTTTCCATATGATTCATTTGCACTAGATTTCATAGGAAACATCCCATCCACTCAAACCTCTTTGAAAGAATTCTGCATTTTTTCTATGCACAATCAAACACTCATACCATCCTGTAGGATTCAAGACGACATTCCACTGGAATCCCATGTTCTTCCTATTCCCGCGTTTTGGAAATCCTACGAATCAAAGAGGCCCTAGGTTTTTTATAAAAACTAATTGATTTTGAATGATATGCACTATAAGAATTAAACAAAGGTCTACATCAGGCATATATGACTCAGAGCTTACATGCTACTGTGTGGTATTTATTCGTAATTTGGTTGCAAAATCTGACGCGTGCAATGCACGTGTACCTTACTAGTACTTTGAGTATGTGCAAAACACAATGGCACGCTACACAGTGTCTCTCTTACAGTTCATGAAGCTATGTGGCACATGTGGAGGCGTTGTCGCGACATCCTTGTGTGGATTGATCACAGTGACGTGCTGCCGGTTCCAAAAGAATGTACTCGTCCTCCCTAAGCTACACTGGCGGCACATGCACGAAGCGAAGATGTGCACGCCACGCACGCACTCATTCCCTCGCACGCACACGCGGGTAGACGGGCGGACGCAATTTTGTACCAAGATCCACCCCATGTGATAATTTGACGCATGTAAAGTCCTTCACTTCATTGATGGTGAATTAATATAGCGCATGCAAATTGAGTGGACGTGAGGGCGGAAGAAAGACATTACTACTCCACTGCGCGCATGCGAGTAGTTAAATCATGGGTTGCTAGTAGTACTTCCATTGGCCTCCTTCGTATTTTTTGCCAATTTTTGACAGTAACATAATATTTACGCATATGAGCAGTGTAGTCTACTTGAAATTTATGTTCCACTAAACTCATCGGGAGCCATTTCGGGCCTCGAAACCAAAAACCATCAATTAATCTTTACCTTGTTCCCATCACATTTGAAAGTACTAGTGCTACAATTAAGTGCAAGCCTGCTCACACCTACTAGTACGTACCAAACCAAAACGTGTTCCATGCATGTTTTAGTACTAGTGCTAATACTTAGGTTATAAAAAGAGGAACTACCTAACCGAAAATTACTCTACCTTCCTCCTCACAAGTCCTTCTTCTTCGTCTGTCCTTGCCATGGCCGGTGTGCAGAGCTCTAGGTCGAGAACTACTCGTAACAAGGGAGCGGCAACCATGGCTGCAGAAAAAAATAGGGCTCGCCGCCACGCAGAGACCTCGAAAGATCTCTCACGGGCAGGCGATGGCTCCCAGGAGCGCCCTAGACGCGGAGGCGAACATGCCGAGCTGGCGGCGCTGGAGTCTTTATCCCTCGTTGGCATGCCCGATCAGCTCAATAAGCAGAAGGAGTTCATCCACGGCTTGGTGGAGCTGCTGAAGGAGACCCTCGACGACATGCCCGCTGAGCTCAATGAGCAGGGGGAGTTGACCGCCGGCTTGGTGATGATGCTTAAGAAGAGCATTGCCTCGGAGAAGAAGGCGACCGGCGAAATCCTGCAACTTCAGGAGGACAAGGCGAAGCTCTGCCACGAGCTCGACCTGCTGAAGGAGGAGAGCGCCGGCTGGAAGAAGCTGCATGAGAATAGTAGTTCCTCAATGAAGATGTTGCAGGCCTTCGTCATCTAACAGACGGAGGAGTTGGCGAAGCTCCACATCGAGCACCCGGCTGCTGTCAAGGTACGTAATGCGGCCGTGGAATAGATGATGAAGGCTCGCATCGAGAAATCCCGCGTCATGGACACAATGATGAAGATGGTGGAGGAGACGCGCAAGGAGATGGATGTCATGGAGGCGATGAAGAAGCAGTTACGACTCCACGGGCAGCAACCCTTCATGTAGTGAGAGCAGCGCCCCAGACTTGTGGGTGCGTCTTCCTTCTTTTTTTGGGGTGATAACCCTCCTTCTTCTTTTGCTCATGTGTTTCTTATTTTGCTTCAGGTGTTTCGCCACACGTGTCACCTTCTCTGCGAGGCATGAATAGAACAATGCTAAAAATGAGATGACTAGCAAATTAGATCATTCTTTATCGCCAATGGAACAATGCCGCTTGCTAGTAGTATATAATAAGACTAGAGAGTAGAGGATATGGCACTGGCCTGCCGTGTTTCGCGCTCCTCCGTCGTACTCCAGTGGAAAACTTGAGTATACCGCACGTTCTTTGCTCCTCCTCAGGTTGTCGGCACATTTATACGAGCAGTCAAATCACAAGGCCCCACGTTCCAACAGTAACGAGCCGTCAAATCACAAAGGCCCTCGCCTCTCGTGAAAAGGACCAAGCTAGACTGCCCCGCCCTCTAGCCTTTTAATAAATTTTGAGCGCGTCTCGTCACATTCCAAATTACTACTACTACCCGCTATATTTAATTGCAAACCTATTCACACCGATCACAACCTAAAAGGTTTCCCACTTAGGAGTGTATTAGTAGTACGCCGTTATATGATGACTCCACATTCCTCCTCAACTCCTCATCCCCCAAAAAAATCAAGTCAATCAAGCCATAGCCAGCGTGAGTTCTGGGTCGAGAGAATTCCACCAGGGAGAGGTGAGCATGGAAGAGGAAGCACGAGAGATGTCCCGCCTCGCCGTGAAAGCAGCCGACATGTCCAGCCGCTCAGCAGTAGCAGCATAGAGGTCCTACCACGCCGCCGAAGTAGCACGATGGTCCCGCCGCGCCGTCGATGTAGCAGACTAGTCCGGCCACGCTGCGGAAGCAGCAGAGATGTCCCGCCTCACCGCGTTGGCCTAGGAAAATTTCTCGCGGGCAGGTGAGGACTCTTACAGGAGCATGCATGCGATAGTCCATAGCCAGATGGATCAGATCTCCGGCTGGGCGAGGATGCGGGACGAGGCTACCGACGTCATCCGGCAACTAGGGGAGGGAAATGCGAAGCTCCGGGGCGAGCGCGACCTGCTGAGGGAGAAGATCGTCGGAAGGGCGAAGCAGGAGGAGGAGACCGCTGCCATGTTGTAGAGGACGAGCGTCATCATCAAGAAACTTATGGACGAGAATGCCATGCTCCGCATCGAGCATAACAGGCTGGTGGAGGAATCCATGGATGCTGCTAAGCAGCGTATTAAGGACATGAAACTGATGAAAGAGATCATTGCCCGCCGCGAGAACTAGTCTCCGCAACCTGCAACGCATAAAGAAAGTAGAGATCAGCGAGCCAGATCGTTGTATGCGTCTTCCTTCTTCTTTTGCCGTTGTGTATTTCGGGCGTAGCCGCATGTGATTTTTCTAATTATCTTCCTAATTATGTAAGACAATTATTATCCACTCTCATCGTCCTTATATATATTCATCAGTCTTGCTATAAGCCGTAGTAGATGCTATATAGGTCCATCGGATCTTACATCAAGATCCGTGCAAAATTTTCTTTTCAAATTTTCTTTTTTCTCTCTTAAATCTCAGTCGACTGAGACATTGCCACACCATTAAGCAGAGGCTTCGGCGCCATTAATGGAGACCTTGGGAGAGAGTTGGACGGCAGATGGAGGTCAAAGGGCTCTCCTCCCGATAAGCATGCGCAGGGGTCTGATCGCACGCCTCCCGTACTCAAATAGCTACCCTACACGGTGCCTCCTAGCTAATAAAAAAAGGGGACGCATGGCGGCACGTAAATGGTAAATAGAACGCCCACGGTTTCAATAATACTTATGTTTCCGATTGTAATGTGACATCACTTGTTCTAAAATGACTTTGTTGATTGTTAATGTGTGCGCCTTTGCAAATTGGACAGCAAAATTACCACAGCATGTTGGTGCCATGTCATGGCACCAAGCCAAGTTTCATTATTTTCATGCGTGTTTCGAATTTACAGGAATTAAAAAACCAACTTTCTCAATGTTTCCAGTCGAGCCATGACGCCCAGATGTTTGAATTTCATTCCCATTTCTGGCATGGGACCTAGAAATTTACTCGAGGACACACATGTGATTTTTCAACCAGCTCTGGTGCACTGGAGCATGTGCTTGTATTTAAAATTTTAATTATGCACACAAAGGTGACACGTTCCCTCTCAGAACCACGAGCCTTCTTGAGAGAAGCTCCGGTTTGCAAGAAACTTATACCAAAACTTGTTCCTACTCTGCATTTTTTTACCATAGTATGGTAGTACCATGAAATGACACCATGCCAAGTTTCATGATTTTCAGGCGATTTTTGGATTTACAAGAATTATAAGACCAAACTTCTCAATGTTCTTGGCCGAACCACGATGCCCAGATGTTTGAATTTCATTCCCATTTCTTGCATGGGACCTAGCAATTCATCCGAGGACACACATGTGTTTTTTCAGTAAACTTTGGTGCACGGGAGCATGTGCTTATAGTTCAAATTTGAATTATGCACATTAAATGACTAGAAACTCAACTAATGTATAAAAAAGGCCAAACGAACCCGGAATAATTCCAAAATTTAACAGGTCACTCATATAGTTCTATGTTGCCTCTGTAAAGAAAATCTGGCAGGAGGCAGCGTATATTGTTTCACACACAAAGGTATAAAGAAATAAAGAAATAAAGAAATTAGCCCTACTTAATTCTTGGGTTCTTATTATTTATGCCACTAGTTGTGTATCACTACTCAGTTTTGCCATTAGAAGTTACAACTACTCAAAAAATGCCATCGATCCGTGAGATGCCTGCTCAAAAATGCAATTAGGTATCTAAAAAATGCCATTGTTAAGTTAGATGTTTGCTCAGAAATGCCATTAGACATTGTTATTTTCACGTCAAACCCGTTGACCATGTTACATGACAAAAATAAGCCGATTCTCACAATGATAAGTTAATGGTGTCCAGCACAACACACCCCTCAAATAAAACTAAGCACCCTGGAATTCTTTGACAAAACTAAGCACCTTGAAATTCTTTGACAACTAAAATGATGTCTATATGATGTTGGCAATATATATATATTGTACGTATATAATGTCAAGAAATGAGTGGTAGTACTATACCAACTAAAAGATGAAATGTACGAAATATAACGAGAAGAAACATAACATAGTTCTGCTGGGGGCTCAGCACAACACACCCCTCAAATAAAACTAAGCACACCAGAAATTAAACTAAGCAACTAATCCGGTAGACACTGCATTAGAACCACCATGAGCAACGACACTGCCACCTTACTCGGAGTCCTCGTCCATGTCCTCGACTTCGTCCTTGTCCCTCTTCCTCTTGGGCGATACTTCTTTGCTTGAACCGCACACTTGGCTCTTGCTCTTCATCCAACCCTTGTAGATATTGAAACAAAGGTAGCCATCCATTGTAGCATAGTGGATGTGGTCTATATCTAGTACAGTCCACTGCCATGCACGATGAAACGTGTGCGGAGGTTTCTTCAGTTCACCGTACATAGGATGAATCATGGCTCCTGCGAGGGTCAGCATTGAAGGTTGAGAGGAGGACACCAGGCTCTCCTTCTGGAGATCGAAGGGCTGGCCTACAACGAGGCCTATCCGACCTAGGATTTCCTTGTCGTTCCTAAAGTCTACAGTAACAAATTTGACTCGGCCGCCCTTGAGGAAGTTCTTAAATTCCTCACACTCAACGTCGGCATGGCATATGTGGTAGACCAAGCATAAGTCATGCACGCAAACCTGGAACACGGCGGGCTTCTTCTTCTCTGCCTCCTTTAGTTTCTTCTCGCTTCCCAGGACTATGGTGTACTCAACATCTAGCCCAGCGACCCACTCATCATTTGAGTTTTCAAACATGTGTTTGAAGCGAGCAAGGCATTCTTTCACCGTTGCAGAAGAACGGGTGTAGATGACGTCGAACTCATCGCTGGTGATGGTTATAACCTTGTACGCATCACCGATCATGGAGATTTGGGACGCCATGGATTTGGGAGGAGGGTTAGGATTAGTGGAACTGCCGTAATGTGAAAGGACGGGATGACTAGGAGCGGTTTATCGATTGTAAAAATGTCAAGTTGGGGGGGGTGCGTGCGAATGTCAGAGTAGTGGCTTGCCTGGTGGATTAATGGATTCATGCACAGTACTATGGGGGGCCCAATTAGATGTCATGTCTACTCGACGCCCAATTAAATGGCTTTCGATGTCATGTCAAGCGTCGAGAAAATTACAGGTGATACAAAGCTTTCCATTCTCCCATGATACGGGCTTCTGAGAGCCCTTGGATCTGAGATCGAACGGTTGCATGGCGTGATTCTAGACCTATGGGTGAATATCCTATCTTGGAGGGTTATTCTGCAAATTTTCAGCAACTTAGCATGCGACTGTTCGATCTCAGATCCAAGGGCTGCCAGCAGCCCGTATCATGGTCGCGCCTACCACGACCGTCGCCTCGCTCGCGCGGTCGCGCCCTTGGAGATTTAACACGGTGCGTTAGGCTATCTGATGTTGGCATAGTCACTCATAAAACAATGTTAGCTATAAGGTTGGCTATAAGAGTATTTTTTGTTTACTTCTCTCTATCTCTTTCTTCGTAGTATTTATTGCATCTGCCAAGGAGTGACCTCTTCGAATGAAGTGGTGCTTAGATGAGGTGCTATGGGCATTAAATGGCTTAACAACTCAAGTCCCCAATGCATATGTGCTTAGTTTTTTGTTGCTAAGTTTGCTTCATCTAGGTACACGCGCTTATCACCATTTCTTCATGGGGTCACCAAGCTAGTCTCTCTCTTCTTAATTAACTTGGCACATCAGACTTTATACCTATGTGGCAGGCTTAGCACCTGTAGGATCAAGTACAATAGTGGGTTATAAGCCCGCTTTACATGGCATTTTTACATATGTGGGGGCAAGAGGCAAGGAAAAAGTGGAGGAGTGGACTCTCAAGCAAGAGCCAGCCTCTACATGGTGGAGCATCGGGAGAGGCACCTGTATGGAGGTGGTCAGGAATCCGGGTTGGCAGTTAAAATGATAATGGCAAGTCAAATCACCGGGCCCACCTATCCAGTAGTAACTCACTGTCAAATCACACATCCCTACGTTTGCAGCAGCCTACTCCCTCATCTTCTCGCGTCTCTGTCGAACCGACTAGGCGGAACTTCCCCGCCTACCGCGCAGGAAAAGCCCCGCCCTCGACTTTTAAATAGTACAATATACTAATTTTGTATCAATGGATTGCGCCATGGAGAAAATCCTCAAGAAAATGGCGATACACATGTACGGAGTATACAGCACGCCCGTCGCGTTCGCGTCGCAACCCCAGATGGTCGGTCGGTCTGGCACGCCGCTCTCCGAATGGAACACGCGTCATATTGCGTTTGCACACACATGTGGCACCGCAATTGAGAACCGACCATAGGCACACTCCCTGGTCCCGCAAGTCGGGTGAGTTAATAGAAGTACATACATTGGTACCTAGACGATCCCTGCAAGACACGGAAGATCAGTTCGTCCATGCATGTGACCATACTCCAGCAGACACGCCTGGATTGGCTATCGTCTACATATCATGCAAGCTGTGTTGTACAGGGCTGTAGTTCTGGTGAGAAATCTAAAAAAAGGTTTCTTGTCATCTCGCAAAATTAGGTGTCATGTGCTTCGGATCACTGCAAGGGTTAAACAGCGACAACTGAGTTGGGCTAGTCATTGGGGGCTCATGCACGAAGACTACTCGGCTGCCATCTAGGTCAAGCCGGCTATGTTAATTAGGACATCTATCGATGGACCCCTTTTCTACGAGTTTATCTTTAATTTGAGCTTTGATCCTCGTCTAGTTTATCCGTCGGGATTCATCTTGTCTCCTTTGGGCAGTGAGGTTATGATTTCTTGTCATGTGGCATTTTTTGTGTGTTATATATTATAATCCGGTGCTTCATATCAAAATGACGACAACTGCGCCTCCGGGGCACGTGCATGAAGACTTCTCGACAGTCATTGCCGAGGTCAAGCCGGCTCCGGCTGGTAGACAAAAGAAAACTAGTACTCCGCTATATAGGTAGGAGCCTCCGCGCTTGCTTGCTAGTGTTGCTCTCTTCACACTGTCTCGTCCTCTCCAGATCTAAACACGACAGCGGTGGCCACACACTCTCTCTCTACTCACCGCTGGTCATAGATCCAGCTGGATCCTCTCCGCCGGGGAAGGTGAGAAGGTGCAACGTTCACGTGGTCGTCCTCGGCGACGGCTCTTACCCACTGCCGGCGCGTCCCGATCAGCGTGCATTGTCGTTCTCTCCCGAGCATCGCTGGCGAGGGAGGGCCTTCCACCCCTTCTTCCTCATTGTCGTAGTGTGGGCAGATCCGGCCTCCCGCCGCCCACCTAGAGACATCCCGACGACCCTCGGGTATAACTTCCTTCGAAACCGACCTTGCTCTACTTCCCGAGCTCCCGACGTCGCTGCATTTGTATCTTTTACTATTTCTCAGGCCCCCTCGTGTAGATAGGATCGATCGGCTGTTCGAAAACCACCTAATTTTTTACTGTTAAGAGGTAAAACTAGTTCATCCACTCGAATCTAGTAGTACTTGGTTCAAACAAGGAAGAAAGGGGGTGGGGAGGTGGGGGAAGATTTGTTACCTGAATCTAGGACTTGGTCGAAAGAGGAAATAATGGGGGCGAAAAGTAGGATAGACTGGCTATCCAACTGGTCTCTAGGTCTAATAGGGAAATACAGGGAATGCAATACAAACTCAATATAAACCCGATCTATTGGTTTAAAAAGGAAAGAAAGTGGGGACTGGGGGACAAGTCAACAGAGTAAGTCCAACACTAGATTTACTAGCCTCACACAGTATAAGGTGGCTATATACCGAACAAAAATGGGACCAACCTAGATATCCTCTTCTGATGTTTGTTGCCCCGAGCCGCTCTTATGTAATGCCACTGGTAAAATGTAGCAGTCGCACTGTTAAAAGTAAGGACACGTTAAACCAATGTTGTTTTCAATGTAATGCCTCCACTAATATGAATCAATGGCACTGTTTTCATGTCCTGCTAAATTTTCCATTAAGATAAGTTGCTGCTTTTTGTTTTGTGATGGAAATGGAACCGGGGCTGGAGCCCTTTTCTTAAAAAAAGAAGAAGAAGCTAGCTCATGGGACATTGCTTCATTTTAGGTGAACTGCACCAAAAGGTCCCGTGAATTGAATCATCCATGTTGGTGACTGGTGTCATCCCTTCTACGATGGCGTTGACTGCAGATATGGTTCCCATCACGAGGTATGTTCCTTTTTGGTCTGACCGTTTGCCAAAGATCCTGCATGTTGATCCTGCTCTTGTGCTACTGTTTTGGCACTGCCATGATAAAGCAGTAGTGTTATTATTTTGCACATTAATCTAGTGGCATTATTAATTCGAGGCAATGTTTTGGCACCGCTAGTGCCACTGTTTTTTTTATATATCGAAAGAGGGGGCTCCCTCTGATTTCATTAAAGAAACCCAACCATAGAGAACCATTATCCGACGACATCTCAGTGTAAACGGGCAGTTATGCAACTACTACTAGAACGAACTGAGTACTAGCAAGAGACAAGTTCGCCACATAAGCTAGGCAGGTCGGGGGATGCAGCACCAGCTCGACCAAGTTTGGATTACAACCCAAATGCTACCACAGAAACATCAGGGGGAAGATAGGGACTGAAAGAGCCAGCTTCAGCATCCCAGTCTAGGCACCCCCGGCCTTCATCCTTGCGACGCACGGTACACCTCGTTTGCCACCTGCTCGACCCTAGTGTCACTGATAAAATGAAGTAATAATAGAGTTAAAAACTTAAAATAGAGCGAGTGTCCTCTCTATCATTTCATTTTCAATGTAGATAAAGAAAGTGCTTCTCTTTGTTAATGTATGTTTCATCAACTAGTCCCATTGCTAATGTGTAAGCGTTTATGTAAACTGGGGTGCTTAATTTTAGTTGATCTGCACAAAAATAGAGATTTTAATGTCTCAAGGCCCCTCCTTGTACTACCGTTGTACACTGATATTCATCACTGGCAGAAGGTGTATCGAGGAGACTTGGGTCGATTTCCAGTATGATGTAATATTTTCTTTTGTTTATTAGTGTATGTTTCATCAATTAGTGCCACTATAATCTAATCACGCCTTTTCATTATCTGTGCAAACAGGGTTATTCAGCTGCATTTGGTGGAACTGCACAAATGTACGGATGGAACCGGCATATATGCAGAGTGAGAGGTGCCAAGTAAAAATTACCGACAACAAACCTGCTCCATCTAAGCATTGACATCCACCACCATCAGTGGGATGTGTGGCGCTCACTGTGGAGTATCGATCCCAGATGGAGCATCCACCAGAGATTGAAGGATCGAGCATCTATAGGGTGCCGTTTGTGAGGGTGCCGTGCCAGAGCGAGCCGGTGGAGTCTTCGTCGACTGAACCCAACTGCAAGAGGAGAAATACAGTTGGCCCGACGACGCTTCCCCGCCATCCTCTCCCTCGCCATTCACATCGTCTCACGGGGCGACCGTCTGCCGCCGAGGAATAGGAGGGATCCCCCCCCCCAGACCAATAGTCGGGCAGGTTGTGAATTGTCAGGAGGAGCTTAGGGTTGTTAGTATTTGCAGGTTGTGAATTGTGTTTTGTGTTGTGTATTTTGAGAGTACTTTCAGATATGAATGTCTTTTGAATTTCATATTTGCAGTATTGAGCATATCAAGTATTTTATGAATTCTAGAGATCTATTTTTAGCACTTAAAAATGTAGTTTCATAGGAGTATAAAAGTGCAGACAATGTGATTCTCAGAGAAGAAACTGCAAGTTTCAGTTTCAGATAAGAAACTCCAAGTTCAGTTTCAGATAAGAAACTACAACTTTCAGAGGCAGAGCATTTATATTAACAAGGCCTTTTCAAACAGTGTTAACATCATGCTGGAAGTTTTATTCATGGTCGAAACTGGAACTACCAGCCAGTTAACATCATGCTGATCAACATTCATGCATAGCACATCTTCATATGATGCACAGTCAAAAAGATATGCTATTTTCAAAATGCCCACACAATGTCGAGTGTGCGAAAAATAGAGAAAACGAGGGATGAAGTATTGGCAACTGTAGGACGTGGTGTGCGTAGATGACAATTGGGACCCACATGTCAATAAATGCAGAGGCAAAAAATTTGGAGATATTTTCTCTGCACTTAAAAAATGTAGTTTCATAGGAGTATAAAAGTGCAGACAATCTGATTCTGAGAGAAGAAATTGCAAGTTTCAGTTTCAGATAAGAAACTCCAAGTTCAGTTTCAGATAAAAAACTGCAACTTTCAGAGGCAGAGCATTTATATTAACACATCATTTTCAAACAGTGTTAACATCATGATGGAAGTTTTATTCATGGTCAAAACTGGAACTACCAGCCAGTTAACATCATGCTGATCAACATTCATGCATAGCACATCTTCATATGATGCACATTCAAAAAGATATGCTATTTTCAAAATGCCCACACAATGTTGAATGTGCGAAAAACAGAGAAAATGAGGGACGAAGTTTTGGAAAGTGTAGGACGTGGTGTGCATAGATGACAATTGGGATCCACATGTGAATAAAGGCAGAGGCAAAAAAATTGGAAATATTTTCTCTACACAGGTGGAATCGAACCCGGGTGGAACAGTTGTCGGGTAGTGTCACTCGGCCACTGGGCTAGTTCAGTTGTTTCGTTACTAATAAGGCACTTCCTCAGGTGGTCGGATCTCCTCCCGTGCCTTTGTGCGCTCGCCGCGACGCCGCTGTTTGCCGTTGTGAACATGCGGAACAAACGAGAGGAATCTGGAGAGGACTGTACGTGGAGAGGCGGACAGTCGGGACCCACCAGGTCTATGGCCGTACGCAAGCAAGTGCCTCATCGAAAAAATACTTCCTCCTAATGCTATGCTGATGTTGGGGCCCACGGGTTTGTCAACATAGTTACATTTTTTAGGTGCTTCAACGTAGTTACTATAGGAGATAAATTCACAACGAAGCCGGGGAGCTGGTAGGTATCATTTATTATCACTAGTGCAGCAAGTATCAGCTGGGTTTTGGGCTGCCCCGTCTAGGCTTTCTTTTTTAACATGCGCAGCCCACGACCTCGGATGGGAGGTCCATATGCTTGTTTGTATTTTCTTGAGGGCCGTCATGTATCGACCGACCTATGGACCTCCCATCCGAGGTTTTATTTTTTCTGAAACATCGGCAGCCCAATTTATGTATTTTTTTGAAGAAAACGCAGAGGTCTGTTCTATTTTTCTATATAAGAATAGGAACGCCTGGTCCAACTTATGTTTCCCTTCTAACTATATTATATATATTTAAATTATTTTGTATGTTATTATATATTATTGTTATTGTCATCATATAATTAACAGATACTTACATATGTAAGAAAACAATATCCCACATCTTGTTAACTTATAAAAACAATTTCTTAACAATAAAATCCTGGATTTTTTTGGCAACGAAAATCCTGGTGATTGTGTACAAAAGCTTCGTAAGATTTAAAGACCAATGTAATAATAAATCACTTATTATATATATAACAAAATGCTCAGCCCCTGTTTATTTTTTGATAACATTGTAGCGCCCACCCCAACATTATAATTAGAATCAGCCCAGCAAAATTGTATACTTCGAGAAAGTGCAAATGGCCTATAATTTTTTAGGAAAAACATAAATGGGCCGCATGGACGCTACATTATTTGTTCACCCAACCCAGCTAATGGACTGTAATTAAAAAAATTAAATGGACTGTAAATTCTACCCCGCAAAAAAAAGACTGTAAATTCTGAAAAAATGGGTTGAATACGTGCCACATTTTTGGAGGCTGAAATGTGGGCCAATAGGCCGAAGCCAATGCAAGTCGTTGTCAACTTAGTCAACAAATGATTCTGACATCGTTAGCCGTTGAATTTACATCCAATGACCGGCATCCATCTTCAATCTCTCGTCTTCTTCCTCCAGTGCCGCAGGGACCACCTGCTCACGCCTCCTCCTACTAGCAGCTCTGCTTAGCACGCTTCGCTGTGAAGCGCTACTCCACCGTTGGCCAGGCCATCCCTCCACCCCTCCACAACTCTTGTTCTTCTCCACCGATTGCCGAACCACACCGCACCAGAACCAGTTAACCCTCGTACACCTCTCCGTCTGCGACTCTACTCCCGCGTCTTCCCATCTCCGGCTCGTTGCTGTCCGGGGCCTCGCCGTCGTCCAACACCTTGGATGCGATCAGCACGGAGTGGTCAACGTGGTCAACGAACGACACCATCAGAAGTAGACTGTGAGTGGAGAGGCTGACAGTTGGGTCCACGGCCGCACGCAAGGAAATGCCTCCTTATTACGCACAAAATAATGATTCCTCCACCTGACAGCTGGGACCCACTAGAAGGGCCTCTGTATTTTGCGAAAAAAACGTTCCCACTTCTGACATGTCGGACCCGCTAGCTATATCTTCGCACGCAAGGAAGTGCCTCCTTATTATGCATTAAAAAAATGAATACTCCCCCTGCTAGTTGGGACCCACCACAGTGGGAGGCTCACTTGTGGGCCTACTAAGTTGACGGGGACAGAGTGCTTTGTCAACTTAGTCAATATGAACGATTCTAGCTCTAGTGACCGTACGATGTCCATCCAACGGCCGTAGTGCTTCTTCAACCTCTGGTCTTCTTGCTCCAGCCGCCCAAAGCAGCGCCGGTCGTGCCGCCTGCTCCTGCCTCCTGTGGCCGGCTGTGCTGCCGCGGAGGCCTCACCGCCCCCATAATACTCCCACCGTTGGCCAGGCCATCCCTCCACACACCCACACCCCCTGTTATTCTGTGGCAACGGCAGCCTCACACCGCAGCCGAACCAGTGAACCCTCGTACTCCTCTCCGCGTGGGCATCCACTCCCGCATCTTCCCCGGCTCCGCGTCGTCCCCTTCCTAGGCCACGCCATCGTCCACCACTTTGGTGCTCTTGGGGCGGCGTGGTCAATGTGGTCAACGACCGACTTCCATCGGAAGAGTACTGTACGTGGAGAGGCTGACAGCTGGGTCCACGGCCACAACCCAGTTTTTTTGTGATTTGCCAAGTAAGTCGCTTTGTCAGCCCTGTTGGGCTGCAAATCTTTCAAGACGAGGAGAGCTTCATTCGGCTGGCCGAGAAAATGGCCTATCAGTAATGAGAAATGGGATCTACATTTTTAAAACACATCAAACCGGCAATTAGTTTCAAATTTCTTTTTTTTCATTTTGAGATTTTAAATTGCATTGATTTTTATGCGTGGACAATTTGTTGGATTTTATATTGATATACATTTATTTTTAAAATCAGTTTGAATGTGACTCGAAATTTACGGGATTAAAAACAGTTCGGACCCCACCGAAATATGCAAAATTTCGTATAATTCTTTAACCGTGGCCACAATATGGGTTGTAATGCGAACAAAAAGAATATGGGCTCCAAAAAAACCTTAAGAATTAGCAAATGGGCTATAAATTATTAGAAATAATGGCAGATGGGTTGTATGATGTTTTCCACAGATTTGAGGCTTTCCTAAAAAAAGGTTGACGCACAAGCAGTGACTGTTGGATGTCCATCCAACGGCCGTTGTGCTTCTTCAATCTCTGCTCTTCCTCCTCCAGCCGCTCAAACAAGCGCCGGCGGGACTGCCTGCTCCCTCCTCCTTGCGGCCGGCTGTGCTGCCGCGCAGGCCTCACCGCCCCACCGTACTCCCATTGCTGGCCTAGCCATCCCTCTACTCTCCCACACCTGTTGTTATTCTCCGGCGACAGTAGACGAGCCAGTGAACCCTCATACAGTCGTACTCCCCTCTGTGTGGGAATCAATTGCTGAGTCTTCCCTGCCTCCATGTCGTTCCCTTCCAAGGCCTTGCCGTTGTCCACCACCCTGGTGCTCTCGGCGCGGCCTGGTCAACGTGGTCAACGACCGACATGCATCTGAAGTGGACTGTCCATGGAGAGGCTGACAACTGGGTCCATGCTACTTCACGAGCTTGCGTTGTATTCCCTCGAAGAGGAAAGGGTGATGCAGCACAGTAGCGTAAGTATTTCCCTTAGTTTTTGAGAACCAAGGTATCAATCCAGTAGGAGACCACGCGCGAGTCCCTCGCACCTGCACAAACAAATAAGAACTTCGCAGCCAACACGATAAGGGGTCGTCAATCCCTTTATGGTCACTTACGAAAGTGAGATCTGGTAGAGATGATAATTTGATATTTTTGGTATATTTGGATATAAGAACATAAAGTAAAAGTGGAAAAGTAAAGTAGATTGTAGATTGATATGTTGAGAATAGACCCGGGGGCCATAGTTTTCTATAGTGGCTTCTCTCATGATAGCGGAATTCTACGGCGGGTAAACAAATTACTGTCGAGCAATTGATAGAAAAGCGAATACTTATGAGACTATCTAGGCATGATCATTATATATAGGCATCACGTCCAAAACAAGTAGACCAAAACGATTATGCATCTACTACTATTACTCCACACATCGACCGCTATCCAGCATGCATCTAGAGTATTAAGTTCATAAGAACAGAGTAACGCCTTAAGCAAGATGACATGATGTAGAAGGATAAATTCAAATAACATGATATAAACCCCATCTTTTTATCCTCGATGGCAACAATGCAATATGTGCCTTGCTGCCCCTACTGTCACTGGGAAAGGATGCCGCAAGATTGAACCCAAAGCCAAGCACTTCTCCCATTGCAAGAACTATAGATCTAGTAGGCCAAACCAAACCAATAATGCGAAGAGACTTGCAAGGATAATATAATCATACATAAAGTGTTCAGAAAAGAACCAAATATTTCTCATAGATAATCTTGATCATAAATCCACAATTCCTCGGATCTCGACAAACACACCGCAAAAAGAGATTACATCGAATAGATCTCCTCGAAGACCGAGGAGAACTTGGTATTGATATCCAAAGAGAGAGAAGAAGCCATCTAGATACTAGCTATGGACCCGAAGGTCTGTGGTAAACTACTCACAACTCATGGTGAGGCGATGATGATGATGTAGAAGCACTCCGTGGTAGATCCCCCCTCCGGCGGAGCTCCGGAACAGGCCCCAAGATGGGATCTCACGGGAACAGAAGGTTGCGGCGGTGGAACTAGAGTTTTCTCTGTTGTTCTGATGGTTTCAGGGTATGTAGGTATATATAGGAGGAAGGAGGGCACCGACGGCCAAACATCGGGCCCACGAGGCAGGGGGCACGCCCTATAGGGGGGGCGTGCCCCCACCCTCGTGGACGCCACGTGTGCCCTACTCCGTGGTTCTCAAGTCTCCCGTGCCTTTGGGTTAATAGGTTAGTCCCAAAAATGATATAAAAGTGTATAACAAAGCCCATTAAACATCCAAAACATCATAAATAATAGCATGTAACAATAAAAAATTATGGATTCGTTGGAGATGTATCAAGCATACCCAAGCTTAATTCCTGCTCGTCCTCGAGTAGGTAAATGATAAAAATAGAATTTTTGATGTGGAATGCTAACCAACATAGTTTTCAATGTAATTCTCTTAATTGTGGCATGAATGTTCAGATCTGAAAGATTCAAGACAAATGTCTATATTGACATAAGAAATAATAATACTTCAAGCATACTACCAAACCAATCATGTCTTCTCAAAATACTATGGGCTAAAGAAAGTTATCCCTACAAAATCATATAGTCTGGCTATGCTCCCTCTTCATCACACAAAATATTCATATCATGCACAACCCCGGTTTCAGCCAAGCACTTGTTTTCATACTCTATTCTTTCAAACCTTTCAACTTTTGCGCAATACATGAGCGTGAGCCATGGATATAGCACTATGTGGAATAGAGTGGTGGTTGTGGAGAAGACAAAAAGGAGGAAGATAGTCTCACATCGACTAGGCGTATCAATGGGCTACGGAGATGCCCATCAATAGATATCAATGTGAGTGAGTAGGGATTGCCATGCAACGGATGCACTAGAGCTAAATATGTATGAAAGCTCAACAAAAGAAACTAAGTGGGTGTGCATCCAACTTGCTTGCTCACGAAGACCTTGGGCATTTGAGGAAGCCCATCATTGGAATATACAAGCCAAGTTCTATAATGAAAATTCCCACTAGTATGTGAAAGTGACTAAACATGAGACTCTCTATCATGAAGAACATGGTGCTACTTTGAAGCACAAGTGTGGAAAAAGATAGTAGCAATTGTCCCCTTTTTTCTTTTCTCTTTTTTTGGAGGGGCCTTTTCTTTTGTTCTGCCTTTCCTCACATGGGACAATGCTCTAATAATGATGATCATCACACTTATATTAAATTACAAATCGATATTACAACTTGATATTACAACTCGATACTAGAACAAAGTATGACTCTATATGAATGCCTCCGGCGGTGTACCGGGATGTGCAATGAATCAAGAGTGACATGTATGAAAAGATATGCATGGTGGCTTTGCCACAAATACGATGTCAACTAAATGATCATGCATGGCAATATGACAATATGAAGCGTGTCATATGAACGGAACGGTGGAAAGTTGCATGGCAATATATCTCGGAATGGCTATGGAAATGCCATGATAGGTAGGTATGGTGGCTGTTTTGAGGAAGATATATGGTGGCGGTTTTGAGGAAGGATATATAGTGGGTGTATGGTATTGGCGAAAGTTGCGCAATACAAGAGAGGCTAGCAATGGTGGAAGGGTGAGAGTGCGTATAATCCATGGACTCAACATTAGTCATAAGAACTCATATACTTATTGAAAAAATTTACGAGTCATCAAAACAAAGCAATCAACGCATGTTCCTAGGGGAGAGGTTGGTAGGATTTAACCATCGCACGCCCCCGACCTCCACACAAAGGATGACACTCTACAAATACCTCATGCTCTAACTTCGTCACATAGCGGTTCACCATACGTGCATGCTACGGGAATCACTAACTTTAACACAAGTATTGCTCAATTTCATAATAACTCCACTAGCATGACTCTAATATCACTATCCTCATATCTCAAAACAATTATCAAGCATCCAACTTCTCATCATATTCAATGCACTTAGTATGAAAGTTTTTACTACATTGATCTTGGATATCTATCATGTGAAGGCTAGTTTTATAGCCAAAGCACATTACCATGTTGTTTTAATAGACTCTCAAAAGGATATAAGTGAAGCATGAGAGATCAAAAATTTCTACAAAATATAATTACCACCGTGCTCTAGAAGATATAAGTGAAGCAATAGAGCAAAAACTATTCAACTCAAAAGATATAAGTGATGCACATAGAGTTTTCTAACAATTCCTAGGCCATATTTATCTCTCTCAAAAAGGTGTGTCCGGCAAGGATGATTGTGGCAAACTAAAAAGAAAAGATTCAAATAATACATGACGCTCCAAGTAAAATACATATCATGTGGTGAATAAAAATATAGTCCCGAGTATAGTTACCAATAGATGAAGACGAAAGAGGGGATGCCTTCTCGGGGCATCCCCAAGCTTAGGCTTTTGGTTGTCCTTGAATTTTACCTTGCGGTGCCTTGGGAATCCCCAAGCTTAGGCTTTTGGTTGTACTTGAATTTTACCTTGGGGTGCCTTGGGCATCCCCAAGCTTAGGCTCTTGCCACTCTTTGTTCCATAGTCCATCAAAGCAATACTCAAAACTTGAAAACTTCACAACACAAAACTTAGACAAAAATCTCGTGAGCTCCGTTAGTATAAGAAAACAAACCACCACTCAAAGGTACTATAATGAACTCATTCATTGTTTATATTGGTGTTAAACCTACTGTATTTCAACTTCTCTATGATTCATACTCCCCAATACTACTCATAGATTCATCAAAATAAGCAAACAACACACGAAAAACAGAATCTGTCAAAAACAGAATAGTGTGTAGTACTCTGTAACTCTCGCATACTTCTGTAACTCCAAAAAAATTGAAATAAATTGGTAGACATGAGGAATTTGTCTATTAATCATCAGAAAAAAGAATCAACTAAATAGCACGCTCCAGTAAAATCTGGTGACTATTCTAGCGAGTGCTAACGATTCTGTTTTTCATAGCAAGATCATATAAACTTCACACAAGTCTTCCCAAAGGTTCTACTTGGCACAAACAATAAACAAAACACAAAACCACATCTAAACACCAACTAGATGCAATATTTAGTCCCTAACAGCTGCAAAACAAAAAATACAAAATTGGGTTGCCTCCCAACAAGCACTATCGTTTTACGCCCCTAGCTAGGCACGAGACATGGATAGATCTACGTATTGCCATCTTTGAAAGGCAATCCATAAGTGGCTCTCATAATAGATTCATAAGGTAATTTAATTTTCTTTCTAGGAAAGTGTTCCATGCCTCTCCTTAACGGAAATTGGAATCTAATATTTCCTTCCTTCATATCAATAATTGCACCAATCGTTCTAAGGAAAGGTCTACCAAGAATAATAGGACATGAAGGATTGCAATCTATACCAAGAACAATGAAATCTACGGGCACATAATTCCTATTGGCAACAATAAGAACATCATTAATCCTTCCATAGGTTTCTCAATAGTAGAATCCGCAAGATGCAAATTTAAAGAACAATCATCAAGCTCATGGAAACCTAGAAAATCACACAAAGTTTTTGGGGTAGTGGAGACACTTGCACCCAAATCACACAAAGGAAAGCATTCATGATCTTTAATTTTAATTTTAATAGTAGGTTCCCACTCATCATAAGGCTTTCTAGGGATAGAAACTTCTAATTCAAGTTTTTCTTCATAAGATTGCATCAAAGCATCAACTATGTGTTTGGTAAAATCTTTATTTTGACTATAAGCATGAAGAGAGTTTAGTACGGATTGCAACAAGGAAATACAATCAATCAAAGAGCAATTATCATAATTGAATCCCTTGAAATCCAAAGTAGTGGGTTCATCACTATGCAAAGTTTTAATCTCTTCACTCCCACTTTTGACAATTTTAGCATCAAGATCTAAAAACTCTGAATCACTGGGGACACCTTTTAATTAAAGTAGACTCATCTCCAATCCCAACTTTATCAAGATTCATACTAGAAAACAAGGATCTAATAGGAGACACATCAAAAACTTTCAGATCTTCATCTTTATTTTCATGCTCTTCCGGTTTAGCAGCCATCTTATTAACTAAGGTGGACTGTTTATCCGAAATTTGGGCTATTAAGTTCTCAATATGAGCAAAGTGAGATTTCAAACCATAAAATTCCTTAGACATATCATCAAGGTCTTTATTCATATATTCCATAAATTTTTTCTGTTCTTCAAGCTCATTTCTGAAGAAATCATTGTGCTCAAATTGTATAGTCATAAAATGTCTAATATTGTTTTCAATCTCCTCCAGCCTCTTGAGGTGAGGGTCAACACTGATAGGGAGAGCCATAGTGACAAGCAAGCAATCCAACACACAAGCAAACAAGAAGCAATCAAATGATAAACACACGACAAAAAGAAGGGCAAATAAAACAGCAAGGGTGAAGTGGAGGAGGGGAAAACGAGAGGCAAATAAATGTAATGCGAAGGATAAGGGTTTGTGATAGGTACTTGGTATATGACTTTTGCGTAAGCCTCCCGGCAATGGAGCCAGAAATTCTTCTTGCTACTTCTCGAGCTTGCGTTGTATTCCGTCGAAGAGGAAAGGGTGATGCAGCATAGTAGCATAAGTATTTCCCTCAGTTTTTCAGAACCAAGGTATCAATCCAGTAGGAGACCACGCACGAGTCCCTCGCACCTACACAAACAAATAAGAACTTCGCAGCCAACGCGATAAGGGGTTGTCAATCCCTTTACGGTCACTTACGAAAGTGAGATCTGGTAGAGATGATAATTTGATATTTTTGGTATTTTTGGATATAAGAGCAGAAAGTAAAAGCGGAAAAGTAAAGTAGATTGTAGATTGATATGTTGAGAATAGACCCGGAGGCCATAGTTTTCTCTATTGGCTTCTCTCATGATAGCGGAATTCTATGGCGGGTAACCAAATTACTGTCGAGCGATTGATAGAAAAGCGAATACTTATGAGACTATCTAGGCATGATCATTATATATAGGCATCACGTCCGAAACAAGTAGACCGAAACGATTCTGCATCTACTACTATTAGTCCACACATCGACCGCTATCCAGCATGCATCTAGAGTATTAAGTTCATAAGAACAGAGTAACGCCTTAAGCAAGATGACATGATGTAGAGGGATAAACTCAAATAACATGATATAAACCCCATCTTTTTATCCTCGATGGCAACAATACAATACGTGCCTTGCTGCCCCTAATGTCACTGGGAAAGGACACCGCAAGATTGAACCCAAAGCCAAGCACTTCTCCCATTGCAAGAACTATAGATCTAGTAGGCCAAACCAAACCAAAAATTCGAAGAAACTCGCAAGGATATTATAATCATACATAAGGAGTTCAGAAAAGAACCAAATATTTCTCATAGATAATCTTGATCATAAACCCACAATTCATTGGATCTTGACAAACACACCGCAAAAAGAGATTACATCGAATAGATCTCCTCGAAGACCGAGGAGAACTTGGTATTGAGATCCAAAGAGAGAGAAGAAGCCATCTAGATACTAGCTATGGACCCGAAGGTCTGTGGTAAACTACTCACAACTCATGGTGAGGCGATGATGATGATGTAGAAGCACTCCATGGTAGATCACCCCTCCGGCGGAGCTCCAGAACAGGCCCCAAGATGGGATCTCATGGGAACAGAAGGTTGCCGTGGTGGAACTAGGGTTTTCTCTATTTTTCGGATGGTTTCGGGGTACGTAGGTATATATAGGAGGAAGGAGGGCACTGGGGGCCAAACGTGGGGCCCACGAGGCAGGGGGCGCGCCCCCCACCCTCATGGATGCCACGTGTGCCCTACTCCGTGGTTCTCAAGTCTCCCGTGCGTATTTTGCTCCAAAAATATCTCTCCCGAAGTTTTATTCTGTTTAGACTCCGTTTGATATTCCTTTTCTGTAAAACCCTGAAATAGGCAAAAAACAGCAATCTGGACTCGGCCTTTGGGTTAATAGGTTAGTCCAAAAATAATATAAAAGTGTATAACAAAGCCCATTAAACATCCAAAACATCATAAATAATAGCATGGGACAATCAAAAATTATAGATACGTTGGAGACGTATCAGTCCACGGCCGCACGCAAGGAAATGCGTCCTTATTACGCGCAAAATAATGATTCCTCCACTTGACATCTGGGACCCACCGAAAGGGCCTCTGTATTTCGCGAAAAAACGTTACCGCCGCTGACAGCTTGGACCCACCAGCTATATCTTCGCACGCAAGGAAGTGCCTCCCTGTTACGCACAAAAAATGAATACCCCCCTGCTAGCTGGGACCCAATATAGTGGCAGACTGACTTGTGGGCCTACTAAGTTGACGGGGACGGACGACTTTGTCAATTTAGTCAATATGCACAATTCTAGCTCAAGTGACCATACGATGTCCATCCAACGGCCGTAGAGCTTCTTCAACCTCTGGTCTTCTAGCTCCAGCCGCCCAAACCAGCACCGGTTGTGCCTCGTTCTCCTGCCTCCCGTGGCCGGCTGCGATGCGGCGGAGGCCTCACCGCCCCCTACTACTCCCACCGCTAGCCAGGCCATCCCTCTACTCACCCACACCCCTTGTTATTCTGCGGCGACGGCAGCCTCACACCGCAACGAACCAGTGAACCCTCATACTCCTCTATGCGTGGGCATCCACTATCGCGTCGTCCCCTTCCTAGGCCTCGCCATCGTCCACCGCTCTGGTGCTCTCGGCGCGGCATGGTCAACGTGGTCAAGGAACGACTTCCATCGGAAGAGTACTGTACGTGGAGAGGCTGATAGCTGGTTCACGATAGCCGCAAGGAAGTGCCACCTTATTACGCGGAAAATAATTATTCCTCCACCTGACAGCAGGGACCCACCGGACGGGCCGCCGTATTTGGCGAAAAAAAAACGTTTCCCCCTTGACTGCTGGGACCTACCGGACGGGCCACCGTATTTCGTGAAAAAACGTTCCCCCCGCTGTCAGCTCGGACCCACCGGAAGTGCCACCTTATTACGCAGAAAATAATGAATAC
Organism: Secale cereale; assembly: GCA_902687465.1. Lineage (NCBI taxonomy): Eukaryota > Viridiplantae > Streptophyta > Magnoliopsida > Poales > Poaceae > Secale > Secale cereale. The sequence continues at coordinate 682,129,122 of LR738711.1, forward strand.
TCCCCCTGCTAGTTGGGACCCACCTTGGTGGGTGGCTGACTTGTGGGCCTGCTAAGTTGACGGGGACGGAGTGCTTTGTCAAGTTAGTCAATATGAACGATTCTAGCTCCAGTGACCGTACGATGTCCATCCAACGGCCGTAGTGCTTCTTCAACCTCTGATCTTCTTGCTCCAGCCGCCCAAAGCAGCGCCGGTCGTGCCGCATGCTCCTGCCTCCCGTGGCCGGCTGTGCTGCCGCGGAGGCCTCACCGCCCCCTACTATTCCCACCGCTGGCCAGGCCATCCCTCTACTCACCCACACCCCCTGTTATTCTGCGGCGACGGCAGCCTCACACCGCAGCGAACCAGTGAACCCTTGTACTCCTCTACGCGTGGGCATCCACTGCCATGTCTTCCCCGGCTCCGCGTCATCCCCTTCCTAGGCCTCGCCGTCGTCCACCGCCCTGGTGCTCTCGGCGCGGCGTTGTCAACATGGTTAAGGTACGGCTTCCATCAGACATGGACTATACATGGAGAGGCTGACGGCTGGGTCCACGACCGCAGCAAGGAAGTGCCTCCTTATTACGCGCAAAATAATTATTCCTCCACCTGACATCGGGGACCCACTGGACGGGCCACCGTATTTCGCGAAAAAAACATTTCCCCCTAACTGCTGGGACCCACCAGCTGCATCTTCGCACGCAAGGAAGTGCGTCTGGTAAAAAAATGGTTCGCCCCCTGACTGCTGGGACCCACCAGCTACATCTTCGCAGGCAAGGAAGTGTCTGACAGTCGGGACCCACCTGGTCGAAGCGTACGTACCGTTGTCATTCTGGTCGCGAACGTGTACGTACATACTGGTCGATGTAGAGGCGCGCACGTGTCGTAGCAGAGGCGCGCACGTAGCATGTACACGTACGTACAACGACCAGTGTGCAAGAAAGAAAATATGGCCATGTACGTACATACGGGCAGGGTCTCGAATGCCTACTCGCGCATAAGTACGGCCAGGGCTCGTGTACATGGCTAGGTCGGAACGGAGAAACAACGTCGTCGTCGTGTTCATTGGGAGCCAACCGGCTGGGTCAGAACGGAATGCGTTGTCGTGTTCATCGGGAGGGCTTGGACGGAACAGCCGATGGAAACGAGGCCTGGCGTACCGCAGAATGGAGGAAACGACCTTGTGTTTGACCGACCACGTTCGAAACGGGATCTTGTTCATTGGGAGGGGTCTGGTGTACCGCAAAGCGGAGGAAACGAACCTCCTACGGTTGAAACGGGGGTCCTGTTGATCAGGAGGGGTGTGGCGTACCGCAAAATAGAGGAAACGGACTTGTGTTGGAGGCTTGGAGCGCTACGGTCGAAACGGGGGTCCTGTTCATCGGGAGGGGTGTGGCGTACCGCAAAACAGAGGAAACGGACTTGTGTTGGAGCGCTACGGTCGAAACGGGGGTCCTGTTCATCGGGAGGGGTGTGGCGTACCGCAAAACGGGACTCCACGGGATACTGTTCATCACCACCGTCGACCCCCTCCAGCCTCCACGGGCTACTGTTCATCCACCGTCGACCTCCTCCAGCCTCCACCTGCGACTGTTCAGCCTTCAGTACGCACTACTCCACCGGCTACTGTTCAACTAGCCCTCTCCACGGGCTCCTGTTCAACCACCCCTCCACGGGCTACTGTTCATCCAGCCCTCCACCGTCTATTGTTCATGCAGCCCTCCACCGTCTATTGTTCATGCAGCCCTCCACGGGGTCCTGTTCATGCAGCCCCAACCGGCTCGATCGAACAGGGTCCTGTTCATGCAGAGGCAACAC
>LR738711.1:682134212-682263199 GCA_902687465.1 Secale cereale
ATATACCGTGAAAACATCGAGGCAACAGAGAAAACCCCAATTCCACCTCTGCAACCTTCTGTTCCCGTGAGATCCCATCTCGGGGCCTGTTCCGGAGCTCCGCCGAAGGGGGGGGGGGTCTTCCATGGAGTGCTTCTACATCAACACCATTGCCTCACCATGAGTTGTGATTAGTTTACCACAGACCTTCGCGTCCATAGTTATTAGCTAGATGGCTTCTTCTCTCTTTTTGGATCTCAATACCAAGTTCTCCTCGGCCTTCGAGGAGATCTATTCGATGTAATCTTTTTGCGGTGTGTTTGTCGAGATCCGATGAATTGTGGTTTATGATATGAGAAATATTTGGTTCTTTTCTGAATTCTTTTATGTATGATTATAATATCCTTACAAGTCTCTTCGAATTATCGGTTTGGTTTGGCCTACTTGATCTATAGTTCTTGCAATGGGAGAAGTGCTTGGCTTTGGGTTCAATCTTGCGGTGTCCTTTCCAAGCGATAGCAGGGGCAGCAAGGCACGTATTGTATTGTTGCCATCGAGGATAAAAAGATGGGGTTTATATCATATTGCTTGAGTTTATCCCTCTACATCATGTCATCTTGCTTAAAGCATTACTCTGTTCTTATGAACTTAATACTCTAGATGCATGCTGGATAGCTGTCGATGTGTGGAGTAATAGTAGTAGATGCAGAATCATTTCGGTCTACTTATCACGGACGTGATGCCTATATATAATGATCATGGCAAGATATTCTCATAATTATTCGCTTTTCTATCAATTGCTCAACAGTAATTTGTTCACCCATCATAGAATTCTGCTATCATGAGAGAAGCCAGTAGTGAAACCTATGGCCCCCGGGTCTATTCTCAACATATTAATCTACAATCTACTTTACTTTGTTGTTTTTACCTTCTGTCCTTATATCCAAAAAATACCAAAAATATCAAACTATCCTATCTATCAGATCTCACTTTTGTAAGTGACCGTAAAGGGATTGACAACCCCTTATCGCGTTGGCTGCGAAGTTCTTATTTGTTTGTGCAGGTGCGAGGGACTCACGCGTGGTCTCCTACTGGATTGATTCCTTGGTTCTCAAAAACTGAGGGAAATACTTACGCTACTGTGCTGCATCACCCTTTCCTCTTCAAGGGAATACAACGCAAGCTCGAGAAGTAGCAGTCGCTCCAAAAGGTTAATCACATATAGATCGTTTTTGACATGCCCAACAAAGGCTACTTTAAGAATCTTGCTCCACAAGAGGGCCACGGAATCAATATCAAAGAAAGTAGCAAAGCCCATGAGTGCAAGTTGACGAACGGAAAGTAAGTTGTATGCAAGGGACTCAATAGGCATGACTTTCTCTATCGTGAGATCATGAGAAATGACAACCTTTCCAAGACCCAATACCTTAGAAGATGAGGCATCACCCCGTTCGACATTGGTGGGCATAGATGAAACCTTGTGAATGTCCACCACCAAGTCCTTGCTTCCGGTCATATGATTTGTGGCTCCACTATCGAGCAATTGATGTCTACTATGCAACCTTCTTCTTCTAGACGTTGTTGGGCCTCCAAGTGCAGAGGTTTGTAGGATAGTAGAAATTTCCCTCAAGTGGATGACCTAAGGTTTATCAATCCGTGGGAGGCATAGGATGAAGATGGTCTCTCTCAAACAACCCTGCAACCAAATAACAAAGAGTCTCGTGTGTCCCCAACACACCCAATACAATGGCAAATTGTATAGGTGCACTAGCTCGGCGAAGAGATGGCGATACAAGTGCAATGTGGATGGTAGATATATGTTTTTGTAATCTAAAAATATAAAAAAAGCAAGGCAACTAATGATAAAAGTGAGCACAAACGGTATTTCAATGCTTCGAAACAAGGCCTAGGGTTCATACTTTCACCAGTGGAAGTTCTCTCGACAATGATAACATAATTGGATCATATAACTATCCCTCAACGTGCAACAAAGAGTCACATCAAAGTCACTAATAGCGGAGAACAAACGAAGAGATTATTGTAGGGTATGAAACCACCTCAAAGTTATTCTTTTTGATCGATCTATTCAAGAGTGCATAGTAAAATAACACGAAGCTATTATTTCCATTCGATCTATCCTAGAGTTTGTACTAGAATTACACCTTAAGACACACATCAACCAAAACCCTAATGTCACCTAGATACTCCAATGTCACTTCTAGTATCTGTGGGTTTGATTATACAATATGCATCACACAATCTCAGAGTCATCTATTCAACCAACACAAAGAACTTCAAAGAGTGCCCCAAAGATTCTACCGGAGAGTCAAGAGAAAAACGTGTGCCAACCCCTATGCATAAGTTCACAAGGTCACTGAACCCGCAAGTTGATCACCAAAACATACATCAAGTTGTGACGCCCCCGATTTGACCGTACACTAATCATGCACGCAAATGTGTACGACCAAGATGAGGGACTCACTTGAAGATATCACAACACAACTCTAGACACAAATTAAAATAATACAAGCTTTATATTACAAGCTAGGGGCCTCGAGGGCTCGAATACACAAGAGTCAGCGGAAGCAATAATATGTGAGTACATACATAAGTTAAACAAGTTTGCCTTAAGAAGGCTAGCACAAATGTAGCAACGATCGAAAAAGGCAAGGCCTCCTACCTGGGACCTCCTAACTACTCCTCGAAGTCAAACTCCACGTAGAAACATGTTTTGGATCCTCTAGCTCCTTGACTCCACCATCTGGTTGCATCAACCGAGAAGAGGGGGACAAAAGGGGAAAAGGGGGAGCAAAGCAAACGTGAGTACTCATCCAAAGTACTCGCAAGCAAGGATCTACACTACATATGCAATGATATCTGTGTAAAGGGGGTAACATCTGTGGGCTGAACTGCAGAATGCCAGAATAAGAGGGGGATAGCTAATCCAATCGAAGACTACGCTTCTCGCAACCTCCATCTTGCAGCAGTAGAAGGGAGTAGATGGAATAGTAACAAGTGTCAAAGCTTCTGGCAGCCTCCGTCTTGCAGCAGTAGAATAGAATAGATGGTAAGTTCACCAAGTAACCACGTATAGCATAATCCTACCCGGTGATCCTCCCCTCGTCGCCCTGTGGGAAAGCGATCATCGGGTTGTATCTGGAACTTGTCTGGGTGTGTTTTATTAAGTATCCAGTTCTAGTTGTCATGAGGTCAGAGTACAACTCCAGGTCATTCTTTTATCGAGGGACACGACTATTCGAATAGATTAACTTCCCTGCAGGAGTGCACCACATAACCCAGCACGCTCGATCCCATTTGGCCGGACACACTTTCCTGGTCATGCCCGGCCTCGGAAGATCAACACATCGCAGCCCTACCTAAGCACAGCAGAGAGGTCAGCACGACGGTCTAAGTCCTAAGCGCACAGGGGTCTGGGCCCATCGCCCAATGCACACATGCGCGTTGCGAGGGCAGCCGGTAAGCAGACCTAGCCGCTCCTAATACCAGAGCGGCGTTCCAGTCCAATCGAGCGCACTTCTAAGTCGCTGACGTCAAGAAGGCTTCGGTTGATACCATGACGTCAAGTGCCCATAACTATTCCCATGTAGCTGGTTAGTGCGTATAGGACAATGGCCAGACTCAGATCAAATATCAAGATCTCGTGTTATTATGAAATAACCGCGGACAACGACCAGGGCCAGACCCACCTGTCTCCTAGGTGGTCGCAACCCGCCCTGTTGCTCCACTATAAAGTAACCATCAGGGGGCTGCCGGGAACCCAGGCCCACCACTACCTGTGTGGAACCACCTGCCCCTTCAGCCCCCATCTCTGAATCATCATCATGAGTATGCAATAGTATAGTATATACCCGTGATCACCTCCTGAAATGATCACGGCCCGATAGTATAGCGTGGCGGACGGACAAGAATGTAGGGCCGCTGATGGAATACTAGCATCCTATACTAAGCATTAGGATAGCAGGTAAGGTATCAACAGTGGTAGCAACAATGACAGGCTATGCAGCAGAATAGGAGCTATCGAATCAACAACAGTAGCAAATCTAATGCAAGAATAAGAGAGAAGAGAATGGGCAATGTCTGGTGATCAAGGGGGGGGGCTTGCCTGGTTGCTCTGGCAAGAAGGAGGGGTCGTTATCGACGCAGTCGATCACCGTGGCACTGTCAGCGGTCTCAGTCCCGATGTCTATCGAAGAGAAGAGGGGGAAGAAACAATAAATATAAAGCAGACAATTGTAACACAAAGTATGACATGGCGATACGATGTGTCGGGTGTGCCCTAATGCAATATTACATGTAACCGACAAAGGAGGATCCCATCCGGGAAAGTTTTCCTGGTTCCGGCCATTTGTCAGATAGATGGCTAGAGGGGGGAATTTCCATGTTCAGGTATTTAGATGCACCACACGAATATGCGGGTAGCGTATCGGGGTTCGCCTCGTCGTTCTGAGCAACTTTCATATATAAATTATTTTAATCCGAGTTATGGTTTATTTTATATTAATTTTTAAAGTTTTAAATCATTTCCTGGAATTAATAGATTAATTTTAATTAGAAATTGTATTTATGACGTGAGCATGTCGTCAGCATGACATCAGCGGCCAGTTTAGAACGTTGACCAGTCAAGCTGACGGGTGGGTCTCGCTTGTCATTTGCTAAGATTAACTACACCATTTTAATTAGTTTAGTTAACTGATTAAGTTAATTAAACACAATTAATTAAGTTAATTAATTAATATATATTTCATTTTTTATATATGTTTTTTTAAATCCTTTTTCGTTCTAGGGCTAGGCCCACCAGTCATAGGCCTAGGGGGCCTAACGGGCATACGGGTAGGCGGGTGTGGGCGAAGCCGCAACTCGCTCAATACGGCGGCGGCTAGGGCAGCCGACCGGCGTGGCCGGCGGCAGCCGCCAGAGGCGGGCGGTCAGCGGCGGCTGGGCGTAGCGGCGAAGGAGCAAGCGCGCGGGGTGGCGCGGTCGCAGCAGCAGCTGAGGCCGGGGTTGGCCCGCGGGCGGCGGAGCAGCGCACGTTGTAGGAGCGGGGCGAGGTCGACGCTGGCGATGAGGCGCCGGAGGACCGAAGGCCAGTGCTTGGGCTCCGGCCGGAGCGGAGCGCCGGGAGGGCGGAACGAGCACGCTGGCTACCTGTGAGGCACAGCTCGGGCGCTCGTGGGCGCACGCGGGGAGCGCGGCCGGGGATGGCGCGGTGGCGAGGCGGGCGCCACCGCACGCCGACGATGCGCGGGTGAGCGTGCAACGGTGTGGGAACGGCGCAGCGGACGGCGCCGAGGGGAGGGCTTGCACGGGCGGCGGCGTTGGCAGAGCAGCGGCCTGCAGAGCAAGGAGCAACAGCGGCCATCAGCGGCGGGCGGGGGTGCGGCGGCTAGGCGCGGACGAGCATGGGGTTCGTGCGGCGTGGCCGCGATGCGGGACGGGGGCGCAGCAATGCACACGGGTGCGGGTAGGCATGTGCGGCCAGGGCGCGGCCACCGGCATGAGCAGGCAGGTGTGTGCGTGTGCCGGATGAGGCGGCTGCCATGAGCACATGCGCGAGGGAGACAGGAGGAGGAGAGGGGAGACGGAGGCTCACGGGGGGCGTAGGGAAAGGGCAGTGGGGCGCGGGGAGGAGGTCGGAGACGACGACGACGGGGTGTCTTCGGCGCGAAGGAGTCGAGGAGGAGGACGGCGGGGCAGCTCCGCGAGCTGGCTCCGACGACAGCGGGGTCCAGCGGCGTTGAACGGCGGGGGCGGCGTCGGGGTCGATCTCGATCCAGAACTAGATCGGGGGGAAACATGGGGGGGAGTGGTGGACGGTGTGGGTTAGGGTTTGGTAGTGGGGGTGTTATGGAGTGACGGAGTGGGCCGGCCTGGTGGCCAGCTGGGCCGTATGGCCCAGTGGGTTGCGGGGGCTTTTCCTTTTTCTGTTTACTTTTTGTTTTGTATTTTCCTTTTGTTTTATTTACTTTTCCTTTTTGTTTCATTTTATTTCAGATTTCAATATAGTTTTGTATAATACAAAAATGATCCCTAAATTAGTTAATACTTCAAAACCCACTGCCACCAAATGTATTAACCTAATACAATTTAGTTTAGTAGTTTGTTAATTATGAAAGCATTTAAATATTGGTTTTTGCTACTGTTTTATTCATCTAAGAGTTTTTAAACACTTTACAAAAGTGGGGTTTCTTCACCACAATTACTTATGCATTACTTGGCACAACCCGAACATTTTAGTTTTAAAGTTTGAAAACTTTTGATGTTGCCTTTAATTCAACTTTGAATTTGAATTGGTTTAGAACTAATGCAGGATATCAACAGTAACCGAGGTGACGTGGCATCATTAGCATGGGATTACTGTAGCTTAATTACCCAGGCGTCACACAAGTAGATCACGTGAATATCCCATTGTCACCACAGATAAGCACGTGCAAGACATACATCAAGTGCTCTCAAATCCTTAAAGACTCAATCCGATAAGATAACTTCAAAGGGAAAACTCAATTCATTACAAGAGAGTAGAGGGGGAGAAACATCATAAGATCCAACTATAATAGCAAAGCTCGTGGTACATCAAGATGGTGCCATATCAAGAACACGAGAGAGAGAGAGATCAAACACATAGCTACGGGTACATACCCTCAGCCCCGAGGGTGAACTACTCCCTCCTCGTCATGGAGAGCGTCGGGATGATGAAGATGGCCACCAGTGATGGATCCCCCCTCCGTCAGGGTGCCGGAACAGGTCCCGATTGGTTTTTGGTGGCTACAGTGGCTTGCGGCGGTGGAACTCCCGATCTAGGTTTCTTTTCGGGGGTTTCTGTATTTATAGGAATTTTTGGCATCGGTCTCATGTCTGGGGGGTCTCCGAGTCATCCACAAGATAGGAGGCACGCCTAGGGGGGTAGGGCGCGCCCTCCACCCTCGTGGATGGCCCAGGACTCTTCTGGCCCAACTCGTTTACTCCGGGGGCTTCTTTCGGTCCATAAAAAATCATCAAAAATTGGCACGTCAATTGGACTCAGTTTGGTATTCCTTTTTTTGTAAAACTCAAAAACAAGGAAAAAACAGAAACTGGCACTGGGCTCTAGCTTAATAGGTTAGTCCCAAAAATCATATAAAATAGCATACACATGCATATAAAACTTCCAAAACAAATAATATAATAGCATGGAACAATCAAAAATTATAGATACGTTGGAGATGTATCAGCAACCATGACCCCCCATCGGAAGCAAACACCTACAAGAGATCAATGCTTGGTTTTAGGTACCCATTTTGTAATGAGTCCTATGATGTTAGCAACAAGGGTCTTAGGAACCCAAATAGACCATTCAATGTACTCATAAGAAGAACCAACAAATTTGGCGTAAACATGCCCATCACTAGCACAACATAATACATAAGAAGGGTTAAAGTCGCCGACTTTGTTGGGAGGTGTGGTATTGCCCTTCTTGACAACACCACTCTTTGCAGTGTTCTTCTTCTCCTTAGGAGTACCCTCTCCCTCCTTCACAAACGTTTGCTTGAGAGGAGGAAGTTGTTTGGTCTTGTCATTCAACTTCTTCTTCTTGGACTTGGGTGCAAACCCAATCCCCTCCTTGGGCACAACTTCCTTTTGATTCCTCAAAAGGTCGTTGAGGTTCTTCTCGCCTTGTATGCAAGACACGAGGCCTTTCTCAAGTTGCTCCTTCAACTTAGCATTCTCCTCCACAAGATGCACATGCTCACAACACGGGTTAGTAGCATTTGCATTATCAATTAAAACCATATGAGGAAATGTGGCTTTTTCCTTAGTTAGCTTCACTTGGAGTTGGTCATGAGACTCTTTGAGGCTAGCATGAGCACTCTTGATGACCTTGTGAGCCTTGTCAAGTACTACCTCCTTCCAAAAATACTTGTTGTAGAAATGGATAAAAATGGATCTATCTAGCACTAAAATACGTCTAGATACATCCATTTCTTCGACAAGTATTTCTGGACAGAGGGAGTATATCATACTCCTCCTTGAGTCTAGCATGGTCAACCCCAAGTTTGGCTTTCTCAGAATTGATCACACGAGAGACAACAAGAGCATGATCAAGTTTTTTCTTTAATTTAGCATGATCATCGTTGTGTGACTCTTCAAGAGCCAAACGATGATCACGCTCTTCCTCAAGCGCATTAGAGAGATCCGATATCTCATCGGCATAGTCGCGACTATGCCCTTCCATCTTAGAGATGGTCTCTTCGTGAGCCTCGATCATGTCATTGGCTTCACCAAGTTGTTCTAGGGGAGCAACGAAGTGATTCTTGGTTTTACCTTTGAGCTTACTCATGAAAGACTCAAATTCATTTTCCTCTTACTTTGTCCCCTTACTTTCATCAATGCAATCCGTCAAGGAAGGATTAATGGTGATGATAGTCTTAGTCTTGAGGTTTGGGGTTACCTTGTTGGTGGCTTTAGCCATGAGGCACTTGGCGATGATGTTCTCGTTGGGTGAATCGAAGAGGGACACCCATGGAGTTATCTCAATGGCAATGGAGGCCATGGCAACTGTCTCATCATCTTCATCATCATCATCATCATCATCATCATCCTCATTGTACTCTTATTGTGCCACCAACCCCATTGGAGGAGCCTTCTTGATGAAATTGTTCTTGTTTGGGAAAGGCTTGACCTTGTATTTTTGGATAAGCTTGCCACCATTGTATTCCCTTTTATCGTACGGGCAATCCACAACAAAATGACTCACATTGACACAACTATAGCACATCCTAACACATTGCTTGCCCTTGGCGCCACTTGAGTTGCTTTTGTTGAAGTTGAGCCTTGAGTTCTTCTTGTTGCCCCAAAATTGTCGTGAAGCAAGAGCCATGTGCTCATGATATGCATATTTGGTGTCTTCGGGGCAACACTCCTCTTCATCATCTTCTTCAGCACTAGCCTTGGCCTTCAAAGCGAGGTTGGCTTCTTTGATCGTTGAGCGCGCAATAGTGCATTGTCGGTGGTCTTGTCCAAGATCCTCATTGCAACAAACTCATCCAACACTTCACTTGAGGACAAAGTGGGGAAGTTCGGCCTTTGACGGGTGACGGAGGACATGGCTTTGTGGCAAGGCATCATGGCCTTGAGAAACTTGCGCTCGATCCAATTGTCATCCATATCCTTGCTCCCATGATCTCGGAGTGAGACTGCGAGAGTAGTTAATATTCGATAAAGCTCACGTGGTTCTTCATCTTCAATCATGGCAAACTCATTGGCTTCATCTTGCACCACTTCAAAATTTGAGTGTTGAATGCTTGCGCTCCCCTTGTACAAGGAAACAACAAGCTCACATGCTTCCTTGGCCACGGTGAAAGGTCGGAGATAAGCAATATCTTCGGGAGGAATAGCTTCTTGGAGAATGAAGAGAGCGGACTCGTTGAATTGGTGATCCACGGCTTCTCTAGGAGTGAAGTTGCTTGGATCATGTGGGTACAAACCTTTCTCAATAATTCTCCAAAGGTTAGTACAACTATGGTTTAAATGACGTTTAAAGCGATATACCCAAGCAGCAAAATCCGCATTTTTCACAAACTTAGGAGGAGGACCAACATGATTCAAATGCGTGGAGGGAACTGGTCCTCCATAGGTAAGGGGAGGTTCAACATGGGCAAAGATGCCACTCCCACTTTTGGGTAAAGGAACTTGGCCCCTACTAGCTTCTCCCTTATCGTGGTGAGCACCCCCCCACCTTGTTAGTGGGACTAAGCACTTCCAACGGTGCGGTGGATAATTTAAGGCCATCAAGAAACTCCTTAAACATGCCTTTAACCTCGGTCGGCATGGAGGTTTTCAATGTATCCAAGGCCGCATTAAACTCCTCACGAGAGACCGAGGATCCCCCATCGGTCGTAGACAAAGACGGATTCACACCGGAGTGCTCCTCCCTCTCGTCTACACCGTCAACCATACTCTTCGGACGGTAAAGTACTTAATAAAGAGACGAGGCTCTGATACCAATTGAAAGGATTGATATGGTTAACTAGAGGGGAGGTGAATAGGAAACTAACAATTTTTTTACTTTTCTTTATCAAATTAAGCTTAGCATCAAAATAGGTTGTCTAGATGTGCAACTAGGTGAGCAACCTATATGATGTTGTTGGGGAACGTAGTATTTCAAAAAAAAATCCTACGATCACGCAAGATCTATCTACTAGATGCATAGCAACGAGAGGGGAGAGTGTGTCTACGTACCCTCATAGACTGAGAGCGGAAGCATCTAGTGACGTGGTTGATGTAGTCGAACGTCTTCGCGATCCAACCGATCAAGCACCGAACGTACGGCACCTCCGCGTTCAGCACATGTTCAGCTCGATAATGTCCCACGAGCTCTTGATCCAGTTGAGCTTCATGGGAGAGTTTCATCAGCACGACGGTGTGGTGACGGAGATGATGAAGCTACCGACGCAGGGCTTCGCCTAAGCACTGGAACGGTACGACCGAGGTGTGTTTCTGTGGAGGGGGGCACCGCACATGGCTGAAAGATCAATGATCAACTTGTGTGTCCATGGGGTGCCCCCCACCCCCGTATATAAAGGAGTGGAGGAGGGGGAGGGCCGGCCCTCTCTATGGCGTGCCCTAGGGGAGTCCTACTCCCACTGGGAGTAGGATCCCCCCTTTCCTAGTAGAACTAGGAGCCCTTCCAAGTAGTAGGAGTAGGAGAGAAGGAAAGGGAAAAGACAAGAGAAGGAAGGAGGGGGCGCCGCCCCACCCCCTAGTCCAATTCGGACTAAGCCTTGGGGGGCGCATCCTCTCCTCCCTCTTTCCCCTAAAGCCCAATAAGGCCCATATACTCCCCGGCGAATTCCCGCAACTCTCTGGTACTCCGAAAAATACCCGAATCACTCGGAACCTTTCCATGTCCGAATATAGTCATCCAATATATCAATCTTTACGTCTCGACCATTTTGAGACTCCTCGTCATGTCCCCGATCTCATCCGGGACTCCGAACTACCTTCGGTGGATCAAAACACATAAACTCATAATACCGATCATCATCAAACGTTAAGCGTGCGGACCCTACGGGTTCGAGAACTATGTACACATGACCGAGACTCCTATCCGGTCAATAACTAATAGCAGAACCTGGATGCTCGTATTGGCTCCTACATATTCTATGAAGATCTTTATCGGTCAAACCGCATAACAACATACGTTGTTCCCTTTGTCATCGGTATGTTACTTGCCCGAGATTCGATCGTCTGTATCTCAATACCTAGTTGAATCTCATTACCGGCAAGTCTCTTTACTCGTTCCGTAATGTATCATCCCGTGACTAACTTATTAGTCATTTTCTTGCAAGGCTTATAGTGATGTGCATTACCGAGAGGGCCCAGAGATACCTCTTCGACACTCGGAGTGACAAATCCTATTCTTGATCTATGCCAACACCACGAACACCTTCGGAGACACCTTTAGAGCATCTTTATAATCACCCAGTTATGTTGTGACGTTTGATAGCACACAAGGTGTTCCTCCGGTATTCGAGAGTTGCATAATCTCATAGTCATAGGAACATGTATAAGCCATGAAGAAAGCAATAGCAGTAAAACTAAATGATCATAGTGCTAAGCTAACGGATGGGTCTTGTCCATCACATCATTCTCCTAATGATGTGATCCTGTTGATCAAATGACAACTCATGTCTATGTCTAGGAAACATAACCATCTTTGATCAATGAGCTAGTCTAGTAGAGGCATACTAGGGACACTCTGTTTTGTCTATGTATTCACACATGTACTAAGTTTCCGGTTAATACAATTCTAGCATGATTAATAAACATTTATCATGATATAAGGAAATAAATAATAACTTTATTATTGCCTCTAGGGCATATTTCCTTCAGATGCAACAATAACAAGCACACAAGCAAGCAAGGGAAACAACACAATAAAGCTTGCACAAGTAAGGGTAAGAGATAACCAAGAGTGGAGCCGGTGGATATGAGGATGTGTTACCAAAGTTCCTTCCCTTTGAGGGGAAGTACGTCTCCGCTAGAGCGGCGTGGAGGCACAATGCTCCCCAAGAATCCACTAGGGTCACTGTATTCTCCTCACGCCCTCACACAATGCGAGATGCCGTTATTCCACTATTGGTGTCCTTGAAGGCGGCGACCGAACCTTTACAAACAAGGTTGGGGCTATCTCCACAACTTAATTGGAGGCTCCCAACGACACCACAAAGCTTCACCACAATGGACTATGGCTTCGAGGTGACCTCAACCATCTAGGGTGCTCAAACACCCAAGAGTAACAAGATCCACAAGGGATTAGTGGGGGGGGGGTAAAATTTCTCTTGGTTAAAGTGTAGATCGGGGCCTTCTCAACCAATCCCTAGAATATCAACATGTTTGATTGGCCAGGGAGGGAGATCGGGCGAAAATGGAGGTTTGAGCGACAATGGAGCTTAGGGAGGGAAGAGGTAAGTCTTCTTGAAGAAGAAGACCTCCTTTTATAGTGGGGGAACAAATCTAACCATTATCCCCACTTCAGCCCGCACAGAGTGGTATTACAGCTCAGTGGAGCGGTACTACTGCGACCCCCAGCGGTACTACCGCGGAGACTGAGAGCAGAGGCAAAAGAGGGAGAACGGAAGAGAGAGAGGGTTTGGGCGGTACTTGTAGTGGTGGTAGCCACGGTATTACCGCTTGCGAGCGGTACTACCGTTGCTACTGCCGCTACTACTGTAGCATAACCGGACACGAGGAGAGACGCCCTTGAATCGTGGCGGTAGCTGTGCCGAACCAGGACGGTACTGCCGCCGATCCACCCAAGCGGTACTACCTGTTGGAAATATGCCCTAGAGGCAATAATAAAAGGATTATTATTATATTTTCTTGTTCATGATAATTGTCTGTTATTCATGCTTGAATTGTATTGTACGGAAACATCGATACATGTGTGAATACATAGACCACAACGTGTCCCTGGTAAGCCTCTAGTTGCTAGCTCATTGATCAACAGATGGTCACGGTTTCCTGACCATGGACATAGGATGTCATTGATAACGGGATCACATCATTCGGAGAATGATGTGATGGACAAGACCCAATCCTAAGCCTAGCACGAGATCGTATAGTTCATAATGCATAAGCTTTTCTAGTGTCAAGTATTTATTCCTTAGACCATGAGGTTGTGCAACTCCCCGATACCGTAAGGAATACTTTGGGTGTGCCAAACGCCACAACGTAACTGGGTGGCTATAAAGGTACGCAACGGGTATCTCCGAAAGTGTCTGTTGAGTTGGTACGAACCGAGACTGGGATATTGTCACTCCGTATGACGGAGAGGTACCTCTGGGCCCTCTCAGTAAGACATCATCATAATGAGGTCAAAGTGACTAAGGAGTTGGTCACGGGATGATGGATTACGGAACGAGTAAAGAGACTTACCATGACAAGATTGGACAAGGTATCGGGCATACCGACGATCGAATCTCGGGCAAGTACCGTACCGATAGACAAAGGGAATAACATACGGGATTGAGTGAATCCTTGACACAGTGGTTCATCCGATGAGATCATCGAGGAACACGTGGGAACCAACATGGGTATCCAGATCCCGCTGTTGGTTATTGACCAGAGAGTCGTCTCGGTCATGTCTGCGTGTCTCCCGAACCCGTAGGGTCTACACACTTAAGGTTCGGTGATGCTAGGGTAGTAGAGATACATGCACATGGAAACCCGAATGTTGTTCGGAGTCCCGGATGAGATCCCGGACGTCACGAGGAGTTCCGGAATGGTCCGGAGGTAAAGAATGATATATAGGAAGTCCAGTTTCGGCCATCGGGTGAATTCCGGGGGTCACCGGGAGTGTCCCGGGACCACCGGAGGGGTCCGGGGGGTCCATCGGGTGGGGCCACCCATCCCGGTGGGTCCCGTAGGCTGCAAAGGGGAAGGGGCCAGCCCCTGGTGGGCTGGCGCACCACATGGGCCCCCCCCCGTCCATGCGCCTAGGGTTGAAACCCTAGGGGGAGGGGGCGCCCCCTATGCCTTGGGGGGCAAGTCTTCCCCCCTGGCCGCCGCCCCCCTTGGAGATCTGATCTCCCTAGGGCCGGCGCCCCCTGGCCCTTATATATAGTGGGGGGAGAGGGCATCCGCACCCCAAAGCCTCTGGCGCCTCTCCCCCCTCCCGTCACACTTCCATCTCCTCTCGCAGGGCGCCGGCGAAGCCCTGCAGGTTTTCCTGTTGCATCCACCACCACGCCGTCATGCTGTTGGATCTCCGACAACCTCTCCTCCGCCCTTGCTGGATCAAGAAGGAGGAGACTTCACTGTACCGTACGTGTGTTGAACGCGGAGGTGCCGTCCGTTCGGTGCGGGGATCATCGGTGACGAGGATCGTGAAGAGTACGACTACTTCATCCACGTTCCTTCGAACGCTTCCGCTCGCGATCTACAAAGGGTATGTAGATGCACTCCATTATGCTCGTTGCTAGATGACTCCTTAGATTGATCTTGGTGAAGCGTAGGAAATTTTTTGAATTATGCTACGTTCCCCAACAGTGGCATCTGAGCTAGGTCTTTGCGTAGCATCTTGCAGGAGTAGAACACAAACAAGTTGTGGGCGTTGGTTTTGCTCAATTTTCTTGCCGTTACTAGTCCAATCTTGATTCGGCGGCATCGTGGGATGAAGCGGCCCGGACCGACCTTACACATACGCTTACGTGAGACTGGTTCCACCGACAGACATGCACTAGATGCATAAGGTGGCTGGCGGGTGTCTATCTCTCCCACTTTAGTCGGATCGGATTCGATGAATAGGGTCCTTATGAAGGGTAAATAGAAATTGACAAATCACGTTGTGGTTTTGGCGTAGGTAAGATACGTTCTTGCTAGAAAACCTATAGAAGCCACATAAAACTTGCAACAACAATTAGAGGTCGTCTAACTTGTTCTTGCAGCATGTGCTATGTGATGTGGTATGGCCAAGAAGATGTGATGAATGATATATGTGATGTATGAGATTGATCATGTTCTTGTAATAGGGAATCACGACTTGCATGTCGATGATAATGACAACCGGCAGGAGCCATAGGAGTTGTCTTAATTATTGTATGACCCGCGTGTCACTGAATAACGCCATGTAATTACTTTACTTTATTGCTAAACGTTAGCCATAGTAGTAGAAGTAATAGTTGGCGTGACGACTTCATGAAGACACGATGATGGAGATCATGGTGTCGAGCCGGTGACAAAGATGATCATGGTGCCCCGAAGATGGAGATCGAAGGAGCAAGATGATATTGGCCATATCATGTCACTTTATTTGATTGCATGTGATGTTTATCATGTTTATGCATCTTGTTTACTTAGAACGACGGTAGTAAATAAGATGATCTCTCAATAAAAATTTCAAGAATTGTGTTCCCCCTAACTGTGCACCGTTGCTAAGGATCGTTGTTCCGAAGCACCACATGATGATCGGGTGTGATAGGCTCTAACATTCGCATACAACGGGTGTAAGCCAGATTTACACACGCAATACACTTAGGGTTCACTTGACGAGCCTAGCATGTACAGACATGGCCTCGGAACACGGAAGACCGAAAGGTCGAACATGAGTCGTATAGAAGATACGATCAACATGAAGATGTTCACCATTGATGACTAGTCCGTCTCACGTGATGATCGGACACGGGCTAGTCGATTCGGATCATGTATCACTTAGAAGACTGGAGAGATGTCAATGTGAGTGGGAGTTCATTAAAATTTGATTAAGATGAACTTAATTATCATGAACTTAGTCTAAATCCTTTACAATATGTCTTGTAGATCAAATGGCCCACGCTCATGTCACCCTCAACTTCAACGCGTTCCTAGAGAAATCCAAGCTGAAAGACGATGGTACCAACTATACGGACTGGGTCCGTAACCTGAGGATCATCCTCATAGCTGCCAAGAAAACTTATGTCCTAGAAGCACCGCTAGGTGATGCTCCCGCCCCGGCAAACCAAGATGTTATGAACGCTTGGCAGTCGCGTTGTGATGATTACTCCCTGGTTCAGTGCGGCATGCTCTACAGCTTAGAATCGGGGCTCCAAAAGCGTTTTGAGCACCACGGGGCATATGAGATGTTCCAAGAACTGAAAATGGTTTTCCAGGCTCATGCCCGAGTTGAGAGATATGATGTCTCCAACGCATTCTACAGCTGTAAGATGGAGGAAAACAGTTCTGTCAGTGAGCACATACTCAAGATTTCTGGGTTGCACAACCGCTTGTCTCAGTTGGGAATGAATATCCCAGATGAAGCAGTCGTTGACAGAATCCTCCAGTCGCTCCCACCTAGCTACAAGAGCTTCGTGTTGAACAATATGCAGGGGATGGAGAAGTCCATTCCCGAGGTGTATTCAATGCTGAAATCTGCGGAGGTGGAGATCAAGAAAGAGCATCAAGTGTTGATGGTCAATAAAACCACTAAGTTCAAGAAGGGCAAGGGTAAGAAGAACTTCAAGAAGGACGGCAAGGGAGTTGCCGCGCCCGGTAAGCCAGTTGCCGGGAAGAAGGCAAAGTATGGACCCAAGCCTGAGACTGAGCGCTTTTATTGCAAGGGAACGGGTCACTGGAAGCGGAACTGCCCCAAATACTTAGCGGACAAGAAGGCCCGCAACGTCAAAGGTATATGTGATATACATGTTATTGACGTGTACCTTACCAGCGCTCGTAGTAGCTCCTGGGTATTTGATACCGGTGCAGTTGCTCTTATTTGTAACTCAAAGCAGGAGCTGCGGAATAAACGGAGACTGGCAAAGGACGAGGTGACGATGCGCGTCGGGAATGGTTCCAAGGTCGATGTGATCGTCGTCGGCACGCTGCCTCTACATCTACCCTCGGGATTAGTTTCAAACCTTAATAATTGTTATTTAGTACCAGCTTTGAGCATGAACATTGTATCTGGATCTCGTTTGATGCGAGATGGCTACTCATTTAAATCCGAGAATAATGGTTGTTCTATTTATTTGAGAGATATGTTTTATGGTCATGCCCCGCTGGTCAATGGTTTATTTTTGATGAATCTCGATCGTGATGATACACATATTCATAGTGTGAATGCCAAAAGATGTAAAGTTGACAATGATAGTCCCACATACTTGTGGCATTGCCACCTTGGTCATATTGGTGTCAAACGTATGAAGAAGCTTCATGCAGATGGACTTTTGGAGTCTCTTGATTATGAATCATTTGACACGTGCGAACCATGCCTCTTGGGCAAGATGACCAAGACTCTGTTCTCCGGAACAATGGAGCGAGCAACCAACTTATTGAAAATCATACATACCGATGTATGCGGTCCAATGAGTGTTGAGGCTTGCGGAGGCTATCGTTATGTTCTCACCCTCACAGATGACTTGAGTAGATATGGGTATATCTACTTAATGAAGCACAAGTCTAAGACCTTTGAAAAGTTCAAGGAATTTCAGAATGAGGTTGAGAATCAACTTGACAGAAAAATAAAGTTCTTGCGATCGGATCGTGGGGGTGAATATTTAAGTCATGAATTTGGCACGCACCTTAGGAACTGTGGAATTGTTTCACAATTGACACCGCCCGGAACACCTCAGCGTAATGGTGTGTCCGAACGTCGAAATCGTACCCTGTTGGACATGGTGCGATCTATGATGTCTCTCACCGACTTACCGCTATCTTTTTGGGGTTATGCTTTAGAGACTGCCACATTCACTTTAAATAGGGCTCCGTCGAAATCCGTTGAGACGACACCGTATGAACTTTGGTTTGGCAAGAAACCTAAGTTGTCGTTTCTGAAAGTTTGGGGTTGCGATGCTTATGTCAAGAAACTTCAACCTGAGAAGCTCGAACCCAAATCGGAAAAATGCGTCTTCATAGGATACCCAAAGGAAACGATTGGGTACACCTTCTACCACAGATCCGAAGGCAAAGTCTTTGTTGCCAAGAATGGATCCTTTCTGGAGAAAGAGTTTCTCTCGAAAGAAGTGAGTGGGAGGAAGGTAGAACTTGATGAGGTGACAGTCACCCCTCCCGAACCGGAAAGTAGCGCAGCGCAGGAAATTGTTCCTGAGGTGCCTGCACCGGCAAGGGAGGAAGTTAATGATGATGATCATGAAGAAACAGATCAAGTTACTACTGAACTTCGAAGGTCCACAAGGACACGTTCCGCACCAGAGTGGTACGGCAACCCTGTCATGGAAATCATGTTGTTAGACAACGGTGAACCTTCGAACTATGAAGAAGCGATGGCGGGCCCGGATTCCAATAAATGGCTTGGAGCCATGAAATCCGAGATAGAATCCATGTATGAAAACAAAGTATGGACTTTGGTGGACTTGCCCGATGATAAGCACGCCATAGAAAATAAATGGATATTTAAGAAGACAGACGCGGATGGTAATGTGACCATCTATAAGGCTCAGCTTGTCGCTAAGGGTTATCGACAAGTTCAAGGGATTGACTATGATGAGACTTTCTCTCCCGTAGCGATGCTGAAGTCAGTCCGAATCATGTTAGCAATTGCCGCATTCTATGATTATGAGATATGGCAAATGGATGTCAAAACGGCATTCCTTAATGGTTTCCTCAAGGAAGAGATGTATATGATGCAGCCGGAAGGTTTTGTCGATCCAGAGAATGCTAACAAGGTATGCAAGCTCCAGCGCTCGATATACGGGCTGGTGCAAGCATCTCGGAGTTGGAATATTCGCTTTAATGATGTGATCAAAGCGTTTGGCTTTATACAGACTTGGGGAGAAGCCTGTATTTACAAGAAAGTGAGTGGGAGCTCTGTAGCATTTCTCATATTATATGTGGATGACATATTGCTGATGGGAAATGATATAGAATTCTTGGAGAGCATAAAGGCCTACTTGAATAAGAGTTTTTCAATGAAGGACCTTGGAGAAGCTGCTTACATATTAGGCATCAAAATCTATAGAGATAGATCAAGACGCCTCATTAGTCTTTCACAAAGCACATACCTTGACAAGATATTGAAGAAGTTCAATATGGATCAGTCCAAGAAAGGGTTCTTGCCTGTTTTGCAAGTTATGAGATTGAGCAAGGCTCAGTCCCCGACCACGGCAGAAGATAGAGAAAAGATGAGTGTCATTCCCTATGCCTCAGCCATAGGTTCTATCATGTATGCCATGTTGTGTACCAGACCTGATGTGAACCTTGCCATAAGTTTGGTAGGGAGGTACCAAAGTGATCCCGGTATGGAACACTGGACAGCGGTCAAGAACATCCTAAAGTACCTGAAGAGGACTAAGGATATGTTTCTCGTCTATGGAGGTGACGAAGAGCTCGTCGTAAAGGGTTACGTCGATGCTAGCTTCGACACAGATCTGGATGACTCTAAGTCACAAACCGGATACGTGTATATTTTGAATGGTGGAGCAGTCAGCTGGTGCAGTTGCAAGCAGAGCGTCGTGGCGCATTCTACATGTGAAGCAGAGTACATAGCTGCTTGCGAAGCAGCACAGGAAGGAGTCTGGATGAAGGAGTTCATCACCGACCTAGGAGTCATTCCAAGCGCGTCAAGCCCGATGACTCTCTTATGTGACAACATTGGAGCTATTGCCATTACCAAGGAGCCCAGGTTTCACAAGAAGACCAAGCACATCAAGCGTCGTTTCAACTCCATCTGGAATTATGTTCAAGATGGAGACATAGATATTTGTAAAGTGCATACGGATCTGAATGTCGCAGACCCGTTGACTAAACCTGTTCCACGGGCAAAACATGATCAACACCAGAACTCTATGGGTGTTCGATTCATCACAATGTAACTAGATTATTGACTCTAGTGCAAGTGGGAGACTGTTGGAAATATGCCCTAGAGGCAATAATAAAAGGATTATTATTATATTTCCTTGTTCATGATAATTGTCTGTTATTCATGCTTGAATTGTATTGTACGGAAACAGCGATACATGTGTGAATACATAGACCGAAACGTGTCCCTGGAAAGCCTCTAGTTGCTAGCTCGTTGATCAGCAGATGGTCACGGTTTCCTGACCATGGACATAGGATGTCATTGATAACGGGATCACATCATTAGTAGAATGATGTGATGGACAAGACCCAATCCTGAGCCTAGCACGAGATCGTATAGTTCGTAATGCATAAGCTTTTCTAGTGTCAAGTATTTATTCCTTAGACCATGAGGTTGTGCAACTCCCGGATACCGTAAGGAATACTTTGGGTGTGCCAAACGTCACAACGTAACTGGGTGGCTATAAAGGTACACAACGGGTATCTCCGAAAGTGTCTATTGAGTTGTACGAACCGAGACTGGGATATTGTCACTCCGTATGACGGAGAGGTACCTCTGGGCCCTCTCGGTAAGACATCATCATAATGAGCTCAAAGTGACTTAGGAGTTGGTCACGAGATGATGGATTACGGAACGAGTAAAGAGACTTGCCATGACGAGATTGAACAAGGTATCGGGCATACCGACGATCGAATCTCGGGCAAGTACCGTACCGATAGACAAAGGGAATAACATACGGGATTGAGTGGATCCTTGACACAGTGGTTCATGCGATGTGATCATCGAGGAACATGTGGGAACCAACATGGGTATCCAGATCCCGCTGTTGGTTATTGACCAGAGAGTCGTCTCGGTCATGTCTGCGTGTCTCCCGAACCCGTAGGGTCTACACACTTAAGGTTCGGTGACGCTAGGGTTGTAGAGATACATGCACATGGAAACCCGAATGTTGTTCGGAGTCCCGGATGAGATCCCGGACATCACGAGGAGTTCCGGAATGGTCCGGAGGTAAAGAATGATATATAGGAAGCCCAGTTTCGGCCATCGGGTGAATTCCGGGGGTCACCGGGAGTGTCCCGGGACCACCGGAGGGGTCCCGGGGGTCCACCGGGTGGGGCCACCCATCCCGATGGGTCCCGTGGGCCGCAAAGGGGAAGGGGCCAGCCCCTGGTGGGCGGGCGCACCACATGGTCCCCCCCTCCATGTGCCTAGGGTTGAAACCCTAGGGGGAGGGGCGCCCCCTATGCCTTGGGGGGCAAGTCTTCCCCCCTGACCGCCGACCCCTTGGAGATCTGATCTCCCTAGGGCCGGCGCCCCCCCTGGCCCCTATATATAGTGGGGGGGAGAGGGCAGCCGCACCCCAAAGCCTCTGGCGCCTCTCCCCCCTCCCGTCACACTTCCATCTCCTCTCGCAGGCGCCGGGGAAGCCCTGCAGGTTTTCCTGTTGCATCCATCACCACGTCGTCGTGCTGCTGGATCTCCGACAACCTCTCCTCCGCCCTTGCTGGATCAAGAAGGAGGAGACGTCGCTGTACCGTACGTGTGTTGAACGCGGAGGTGCCGTCCGTTCGGCGCTGGGATCATCGGTGACGAGGATCGTGAAGAGTACGACTACTTCATCCACGTTCCTTCGAACGCTTCCGCTCGCGATCTACAAAGGGTATGTAGATGCACTCCATTATGCTCGTTGCTAGATGACTCCTTAGACTGATCTTGGTGAAGCGTAGGAATTTTTTTGAATTATGCTACGTTCCCCAACACTACCGTTGTAGGACAGTGGTACCACCGCTTGAGGACCATGGGCGGTACTACTACTCTGGCGGCGGTACTACCGCAAGCACCTCACAATCTCTACTTCCGTCGAAACGGTAAACTCCAAGGAGAGGAAAGGAGTTGGGGGTGCAATAATGAAGTGTACGTGTTGATTCCACCCTGGCCTTTCCAATACAGACCCCTCTTGATAGTACGGTGTCTCCTACGTCTCAAGTCCACCAAAACCAAAATGAAAGAGACCACGCGTCTTCACTTAAAGGTTCGAGGGGAAGGAAACATCTCGTGCCAATGAATGAATCTCTGAAATACTCAACGCACACGATTAGTCTGCAAAAGCATTGTCATCAATCACCGAAACCACTTAGGAAGAGGCATGCCCTAACACAAGTGCTCGATGAAATGCCAACAAGGTAAAAATAAGACCTCGCATCCCGTTGGTATTCAATAGTGATTGTTTATAGTGTTTTGCTTTGACATTGTAGATCGAAGGTGAACTCATCCGAATTCCTTGCACCGTTGGAGTCCTCGGCCACCGTTGGCCTTGATAATCTCAACTATGACTCATTTTGGGATCATTTGGCCACCTATGAAATGGAGGAGGTCGAGAAGGAGGTGCAAGAGGTGTTGGCCGAGGAGGAGGTGATGGAGGTGACCGAAGAAAGCACCAAGGCCTCAAGGAGCCGCACCCAAAACTACAACCAAAATGAGGACCTTGTGCTTTGCGATGCTTGGTGTGCCATCTCCATGGACGCAACGATCAGACGTATCAAACCAAGACCATGTTTTGGGAGAGGATCACCAACTACTACTACATCTTCGCGGACGTGCAATCAAGCCGTACACAAGGTTCGCTTAGGCATCATTGGGGCACCATCCATGATCAATGCAACTGATGGTACGGTTGCACCGGCCAAGTGAACCATGTTCCACCGAGTGGTGTGCAAGTGGTGAGTATGTCCCCTACATCCCAGAGTTATTCAAGCATCGGAACACCAAGTTTGGTCACAAGCCCTTCACTTTGCATCATTGCTACAAAGAGTTATGGAAGAATGAGAAGTGGATGACCAAGTTGGCAGCCGAAGAGAGAAATTTGAATGCCTAGGAGCGTAGGCTTGCACTTGAGGAGGAGAGGATTTGTGATGCGAAGAAGGCCAATGAGTGTGCTATCATGTTCATGAATCCAAACATAATGGATGAAACCGCAAGAAAGTATTGGGAGCTCACTCGTGGATAAATCCTGGCCTCTCTTCAGAATGTTGTTGGTGGTGATGGTGGCCGAGGGGAGGGGCCGTGGTGGTGGTGGTGATGATGGCCGAGAGAATGGTGATGGTGGCCGAGAGGGTGGTGGTGGTGGACAAGAGGATGTCGAGGTTGATTTCTTTGCCTAGGACGTCATTTGAGTGGTGGTGGTGCCTGCCAAAGCTTGACTCGATCCACAACATATACATGTTATGTTTGTGGTGATTTTGAATCAAACATTGTGTTTGAAGTGATGTCTTTTGGGTGAACTTCACATGTTTAAATTTGAAAAATGTGGTGATGAAACGTTATGTTATGACAATTATTGCTATACATGCTTTAATTTGAATGATTTTAAGATATGTATTGTATAGAGATTATGTTTGTGCGGCTAGTATACAAAACAACCACAAATTTGATTTTACTCCGCTAACTATAAAGGATCGGCTAGGTGTGGTCATCATTGGTGGAGTAAAACTTTACTCCACTAATTTTACTTTAACTTTTACTCCACTAACTTTAAGAGGATCGGTTAGAAATGCTCTTAGAGTGAGTTCAAGAGCATATCCTGCCCCATGGGAGAAGACAAAAAGCATCACCAAAGCAGTGTGTCCTTGAGTGCATGTTTAGGCCCTATCTGAACACAATGATATGGATTCTATTGCTATGCAATAACAGAGCAGATGCGTCGCCCACAAAATGTTTGAATGATTGTGTAAAAATGAGCGAAGCAAGCGTTCCCGCCTTTTTGGTTGTCATTAACGAACAATGCATGTGAGATAGTAATCGTATCTTACTCCACTAACTTTTAGGGGTCGATGAGAAATGCTCTTAGAGTGAGTTCAAGAGCATATCCTACCCCATGGGAGAAGAAAAAAGTGCCACCAAAGCAGTGTGTCCTTAAGTGCATGTTTAGGGCATATTTGAACACACTGATATGGCTTCTATTGCTACACAATAATAGAGAAGGTGCCTCGCCCGCAAAATGTATGAATGATCGTGTAAAAAGTGAGCGAAGCAAGCGTTCCCGTCTTTTCCGTTGTCATTAACGAACAATGCATCTGAGATAGTAATCGTATCTTACTAATCTAACTGAGACAACTATTCGAGCGTATTATGGAAGGTTTGACTCCGTCGAATGATGCACATAGCCCCCGCTTGCATAGGGTTCGGGGAAGGGTCTGACCACTTTAGTTCTATTGTACGCAACATTTTCCTACATTTTTGCAAAAGGCTATTTGCAGGACTTGAACCTGTGACCTCATAGTCACAAGGCAACAGCTTTACCACTACGCCAAGACATGTTTCCCGCTCTTGATGAATAGTAAATTCAGAAGAAAAAATCCAAATAAATTTAGAACATCCGAGATGCTCGAGTTTTTTAAGAGGGTGCAAAAGTTCGTGCTCAAATGACATTTGAGGAGCTCATGCCCAAAAAAATCGGATCTAAGATCATCTACAGCTAGACTTGGCAAATCCGACCCCCTATACGTCCGCGGACGCGCCCAGGCACGACCGCCGACGCATCCAGACGGTCCCTCATATTTACCTCCCTGCATCCACATATCTCAAATCCGGACTCTCAAATCCATGCAAATACATGCACGTAGATCATACAAGCCAATGTCGCACGTAAATAACAAATGTTGGTTCTCTAAGATACTCAAGTCCAAACACCTCCACCACGACTGATACATCCATTTTGCATCATGCTTTTCTATCATTATTTATTGCATTATGGGTTGTTAATACACATTATGGCACAATACTTATGCCTTTCCTCTCTTATTTTACAAGGTTTACATGAAGAAGGAGAATGCTGGCAGCTCGAATTCTGGACTTGAAAAGGAGCAAATCTGAGTGACCTATTCTACACAACTCCAAAAGTCCTGAAACTTCATGGAGATTTATTTTGAAAAATATAAAAAATGTTGGGCGAAGAAAGCTACAAAGGGGGGCCACCTGCCATCCACAAGGGTGGGGGTACCCCCTGCCTTGTGGGCAGCCTGGTAGACCCCTGAAGCCCATCTTCTGCTATATCATGTGTTTTGACCTGGAAAAAATCATAAGGAGGTTTTCGGGACAAAGAGCCACCGTCTCGAGGCGGAACCTAGGCGAAACCAATCTAGGGCTCCCGCAGGGCTATTCTGCCGGGGACACTTCTCTCCGGGAGGGGGAAATCGAAGCCATCATCATCACGAACGATCCTCTCATCGAGAGGGGGTCAATCTCCATCAACATCTTCACCAACACCATCTCCTCTCAAACCCTAGTTCATCTCTTGTATCCGATCATTCTCTCAAAACCTCAGATTGGTACATGTCGGTTGCTAGTAGTGTTGATTACTCTTTGTAGTTGATGCTAGTTGGTTTATTCAGTGGAAGATCATATGTTCAGATCCTTAATGCTATTTAATAACCCTCTGATTATGAACATTAATATGCTTTGTGAGTAGTTACATTTGTTCCTGGGGACATGGGAGAAGTCCTGTTATAAGTAATCATGTGAATTTGGTATTCGTTCAATATTTTGATGAGATGTATGTTGTCTTTCCTCTAGTGGTGTTATGTGAACATCGACTACATGACACTTCACCATTATTTGGGCCTAGGGGAAGGCATTGGGAAGTAATAAGTAGATGATGGGTTGCTAGAGTGACATAAGCTTAAACCTTAGTTTATGCGTTGCTTCGTAAGGGGCTGATTTGGATCCATATGTTTCATGCTATGGTTAGATTTATCTTAATTATCCTTTTGTAGTTGCAGATGCTTGTGAGAGAGGTTAATCATAAGTGGGAGGCTTGTCCAAGTAAGGGCAGCACCCAAGCACCGGTCCACCCACATATCAAATTATCAAAGTAACAAACGCAAATCATATGAGCATGATGAAAACTAACTTGACAACAATTCCCATGTGTCCTTGGGAGCACTTTGCTTTATATAAGAGTTTGTTTGGGCTTGTCCTTTGCTACAAAAAGGATTGGTCCACCTTGCTGCACCTTAGTTACTTTTGCTACTTGTTACCCATGATGAATTATCTTATCACACAACTATCTCTTACCGATAATTTCAGTGCTTGCAGAGAATACCTTGCTGAAAACCGCTAGTCATTTCCTTCTGCTCCTCGTTGGGTTCGACACTCTTACTTATTGAAAGGACTATGATAGATCCCCTATACTTGTGGTTCATCAACGACATGGGCAAACTTGGCAGTAGTCTTCAAGCACATGCTCTCCCCCATCCTGACCATCTCACCAACGGCATCTGAAGCAGTTCCAAGTGCAAGCATCCTCAGAGCGGCCATGGACTTGTGCTTGTAGAGAAAGAGAGTTGTTGATACGTCTCCAACGTATATACTTTTCCAAACACTATTTCTCTTGTTTTGGACTCTAGCTTGCATGATTTGAATGGAACTAACCCAGACTAACTATGTTTTCAGCAGAATTGCCATGGTGTTGTTTTTGTGCAGAAATAAAAAGTTCTCTGAATGACCTGAAAATCCGCGGAGAATTTTTGGGAAAATAAAAAAAATATCTGCGGAAAGATCCACGTCAGGGGGCACACACCCTGTCCACAAGGGTTGGGGGCACGCCCCCTCCCCCAGGGCGCGCCCCCTGCCTTGCGGGTCCCCTGATGCTCCACCGACGTACCCCTGGACTCCATATACTCACTTTCGGGGAGAAAAAAATCAGAGAGGAAGATTATCGCATTTTACGATACGGAGCCGCCGCCAAGCCCTAATCTCTCTCGGGAGGGCTGATCTAGAGTCCGTTCGGGGCTCCGGAGAGTGGAGATCGTTGCCATCGTCATCATCAACCTTCCTCCATCACCAATTCCAATATGCTCACCGGCATGCGTGAGTAACTCCATCATAGGCTTGCTGGACGGTGATGGGTTGGATGAGATTTACAATGTAATTGAGTTAGTTTTGTTAGGGTTTGATCCCAAGTTTCCACTATGTTCTGAGATTGATGTTGCTATGACTTTGCTATGCTTAATGCTTGTCACTAGGGTCCGAGTGCCATGCTTTCAGATCTGAATCTATTATGTTTTCATGAATATATGTGTGTTCTTGATCCTATCTTGCAAGTCTATAGTCACCTACTATGTGTTATAATCCGACAACCCCGAAGTGACAATAATCGGGACCACTCCCGGTGATGACCGTAGTTTGAGGAGTTCATGTATTCACTATGTGTTAATGCTTTGGTCCGGTACTCTATTAAAAGGAGGCCTTAATATCCCTTAGTTTCCAATAGGACCCCGCTGCCATGGGAGGGTAGGACAAAAGATGTCATGCAAGTTCTTTTCCATAAGCACATATGACAATATTCGGAATACATGCCTACATTACATTGATGAACTGGAGCTAGTTCTGTGTCACCCTAAGTTATAACTTTTACATGATGAATTGCATTCGACATAATTCCCCATCACCGATCCAATGCCTACGAGCTTTTCACATATTGCCTGTTGCTTATTTACTTTTCCGCTTCTACTATTACAAAAACTACAAAAACACTAACGTTACTTTTATTGCTGTTACCACTATCTCTATATTACTTTGCTACTATACTACCTTGCTGCAGATACTAAGTTTCCAGGTGTGGTTGAATTGACAACTCAGCTGCTAATACTTAAGAGTATTCTTTGGCTCCCCTTGTGTCGAATCTATAAATTTGGGTTGAATACTTTACCCTCGAAAACTGTTGCGATCCCCTACACTTGTGGGTTATCAGTTGTCCACAGCAATCCCTTGTGAGGTTGAAGTAGTCATTGTGTGACTCCACTCCCTCCACAATGTGCAAGAACAATGGTTTCCGCATGCAAAAACGACGACGGAACCACGGATCATCCGAGAAAGCAGGCATGGGAGCAAAGTAGTCTCTGTACAGTTGCTTTGCTCCAAACATCCTATCCTGGTTGATCACTCTTCTTCCTTTGATTGAGCCCTTGAAGTTGAGAGTATGCTCCATTTGACGGTCTATTTCTTCTTGCATGCTCAATAGCATAATCATGTCCACTTCTTCGTCCGAATCTGAGGGATCGAAGAACGCATCTTGAATGATTTGGTCAAGCTCCATCGGTCCATACTCCTCGTACGATGAAGCATCAGAATCCATCGTTTTCACTAACAAAGTTACAAAAAATCTGGTCAGACAATGTGTCGAACACATAAAGTGCAAGGCGGGGCCAGAGAGTTGCCGTACGTACTGTGGTGGCGTCCGGGCCGAAGACAAAGTCCCCTGCGGCGACGACGCGAGAGAGGACAACTTTGCCGGAGTTGTCGGCACAAAGGCCATGAACATCTGCGGAGCGCGCGCGGCGGCGGAGCTGTGAGCTAGACGGAGCGGAGGAGAAAGAAGAGAGGAGAGAGCAAACGTATCCGAGGGCTCGGGAGTGGATTTGGTGCAATTTGAGGTGGGGTCGGGCTATCGGGTCCGAAGTGGCGGGCGTGCCCAGGGGCCCCCATATCCGCCCCATATTTGGGCTGGATGTGGGGGGTGCTGGTTAGACCGGGCGTTTGAGGGCCGTTTGAGGGACCCGTCTAGGTCAAAAAAATCATGACTGGACAGTGACCGGGCGGCCCGCCCGGCCGTATGAGGCGGGTTTGAGAGGTTCGCGTGTAGATGCTCTAAGCAGTGCAGTTTTCCAAAGCTTATTTGAGAGCCAATTTTTTTATCACAACATGCTCGAATGTCCTTACACCACAAAAATTTGCATGTATGTTTTACGCACTCCAGCATCTTGGATGCAAAAAGGAAATTGTTCTTAGGAATTTACTGTTCATCCACACGTGTAGATTAGCCTGACTTTAGAATAGCTTCTCTCGTCATTCATGCCTCTTTTTCATTCAGTCCCCTTTTCGAGGGTTGAATGAAGTGCTCCCTCTGTTTCTTTGCCTGAAGTATATGTACTGGCCTTGTAGTGTGGGTCAACAATTGATTCTCAATTTAGAGTATGACTGGGATCCATGCATATTGATGCACATGGATAACACGTGACCAAATCGAAAAAATGAAGCAAAAGTTTTATATGTAGACTAAAAGAAATGGAGGGAGTATATTTTGAGATAAACAATCATACATCCTTTTGCATGATTCTCAATTTAGAGTATGACTGGGATCCATGCATATCGATGCACATGGATAACACGTGACCAAATCGAAAAAATGAAGCAAAAGGTTTATATGCAGACTAAAAGAAATGGAGGGAGTATATTTGAGATAAACAATCATACATCCTTTTACTATATTCGGAATACATGCCTACATTACATTGATGAACTGGAGCTAGTTCTGTGTCACCCTAGGTTATAACTTTTACATGATGAATTGCATCCGACATAATTCCCCATCACCGATCCAATGCCTACGAGCTTTTCACATATTGCTTGTTGCTTATTTACTTTTCCGCTTCTGCTATTACAAAAACTACAAAAACACTATCGTTACTTTTATTGCTGCTACCGCTATCTCCATATTACTTTGCTACTAAACTACCTTGCTGCAGATACTAAGTTTACAGGTGTGGTTGAATTGACAACTCAGCTGCTAATACTTAAGAGTATTCTTTGGCTCCCCTTGTGTCAAATCAATAAATTTGGGTTGAATACTTTACCCTCGAAAACTGTTGCGATCCCCTACACTTGTGGGTTATCAAGACTATTTTCTGGCGCCGTTGCCGGGGAGCATGGCTCTATTCTTTAAGTCACTTGGGATTTATATCTGTTGATCACTATGAAGAATTTGAAGGACTCAAAAACCAAGATCTACCCCTCAACTACGAGGGGAGGTAAGGAACTGCCATCTAGCTCTGCACTTGATTCACCATATGTTATGGGTAAATTTGCGACACCTACTCCTGCTATTGAATCTGATATGTCGTATGTTCTTGATGATGCCACTTCTGCTATGTATGATGAAACTACTTCTATGCCTGATAATATTGTGCTACTAGGTGAATTTCTAGATGAACAAATTGCTAAGGTTAGGGAGAATGCAAATATTGAAACTGATAATATTTATGAAAGTGATGGTGAAGCTTCTCCCCCTAGATATGAATTGCCTGTTGTTCCTGAGGGCTATGTTATGGATGAAGAAACTGCTAGAGACTTTCTTGCTTGCAACGATAGATATGATCTTAAGAAATTATTAGCTAAGCTGAAAGAAAAGTCTTTGAATGCTAGAATGAAACATGACCCTGCTTTCGCTACTTCACCTATCTTTGTTACTGATAAGGATTATGATTCTCTGTTGATCTTGAGTTAATTACTTTGGTTGAATCTGGTCCTTTCCATGGCTATGAGTCTGAAACTGTTGTGGCACATCTTGCTAAGTTGAATGATATAGCCACCTTGTTTACTAATGATGAAAAGATTCGCTACTACTATATCATTAAGCTATTTCCTTTCTCGTTAAAGGGTGATGCTAAGACTTGGTTTAATTCTCTTGACCCTGGTTGTGTGCGTAGTCCCCAGGATATGATGTATTACTTCTCTGCTAAATATTTTCCTGCTCATAAGAAACAAGTTGCCTTACGAGAAATATACAACTTTGTGCAAATTGAAGAAGAGAGTCTCCCACAAGCTTGGGGGAGGCTTCTCCAATTACTTAATGCTTTGCCTGATCATCCTCTTGAGAGGAATGATATACTTGATGTCTTTTATAATGGACTAACCGATGCTTCCAGAAACCATGTGGATAGTTGTGTTGGTTGTGTTTTCAGGGAAAGATCAGTTGATCAAGCTGAATTACTATTGAATAATATGCTAGCCAATGAAAATAGTTGGACACTTCCTGAACCAGCCCCTAAGCCAACTCCGAAGAAAAGAGGTGTCTTATTTCTCAGTCCTGAAGATATGCAAGAGGCAAAGAAATCTATGAAAGAAAAAGGTATTAAAGTTGAAGATGTTAAGAACTTACCACCTATTGAAGAAATACATGGTCTTGATAACCCGACACATGTAGTAAAGGTAAATTCTCTTTATAGATTTGATGAAGGTGATATTCCTCATTATAAGTCTGCTAGCCAATGCTTAGATGAGTTTGACAATTTTATTGTGAGGCAAGAAAACTTCAATGCTTATGTTGGTAGACGATTGCAACGTAATGCTTATATGATTGAACGCTTGAGTGATTATCTTTCTAGAGTTAAAGGTGAACTGAAACTCATTAGTATACATGCTTCTATGGTTACCACTCAAGTAGAACAAGTACTTAAGGCTCAGAATGATTTGCTCAATGAATTAAATAATAAGAATAATGACTATGCTGTTAGAGTTGCTACTAGAGGTGGTAAAGTGACCCAGGAACCTTTGTATCCTGAAGGCCACCCTAAGAGAATTGAGCAAGATTCTTAGAGAGCTAATTTAGATACACCTAGTTCTTCTAAGAAGAAGAAAAAGAAAAATGATAGGACTTTGCATGCTTCTAGTGAACTTGTAGCTGACACACCTGAGAATCCCAATGATATATCTGTTTCTAATGCTGAGACACAATCTGGTAATGAACATGAACCTAGATTGAACCTGTTGTTGATCTTGATAACCCACAATCAAAGAATCAACGTTATGGTAAGAGAGACTTTGTCGCTAGGAAGCACGGTAGGGAAAGAGAACCATGGGTTCAGAAACCCATGCCTTTTCCTCTGAAACCATCCAATAAAAAGGATGATGAGGATTTTGAGCGCTTTGCCGAAATGATTAGACCTATCTTTTTGCGTATGCGTTTGACTGATGTGCTTAAAACAAATCCTTATGCTAAGTATATGAAAGATATTATTACCAACAAAAGAAAGATACATGAAGTAGAAATTTCCACCATGCTTGCCAATTACACTTTTAAGGGTGGAATACCTAAGAAAGTAGGAGATCCAGGAGTACCCACTATACCTTGCTCCATTAAGAGAAACTATGTTAAAACTGCTTTATGTGATCTTGGAGCTGGTGTTAGCGTTATGCCTCTCTCTTTATATCGTAGACTTGACTTGAGTAAGTTGACACCTACTGAAATATCTTTGCAAATGGCTAATAAATCAACTGCTATACCTGTCGGTATTTGTGAGGATGTGCCTGTTGTAGTTGCAAATGTTACTATTTTAACGGACTTTGTTATACTTGATATTCCCGAGGACGATAGTATGTCTATTATCCTTGGTAGACCATTTTTGAATACTGCAGGGGCTGTTATTTATTGCAACAAAGGTAATGTCACTTTTCATGTCAATGGTAATGAGCATACGGTACATTTTCCGAGGAAACAACCTCAGGTCCATAGTATCAATTATATTGGAAAAATTTCAACTATTACTATTGGAGGTTTTGAATTTCCTCTTCCTACTGTCAAGAAAACATATGACATTCTTATTGTTGGGGACATACATATCCCCATTGAGGTAACCTAGTGTTATTCGGAAATTCTCCGGTTTCATGTTATTCGGGAAGAGTTTATTACCAAGACCTGATCAACCTTGTTAATGGATTCCTTTTGATGAGCATGAGATAGGTGAATCTAGATAGCACAACCTTTTGTATCCCCCTTTTACTTTCTGTTAATTAGGATAAATAAAATAAAAATAGTATTTTCTGTCTGTTTCCAGACTTATCCATGCAATGAAAAAATACCCCAAAAATAAAAGTTCTCCAAATGCCCTGAAAATTTAATATGATTTTTTCTGGAATATTTGATAATATATGGCACAGAAAACACCACGAGGGGAGCCAGCACCTGGCCACGAGGGTCCAGGGCGCGCCCCCTGCCTCGTGGGCCCCACGTGGCCCCCCTCCACTTATTCATGCACCCATATTCTTCTTCTTCCTCCCAAAAAATAACCAACCAGCTCAAGCATGAGTTCTAGCTCATCTTGCTGCCATTTTCGATCTCCTTGCTCAAAGCACCATTCACCAAACTGTTTGGGGAGATTGTTCCTTGGTATGTGACTCCTCCATTGGCCCGATTAGTTTTTGTTATAGTGCTTTATTTATTGCAAATTTTTGCTGCTGTGGTGACCTTGTTCTTGAGCTTGCATGTCAAATTTCCTTGGTCCCAAGTAGTTCTAATGCATGATATAGTCTCTAGGCACTTGTAGGAGTTGTTGCTATCAATCTTGTTGAGTTTGGTTGACTTTTATTTTGAGTTACTAAAAATTTCAAAAATATTCAGAAAAATGCATAGGAAAATCTTCCAAGGTGGTTCTTCAAGGAAGCAATAACCGAGGCTCGTGATTCGTGAGTTGGATGATGACCTACCGAGGGAAGCGGAAGTGCGGCCTCGTGAATGGCCATCAGACGATTTCATGATTCAAGTTGGCATCAAGGAGGAATTTGACGCATATGTGCGCAACGCTGACCTCGAGGGCTTCATACAAGATAAGTGCCCTCAATTCCGTGGCTTAATGATACCTTTGTGAGAAGGTTTAAATTTTCATCTTCACGTATTTCTCACACTATCATGTTTGACCTTTATGACAAATCCTATACCATGGACTTAGAGGATTTTAATGATGCTTGTAAGCTCCCGCAGTGGGGTAGTATGGGTGACCCTTGCAAATCTGAATATAGAGATTTCCTTGCTAGTATCACTGTGGGGGAATCTAGAGAAATCACACAGGCTACCATAGGGAGCATTCATTTTCCTGCTATTCATTACTTTGCTCTCTTTATTGGTAGATGCATAAACGGTAAAGATGAGGCTTGCCACATGTGTGTCCCAGATCTTAGTGTTCTCAAGAGTGTTGTATTAGGTGATAGACAATATAACTTGGGAGACATTGTTGCACGTAGGCTACATCATAATGGTTTGCATGGAGATTTATTTGGTGGGATTTATGCCACTTGCATAGCCGCCATCTTGGCGTGCCTGTCCATGAGAATGATGAACCTTTACCGCCTGCTCATTTGGATTACAATGCCATGACTAGTCACCGGTTTATAGAGAGGGGTGAACAATCCCTCAAATATCAACTAATCTTTAACAGGCGTCATGCCGTCCCTATTAATCATCATGCTCCTACCTTGTTTGACTTTCAGGCAAAAGGGAGATATACTATAACCAGGGAGGAGGCAAATGAGTATCATAATATGATGGAAGCAACCCGCCTTCGAGCTGCAGCTCAGCAGGCAGTAGCTGCTGCATCCCAGTACAATCCCAACTACGACTTTGGATATCCGTCAGGCCAATACTGGCCATAGACCAACTTAGGCTAAAAAGCCTAAGCTTGGGGGAGTACGTGTTTCTCACCGACTTTACATTCATGTTCACACACTTATTCTAGTTTTCGGTGCTCACACTCTTTCATTGTACCATCCATGTTTAGTTTCAATTCTTTTCTTAGTCTTTTTCTTGTATGTCAGAAAAACCTTAAGAAAAACAAAAAATATTAGTTGTAGCTTCTAGCTAGTTTACTTTCCTTGTAGTAGTAGTAATTAAAAGAAAACCCAAAAAGATTTATCGTTCTTCTTTTGCCTGTTGGGAGCTTTCCCATGTAAATAGTTTATTTTCTTTTCTTTGGGGGCCAAGAGTAGAAGACCATGATTGAAATTGCTTAGTGGCTCTCATAAGCTTTATTGTTGATTTAACCTTGAGCCATATTACCTTGTCTTCTCTCTAGTATTAAATGCTCGCAGATTCCAGCTTAGTCCAATGCACGTGCACTAAGGATGATATATGATGAACTAATTGAGATGAGAAAAGTTGGTATGAACTCGGCCCCTCTTGTTTTTGTAAATATGATAGTTCATCATTCCTGATTTAGCTTGTTATGAATGAAACATGCTTGCAATGACAATTAGAGATCTTAGCTGCTTATGCCATGGTTAATTAGCTGAGAGTTTATAATGGTCTATCTTGCGTGCCAACATGATATTAAAATGATTGTGATGTGGTTTGATAGGGTGGTATCCTCCTTTGAACGATTCAAGTGGTCTGACTTGGCACATGTTCACGGATGTAGTTGAAACAAATCAACATAGCCTCCATGATATTTATGTTCATGGTGATTTATATCCTACTCATGCTTGCATTCATTGTTGATTAATTTTAATGCATGTTCATGACCGTTGTCGCTCTCTAGCTGGTCGCTTCCCAGTCTCTTTCTAGCCTTCACCTGTACTAAGTAGGAATACTGCTTGTGCATCCACTTCCATAAACCCCAAAGTTATTCCATATGAGTCCACCATACCTTCCTATATGCGGTATTTACCTGCCGTTCCAAGTAAATTTGTATGTGCCAAACTCTAAACCTTCAAATGAATTTGTTTTGTATGCTCGAACAGCTCATGTATCAACTAGGGTTGTCTATATCTTCCATGCTAGGTGGGTTATTCTCACGATGAGTGGACTCCGCTCATCATTCATGAGAAAATGGCTGGTATCCGGGATGCCCAGTCCCATGCTCAAAATCATAATAATTAAACAAAACTCCCCCAGGGCTGTTGCTTGTTTGGACGGTACCCCATGGATTCGGATAGCCGTGGAGTGTGCTTGTTGGTGGTTGGGGGAGTATAAACTTTACCATTATGTTTGGGAACCGACTATAATGTGCGTAGCATGGAAGATATTGAGATTCTTGGTTGCTATGGTGACAATGAAAGTATACGGCTCAAAATGTTATTCATCTCTATTTAAAATCGAGATCTGGCACCTCTACAAATCCCTGCTTCCCTCTGTGAAGGGCCTATCTATTTACTTTTATGTTGAGTCATCATCCTCTTATAGAAGAGCACCAGTAGGAGAGCACCTCTGTCATTTGCATGTATTACCATTAATTTGCATTGAGCATGATCATGGCTGGATCTCTTTTACCATGAATTACAATGTCTAGTCAGTCCTTGATCTTTAAAGGTGCTCTGCATTTATGTTTTGCGGTCTCAGAAAGGGCTAGTGAGATACCATCTTGTTATATCATATCATGATTGTTTTGAGAAAGTGTTGTTATCCGAGGTTTATTATTATTGCTCGCTAGTTGATTATGCCATTGATGTGAGTAGACATGAGACCTGAAAGTTATTGTGAATGTGGTTAGTTCATGATCATTGCTGAAAACCTGAATGCTGGCTTACATATTTACAACAACAAGAGCAAACATAGTTGGTCAAAGGTTTTCTTTATCACTTTCAGTTTATCAACTGAATTGCTTGAGGACAAGAAAAGGTTTAAGCTTGGGGGAGTTGATACGTCTCCAACGTATCTACTTTTCCAAACACTTTTGCCCTTGTTTTGGACTCTAACTTGCATGATGTGAATGGAACTAACCCGGACTGACGCTGTTTTCAGTAGAATTGCCATGGTGTTGTTTTCGTGCAAAAATAAAAAGTTCTCGGAATGACCTGAAAATCCACGGAGAATTATTTTGGAAAATATAAAAAATATCTGCGGAAAGATCCATGTCAGGAGGCCCACACCATATCCATGAGGGTGGGGGTGCGCCCCCTGCCTCGTGGGTCCCCTAATGCTCCACCGTTGTACCCCTGGACTCCATATATTCAATTTCAGGGAGAGAAAAATCAGAGAGGAATAATTATCGCATTTTACGATACGGAGCTGCCACCAAGCCCTAATCTCTCTCGGGAGGGCTGATCTGGAGTCCGTTCGGGGCTCCGGAGAGTGGAGATCATCGCCATCGTCATCATCAACCTTCCTCCATCACCAATTCCATGATGCTCACCGTCGTGTGTGAGTAATTCCATCGTAGGCTTGCTGGACGGTGATGGGTTGGATGAGATTTATCATGTAATTGAGTTAGTTTTGTTAGGGTTTGATCCCTAGTATCCACTATGTTCTGAGATTGATGTTGCTATGACTTTGCTATGCTTAATGCTTGTCACTAGGGCCCGAGTGCCATGATTTCAGATCCGAACCTATTATGTTTTCATTAATATATGTCTGTTCTTGATCCTATCTTGCAAGTCTATAGTCACCTACTATGTGTTATGATCCGGCAACCCCGAAGTGACAATAATCAGGACCACTCCCGGTGATGACCGTAGTTTGAGGAGTTCATGTATTCACTATGTGTTAATGCTTTGGTCCGGTACTCTATTAAAAGGAGGCCTTAATATCCCTTAGTTTCCAATAGGACCCCACTGCCACGGGAGGGTAGGACAAATGATATCATGTAAGTTCTTTTCCATAAGCACGTATGACTATATTCGGAATACATGCCTACATTACATTGCTGAATTGGAGCTAGTTCTGTGTCACCCTAGGTTATAACTTTTACATGATGAATTACATCCGACATATTTCCCCATCACCGATCCAATGCCTACGAGATTTTCACATATTGCATGTTGCTTATTTACTTTTCCGCTTCTACTATTACAAAAACTACAAAAACACTATCGTTACTTTTATTGCTGCTACCGCTATCTCCATATTACTTTGCTACTAAACTACCTTGCTGCAGATACTAAGTTTACAGGTGTGGTTGAATTGACAACTCAGCTGCTAATACTTAAGAGTATTCTTTGGCTCCCCTTGTGTCGAATCAATAAATTTGGGTTGAATACTTTACCCTCGAAAACTGTTGCGATCCCCTACACTTGTGGGTTATCAAGACTATTTTCTGGCGCCGTTGCCGGGGAGCATGGCTCTATTCTTTAAGTCACTATTTTCTGGCGCCGTTGCCGTAGTCTCTGTACAGTAGCTTCGCTCCAAACATCCTATCCCGGTTGATCACTCTTCTTCCTTTGATTGAGCCCTTGAAGTTGAGAGTATGCTCCAGTTGACGGTATATTTCTTCTTGCATGCTCAATAGCATAATCATGTCCACTTCGTCCAAATCCGAGGGATCGAAGAACTCATCTTGAATGATTTGATCAAGCTCCATTGGTCCATCCTCCTCGTACGATGAACATCGGAATCCATCGTTTTCACTAACAAAGTTACAAAAAATCTGTTCAGACAATGTGTCGAACACATAAAGTGCAAGGCGGAGCCAGAGAGTTGTCGGACGTACTGCGGTGGCATTCGGCCCAAAGACGAAGTCCCCTGTGGCGACGACGTGAGAGAGGACTACTATGCTGGAGCTGTCGGCACAGAGGCCATGAACATCTTCGGAGCGCACGCGGCGGCGGAGCTGTGAGCCAGACGCCGCGGATGAGAAAGAAGTGAGGAGAGAGCAAATGGATCCGGGGGCTCGGGAGTGGATTTGGTGCAATTTGAGGTGGGGTCGGGCTATCGGCTCTGAAGTGGCGGGCGTGCCCGGGCGCCCCCATATCCGCCCCATATTTGGGCTGGATATGGGGGGTGTTGGTTAGACTGGGCGTTTGAGGGGCCCGTCTAGGTAAACAAATCATGACTGGGCAGTGACCGGGCGGCCCGCCCGGCCGTATGAGGCGGGTTTGAGAGGTTCGGCTGTAGATGCTCTAAGCAGTGCAGTTTTTCAAAGTTTATTTGAGAGCCAATTTTTTTATCACAACTTGCTCGAATGTCCTTACACCACAAAAATTTGCATGTATCATTTACACAGTCGAGCATCTTGGATGCAAAAAGGAAACTGTTCTTAGGAATTTACTGTTCATGCACACATGGAGATGAGGCTGACTTCAGAATAGCTTCTCTCATCATTCATGCCTCTTTTTCATTCAGTCCCCTTTTCCAGGGTTGAATGAAGTGCTCCCTCTATTTCTTTGCCTGAAGTATATGTACTGGCCTTGTAGTGTGGGTCAACAGATGATTCTCATTTTAGAGTATGACTGGGATCCATGCATATTGATGCACATGGATAACACGTGACCAAATTGAAAAAATGAAGCAAAAGGTTTATATGCACACTAAAAGAAATGGAGGGAGTATATTTTGAGATAAACAATCATACATCCTTAAACCTAAGAGCATCCATGGTGTCGTGTTTTCCAGCCTCTAAAGGCTTGGAGACCGCCTCTAAACACTGCAGACCTCGGCTCTATCTTTTTTGAGCTTGGTATTGATATGTCTCCAACGTATCAATAATTTTTTTTGTTCCATCCTATTATATTATCAACTTTGGATGTTTTATATGCGTGAATATACAATTTTATATTATTTTTGGGACTAACTTATTAACCTAGTGCCCGGTGGTGGTTTCTGTTTTTTCCTTGTTTTGGAGTTCCATAGAAAAGAAATATCAAACGAAGTCCAAACGGAATAAAACTTTCGCGATGATTTTTTCTCGACAAAAACACACCTACGTGACTTGGAGTAGGGGTCAGGAAGCCATAGGGTGGCCACAAGCCGTAGGAGCGCGCCCTGGGGGGCGCCCCTGGGCTTCTAGCTCCCCCGTGACTCCGCTACACCGCCTCTTTGCCTTATATATTCTCAAATATTTCAGAAACCCTAGAAGGATAGACAAAAATACTTTTCCACTACCGCAGGTCTCTGTTCTCGTGAGATCCCATCGGGAGGCCTTTTCCGGTACTCTGCCGGCGGGAGATTCGATCACGGAGGGCATCTACATCAATCTTGATGCTCCTCCGATGATGTGTGAGTAGTTTACCATAGACCTACGGGTCCATATCTAGTTACTAGATGGCTTCTTCTCTCTCTTTTATCTTCAATACAATGTTCTCCTCGATGTTCTTGGAGATCTATTCGATGTAATCTTCTTTTGCGGTGTGTTTGTTGAGATCCGATGAATTGTGGATTTAAGAGCGAATTATCTATGTATATTATTTGAGTCTTCTCTAAACTCTTTTCTGCATGATTAAGATAGCTTTGTATTTCTCTTCGATCTATCGATTTGATTTGACCAACTGGATTTGTTTTTTTCTTGCAATGGGAGAGGTGCTTTGTGATGGGTTCAATCTTGCGA
This sequence comes from Secale cereale, assembly GCA_902687465.1. Classification (NCBI taxonomy): domain Eukaryota; kingdom Viridiplantae; phylum Streptophyta; class Magnoliopsida; order Poales; family Poaceae; genus Secale; species Secale cereale. Next base: position 682,173,783 of record LR738711.1, read on the forward strand.
TGTCCTCACCCAGTGACATAGTAGGGGTAGTGAGGCACGTATTGTATTGTTGTCATTAAGGGTAACAAGATGGGGTTTATATCATATTGCATGAGTTTATCCTTCTACATCATCTCATCTTGCTTAAGGCGTTACTCTATTTTTAACTTAATACTCTAGATGCATGTTGGATAGCGGTTGACGAGTGGAGTAATAGTAGTAGATGCAGGCAAGAGTCGGTCTACTTTTCACGGACGTGATGCCTATATTCATGATCATTGCCTTAGATATCGTCATAACTTTGCACTTTTCTATCAATTGCTCGACAGTAATTTGTTCACTCACCGTATGCTTTCTTCGGGAGAGAAACCTCTAGTGAAAACTATGCCCCCCGGGTCTAGTTTCCATCTTATATTTTTAGATCTATAAAACAAAAAAAAAATCTTGCTGCAATTAGTTTGTGTTTACTTTATTTAGCTTTTTTACTTTAGTTTTAAATCTATATCTATTAGATCTCACTCTTGTTCGTGACCATGAAGGGATTGACAACCCCTTTTCCGCATTGTGTGCAAGTGTTTGTTAGTTTGTGGAGGCGCGTAGATTGGAGACTTGCTTGTGCCTCCTACTGGATTGATACCTTGGTTCTTAACTGGGGGAAATACTTATCTCTACTTTGTTGCATCACCCTTTCCTCTTCAAGGAAAAATCAACGCAAGCTCAAGAAGTAGCAGGAAGAATTTCTGGCGTCGTTGTCGGGGAGGTTCTACATCAAGCCTACCAAGTACTTTTCATAAAATCCCATCCCTTGCACTCTTATTATTTGCCATTTGCCTCTATTTTCCATCTCCCCCACTTCTAAAATGTTTTCAGAAAAACACAAAGATATTTGCCTTTTCTTTCCCTTTATTTTCTCGCTATGACTAGCACCGCTACCCCTCCTTTGTCTTCAGACTTTGAAGTTCTTCACTCCAAACAGAAAAGAATTTAAAGGATGCTTGGTATAGGATGATAGAGTCTTATCGCATATGTGCTATAAAGGGGGATGTTAAGATTTTACTCCGCAATTTTTACATTGGTTTAACCATGCCCATTGGCAACTTTTGGATTTCGCTGCTAAAGGCAATTTTATTGAGATTGGTGCCAACACTGCTTATGAGATAATAGAGGGTGTGGTAGGAATACCACCCCCACAACAGGCATTAGATTATACCCAAGAGGGAACGCAAGTTTTGGAAAAGCTGTGCGAAGTACAGGAAAATTTGGCCGATTTACAAAAATCTAGTGAACCTCTCAAAAATATTAGTGGAAACCTCCACCGCATGAACATGTTGATCACTCTTTGCAATAACCGGTTGAATGCTCTAGATATAAAGATTGTTGAAGATGATGGGAAGCGCAAGGAACCTCACAGATTTGAGCATAACCTCACTAGAAGGATAAAGACCAAAGATGACAATACCTAGATTGTTGTTTTTTTGCCTAGCTAGGGGCATTAAACAATAGCGCTTGTTGGGAGGCAACCAATTGAATTTTTTTATTTTTCTTGATGTTCTTGAATAAATTTATCATCTAGCCTCTAGTTAGATGTGTTTTCATGTTTTAATTTAGTGTTTGTGCCAAGTAAGACCTTTGGGATGATTTGGAAGATAGTAGATTGGCTTTTGCTGAAAACCAAAATCTTTTGCGTCAAGTGCTAGACTTCTTTCTGATTTCTGGAATGTGAGAAAGCTCGGAATTTCTTACACGTTTCTGATCTACGAATTTCCCACGTTGTCCTAATTTTTCAGAATTTTTAGACATACAGAGGTTTCACCTTAATTCACATCTTTATAGACAGTTCTGTTTTTGACAGATTCAATTTTCATTGTGTTGTTTGCTTATTTTGATGCATCTATGGCTAGTATCAGGGGGTATGAACCATGCAAAAGTTGGAATATAGTAGATATAACACCAATATAAAATAAGAATGAGTTCACAATAGTACCTACAAGTAAAGATTTGATTTGTTTTACTAATGGATCTCGCGAGTTTTCTGTTGAGTTTTGTGTTGTGAAGTTTTCAAGTTTTGGGTAAAGATTTGATGGACTACGGAATAAGGAGTGGCAAGATCCTAAGCTTGGGGATGCCCAAGTCACCCCAAGGTAATATTCAAGGACAGCCAAGCATCTAATCTTGGGGATGACCCGGATGACATCTCCTCTTTTGTCTTCAATCCATCGGTAAATTTACTTGTGGCTATATTTTTATTCACCACATGATATGTGTTTTGCTTGGAGCGTCTTGTATGATTCAAGTCTTTGTTTTTTAGTTTGCCACAATAATCTTTGGTGTACATATCTTTTGAGAGGGACACACATTAATCGTGAATTTATTAGAATACTCTATGTGCTTCACTTATATCTTTGGGTTTTTTATTTCTGTGCCCCTCGTTCATTAGTTCTACTCATTCATCCCCATGCTCTTAACTTTTGCTCACTTTTCCCCACTCCCTTTCCCGAAACCCTCAGAACAGGTTACAATGGACGTTGCCATCAGGTCAATGCCTTTGACTATTAACTCTGACAAGTGGGGCTGCTCCCATATAGTGGTTTCGTATGCTAACTGTACAATGGTATTCATATATGTGGGCGCATGCAACTGACCGGTCATGGGGTAGCACGTATCCATGGGACATGCCCGAAAGGTCCCATCGTATAAAAGAGGGGGAACCACCCCCCGGCGCATCGCCCCTACCATTTCCCCCAAATCCCCTCACTGCCGCATTGTCTTCCTCTCCCCCACCGCGTCGTCTCGCTCTCCTCAACTGCCTCCACCACACCGTCTCGCTCTCACCCACCGCATCCTCTTCCTCAAGTTCATCGCCTCCATCTGTCCGACAGCGGACGGTCGTGGTGACGCCGGCGCAGCGGCCGGAGATGTAGTGGAGCCGGAGGGCGCGGGGACCCTGGATGAAGTGAAGGACGTTGGTGGCGTCCACGTCGGTGCGGGGAAACTCGCATCCATTGTGGATGAGGAGAAGGACGTGGCGGGCTCCGCCTCAGCGCTGTTAGAGCAGAAGATGACGGCGTCGAGCGGCGCAGTCCATCCCGACGCGCAGCCTGGCGAGGAGCAGGAGGTATTTGCACTTGATTTTAGTTGCAATATTTAGGATATTAGCTTGTAGAGTTAGTTGCATATTGGTTAGATTGTGATTCGTACGTTAGTACAGATGGTTAGAGTAGATGATTTGATGGATGGGTCGGGGTTTTCTGTATGGGGGGATGGGAGTTTTTGTACTAGGGTTAGAGTATCAGTATCACAGATTGAGGTTTAATGTACTAGGGTTAGAGTAGCAGTATCACAGATTGGTTTTTTAATGCTACATACATGTATGCTTATTAGATCGGGTCTCTATTAGATTTGTTTTTGAGTGCTACGCAGATTGGGGTTTTTGATTGTCATATGCCCAAATGGAATCCATTGATTAAGAAGTTATTTGATTCATTTGTATATAAATTTGTCCACAAGATGTAGTTATATTAGCTCTGTTGTTCAATGTGTGTGCATGACAATGGAAGATGCAAATAGGATCATAGTATATTAGCCCTATGATCAATGTAAAATGCATATCTAAATTTTCAATGGGATGTAATTTTATATTCAGGAGGATGATGGTTGGGGAAAAAGAGGAAGCTGGACCTTACTGATTTCAAAGACCCATATGGTCCAGGGTATAGTGACGACGAAGTGTATGAGGTAAGCCTGCTTGAAATTTAGATTGTTCATTTACCCTAGTTCCTTTGACATGGTGTATATGAATCTATAATGTATATATCTAAATTCATTCGTGTGTGCAGTACATCTCTGGAGAAGATGTGGATGTGGACGAGGGCAACTTCGCGTCCTTCAAAGCGAAGGAAGAGGAGAAGATCAGGGCCAAGGGAGATGATTACCACTACAAGAGCAAGACCAAAATTTGGCGCTACCCCTACTGCACCACTAAGACAAAGCCAAAGTCCGGCCGCTTCATTCACCTTCTAGCTCATGTAGAAGATGTAGCCATCCACGGCGAGGACTACAAGATCAGGGGGCAGCATGCTTCCCTCATGAAAGTCTTGACTCCCATTCCCAACTAATTGATGATGTGTTTTAATTGGATTTTTGGTGAACTTTGTGTGTTTGGTTGTTTGGGGAACTTTGTGTGTGAATTGGATGTGTTCTATGGATGGTATGGTACTATGTGGTCTTCTATATATGCATGTGGCTATCTATATTGCTTATTTGCGTGTTTTTAAATTTGTCTGCTATAGTTTGTTTCAGTGTTTATTTTCAAAGTTTAGGTGTTGCAATGATCACACATGTTATTTCAGTGTTGCTTCACTGATCATGCATGCTTCAAAGAATAAGAAAAAAATCAAATAGTCCATCATTTTATCAAATATTCCAATAATAGAGCAAAAAACAACATTTGAATGAAGATGTAATGATTTTTGTAATAAATGAGTACAAAAATTATTTGTCTCATGTTTTATAATCGAATGCATGCTTTTTCCCATCACAATGTCTCATTATCTGATGTTTTGAACTGACATTCGACATGATAGTATAAATTCAAAAAAATGCAAAAAAAATTGGCAACCTATTTATGTTTGTGTAGGAGATCATGTGTGCAAAATTTAAGGTGATTTACATGCGGTCAAAGAAATTTGAATTTGAGAAATGTGCTCCAAATGAGCTCCCAGGCAGGGTAAACAACCCCATTTGTAATCAAGTTTTTTTAGACCTACTCCAAATGAGCCAATTTTTTTATTAACACCTATTCAATCTATATAGTGTAGATTCGAAGTCTCACTATTTTTTGAATTAATCTTCATATTATTACATTTTCTTTTGAAAAAATATGCTTTAATATAAAAACTATAAAAACACGTTTAAAATATGAAAATGGAAAACTAAGTTCAGAACCTTCTTATTCACTGGTGGTTTTTAGTTTTTTCAAAAAAAAATGAAAAACAAAAGGTAACCTGTCGGTACAACAAACCCTGGGTCTGTTGCCCTGACTGTGCACAGGCACGGGAGCAAGATTGAGGCACCAATCCAAGGCAGAGTACAAAATACCAAGAGGTTCGAGGGACCAACAAGCAGATCAAAGAGACCAAGACCAAGCAAGAAAAGCAAGACATCCCCAAGAGAAGGGCCTCCCTTGCCGGGCAGGCGAGCCCGGCAAGGGGCGAGGCCATCCCCAGAAGAAGACAATCAAGGCATCCCGGCAAGGCCTGCCGGGACTGACGGAGGCTAAACCACCTCACCGACCGCTCTTCCATGACTCACGTCATCGATCAGTGCGGTGTCAAGCCGCAAAGTGATTAAGTGGCAGTCTTTAGCCACATGGCAGCCTCTCCCTGCGAGGAGAACCCGCAGATGACACCCGTCCCGCAACGTGTCAAGCACACAAGCGCGGAGCTGGCAAGATAAGCCCGGCAAGCCTTGTCGGGCAACCAGTGATGTGACACAAAGCAGCACATTTAATGCGCACTGTCAGCCCGTAGAGTTAGGCATGATAGCACTATTGCTGTCATATCAGTGCATAATGACTGCTTTGCCACTGTGGTGACCCCTTAATCTATAAAAGGAGGCCCATGGAAACCGTAGACAGGGTTAGAAGATTGGAGAACTCACACACCCATACGCGTGTAGTCACTTCTGCCCTGAGGCAACCCTTGCCGGGCAAGTGTACTATGCTCCACCACCTCATTTTCCACCATCAATCCACCAAAGCAGGAGTAGGGTCTTACCCCACAATGGCGGCCCGAACCTGGGTAAAAATGCCCACGTGATCTCTGTCGTGTTGTCCCACACTCGTCTGCTCTTTGTGCAATGCGACGTCCCCCCGCCGAACCAACAAGGGACCTCCTCGTCCCATAGGTGGTCGTGGTTTCCTGCGACATCTTTGGCGCGCCGGGTAGGGGGATTCGCTTGCGCGAACCTGAAGGCATGTGTTGCGCGTCATCTTCATCACCATCTTCATCTTCGACGGCGCCATCAACCATGGCGCGCAAGAAGAAACCAGCTTCTTCGGCGCGTCCGTCTACCTCAAAGGCTCCGCGGACCGCGGCCTCTAATGCTGCGGGGGGTGCGGGGGCCCGCGAGGACGCAAACGCTGCGGTGGATGTGGTCGAAGCGGGCGGCACCATTACCACTTCCCCCGCGGCCGACGAGGGAGCGGGAGCCGCCGGAAGAGAGCTGCATCAGTAACACCTCGACGACCATGCTCCCCAAGGCCTGGGTGAAGTGGTCACTCCGTCTACGCCCCTTCCGCCCACCAACGAGCATAGCCACAACAACGATGCTCAGACCGAGGTGAATCACCGTCCTCCGGCCGTTCCCACCAAAGGTGCGGTCGTAGCACGTGCGCCTCCCATGGGACGGGTCAACCAAGCCATTGTGCTCGACGGAGCCGCTGTTCCTTGTGCGCCTTCACCACACCACCCTACCATTCAGGTGGTCACCTCGCAGTAGTGGGGGTGCAGTACTGTCACCTTTGGCACCACCAGAAGCCTGGCGACGCTACGTTCGACTTCTTCAGTACCCATGCCAAGCGCAGCCTCGGAGGGCATGGCGCGAGTTCAGCTGCTGCTGAGGTTTCCGCCAGTGGCCGAGTAGATGGACGAATGGCGTGCCACCATCCAAAGTCTGCTCAGTTTCGCCGAAGCTAGGGGCTCCCGGCGAGCTAACCCGCCGCAGCCTCCCCAAGCGACAGCAACGGCCCGTGCTACTGGCCGTACGGAGGGAGACGTCCCCACGGTGAAGTCCCCGCCATGGCAACCAGCGCGAGCGCGACAGAATCAAGACCACGACGACATCTCGATGGCCTCTTCTGACCCTCGAGCGCGTCCAGGCCAACGTCGATCCCCAGAGGATAGGCGGGGAGAAGACGCGTGCGTCGTTGTCGAGCAACGCCGCGGCAACCTCCGCCAGACCGACGGGTGCGACGGCCCCGACGACGACGAGCCCGCGCTCGGTATCGGCGAGTACTTACCTTTCGAGGTTGGCTACCCTGCCTTTACTCATGAGCTGTGATACGTCCATTTTGCATCATGTTTTCTTACTGTTATTTATAATGTTTTTATCCATAATAATGCTTTTTGGAGTAATTTTAATGCCTTTTCGGAACACACCAAGAGGGAGAATTCCGGCAGCTGGAAATCTAGACCTGAAAAAGCTACGTCAGGCCACCTATTCTACACAACTCCAAATGAGCTGAAACTCCACGGGGATTTTTTATGGAATATTTAAGGAATATTGGAACAAATAAACACCAGAGGGGGCCACTAGGTGGGCACAACCCACCTGGGCGCGCCAGGCCCCACTAGCGCGCCCTGGTGGGTAGCGGCCTCCTCGGCCCACCTTGGGTGCCCATCTTCTGGTATATAAGTGACTTTGACCTAGAAAAAATAGGGAGAAGACTTTCGGGACGGAACGCCGCCGTCTCGAGGCGGAACTTGGGCAGGAGCACTTTTGCCCTCCGGCGGAGCGATTCCGTCGAGGGAACTTCCCTCCCGGAGGGGGAAATCATCATCATCATCATCACCACCAACTACTCTCCCATCTTGGGGAAGGCAATCTCCATCAGCATCTTCACCAGCACCATCTCATCTCAAACCCTAGTTCATCCCTTGTGTTCAATCTTCTTACCGGAACTATAGATTGTTGCTAGGGGGTGACTAGTAGTGTAGATTACATCTTGTAGTTGATTACTATATGGTTTATTTGGTGGATGATTATATGTTCAGATCCATTATGCATATTAATACCCCTCTAATCTTGAGCATGTTCATCACTTGTAAGTAGTTACCTTTGTTCTTGAGGTCACGGGAGACATCATGTTGCAAGTAATCATGTGAATTTGATGTGTGTTCGATATTTTGATAATATGTATGTTGTGATTAACTTAGTGGTGTCATGTGAACGTCGACTACATGACACTTCACCATATTTGGGCCTAAGGGAATGCATTGTGGAGTAGTAAATAGATGGTGGGTAGTTAGAGTGACAGAAACTTAAACCCAAGTTTATGCACTATTCTGTAAGGGACCGATTGGATCCTAGAGTTTAATGCTATGGTTAGAATTTATTCTTAATACTGTTCTCGTAGTTGCGGATGATTGCGGGAGGGTTATTCATAAGTAGGACGTTTGTTCAAGTAAGAACAGCGCACAAGCACTGGTCCACCCACATATCAAATTATCAAAGTAGCGAACACAAATCAAACCAACATGATGAAAGTGACTAGATGAAATTCCTGTGTCCCCTCAAGAACGCTTTGCTTACTATAAGAGACCGTTTTGGCCTATCCTTTGCCTCAAAAGGATCGGGATACCTGCTGCATACTTGTTACAATTTTTGCTACTTGCTCGTTACAAATTACCTTGCTATCAAACTACTCACTACTTACAATTTCAGCACTTGCAGACACTACCTTGCTGAAAACTACTTGTCATTTCCTTCTGCTCCTCGTTGGGTTCGACACTCTTACTTATAGAAAAGAGCTACAATTGATCCCCTATACTTGTGGGTCATCAAGGCTATTTTCCGGCGCGTTGCCGAGGAGCGAAGCGCTTTTGGTAAGTGGAATTCGGTAAGGAAACATTTATATAGTGTGCTGAAATTTATTATCACTTGCTACTATTGAAAACAATCCTTTGAGGGGTTTGTTCAGGGTATCTTCACCTCGTCCGGAACCACAATTAGCTACCCCTAAACCCGCTACACCTACTGAAAATATTGAATATGAAATCCATTTGGGTATGATAGAACAACTGCTAGATAATCCTTATGCAGGAGATGGAACCGAACATCCTGATATGCACTTGATATATGTGGAACAAATTAGTGGATTGTTTAAGCTTGCAGGTCTACACAGGGATAAATTTATGAAGAAGGTTTTTCCTTTATCCTTGAGGGAAATAGCATTAGCATGGTATAGGCGATGCGATGATATTGGATCTTGGAACTGGAATCGATTGAAAATGGAGTTCCGTCAAAAATATATCCTATGCATCTAGTTCATCGGGATCGGAATTATATATATAATTTTTGACCTCATGAAGGAGAAAGTATCGCTCTAGCTTGGGGGAGGCTTAAGTAAATGTTATATTCAAGCCCCAATCATGAGCTCTCAAGAGAAATTATTATCCAGAACTTTTATGCTCGGCTTTCTCGTAATGATCGAACCATGTTGGATACTTCTTGTGTTGGTTCTTTTATGAAGAAAACTATTGAATTCCGGTGGGATCTTTTGGAAAGAATTAAACGCAACTCTGGAGATTGGGAACTCGACGAAGGTAAAGAGTCAGGTATAAAACTTAAGTATGATTGTGTTAAATCTTTTATGGATACTGATGCTTTTCAAAAGTTTAGCACTAAATATGGACTTGACTATGAGATAGTAGCCTCCTTTTGTGAATCTTTCGCTGCTCATGTTGATCTCCCTAAAGAGATGTGGTTTAAATATCACCCACCTATTAAAGAAGAATTTAAGGAACCGGTACCCGTTAAAGAAGAAACTATACTTTATCATGTTGATCCAGTTGTTCCTTCAGCTTATATTGAAAAAACACGTTTCCCTATTAGGATGAAGGAACACGCTAAAGTTTCAACTGTGGTTAACAAAAGTTATATTAGAACACCCAAATCAGATGAGAAAATTAAAGTAGAGCCTAATATTGCTATGGTACATGATCTCTTGGAAGAAAATGTAGATGGGCATGCTATTTGCTTTAATGAAGAGGCTGCTAGAATTGCCAAACCTTATGAAAGGGACACATAGACCCGTTGTGGGCATGCCTATTATTTCAGTTAAAATATGAGATCATTGCTATCATGGTTTATGTGACATAGGTGCTAGTGTGAGTGTTATTCCCTACTCTTTATACCAAGAAATTATGAATGACATAGCACCTGCAGAAATAGAAAACATTGATGTCACTATTAAGCTTGTTGATAGAGATACTATATCACTAATTGGGATTGTTAGAGATGTTAAAGTCTTGTGTGGGAAAATAAAATACCCTACTGATTTTCTTGTTCTTGGTTCCCCACAAGATGACTTATGTCCCATTATCTTTGGGAGACCCATTCTTGAACACTGTTAATGCTCAAATAGAGTGTCAGAAGCAAACTGTCGGTGTTAGTTTTGGTGATGAATCTCATGAGTTTAATTTTTCCAAGTTTAGTAGGAAACTTCATGAAAAACAATTTACTAGTAAGGATGAATTAATTGGTATTGCTTCTATTGCTGTAATACCTACTGATACTTTAGAGCAATATTTAGTTATTTACTAGACCATGAAAATGATTCACATATGCATAAAAGAAATGAAATAGATAAAAATTTCTTTGAACAACGCCCCCTACTTAAACATAATTTCCTATTGAAACTCTTGGAGTTCCTCCTCCACCTAAAGGTGATCATGTGTTTGAATTAAAACAATTTCCAGACACTTTGAAATATGCTTATCTCGATGAAAATAAAATATATCTTGTTATTATCAGTGCTAACCTTTCAGAACGTGAAGAAGAAATATTATTGAAAGTTCTAAGGAAGCACCGAGCTGCTATTGGATATACTCTTGATGATTTAAATGGCATTACTCCCCTCTATGTCACCACAAAATTAATATGGAACCTGATGCTAAACCAGTTGATGATCACCAACGTCGGTTAAATCCAAAGATGAAAGAAGTGGTAAGAACTGAAATATTAAAACTTCTGGAAGCTGGTATAATCTATCACATAGATGATAGTAGATGGGTAAGTCCTATTCATTATGTCCCTAAGAAAGGAGGTATAACTGTAGTTCCTAATGATAAGAATTAACTTATTCCACAAAGAATTGTTACAAGCTATAGAATGGTAATTGATTTCAGAAAATTAAATAAAGCTGCTAGAAAAGATCATTACCCTTTGACTTTTATTGATCAGATGCTTGAAAGACTATCTAAGCACACACACTTTTGCTTCCTTGATGGATATTCTGGCTTTTCACAAATACCTGTTTCTCAACTTGATCAAGAAAAGACCACTTTTACTTGTCCGTTTGGAACTTATGCTTATAGACGTATGCCTTTTGGTTTATGTAATGCGCCTGCTACCTTCCAAAGATGCATGATGGTTACATTCTCTGACTTTTGTGAAAAGATTGTTGAGGTTTTCATGGATGACTTTTCTGTTTATGGGAAGTCTTTTTATGATTGTTTAAGCAATCTTGAGCAAGTTTTGCAGAGATGTGAACAAAAAAATCTTGTCTTGAATTGGGAGAAGTGCCACTTTATGGTTAATGAAGGCATTGTTTTGGGTCATAAAATTTCTGAAAGAGGTATTGAAGTGGACGAAGCTAAGGTTGATGCAATTGAGAAAATGCCATGTCCTAAGGACATCAAAGGTATTCGTAGTTTCCTAGGTCATGCTGGTTTCTATAGGAGATTTATCAAAGACTTTTCTAAAATTTCTAGGCCTCTTACTAGTCTCTTGCAAAAGGATATTCCTTTTGTTTTTGATGATGATTGTCTCGAAGCCTTTGAAACACTTAAGAAAACCTTAATATCTGCGCCTATTGTTCAACCACCTGATTGGAACTTGCCTTTTGAAATTATGTGTGATGCTAGTAATTATGCTGTTGGTGTTGTTCTAGGACAAAGAGTTGATAAGAAAATGAATGTTATTCATTATGCTAGTAAAACTCTAGACAGTGCTCAAAGAAATTATGCTACTACTTAAAAGGAATTCTTAGCAGTGGTGTTTGCCTGTGATAAATTTAGACCTTATATTGTTGACTCTAAGGTAACTATTCACACAGACCATGCTGCTATTAAATATCTTATGGAAAAGAAAGATGATAAGCCAAGACTTATTCATTGGGTTCTTTTGTTGCAAGAATTTGATCTACATATCATTGATAGAAAAGGAGTTGAGAACCACGTAGCTGATAACTTGTCTAGGCTTGAAAATGTGCTTGATGACCCACTACATATTGATGATAGTTTTCCTGATGAGTAGTTAGTTGTAATAAATTTTCTCATAGTATTCCTTGGTATGCTGACTATGCTAATTATATTGTTGCTAAATATTTGCCACCTAACTTTACTTACCAACAAAAGAAAAAATTCTTCTATGATTTAAGACATTACTTTTGGGATGACCCACATCTTTATAAAGAAGGAGTAGATGGTATTATTAGACGTTGTGTACCTGATCATGAACATGGACAAATCCTACGGAAATGTCACTCTGAGGCTTATGGAGGGCATCATGCTGGAGATAGAACTGCTCACAAGGTATTGCAATCTGGATTTTATTGGCCTACTCTCTTCAAGGATGCCCATAAGTTTGTCTCATCTTGTGATGAATGCCAAAGGATAGGTAATAACGGTAAGGGTCAAGAAATGCCTATGAATTATTCACTTGATGTTGAACCATTTCATGTTTGGGGATTTGATTACATGGGACCTTTTCCTTCCTCTAATGGGTATACACATATTTTGGTTGCTATTGATTATGTTACCAAATGGGTGGAAGATATTCCAACTAGTAGTGCTGATCACAACACCTCTATTAAAATGTTGAAGAAACTTATTTTCCCAAGGTTTGGAGTCCCTAGATATTTAATGACTGATGGTGGTTCATACTTTATTTATGGTGCTTTCCGTAAAATGCTTGCTAAGTATGATGTTACGCATAGAATTGCATCACCCTATCATCCTCAGTCTAGTGGTCAAGTTGAACATAGCAATAAAGAAATAAAATTAATTTTGCAAAAGACTGTTAATAGGTCCAGGAAGAATTGGTCTAAGAAATTAGATGATGCACTTTGGGCTTATAGAACAACATCTAAGAATCCTATGGGTATGTCTCCTTATAAAATGGTCTATGGAAAAGCTTGTCATTTGCCTCTTGAGTTAGAACATAAAGCATACTGGGCGGTTAAAGAACTCAACTATGATTTCAAACTAGCTGGTGAAAATAGGTTATTTGATATTATCTCATTAGATGAATGGAGAACCCAAGATTATGAAAACGCAAAGTTATTCAAAGAAAAAGTTAAAAGATGGCATGACAAAAGAGTTCAAAAATGTGAGTTTAAAGTCGGAGAATATGTTCTTTTGTACAACTCTCATTTCAGAAATTTTGCAGGGAAGATCCTCTCAAAATGGAAAGGCCCATATGTCATCGGGGAGGTTTACCGGTCTAGTGCCATCAAAATAAATAATTCTGAAGGTACTAACCCGAAGCTTGTCAATGGACAACGAATAAAGAATTATATCTCAGGTACGCCCATTAATGTTGAAAGTAATATTAGCCAAACTTTGACACCGGAAGAGTATATAAAAGAGTCCTTACGAAACACTCCAGAATCGTGAAAATAATGAGGTACATGATACGGTAAGTAAACGGACTCCGAAAAATCCACAAAACTATTTTCTGTCAGTTTTGGAATATTTTAAAATTTTGGAAATAAAGAAACTTTCATGAAGCGTCCCCAAGTGAGCACAATACACCAGGGCGCGCCAGGCATGCCTGGCACGCCCAGGTGGGTTGTGCCCACCTCGGGCAGCTTCCGTACTCCGTTTTTCTTCTGTATACCTGTCCTGCAAGATAAAAATTCTATATATACTCCTCGAACCTGTTGACCACCATATCGCGGAGAAATCTTCTGTTTTCTTTTCTTGCTGTTTGCGGTCAGATCTACCAAGCTAGGAATCATGTCTTCCTCCTCCTCCAACCCGGTGGAAGAAGATGCTTGGGTGATGAAGATCGAGCTGAAGAAGGAAGATCCCATAGAAATTGCAAGAGGTGACAAAGACAAGGAGGTCGTCGGCGGTCAAGCACCGACAATCGAGCAAGCACTGCCAGAAGAGGAAGAAGAATAAGATTCTTCATCGAGAGCACATCGCCTTTCTTCGGAGCGTCATCAGTAGATTTAAGGGCCTCTTGATCCTGAAGGACAAGATCGCATCTTCATCACCAACATCATCTTCTTCACCACCTAAGGAGAACTAAGTATCGGGTATGGGCACTCCCCTTGGCTTCCGCCAAGCTTGGGGGAGGTGCCCCGGTATCGTATCATCCCACTATATTTTTGCTTTTACTTATCTTAGTTCAATCTTTTGCTTAGATGAATAAAGTTTAGTTCGATATTTTCTTTTTTGAGAGTTTGCTTAGTGATCTATCATTGTTATCATGTGCAAGTTATATAATAAAGTTAGTTTGAGTTTTTACTCTATTTACTTTCATGTTGCAAATAAAGAAAAGAATAAGAAAAGGAAAGGAAATAAATTAAGATGATCATATGCTAATCTTATGGTAGGTGATGGTACCACACAAGGAAAAGTATAACTAGAAAATTTTGTTAGAGATTGACAAAAATAGCATTGGTCAATGATGCAACTCATGAAAGAACTAATAAGGGAAGAGAAGATTCACATATAAATATACTCTCCTAGAAATCTTTTGTGATTGTGAGCCCCCATCAAAATATTATATGACAAAATTGTTGACGTTGGACAAGGAAGACAACTTAATGATTTATGTTTGTTCATATTCACATAGAAGTCATACTGTCATAGATCCTTTAACATGTGGTGCTTGCCCGATATCTTTTCTAGCCAAAAATTCCGCACTAAGTAGAGATACTACTTGTGCATCCAAAAACCCTTAAACCCAAACCTTTTTCGAGAGTCCACCATACGTACCTATGGATTGAGTAAGATCCTTCAAGTAAGTTGTCATCGGTGCAAAAAGGCAATAAAAATTGATTCTAAATATGTGAGATCATTTAGTGTAAGAGAAAATTGAGCGTTGTACGAACTTGGATGACAAAGAATAAAAGTGACAGACTGCATAATAAAGGTTGTCATCTTAAGGGGCAATACAACGTGACGTTCTTGTACACTAAGGGATTGAGCATGCAAACAAATAAGCGCATGGCAACCTCTGCTTCCCTCTGCGAAGGGCCTATCTTTTACTTTTATGCAAAGAGTCAAAGTTTTCCCTCCTTCCTCTTTTATTTCTATCCTTTGGCAAGCATCATGTGGTGAGGAAAGATCTAGGCACATATGTCCAGTTAAATGTGGGTGACATGAGTTATTATTGATTGACATCACCCTTGAGGTGAGTATGTTGGGAGGCGAAACTATAAGCCCCTATCTTTCTATGTGTCCAGTTGAAACGTTTGCTCATGTGTATGTAGTGAGTGTTAGCAATCATAGAAGACTATATGATGGTTGAGTATGTGGACTTGCCTAAAGGCTCCGATACGTGACCCTTCCTGAAAAGATGATGAATTGTAGTTGCAAAAGTTGACTGAAAACATAGTTTGTTGGTTTCTAATAGAGTTTATGCTTTATACTTTAGTTGTGTGATGACCTATCACTTATTCATGAGAAGTTTATGATACAAGTTCTATGATAAAAGTCTTATGTTTAATTTTGTTTCTATTATAATAATCAACATGATGCTTCTATGTCCGTATTTTGTTTTTATCGAGACCTCTTTCTCAAAACATGTGGACATGTTTTTCGATTTCGATTTTTGCTTGAGGACAAGCGAGGTCTAAGCTTGGGGAGTTGATACGTCCATTTTGCATCATATTTTCTTACTGTTATTTATAATGTTTTTATCCATAATAATACTTTTTGGAGTAATTCTAATGCCTGTTCTCTCATAATTTGCAAGGAACACACCAAGAGGGAGACATCCGGCAGCTGGAAATCTGGACCTGAAAAAGCTATGTCAGGCCACCTATTCTACACAACTCCAAATTAGCTAAAACTCCACGGGGATTTTTTATGGAATATTTAAGGAATATTGGAGCCAATAAACACCAGAGGGGGGCCACCAGGTGGGCACAACCCGCCTGGACGCGCCAGGCCCCCTTGGCGCGCCCTGGTGGGTTGTGGACTCCTCGACCCACCTCCGGTGCCCATCTTCTGCTATATAAGTGACTTTGACCTAGAAAAAATAGGGAGAAGATTTTCGGGACGGAACGCCGCCGTGTCGAGGCGGAACTTGGGCAGGAGCACTTTTGCCCTCCGGCGGAGCGATTCCGCCGGGGGAACTTCCCTCCCGGAGGGGGAAATCATCGTCATCATCATCACCAACTACTCTCCCATATTGGGGAGGGAAATCTCCATCAACATCTTCACCATCACCATCTCATCTCAAACCCTAGTTCATCTCTTGTGTTCAATCTTGTTACCGGGACTATAGATTGTTGCTAGGGGGTGACTAGTAGTGTTGATTACATCTTGTAGTTGATTACTATATGGTTTATTGGGTAGAGGATTATATGTTCAGATCCATTATGCATATTCATACCCCTCCGATCTTGAGCATGTTAATCACTTGTGAGTAGTTACCTTTGTTCTTGAGGTCACGGGAGACATCATGTTGCAAATAATCATGTGAATTTGATGTGTGTTTGATATTTTGATAGTATGTATGTTGTGATTCCCTTAGTGGTGTCATGTGAACATCGACTACATAACACTTCACCATATTTGGGCCTAAGGGAATGCATTTGTGGAGTAGTAACTAGATGGTAGGTTACTAGAGTGACAGAAACTTAAACCCTAGTTTATGCACTATTTCGTAAGGGACCGATTGGATCCTAGAGTTTAATGCTATGGTTAGAATTTATTCTTAATACTTTTCTCGTAGTTGCAGATGCTTGCGGGAAGGTTAATCATAAGTAGGAGGTTTGTTCAAGTAAGAACAGCACCTAAGCACCGGTCCACCCACATATCAAATTATCAATGTAGCGAACACAAACCGAACCAACATGATGAGTGACTAGATGAAATTCCCATGTCCCCTCAAGAACGCTTTGCTTGCTGTCATGGTTTTGTCATGGCAGATGTCCTAGCGTAAGGACTTAGTCATGGAGCCATCACGATGGGTTAGCTTAAAGGGGTTAAAGCGAACAAAGGACACAGGGAATTTTATACTAGTTCGGCCCCTTGCGGTGAGGGTAAAGGCCTACTCTAGTTGTTGTGGTATTAATAGGGTTTCGATGACCAGGGAGCGAATTCGCTTTGCCTGTGTCTCCAGTTCTTGTTTGTTGTCCCTAAACCATCGCCGGGTCGTCCCTTTATATACACAGGATGACGCCCGGCCGGCTTACAGAATCCCGAGGCCGGCTCATAAACATGTCCGGCCTGGTTTCTACCTTCCCTATCTTGCAATACAAGTTACACACTGATACGTCTCCAACGTATCTATAATTTTTTATTGTTCCATGCTATTATTTATGATGTTTTGGATGTTTAATGGGCTTTGTCATACACTTTTATATTATTTTTGGGACTAACCTACTAACCCAAAGGCCCAGTCCAGATTGTTGTTTTTTGCCATTTTTAGGGTTTTATAGAAAAGGGATATCAAACGAAGTCCAAACGGAATGAAACCTTCGGGAGAGATATTTTTGGAGAAAATCACGCACGAGAGACTTGAGAACCACGGAGTAGGGGCCACGAGGTGCCCACGAGGGTGGGGGCGCCCCCCTGCCCAGGGCTCGCCCCCTGCCTCATGGGTCCCTCGTGAGGCCCCCGGTGTTCTCCTTCCTCCTATATAAGCCTACGTACCCCGAAACCATCACAAGAGGAGAGAAAACCCTAGTTCCACCGCCGTAACCTTCTGTTCCCTTGAGATCCCATATTGGAGCCTGTTCCGGAGCTCCGCCAGAGGGGGGGATCCATCATGGAGTGCTTCTACATCATCATCATCGCCCTCACCATGAGTTGTGAGTAGTTTACCACAGACCTTCGGGTTCATAGCTAGTATCTAGATGGCTTCTTCTGTCTCTCTAGATCTCAGTACAAAGTTCTCCTCGGTCTTCGAGGAGATCTATTTGATGTAATCTCTTTTTGCGGTGTGTTTGTCGAGATCCGATGAATTGTGAGTTTATGATCAAGATTATCTATGAGAAATATTTGGTTCTTTTCTGAACTCTTTATGTGTGCTCATAATATCCTTGCAAGTCTCTTCAAATTATTGGTTTGGTTTGGCCTAGTAGATCTATAGTTCTTGCAATGGGAGAAGTGCTTGGCTTTGGGTTCAATCTTGCGGTGTCCTTTCCCAGTGATAGTAGGGGCAGCAGGGCACGTATTGTATTGTTGCCATCGAGGATAAAAAGATGGGGTTTATATCATATTGCTTGAGTTTATCCCTCTACATCATGTCATCTTGCTTAAGGTGTTACTTTGTTCTTATGAACTCAATACACTAGATGCATGTTGGATAGCGGTCGATGTGTGGAGTAATAGTAGTAGATGCAGGCAGGAGTCGGTCTACTTGTCTCGGACGTGATGCCTATATAAAATGACCATGCCTAGATAGTCTCATAATTATTCGCTTTTCTATCAATTGCTCGACAGTAATTTGTTTACCCGCCGTAGAACATCGCTATCATGAGAGAAGCCACTAGAGAACACTATGGCCCCCGGGTCTATTCTCAACATATCAATTTACATCTACTTTACTTTTTCCGCTTTTACTTTCTGTTCTTATAAACAAAAATACCAAAAATATAAACTAGCATCTCTATCAGATCTCACTTTCATAAGTGACCGTAAAGGGATTGACAACCCCTTATCGCGTTGGCTGCGAAGTTCTTATTTGTTTGTGCAGGTGCGAGGGACTCGCGCGTGGTCTCCTACTTGATTGATACCTTGGTTCTCAAAAACTGAGGGAAATACTTACGCTACTGTACTGCATATCCCTTTCCTCTTCGAGGGAATACAACGCAAGCTCGAGAAGTAGCAAGAAGAATTTCTAGCGCCGTTGCCGGGGAGGCTTACACAAAAGTCATATACCAAGTACCTATCACAAACCCTTATCCTTCACATTACATTTTTGCCTCTCGTTTTCCTCTCCCCCACTTCACCATTGCCGTTTTATTTGCCCTTTTTCTCCCGTGTGTTTATCGTTCGCTTGCTTCTTGTTTGCTTGTGTGTGTTGGATTGCTTGCTTGTCACTATGGCTCAGAACAATATCAAATTGTGTGACTTCTCCAATACCAACAATAATGATTTTATTAGCACTCCGATTGCTCCTATTACCGATGCTGAATCTTGTGAGATCAATGCTGCTTTGTTGAATCTTGTCATGAAAGATCAATTCTCCGGCCTTCCTATTGAAGATGCCGCTACCCATCTAAACAACTTTGTTGGTTTGTGTGATATGCAAAAGAAAAGGGATACGGATAACGATATTGTTAAATTGAAGTTATTTCCGTTTTCACTTAGAGATCGTGCTAAAACTTGGTTTTCCTCTTTGCCTAGAAATAGTATTGATTTGTGGAATAAGTGCAAAGATGATTTTATCTCTAAGTATTTCCCTCCTGCTAAGATCATCTCTCTTAGAAACGATATTATGAACTTTAAGCAACTAGATCATGAGCATGTTGCACAAGCTTGGGAGAGAATGAAACTAATGATACATAATTGCCCTACACATGGTTTGAATCTATGGATGATTATTCAGAACTTTTATGCTGGCTTGAATTTTGCTTCTAGAAATCTTTTAGATTCAGCCGCAGGAGGCACTTTCATGGAAACTACCTTAGGAGAAGCTACCAAACTCCTAGATAATATCATGGTCAATTATTCTCAATGGCACACTGTCGGTGTACTTAGATAGGGGTACCTTAGTACCCCAACTTGTGCACGGGCAGTAGCAGCTTCCCGCGGCAGGGTTTACCACGTGCTTGCCGGAAACCTTTCTGGTCCCTATGAAGCCATTCGAGAACAAAGTATACAAGTCAGAAGATCAAGGCCCCGGCAAGAGGAGCTTGCCGGGAAGGCCGCACCAGGCTCAAGATTATCATGTTAACACAAGACCCTGGCAAGGGGAGCTTGCCAGGAAGGCCAAGGAATGCACACCTCAAGAAATGCCTCGGCGCATCACGCGCCCCGGCAGGACCCGGAGAGCGACAAGCTTCCGGGCCCGGCAAGATCAAGCCCCCGGCAAGGTGCTTGCCGGGGAAACCTACGCTGTGTGCCCGCGCTCCAGCTCATCTGCCCACGCGTCGCCCTGGGGCCCTTCCAGGGACGCGTGGCGGACGGCTGTGCAGCCTGGGGGACGCGGTGGCAAACCACGGTGACGAGGCTACCGTCGTGGCGGGTGGAGAAGCATGGACGGACGCCTTTGGGGTCGACGGTGACGGGCATTTAATGCCCTTGTCCCCCACTGTCAAAGTTAGGTGAAGTCCACTGTTCATCCACTGTTCACGCACTATTCCCGCACTGTTACAACTACCACCAAAGTTTACATTTTTACCCTCCTCTACGTTGACACCTGTCGGTGACCCCTTGAGCTATAAAAGGAGGCCCTTGCACAATGTAGAGGGGGTTCGAAACCTAGACAACTCCCTCGCTCGGTGTAGCTAGTACTGTAGCTCTTCAAGCTCCCGAGCTCAATACAACCAAGGCAGGAGTAGGGTTTTACGCGTCCGCGCGGCCCGAACCTGGGTAAACTGCCCGCGTGTGCTCCACGATCTGCTCTTCGTGCTCCCTCCGCTCCCTTACCGCAACGTAGAAGGGGCTCCGGTCCCATAGGTGCTCGTGGGAGGACAGTTTCCCCCGACATCTTTCGCGCGCCAGGTAGGGGGGCAGCGTCGAGGTTGTGCGAACCTGATCCGGCGCTCACGCGGGCGCACTCTTCATCAATCTCTCCAGCTTCATCAACTTCATCAGCAACATCAGCATGCCTCCGAAGAAGAAGGCTTCGGAGGTCGCAGGCCCGTCTGCGTCAATCCCACCGCCACCAGAACCAACGGTTGGTGGAGGAGACGCCGGCGGAAGGGTGGTCGCCGGTGAGGAAACTCACGGCGCCACCAAATCCAAAGACAAGACGGACGACCGGGCAAACTCCAAAGCTTCGGTGTCCGTAGACGCACCATGTCCCTCTCAGCAGACGACAGGCCAGCAGTGCCGTGGTACAGGAGGTATCATCCGCTTGCTGGGGCAAGGACAAACAGGAGGCTCGCGGGATGCTCAAGGCCATCGTCCTGGCACGAGCAGGGCGCGGTCGCCGGGGCGAGAAACTGCTCCTTCTAACCCTGTTAGAAGTCCGAGCATATCTCGCTCCTCGCACCGCTCGCCGCCGCTACCCTCCTCTCCAGCAGAAGCTCTAGCAAGAGCACAACTTCTCCTCGATTTCCCTCCAGCGGCAGACAAAGCCGAAGACTGGAGGGCGACGATCCAGAGTCTCATCGCCTTCGCCAACAACGACACGCCGCAGCAGCCCGCGACATCGCGGCCACGGCAAGTCAACCAGACGAAGGCCGATGGCGACAAGATAGCCGGGGGTGCAACTACCGTGCACTCCCCGCCGCGGAAGCAGAAGACGCCACCCCGCCGGATTAACGTCGACGACGACTCCACGGCGTCGTCGGATCCGCGGGCTCGTCGGGACCAGCGCCACGTCCTCGACGACCGGCGACAAGAAGATGCTCGGACGCGCATCGAGCGCCGACGAGAAGCCCGGCGACAATCGGATCAGCGCGCTGGGACCGCTGTCGACACGCACGCGCCCGGTGAACCAGGCGACTTGCCGTACGTGGCAGGTTGCCCTGCGTTCACCCGTGAGCTGCGGCGCGTCCAGTGGCCCAGCATGAAAAACTTCAAGCCCGACGTACCCGAGAAGTACGACGGCAAGACGCACCCCTCGGAGTTCCTCAGCATCTACACCATCGCGGTGCAGGCTGCCGGGGGACGCGACGAGAAGATACTAGCGAACTACTTCCCGCTAGTGCTTAAGCCAAACGTCCGCTCTTGGCTTATGCACTTGCCGGAAGGCTCCATTTC
Source organism: Secale cereale (assembly GCA_902687465.1). Classification (NCBI taxonomy): domain Eukaryota; kingdom Viridiplantae; phylum Streptophyta; class Magnoliopsida; order Poales; family Poaceae; genus Secale; species Secale cereale. Next base: position 682,195,604 of record LR738711.1, read on the forward strand.
TTCGTGGGCAGATTTGTGCCACCAGTTTGTTGGCGCCTTCACGGGCGGCCACAAACCCCACGGCCAGGAGAGTGATCTCCACATCTTGGCCCAGAAGGAGGGAGAATCCCTGCGCAAGTACATTCAACGATTCAGCCGCGTGCAACACAACATTCCCGACGTCCACCCTGCCGCGGTTATCAGCGCGTTCCACCAGAATGTGCGTAACCGCCGCATGAGAGAAGAGATGGCCATGACCAAGATCCGGGATGTCAGCGAGCTCTACGCTCTGGCTGACAAGTGTGCACGCGCCGAAGAGGGGAAGAGACTCCCCGAAGAGGATACTGGCGCAGGAGGAAGCGACAGCGAGGATGCCGCCCCGGCAAGGAAGAGCCGGTGGCGGAACAACAGAAAGAAGAAGAGCAAGGAGGTGCTAGTCGTCGAGCAGTCCGGCAAGGAGGCTCCCGCCAAGAAGGCACAGGCTGGCGGTTCCGGCAAGGAACCTGCCCCTGTAGCGGCAGCCGACAAGCAGGACGGCTCCGACAAGCAATACTGCAAGATCCACCGCACCAAGGGCCACGACCTTTCGAACTGCAAGCGAGTCGAGTACCTCGTAGAACAGCAGAAGGCTGAATACGAGCGTCGTGACAAGGAGAAGGCCCAAGGAGGCGGGGGAGAGCCCAGCAAGAAGCGGCCATTCAATGGCCGGGGAGGACGCCGCGGCAAGGCCAAGCAGCGGCAAGGTGATCGACCTCCCCGGGGCCGCGACAAGGATGAGGAAGAAGACGACGACGACATGGAGGAAGGAGATAACAGCGAGCAGGAGTTCCAGAAGGCCACAGAAGTCCTGTGCGTCGACGGAGGCGCCTCTCTGCACACTTCCCACCGCCAACTCAAGCAGTGGGTGCGGGAAGTAAACGCAGCTGAGCCGCCCATCGAGTCTCGCAGGCTACTGAAGTGGTCCAGCACGCCCATCATTTTTGACCTTGAGGATCACCCTGACCGCACAACGGCGGTCGGGTGCTTGCCGATGTTGGTCTCACCAACTATCCGCAACCTCAAGGTCACCAAAATGTTGGTTGACGGCGGGGCCGGCCTGAACTTGATCTCCTCAGTTGTGATCAAGAAACTCCAGATCCCAGACGGTGAGCTCGAAGAAACCGGGTCGTTCCAAGGAATAAACCCGGGAAGGAGCAAGCCGAAGGGGAAAATTACACTGCCAGTGACCTTTGGCGGGGAACTTAACTTCAGGACGGAGAGGATAACCTTTGACGTGGCCGATATCCCATTGCCATACAATGGGATACTTGGACGTCCTGCCCTCGCCAAGTTCATGGCAGCTTCCCACTACGCCTACAATGTACTCAAGATGCCGGGGCCGATAAGCGTCATCTCTGTCCCTGGCAACAAGAAGGACGCGCTTATCTGCGCCGACAAGATATACCGGGATGCAGCAGCCGCAGCAGAGAGCAACACACTTGCCGCTGAAGCTCCCGGGGGAAGAAGACCAAGACCGAGTCCGGCAAGTGCTCTGGGGCCCACTCCGGCAAACGCACCTCTTCGGAGTGCTGCGCTGCCGTCGAGGACGCACCATCGAGCTCCACCGGCAAGTGCAGGAAGGGGATGGCCGCTCCGCCGGCAACCAAGAAGGTGTCCGCCAAGGAGGACGGCACTGGTGGTACCTTCACCATCAGTGCTACGCTCGACAACAAATAGGAAAGCGCGCTCGTTGCCTTCCTGCGGGCGAATGTCGATGTGTTTGCATGGCAACCATCTGACATCCCCGGCGTTCCCAGGAGGGTAATTGAGCACAAGCTTGTTGTTTGTCCTCATGCGCGGCCCGTCAAGCAGAAGGTCAGGAAGCAAGCCGTGGAGCGCCAAGAATTCATCGCCGAAGAGATAAAGAAGCTAGAAGCAGCAGGCCTGGTTAGAGGCGTGATCCATCCCACGTGGTTGGCCAATCCAGTCGTCGTACGCAAGGCCAATGGGAAGTGGAGACTTTGTATAGACTTCACTGATGTGAATAAAGCATGTCCTAAGGATCCATTTCCCTTGCCGCGTATTGACCAGATTGTTGACTCCACCGCTGGATGTGAGCTGCTTTCCTTCCTTGATGCATATTCAGGCTACCACCAGATTTTTATGGCCAAGGAAGATGAAGAGAAGACTGCATTCATTACTCCATGCGGCACATATTGCTTCATACGCATGCCCTTTGGATTGAAGAATGCAGGCTCAACATTTGCAAGGGTGGTCTACACTGCTTTTGAGCCACAGATCCACAGAAATGTAGAAGCTTACATGGATGACATAGTGGTCAAGAGCAAGAGCAAAGATACCCTGATCCAAGACTTAGAAGAAACTTTTGAGAATCTGCGCAAGATCCAGCTCAAGTTGAACCCCGAGAAGTGCGTCTTCGGAGTCCCCTCCGGCAAGCTTCTCGGGTTCTTTGTGTCCCAGAGGGGGATTGAAGCAAACCCCGACAAGATCAAAGCCATCGAGCAGATTGAAGCCCCGAAGCGCGTCAAGGACGTAAGAAGACTTGCTGGTTGTGTGGCTGCCCTCAGCAGGTTCATTTCAAAGTCTGCAGAGCGCGCCCTGCCTTTCTTCAAGATTTTGAAAAAGGCAGGTCCTATGAAATGGACTCCGGAAGCGGAGGCAGCGCTGCAAGACTTGAAAGGATACCTGTCCTCCACTCCAATACTTGTCGCACCTAGACCACAAGAGAAGTTGTTGATGTACCTAGCAGCAACCAATCAAGTGGTTAGTGCTGCGTTAGTGGCGGAGAGGGAGGTAGATGAGGAACCCATGCCACCGGCAAGCGAATCCAGCGACAAGCAGGGGGCTTGTCCGACAAGCTCTGGCACCGACAAGGACAAGTTTGCGCAGGAACAAGGTCAAGTGCGAAAGAAGATGGTGCAGCGCCCAGTGTATTTTGTAAGTTCCCTCTTGCAGGGGGCTAGATCAAGATACTCTGGGGTGCAGAAGTTGCTTTTCGGCCTCATCATGGCCTCGAGAAAGCTGCGCCATTACTTCCAAGCACACGAGATAACAGTGGTCACTCGCTTTCCGTTGAAGAGGATATTGCACAATCCAGAAGCAACAGGCAGGATCGTCGAGTGGGCACTGGAGCTGTCAAGCTTTGGCCTCAAGTTTGAGAGTACTTCAACTGTACAGAGCAGAGCTTTGGCAGAATTCATAGCGGAATGGACCCCAACGCCAGATGAAGAAGCTCCAGAGACAAGCGTCCCCGTCCAAGAAACGAGCAACGAATGGGTAATGTACTTTGATGGTGCTTTCTCGCTGCAAGGCGCCGGTGCCGGCGTGGTACTCATAGCGCCCACCGGAGAGCACCTCAAGTATGTTGTCCAGATGCACTTTCCCAAGGAGCAAGCGACAAACAATACTGCTGAGTATGAAGGTTTGCTTGCCGGCCTCAGGATTGCGGCCGAACTTGGGATCAAGAAGTTGATTGTACGGGGAGATTCTCAGTTGGTGGTACGACAAGTGAACAAGAGTTATCAGAGCCCCTTGATGGAAGCATATGTTGATGAAGTGAGGAAGCTTGAAGAACACTTTGAAGGTCTGCAAATGGAGCACGTCCCAAGAGCTCAGAATGATATTGCAGATGGCCTCTCAAAGTGTGCTGCGATGAAGTTACCTGTGGAACCAAGGACCTTCCTGCTCAAGCTAACTCAGCCATCCGTTACACCATCAGTTGGGCAGAATAAGAAGAGAAAGTTGGTCTCCGGCGACTACTTGCCGGCGGATCTTCCAGAAGCCGCCGTCAAGGTCCCCAAGATCAGCAGCCAAGACGCTGAGGAACAGTTTGCTCCTGCTGACCCAAGGGTCCGTACAGTTGAAGCAAGCGTTCCTGACAAGCCTTGCCCCGGCAGGCTTGCCGGGGGACCATCAGCTCCGGCAGAGCCGCAGGTTCTTGCCGCAGAAGCTGAGGTCCCCGCAGCAGCCCTCATGCCTTTAGTCCTTGTCATTGAGCCTCGGGCTCCGGCATGGGCACAGCAAATCGTCCGCTTTCTGCAAACTGGAGAACTTCCCGACGACCCAGAAGAGATAGAGAAGATAACCAGGCAGTCAAGTATGTACCAGTTCGTTGACAACGAACTGTACAGAAGAAGACTCAATGGTGTTAGGTTGAAGTGCATTTCCAGAGAAGATGGACAGAAGCTGTTGGCAGAGATACATGGAGGCATATGTGGCCACCACATTGGCGCAAGGGCACTTGCCGGGAAGGCGTTCCGGCAAGGGTTCTTCTTGCCAGAAGCCCTCCAAGATGCAACTGCACAAGTAACCAAGTGTGAAGCGTGCCAATTCCATGCCAAGCAAATTCACCAGCTAGCTCAAGCTCTCCAGACGATCCCTTTGTCCTGGCCCTTCTCGGTCTGGGGGCTCGATATCCTCGGCCCCTTTCCCCGCGCAGTCGGGGGCTTTGAGTACTTGTACGTAGCAATCGACAAGTTCACAAAGTGGCCAGAAGTGGAACCGGTGAGAAAGGTGACAGCACAGTCAGCAGTCAGGTTCTTCAGGTCAATTGTTTGCCGTTTCGGGATCCCTAACAGGATCATCACCGATAACGGCACACAATTCACAAGTCGCACCTTCATGCAGTACGTCCAAGACCTTGGCGCCAAGGTCTGCTTCGCTTCTGTTGCTCACCCGAGGAGCAATGGTCAAGCGGAGAGGGCCAATGCTGAAGTGCTGCGTGGACTCAAGACAAGAACCTTTGACAGGCTGCGCAAGTGCGGAAGAAACTGGATAGAGGAGTTGCCGGCGGCTCTTTGGTCGATCAGGACGACACCAAGCCGAGCCACCGGACAGACACCCTTTGCTCTTGTCTATGGAGCAGAGGCAGTTCTCCCCACGGAACTCGTATATGGATCTTCTCGAGTGCTCGCTTATGATGAGCTCGAGCAAGAGCAACTGCGACAAGATGATGCATTGCTCCTTGAGGAGGAACGTCTCCAGGCTGCTGTACGAGCTGCTCGATACCAGCAAGCCCTGCGTCGCTACCATAGCCGCAGGGTCAAGGCCAGGAGTCTCGAGGAAGGCGACCTTGTTCTTCGGCGTGTTCAGTCCGCCAAGAATTCCAACAAGTTGACTCCGAAGTGGGAAGGCCCTTATCGGGTGAGACAAGTCACAAGGCCCGGCGCTGTCCACCTTGAGACCGAAGAAGGCTTACCGGTGAGCAACTCCTGGAACATAGAGCATCTTCGCAAGTTTCACCCATAAGGCGCGGTTGCCGTGACCCGCTCCGGCAACCACCTTTTGTACAAGTCTTGCCGCTGTTGCATGGCGCAGATCCCGTGCATCAGTAAAGTTTTTGTGCTTCGCACCATTTGCCTTTTCCATGCTTTTCTTTGATATTTGCATGCATTGTTTGGCACCTTGTGCGACGCACATCCCCGGTAAGCACTAGCAAGCCGTGAGGCTATATACTTGTTTTTCCCTCCTCTTTTTCTTTTCCTCTTAAGCAGAAGGAGTATTCCTCGCGCACAAGTTTGTCGGGGGGGAAGGAAGTGGAGGATGAACCAAGTACTGTTCAAGAAAGAGAAGCCTTGTCGGGGAACAAGCAACCTATGAAAGCTAAGTTACCAGAATTTGAGCAGTTCAAAATTTTAAATTCTAGTTATCTTCCTTGAACAAACCACACTTTGTATGGAAAACCTGTGCACGGAGGAACCTACCCGTAGCTAGCCGCACCCTTACTTTGTTTTCGAGCACGCTCAACGACTTAAGTGAGCTGCGACAAGTGTCGCGCCCTTACTTCGTTTTCGAGTTCGCTCAGCAGTTTAAGTGTGCTGCGACTAGCTGCGGCAAGGTTGCTTGCCGATGAGGTCCTTTTGCCAGCAGGCTGCTAAGAGTCCAGCACTCAGCGCTCGCGGCAAGGGCCCCTTGCCGGCAAGTCCCCTAGAAGCGTAGGGCAAAAAAAAGCATACAAAGTGAAGGACCAGAAGCAAGGGAGATAACAGCGCATTGATTGCTCAAAAATAAGATAGTATATTACAGAGATAACTTGTCACAATAACTAATTGATTCATGTCCATAACATACTTTGCAGCAGCAAAGGAGACAGAAAGAAAGAAATCTAATCTACGCGGTCGCCTTCACGCCTCGTGACCTTGTTCACCTTGGCGACAATATGGGCGACCTGCGCCTTCAACGCCTCCTGGTCTGCATCGTCCGGCAAGGAGCGGAGGACGTTGACAAGATTGACGCCAGGGTTGCGGTAGACGATCTTTGTCAAGACGCGCTCCAAAGTGCCCGCGCAGAGCCGACGCGACTCGTCGGCCAGCTGCGCGGGGAGCTTCTCCCGCAGTCGTGCAAGCGCCGGGGCGATTCCCCTGAAGAAGAGACTTAACTTGGCGCTGTGGGGGAGGTCCTCGTCGGGAGAGTACACGAGGTGCTCCGCCCTCAGCGCCATCATCTCCTTGTCAATGCTGGCAGCGGAGGTGACCAGCTCGTCGGTCCATTGCTCCACCGCCCGGCTGAAGTTATTCGCTGAGACGGCGGCGCTCTCCATCAAGTTCCGCTCCTTGCGGAGCTCGTCCTTCAGCTTCGTCTCGCGGTCCCGGGCGGCGTCGAGCGAGTCGGTCAGAGTGGAGACCTTCAACTCCAAGTCAGCAATTGAATCCTTGGCGGCAGTGAGCTCGTCACCCTTCTTGGAGAGACGTACCTGCAGGTCAGAGTTGGTGTGGGCATCTTTCTCCCGCTCCATGTCGAGCGCGGTGACTCTGTCCTCGCTCGCCTTCAGGTACCGCTCCAGCTGCTCCACCTTGAGCTCCAGGTCCCTCTTGGTAGTCACCGCGGCGGCGGCAGCATCCTTTACCTCCTTCAAGGCCCTGCCTATGGCCAGCTCCCGGGTGGTGAGCTCGTCGTCATGGGCGTCGAGCTCGACCTTCCGCTGGTTGAGCGCCCCCTCCCGCCGAGACAACTCCTCGGCGGCCAGTCGCTGCCGCTCTTCGGCCTCAGCCTTCTCCAGGAGGAAGGCTTGCTGCTCCCCGGCAAGCTCTTCCCGCTCCTCCGCCAAGTTGCGGAGGGCTGCCTGGTTGGCGGCGCGGAGCTCCGCGGCGCGCTTATCCAGATCAACTCCAGCCTTGGCGGTGAGGGCTTCCCGAGACTCCAGTTTCGCCTGCCTGGCCCGGTAAAGGACCAGGAGCCGGCGAAGGAGCTTCTCCTCTTCGGGCTCGTCACTCCCGCCAGGCACTTCAACAACCTTCAAACCCGCGGAGGCGAGGACCTCTCCGTCATAGGTCTCTCCCTCCACGGGGGCTCGCGACGAGGACGCCCACGGGACTTGTATGAAAACCCCGTTGGGGGCCTCAAGATAGACGCCTGGCCGCTCCGTGGTGGCGGAGGGGTCGGCGGCCGGTGCAGCGCTTGACGCTCCTGCTGCCTCCGGGCCAGCAGTGTGGTCGCCGGCCCCCTCCCCAGCCGCGGCGTCTGCGGACGGGGCGGTCTCCTCAGCGGCAGGCTCGTCGGCTCCAGCCATGCCCTCAGCGGCAGTGGCGTTGCCGCCGTCGCCGTACATGCCCTCCTCGCCGGCGGTCTCCGTCTCCATCCGCTCCGGTGCAGGAGGATCTGGCAGAAGAAAAAGAGAAGAAAGAGTCAAGCAAATATCCAAAAAGATAAGTCCAAGAAGAAGAAGCTACAAGACTCACCTTCACGGACTTCTTCGACGACAGGGTCCCTCGCCGGGGAGTTCTCCCTTGGCGGTGGAGCAGTGGCCCCTGCTGGCGGAGGGCCGCTTGCGCCCTCCCTTGGCGGGGTGCTCACCCTTGTCGGGCTGCTCACCCTTGCCGGGCTGCTCACCCTTGGCGGGGTGCCCGCCCTTGGCGGGGTGCCCGTCCTTGGCGGAGCGTTCTCCCTCGCCGGGGAGTTCGCCCTTGGCGGGGATGGTGGAGCAAGTAGCTCGTCGGGGGCAGTCTCCGGGCGCTCCTGCGGCTGCGGCTCCACTTCTGCACAAAATAACCAAGACAGCAAAATATTAGTACAAGCAACCACCTCAAGCGCGCCTGTCAACCAGAAAGACAAAAACCAGACTTACGCTGGGGGCTGCGCTGGGGGCTGCTCCTCGGAGCAGCAGGTTGATCCGGCAAGCTTGCCGCTGGCGTGTCTCCGGTCGCCGCGGCGGGCGAGTCGTCTTCAACCTCGACCACGGGGATCTTGGCCCTCTTTGCCATCCGCTGGGCCAGGGTCCTGGAAGCAACACAAAAACAAGGTCAGAATCATCAAGGAAGATCAAGACAAAATCAAAGAAGTTACAAGCTGCAAGTACTTACTCCTCTTCCTCGTCGTCGTCGGAGCTAAGGGCGGAGAAGTCGAACTCCACCTGAGATGCTCCCGCGCGAGGAGCAGGAGGAGAAGGTTCCCTCGGGCGCTTGGCGGTCTCCGGGGTTGCGGGCTGCGAAGACCCAGCCCCCGTTGACACCGAGGCCCGAGGGGCAGGAGGAGCGGCCGTTCCGCTCCGGGAGGATCCTGTTGGGGATCGTAGCAGAAAATCAAAAATTTTCCTACGCGTCACCAAGATCTATCTATGGAGTAATCTAGCAACGAGCATAAAGGAGAGTGGATCTACATACCCTTGTAGATCGCGATGCGGAAGCGTTGCAAGAACGCGGATGAAGGAGTCGTACTCGCTGCGATTCAGATCGCGGTTGATTCCGATCTAAGCGCCGAACAACGGCGCCTCCGCGTTCAACACACGTGCAGCCCGGTGACGTCTCCCACGCCTTGATCCAGCAAGGAGAGAGGGAGAGGTTGGGGAAGACTCCATCCAACAGCAGCACGATGGCGTGGTGGTGGTGGAGGAGCGCGGGACTCCAGCAGGGCTTCGCCAAGCACTGTAAGAGACGAGGAGGGAGAGGGGTAGGGCTGCGCCAAGAGGGAGACTATCTCGTGTGTCTAGCAGCCCCAAAACCCCCACTATATATAGGGGAAGGGGAGGGGCTGCGCCCCCATCTAGGGTTCCCTCCCTAGGGGTGGTGGCAGCCCCCAAAACCCATCTAGGGTGCGGCCAAGGGGGGGAGAGAGAGGGGGCGCCCTAGGGTGGGCCTTAAGGCACATCTGGACCTAGGGTTTGCCCCCTCCCACTCTCCATGCGCCTTGGGTCTTGGTGGGGGGGCGCACCAGCCCACCTGGGGCTGGTCCCCTCCCACACTTGGCCCACGCAGCCTTCTGGGGCTGGTGGCCCCACCCGGTGGACCCCCGGGACCCTCCCGGTGGTCCCGGTACGTTACCGATAGCGCCCGAAACCTTTCCGGTGACCAAAACGGGACTTCCCATATATGAATCTTTACCTCCGGACCATTCCGGAACTCCTCGTGACGTCCGGGATCTCATCCGGGACTCCGAACAACATTCGGTAACCGCGTACATACTTTCCCTATAACCCTAGCGTCATCGAACCTTAAGTGTGTAGACCCTACGGGCTCGGGAACCATGTAGACATGACCGAGACAACTCTCCGGCCAATAACCAACAGCGGGATCTGGATACCCATGTTGGCTCCCACATGTTCCACGATGATCTCATCGGATGAACCACGATGTCAAGGATTCAATCAATCCCGTATACGATTCCCTTTGTCGATCGGTATAGCACTTGCCCGAGATTCGATCGTCGGTATACCGATACCTTGCTCAATCTCGTTACCGGCAAGTCTCTTTACTCGTTCCGTAACACATCATCCCGTGATCAACTCCTTGATCACATATTGTGCACATTATGATGATGTCCTACCGAGTGGGCCCAGAGATACCTCTCCATCATACGGAGTGACAAATCCCAGTCTCGATTCGTGCCAACCCAACAGACACTTTCGGAGATACCTGTAGTGCACCTTTATAGCCACCCAGTTACGTTGTGACGTTTGGTACACCCAAAGCATTCCTACGGTATCCGGGAGTTGCACAATCTCATGGTCTAAGGAAAATATACTTGACATATAGAAAAGCTTTAGCATACGAACTACACGATCTGTGCTAGGCTTAGGATTGGGTCTTGTCCAGCACATCATTCTCCTAATGATGTGATCCCGTTATCAACGACATCCAATGTCCATGGTCAGGAAACCGTAACCATCTATTGATCAACGAGCTAGTCGTCTAGAGGCTCACTAGGGACATGGTTTTGTCTATGTATCCACACATGTATCTGAGTTTCCTATCAATACAATTCTAGCATGGATAATAAACGATTATCGTGAACAAGGAAATATAATAATAACCAATTTATTATTGCCTCTAGGGCATATTTCCAACAGTCTCCCACTTGCACTAGAGTCAATAATCTAGTTCACATCGCCATGTGATTAACACTCACAGGTCACATCGCCATGTGACCAACATCCAAAGAGTTTACTAGAGTCAGTAATCTAGTTCACATCAATATGTGATTAACACTCAATGAGTTCTGGGTTTGATCATGTTATGCTTGTGAGAGAGGTTGTAGTCAACGGGTCTGCAACATTCAGATCCCTATGTACTTCGCAAAACTTTATGTCATATCGTAGATGCTGCTACCACGTTCCACTTGGAGCTATTCCAAACTGTTGCTCCATTATACGTATCCGGTATCTCTACTCAAAGTTATCCGGATAGGTGTTAAGCTTGCATTGACGTAACTCTTTACGTCGAACTCTTTATCACCTCCATAACCGAGAAACATTTCCTTATTACTCTAAGGATAATTTTGACCACTATCCAGTGATCTACTCATGGATCACCTTTATACCCTCTTGCCAGACATGTGGCAAGGCACCCATCAGATGCGGTACTTAGCATGGCATGCCGTATAGAGCCTATGACAAAAGCATAGGGGACGACCTTCGTCCTTCCTCTTCCTTCTGCCGTGGTCAAGTTTTGAGTCTTACTCAACTTCACACCTTACAAATCAGGCAAGAACTCCTTCTTTGACTGATCTATTTTGAACTCCTTCAAAATCATGCCAAGGTGTGTTTTCTTTTGAAAGTATCATCAGGCGTCTTGATCTATCTCTATAGATCTTGATGCCCAATATGTAAGCAGCTTTATCCAGGTATTCCTTTGAAAAACACCTTTCAAACAACCCTTTATGCTTTCCAGAAATTCCACATCATTTCGAATCAACAATATGTCATTCACATATACTTATCAGAAATGTTGTAGTGCTCCCACTCACTTTATTGTAAATACAAGTTTCTAACAAACTTTGTATACCCAAAAACTTTGATCACTCCATCAAAGCATATATTCCGACTCCGAGATGCTTGCTCTAGTCCATAGAAGGATCGCTGGAGCTAGCATATCTTTTAGCATCCTTAGGATCGACAAAACCTTTCTGATTGTATCATATACAACCTTTCCTTACGAAAACTGGCAAGGAAACTTGTTTTGTCATTCATCTGCCAGATTTCATAAATGCAGCTAATGCTAACATGATTCCGACGGACTTAAGCATCGCTACGGGTGAGAAAATCTCATCGTAGTCAACTCCTTGAACTTGTGGAAAACTCTTCGCCACAAGTCGAGCTTCATAGACGGTGACATTACCGTCCACGTCCGTCTTAGTCTTAAAGATCCATTTGTCTCAATGGCTTGCCGATCATAGGGCAAGTCCACCAAAGTCCATACTTTGTTTTGATACATGGATCCTATCTCGGATTTATCGGCTTCTAACCATTTGTCGGAATATGGGCCCACCATCGCTTCTCCATAGTTCGTAGGTTCATGGTTGTCCAACAACATGACATCTAAGACAGGATCACCGTACCACTCAGGAGTAGTACTTATCCTTGTCGACCTACGAGGTTTGATAGCAACTTGATCCGAAACTTCATGATCACTATCATTAGTTTCCTCTTCAACAGTCGTAGGTTCCACAGAAACATCTTTCTGTGTTGCACTACTCTCCGGTTGAACTGAGGGTTCGACAACCTCATCAAGTTCTATCTTCCTCCCACTCAAATCTTTCGAGAGAAACTCCTTCTCGAGAAAGGACCCGTTCTTAGGGACAAACATTTTTTCCCTTGGATCTGAGATAGGAGGTATACCCAACTGTTACCTTTTGGGTATCCTATGAAGATGTATTTGTCCGCTTTGGGTTCGAGCTTTTCCCGGCTGAAGCCGTAAGCATCGCAGCCCCAAACATTGAGAAACGACAACTTTGGTTTCTTGCCAAACCTTAGTTCATACGGCGTTGTCTCAACGGACTTAGATGGTGCCCTATATAAAGTGAATGCAGCTGTCTCTAATGCATAACCTCAAAATAATAGCGGTAGATCGGTAAGAGACATCATAGATCGTACCATATCTCATAAGGTTCGATTATGACGTCCAGACACACCATTACGCTGTGGTGTTCCAGGTGGCTTCAACTGCGAAACAATTCCACAATGTCTTAAGTGATTGCCAAACTCACAACTCAGAAAATCTTCCCTTGATCAGATCGTAGGAACATGATCTTCTTGTTATGATGATTCTTAACTTCACTCTGAAATTGCTTGAACTTTTCAAACGTTTCAGACTTTTGCTTCATTAAGTAAATATACCCATATCTACTCAAATCGTCAGTGAAGATGAGAAAATAATGATATCCACCACACGCCTTAATTCTCATTGGATCACACACATCAGCATGTATGATTTCCAACAAGTCACTTGCCCGTTTCATTGTACCTGAAAACGGGGTCTTAGTCATCCTGCCCATGAGGCATGGCTCACATGTGTCAAGCGATTCAAAATCAAGTGACTCCAAACGTCCATCAGCATGGAGTTTCTTCATGCATTTTATGCCAAAATGACCTAAGCGGCAGTGCCACAAGAAAGTGGTACTATCATTATTAACTCTACATCTTTTGGCATTAATATTATCATCATGTGTATTGCTATAATCGAGATTCAATAAACCATTGGGTGCATGACCATAAAGGTATTATTCATGTAAACAGAATAACCATTATTCTCTAACTTAAATGAATAACCGTATTGCAATGAACATGATCTAATCATATTCATGCTTAACGTAGACACCTGATAACATTTATCTAGGTTCAACACTAATCCCGAAAGTTGAGGGAGCGTGCGATGGTGATCTTATCAACCTTGGAAGCACTTCCAACACACATCGTCACCTCGCCCTTAGCTAGTCTCCGTTCAGTTCGTAGCTTTTGCTTCAAGTCACTAATAGCAACTGAACCGGTATCCAATACCCAGGTGCTACAAGGAGTACTACTAAGGTACACATCAATAACACGTATATCAAATATACTTTGTTGAAGTTGCCAGCTATCATATCTACCATGTATTTGGGGTAGTTCCGCTACCATGTGACCGTTCCCCTTACAATAGAAGCACTTAGTCTCGAGGTTTGGGTTCAACCTTGGGTTCCTTCATTAGAGCGACAACTGGTTTGCCATTCATGAAGTTTCCCTTCTAGCCCTTGCCCTTCTGAAACCAGTGGTCTTGTTAAACCATCAACACTTGATGCTCCTTCTTGATTTCTACTTTGGCGGTCTTAAGAACCGCTAATAGCTCCGGGATCATCTCCATCCTTTGCATGTCATAGTTCATCATGAAGTTCTAGTAGCTTGGTGATAGTGTCTAGAGAATTCTGTCAACCACTATCTCACCTGGAAGATTAACTCCCACTTGGTTCAAGTGATTTTAGCACCCAGACATTCTGAGCATATGCTCACTAGTTGAGCCATTCTCCTCCATCTTTTTTTTGGCAAAAGAACTTGTCAGAGGTCTCATACCTCTCAACACGGGCATGAGCCTGAAATCCCAATTTCAGCTCTTAGAACATCTCATATGTTCTATGGCGTTCAAAACGTCATTGGAATCCCGATTCTAAGCCGTAAAGTATGGTGCACTAAACTATCAAGTAGTCATCAGGACGTGTCTCTCAGGTGTTCTCAACATCCACAGACAACGTTGTAGGGGTTTGCACATCGAGCGGTGCATCAAAGACGTAAGCTTTCTGTGCAGCAATGAGGACACTCCTCGGACTACGGACCCAGTCCGCATCCTTGCTTACAATATCTTTCAACTTAGTCTTTCTCTAGGATCGTATTAAACAGGGAGCTACAACGCAGTTATTGGTCTACAACATAATTTGCGAAGACAACTTAGACTATTGTTCATGACAATGAAGTTCATCTAATGAACTCCCACTCAGATAGACATCTCTCTAGTCATCTAAGTGATACATGATCCGAATCGACTAGGCCGTGTCCGATCATCACGTGAGACGGACTAGTCATCAACGGTGAACATCTTCATGTTGATCGTATCTTCTATACGACTCATGTTCGACCTTTCGGTCTTCCGTGTTCCGAGGCCATGTCTGTACATGCTAGGCTCGTCAAGTGAACCCTAAGTGTATCGCGTGTGTAAATCTGGCTTACACCCGTTGTATGCGAACGTTAGAACCTATCACACCCGATCATCACGTGGTGCTTCGGAACAACGAACCTTAGCAACGGTGCACAGTTAGGGGGAACACAATTCTTGAGATTTTAGTGAGAGATCATCTTATTCACTACCGTCGTTCTAAGCAAATAAGATGTAAAACATGATAAACATCACATGCAATCAAATAGTGACATGATATGGCCAATATCATTTTGCTCCTTTTGATCTTCATCTTCGGGGCTCCATGATCATCATCGTCACCGGCATGACACCATGATCTCCATCATCATGATCTCCATCATCGTGTCTTCATGAAGTCGTCTCGCCAAACATTACTTCTACTACTATGGCTAACGTTTAGCAATAAAGTAAAGTAATTACATGGCATTATTCAGTGACACGCAGGTCATACAATAAATAAGACAACTCCTATGGCTCCTGCCGGTTGTCATTCTCATCGACATGCAAGTCGTGATTCTTATTACAAGAACATGATCAATCTCATACATCACATATAAATCATTCATCACATCCTTTTGGCCATATCACATCACACGGCACATGCTGCAAGAACAAGTTAGACGTCCTCTAATTGTTGTTGCAAGTTTTTACGTGGCTGCTATAGGTTTCTAGCAAGAACGTTTCTTACCTACGCCAAAACCACAACGTGATATGCCAATTTCTATTTACCCTTCATAAGGACCCTTTTCATCGAATCCGATCCGACTAAAGTGGGAGAGACAGACACCCGCTAGCCACCTTATGCAACTAGTGCATGTCAGTCGGTGGAACCTGTCTCACGTAAGAGTACGTGTAAGGTCGGTCCGGGCCGCTTCATCCCACGATGCCGCCGAATCAAGATAAGACTAGTAACGGCAAGAGAATTGACATGATCTACGCCCACAACTACTTTGTGTTCTACTCGTGCAAGATACTACGCATAGACCTAGCTCTGATACCACTGTTGGGGATCGTAGCAGAAAATCAAAATTTTTCCTACGCGTCACCAATATCTATCTATGGAGTAATCTAGCAACGAGCATAAAGGAGAGTGGATCTACATACCCTTATAGATCGCGATGCGGAAGCGTTGCAAGAACGCGGATGAAGGAGTCGTACTCGCTGCGATTCAGATCGCGGTTGATTCCGATCTAAGCGCCGAACAACGGCGCCTCCGCGTTCAACACACGTGCAGCCCGGTGACGTCTCCCACGCCTTGATCCAGCAAGGAGAGAGGGAGAGGTTGGGGAAGACTCCATCCAACAGCAGCACGACGGCGTGGTGGTGGTGGAGGAGCGCGGGACTCCAGCAGGGCTTCGCCAAGCACTGTAAGAGACGAGGAGGGAGAGGGGTAGGGCTGCGCCAATTGGGAGACTATCTCGTGTGTCTAGCAGCCCCAAAACCCCCACTATATATAGGGGAAGGGGAGGGGCTGCGCCCCCATCTAGGGTTCCCTCCCTAGGGGTGGCGGCAGCCCCCAAAACCCATCTAGGGTGCGGCCAAGGGGGGGAGAGAGAGGGGGCGCCCTAGGGTGGGCCTTAAGGCCCATCTGGACCTAGGGTTTGCCCCCCTCCCACTCTCCATGCGCCTTGGGTCTTGGTGGGGGGGCGCACCAGCCCACCTGGGGCTGGTCCCCTCCCACACTTGGCCCACGCAGCCTTCTGGGGCTGGTGGCCCCACCCGGTGGACCCCCGGGACCCTCCCGGTGGTCCCGGTACGTTACCGATAGCGCCCGAAACCTTTCCGGTGACCAAAACGGGACTTCCCATATATGAATCTTTACCTCCGGACCATTCCGGAACTCCTCGTGACGTCCGGGATCTCATCCGGGACTCCGAACAACATTCGGTAACCGCGTACATACTTTCCCTATAACCCTAGCATCATCGAACCTTAAGTGTGTAGACCCTACGGGCTCGGGAACCATGTAGACATGACCGAGACAACTCTCCGGCCAATAACCAACAGCGGGATCTGGATACCCATGTTGGCTCCCACATGTTCCACGATGATCTCATCGGATGAACCACGATGTCAAGGATTCAATCAATCCCGTATACGATTCCCTTTGTCGATCGGTATAGCACTTGCCCGAGATTCGATCGTCGGTATACCGATACCTTGCTCAATCTCGTTACCGGCAAGTCTCTTTACTCGTTCCGTAACACATCATCCCGTGATCAACTCCTTGATCACATATTGTGCACATTATGATGATGTCCTACCGAGTGGGCCTAGAGATACCTCTCCGTCATACGGAGTGACAAATCCCAGTCTCGATTCGTGCCAACCCAACAGACACTTTCAGAGATACCTGTAGTGCACCTTTATAGCCACCCAGTTACGTTGTGACGTTTGGTACACCCAAAGCATTCCTACGGTATCCGGGAGTTGCACAATCTCATGGTGTATGGAAAATATACTTGACATATAGAAAAGCTTTAGCATACGAACTACACGATCTGTGCTAGGCTTAGGATTGGGTCTTGTCCATCACATCATTCTCCTAATGATGTGATCCCGTTATCAACGACATCCAATGTCCATGGTTAGGAAACCGTAACCATCTATTGATCAACGAGCTAGTTGTCTAGAGGCTCACTAGGGACATGGTGTTTGTCTATGTATCCACACATGTATCTGAGTTTCCTATCAATACAATTCTAACATGGATAATAAACGATTATCGTGAACAAGGAAATATAATAATAACCAATTTATTATTGCCTCTAGGGCATATTTCCAACAGATCCCCCTCCGCTTGGCGCTGGTGCGCGGGGCGCCTCCGTCGCGGCTTGGCTCGCCCTGGTGGCGCGCGTCGCCCGGCGCGCAAGTTGCTGTCTAGGCGCCTGCGGCCTCGTCGCCGTAGCCACCTTGCGGAGGTGCTTCCTCGGTGGTTGCGTGGGACTTGCCGGAGGCGGGGAGTTCTCTGAGGACGAGGAGGCATCGTCGTCAAGCCCCAGAGATCCACCAGTATCTTCATCAGCCTCGACGTCCTCCTCCTCCTCCCCGACAGGCCCGCTGGACCCAGCACCATGCCCGGCGGCCTCGCTTCCTCCGGCGGCCCCGCTCCCTCCGGCGGCCCCGCTCCCTCCGGCGACCTCGCTCCCTCCGGCGACCTCGCTCCCTCTGGCGGCCTCGCTCACCCCGGCAACTCCGGCTATCCCGGCAAACTTCAGAGAAGGCACCCCGGCAAACTCATCGGGCGGGAGCTTGAGCAGCCTGAGAATTTCCTCCTCTTCTGCTCGGTTCGCCTCGTCCGCGGCCTGCGCCTCATCCACGGTGTATCCAAAGTCACCCGCCGCTGCAGCTGCGGCGGCCTCCTCCATCCTGGAGGCGATGTAGGCTATATCCCGAGCCGTAGTGGCCCGGGTGAGGCCCCTGTTCTCCTCGGTGTTCTTGGGCGTCTCGACCAGGTTGTCGAAAAAACTCAGCACTGTATCCGGCGGAGGCTCAATCCAGGTGGGGATGACGCCGTGGGAGTCGCACGCAGGCTTCATCGCGCGCAAGGAATCCCGGGCAGTGCTGTTGCATAGCGGCACCACTCCCCGGGAAGGTTTGAACCACTCCGGATGGGCCGGGTCATGCTTGAAGAGCTCTCGGACCATCCCCTTCAGCTCCAAGGCAGTGAAATTGAAGTTTAGTCCAGGGCGCAGCCTCATGATATCTACCGCATTGCCAAATTCCCAGGCAGGCCTTTTCCTCTCTTGTAAAGGGGCAATGCGGCGGCGGAGGAAATCTGCTCCAACCTCTCTGATAGTCAAATTGGCTACCCGGAGGCGGATAATCCTAATAAGGGCAATGTTGAGCTTGCTGTCCTCCGGGGCCAATTCGCTCCAATCTCTGTCGCGCACTATGGCAGTTGTGCGCGGCGCGGTGAAAGACTCCGGCTTATCCTCCACTACCCAGCACCAATCTGCACGCCATTCTTCCCACTTGCCGCGGAGTTCTCCCTTCAGGTATGAATCCTTCTTGTTCAGCCGAAAGATCCAGGAGATGCCGCCGGAAAGGGGAGCGCCAGCCTCTACTCTAGGCATAAAGAAATGGCGGAAAAGGGCTACGTTCGGATGGATCCCAACATAGTTTTCGCACAAATGCACGAAAACAGCCATCGTAAGGATGGCGTTGGGGGTAAAGTCTAGAAGGTGGAGGCCATATGTGTTCATGATATCACAAAAGAACTCCGAGAACGGAGGGCACAATCCACAGTGAAAGAAAGCAGCGAAGAAGAAGTACCCGCCGGGGAACATATCTTTGGCGATGGCGGGGAAGGCTCTGGTGCGGGGATGAGCTTTGGTCTCCCCCGACCAGAACAGATAGTACTTGTTCCGCAGCTCCTTCGCGCCAAGCCTCGGCGCGAAGACCACGCTCCTCTTCCGCAGGGCGGCCAGCTTCGCCGCCTGCTCGGATTTCTCCTTCTTGGCCTTGTCCGCTTTCGCCTTGTCGCTCTTCGGAGCCATGGTGGAGGCGGCGAGGGAAGAGGCGAGGAGCTCGACGGCGCCGCGGATGCGGAAGACGGCGGAGGAGGGGTGGAGGCAAAGAGCAGCGGGGGTTTCTGGAAAGTTAAGACGCAATGAAGATGAAGGAGGGAACTGCCCCTGCTTCCTCTGCTTTTAAGGGGGAAGTGGGGGACGTTCCGCATTTCCCATTAAAGAACAGACCACGATCTCTCCCACGACGCCGCAATCGACGCATGCCGTTAGGGAGGGATGCGGCGGATGCGGAAGGAGATACGGCTTGCCGTGGGCCGCGCGTGCCCGTGCACTATTTTGGGCCTGGCCCAACAGCGCTCGGCACCGTGTGTGGCCCAGGCCCGGGGGCTCCTGTCGGTGTACTAAGATAGGGGTACCTTAGTACCCCAACTTGTGCACGGGCAGTAGCAGCTTCCCGCGGCAGGGTTTACCACGTGCTTGCCGAAAACCTTTCTGGTCCCTATGAAGCCATTCGAGAACAAAGTATACAAGTCAGAAGATCAAGGCCCCGGCAAGAGGAGCTTGCCGGGAAGGCCGCACCAGGCTCAAGATTATCATGCTAACACAAGACCCTGGCAAGGGGAGCTTGCCAGGAAGGCCAAGGAATGCACACCTCAAGAAATGCCTCGGCGCATCACGCGCCCCAGCAGGACCCGGAGAGCGACAAGCTTCCGGGCCCGGCAAGATCAAGCCCCCGGCAAGGTGCTTGCCGGGGAAACCTACGCTGTGTGCCCGCGCTCCAGCTCATCTGCCCACGCGTCGCCCTGGGGCCCTTCCAAGGACGCGTGGCGGACGGCTGTGCAGCCTGGGGGACGCGGTGGCAAACCACGGTGACGAGGCTACCGCCGTGGCGGGTGGAGAAGCATGGACGGACGCCTTTGGGGTCGACGGTGACGGGCATTTAATGCCCTTGTCCCCCACTGTCAAAGTTAGGTGAAGTCCACTGTTCATCCACTGTTCACGCACTATTCCCGCACTGTTACAACTACCACCAAAGTTTACATTTTTACCCTCCTCTACGTTGACACCTGTCGGTGACCCCTTGAGCTATAAAAGGAGGCCCTTGCACAACGTAGAGGGGGTTCGAAACCTAGACAACTCCCTCGCTCGGTGTAGCTAGTACTGTAGCTCTTCAAGCTCCCGAGCTCAATACAACCAAGGCAGGAGTAGGGTTTTACGCGTCCGCGCGTCCCGAACCTGGGTAAACTGCCCGCGTGTGCTCCACGATCTGCTCTTCGTGCTCCCTCCGCTCCCTTACCGCAACGTAGAAGGGGCTCCGGTCCCATAGGTGCTCGTGGGAGGACAGTTTCCCCCGACACACACCGAAAGATCTATTAGTAAAAAAGTGCATGCTATTGAAGAAATTAGTGTTTTGAGTGGAAAGATGGACGAACTTATGAAACTATTTGCTGCTAAGAGTGCTTCTTCTAATCCTAATGATATGCCTTTGTCCACTTTGATTGAAAATAACAATGAATCTTTGGATGTGAATTTTGTTGGTAGGAATAATTTTAGTAACAATGCTTATAGAGGGAGTTTTAATCCTAGGCCTTTTCCTAGTAATTCCTCTAACAATTATGGTAATTCCTACAACAACTCTTATGGAAAGATGCCTTCTGAATTTGAAACTAGTGTTAAGGAGTTTATGATCTCGCAAAAGAATTTCAATGCTATGCTTGAAGAGAAATTGCTTAAGATTGATGAATTGGCTAGAAGTGTGGATAGAATTACTCTTGATGTTGATTCTTTGAAACTTAGATCTATCCCACCTAAGCATGATATCAATGAGTCTCTCAAAGCCATGAGAATTTCCATTGATGAATGCAAAGAGAGAACCGCTAGGATGCGTGCTAAAAGAGAGAATTGTATTAAAGTGTGTTCTTCTAGTTACATGAAAATAAAGATGAAGATCTGAAAGTTATTGATGTGTCTCCTATTAGATCCTCGTTTTCTAGTATAAATCTTGATGAAGATAGGATTGGAGATGATTCTGCTGTAAGGTGTCACAATGATTCGGAGTTTTTAGATCTTGATGCTAAAATTGTTAAAAGTGGGAGTGAAGAGATTAAAACTTTGCATAGTGATGAACCCACTACTTTGGATTTCAAGGGATTCAATTATGATAATTTCTCTTTGATTGATTGTATTTCCTTGTTGCAATCCGTACTAAATTCTCCGCATGCTTATAGTCAAAATAAAGCTTTCACCAAACACATAGTTGATGCTTTGATGCAATCTTATGAAGAGAAACTTGAGTTGGAAGTTTCTATCCCTATAAAGCTTTATGATGAGTGGGAACCTACTATTAAAATAAAAATAAAAGATCATGAATGCTATGCTATGTGTGATTTGGGTGCAAGTGTCTCCACTATCCCAAAAACTTTGTGTGATTTGCTAGGGTTCCATGAGCTTGATGATTGTTCTTTAAATTTGCATCTTGCGGATTCCACTATTAAGAAACCTATGGGAAGAATTAATGATGTTCTTATTGTTGCCAATATAAATTATGTGCCCGTAGATTTCATTGTTCTTGATATTGATTGCAATCTTCATGTCCAATTATTCTTGGTAGACCTTTCCTTAGAACGATTGGTGCAATTATTGATATGAAGGAAGGAAATATTAGATTCCAATTTCCGTTAAGGAAGGGCATGGAACACTTTCCTAGAAAGAAAATCAAATTACCATATGAATCTATCATGAGAGCCACTTATGGATTGCCTTCCAAGGATGGCAATACCTAGATTTATCCTTGTATCGTGCCTAGCTAGGGGCGTAAAACGATATCGCTTGTTGGGAGGCAAACCAATTTTATATTTTTTGTTTTTGCTGTTGTTAGGGAATAAATATTGCATCTAGATTCTGTTTAGATGTGGTTTCATGTTTTGTTTAGTGTTTGTGCCAAGTAGAACCTTTGGGGAGACTTGTGTGAAGTTTATATGATCTTACTGTGAAAAACAGAATCGTTAGCGCTCGCTAAAATGGTCATCAGATTTTACTCAAGCGTGCTATTTAGTTAATTCTTTTTGCAGATGATTAATAGACAAATTCCTCACGTTTACCAATTTAGTTTGAAATTTTTGGAGTTACAAAAGTATGCGAAACCTGCAGATTACTACAGACTGTTTTGTTTTTGACAGATTCTGTTTTTCGTGTGTTGTTTGCTTATTTCAATGCATCTATGAGTAATATTGGGAAGTATGAACCATAGAGAAGTTGGAATACAGTAGGTTTAACATCAATATAAACAAAGAATGAATTCATTACAGCACCTTTGAGTAGTGGTTTGCTTTCTTATACTAACGGAGCTCACGAGATTTTTGTCTAAGTTTTGTGTTGTGAAGTTTTCAAGTTTTGAGTATTGCTTTGATGGACTATGGAACAAAGAGTAGCAAGGGCCTAAGCTTGGGGATGCCCAAGGCACCCCAAGTAAAATTCAAGGACAATCAAAAGCCTAAGCTTGGGGATGCCCCGGGAAGGCATCCCCTCTTTCGTCTTCATCCATCGGTAACTATACTTGAAGCTATATTTTTATTCACCGCATGATATGTGTTTTGCTTGGAGCGTCTTGTATAATTTGAGTCTTTGCTTGTTAGTTTGCCACAATTATACTTTCTGGACACACCTATTTGAGAGAGTTAAATATGGCCTAGGAATTGATAGAACACTCTATGTGCTTCACTTATATCTTTTAAGTTGAATAGTTTTTGCTCTAGTGCTTCACTTATATCTTTTAGAGCACGGTGGTGATAATATTTTGAAGAAATTGTTGAACTCCCATGCTTCACTTATATCCTTTTGAGAGTCTATTAAAACAGCATGGTAATGTGTTTAGGCTATAAAACTAGTCTTCGCATGATAGACATCCAATATCAATGTAGTAAAAACTTTCACACTAAGTGCATTGAATATGATGAGAAGTTGGATGCTTGATAATTGTTTTGAGATTGAGGATAGTGATATTAGAGTCATGCTAGCGGAGTTATTATGAAATTGAGAAATACTTGTGTTAAGGTTAGTGATTCTCGTAGCATGCACGTATGGTGAACCGCTATGTGACGAAGTTAGAGCATGAGGTATTTGTAAAGTGCCAACCTTTGTGTGGAGGTCGAGGGCGCGCGATGGTTAACTCCTACCAACCTCCCCCCAAGGAGCATGTGTTGATTGCTTTGTTTTGATGACTCCTAGATTTTTGCAATAAGTATATGAGTTCTTATGACTAATGTTGAGTCCATGAATTATACGTACTCTCACCCTTCCACCGTTGCTAACCTCTCTTGTATCGCGCAACTTTCGCGGGTACCATACACCCACTATATATCCTTCCTCAAAACAGCCACCATACCTACCTATCATGGCATTTCCATAGCCATTTAGAGATATATTGCCATGCAACTTTCCACCATTCCGTTCATATGACACGCTTCATATTGTCATATTGCCATGCATGATCATGTAATTGACACCGTATTTGTGGCAAGGCCACCATGCATAATTTTTCCTACATGTCACTCTTGTTTCATTGCACATCCCGGTACACCACCGGAGGCATTCATATAGAGTCATACTTTGTTGTAGTATCGAGTTGTAATATCGAGTTGTAATGAAAGTGTGATGATCATCATTATTAGAGCATTGTCCCATGGGAGGAAAGGCTAAATCAATAAAGCCCCTCCACACAAAAAAAAAGAAAAAGAAAAAGGCCAAAGAGAAAAAAAAAAGAAAGGCCAAAAAAAGGGACAATTGCTACTATCTTTTTTTCCACACTTGTGCTTCAAACTAGCACCATGTTCTTCATTGTAGAGAGTCTCATGCTTAGTCACTTTATATACTAGTGGGAATTTTCATTATAGAACTTGGCTTGTATATTCCAACGATGGGCTTCCTCAAATGCCCTAGGTCTTCGTGAGCAAGCAAGTTGGATGCACACCCACTAGTTTCTTTTGTTGAGCTTTCATTCATATTTAGCTCTAGTGCATCCGTTGCATGGCAATCCCTACTCACTCACATTGATATCTATTGATGGGCATCTTGATAGCCCGTTGATACGCCTAGTTGATATGAGACTATCTCCCTCCTTTTTTTCTTCTCCACAACCACCTCTCTATTCCACTCATAGTGCTATGTCCATGGCTCACGCTCATGTATTGCGTGAAAGTTGAAATGTTTGAAAGAATAGAGTATGAAAACAAGTGCTTGGCTGAAATCGGGGTTGTGCATGATATGAATATTTTGTGTGATGAAGAGGGAGCATAGCCAAACTATATGATTTTGTAGGGATAATTTTCTTTAGCCATAGTATTTTGAGAAGACATGATTGCTTTATTAGTATTCTTGAAGTATTATTATTTCTTATGTCAATATAGACTTTTATCTTGAATCTTTCAGATCTGAACATTCATGCCATAATTAAGAGAATTACATTGAAAAACTATGTTGGTTAGCATTCCACATTGAAAATTCTGTTTTTATCATTTACCTACTCGACGACGAGCAAGAATTAAGCTTGGGGATGCTTGATACGTCTCCAACGTATCTATTATTTTTTATTGTTCCATGTTATTATTTATGATGTTTTGGATGTTTAATGGGATTTGTGATACACTTTTATATTATTTTCAGGACTAACCTACTAACCCAAAGGCCCAGTCCAGATTGTTGTTTTTGCCTGTTTTGGGGTTTTAGAGAAAAGCGATATCAAACGGAATCCAAACGGAATGAAACCTTCGGGAGAGATATTTTTGGAGAAAATCACGCACGGGAGACATGAGAACCACGGAGTCCCTCGTGAGTCCCTCGTGAGGCCCCCGGTGTCCACCTTCCTCCTATATAAGCCTACGTACCCCGAAACCATCAGAAGAGGAGAGAAAACCCTAGTTCCACCGTCGTAACCTTTTGTTCCCGTGAGATCCCATCTTGGAGCCTATTCCGGAGCTCCGCCGGAGGGGGGATCCATCACGGAGTGCTTCTACATCATCATCATCATCACCCTCACCATGAGTTGTGAGTAGTTTACCACAGACCTTCGGGTCCATAGCTAGTATCTAGATGGATTCTTCTCTCTCTTTGGATCTCAATACAAAGTTCTCCTTGGTCTTCGAGGAGATCTATTCGATGTAATCTCTTTTTGCGGTGTGTTTGTCGAGATCCGATGAATTGTGAGTTTATGATCAAGATTATCTATGAGAAATATTTGGTTCTTTTCTGAACTCTTTATGTGTGGTCATAATATCCTCGCAAGTCTCTTCGAATTATTGGTTTGGTTTGGCCTACTAGATCTATAGCTCTTGCAATGGGAGAAGTGCTTGGCTTTGGGTTCAATCTTGCGGTGTCCTTTCCCAGTGACAGTAGGGGCAGCAAGACACGTATTGTATTGTTGCCATCGAGGATAAAAATATGGGGTTTATATCATATTGCTTGAGTTTATCCCTCTACATCATATCATCTTGCTTAAGGCGTTACTCTGTTCTTATGAACTCAATACATTAGATGCATACTCGATAGCGGTCGATGTGTGGAGTAATAGTAGTAGATGCAGGCAGGAGTCGGTCTACTTGTCTCGGATGTGATGCCTATATACAATGATCATGCCTAGATAGTCTCATAATTATTCGCATTTCTATTAATTGCTCGACAGTAATTTGTTTACCCGCCATAGAATATCGCTATCATGAGAGAAGCCACTAGAGAACACTATGGCCCCCGGGTCTATTCTCAACATATCTATCTACATCTACTTTACTTTTTCCGCTTTTACTTTCTGTTCTTATAAACAAAAATACCAAAATATAAACTATCATCTCTATCAGATCTCACTTTCGTAAGTGACCGTAAAGGGATTGACAACCCCTTATCGCGTTGGCTGTGAAGTTCTTATTTGTTTGTGCAGTTGCGAGGGACTCACGCGTGGTCTCCTACTAGATTGATACCTTGGTTCTCAAAAACTGAGGGAAATACTTACGCTACTGTGCTGCATCTCCCTTTCCTCTTCGAGGGAATACAACGCAAGCTCGAGAAGTAGCACACACCGTATGGCGGTTTATGTCTACGGGCCCTAATCCGCCTTTGGGCCTTGGGCCTTTTAGTTCTCTTTAGTAAAACGCCATACTCCTTGTCTTCATGGGCTTCAATATGAATAATTCAGTACATGTATAACTCGGCCCCTCCTGGGCGGTTTATACCCAGTAGTTATATCCCCAACATTAGGCCCCAGATTGATTTGAACCTGTTCATGTCAATCTTCAACCCTTAGGAAAATTTCTTCTTCAGCACCTTCGAATAACTTTGTAAACCTCCATGATGTCATCTTCTAGGAATATAGTAAACCGCCATGACATCACTTGTTCATTAAAAACCATATATATGTAACTTTTATTAATGAACCTCCTAAGACCGAGGCGACAGCTCCGTCCCATATCCATTTTTTGGGTTCCTTGATTCCCGTGCCTGTCGCTTATCCCTTTGGGTTATAAATAGGGCCAGGGGTCTTTCTCCATTTCCCCCCTTGCCTCTTCGCCTTTCTTCTACCTTGCGCCTTCTCAGTACTCGAGCGTCGCCGCCTCCGTCGACCTTCGTGTCTGCTCCAACAAAGGTCGTTGCATCAATCTATTTTGACCAGAGTTCCGTCGGCGCGCCTCCGCATCCAACAGCCCTGGTAAGTATTTTCCTTGCTCCTCTGTAGATCCCATTAGGGCTTTCCGCGAGTTCATCGAAGCTCTCATGTTGTTCTTACCTATTCTTATCCATGACTCAAACGGCGAGTGTAGATCTGATGTTTTCCCACGCGGTTGTAACTATAAACCCCTTTTTTTCATTAGCGCATCCTTTCTTTAGAGTAATCCCATCTAGGTCTGATGAACTGCTTTAGTACCTGTTAGGTCTGAATATACATGAGTTTATTGATACACTGTAGATCTGAAATGACCATGCTAATCTGTGAAACTTGTTTTTCCATCGCCTAGTTATTTCAGATATGTACCTTTCATACCCACATAGGCAGTTTAACTTTAGAAAATCATAATCCGGTAGGTAGCATTAGTCCCCACTTAAACCGCAGTTTCAGTTATCTTCAAACGCTTCCAATATCTGACTCCGGTTTAATAGAGTGCATATACCTCAACATCTTCTCTGGCTGACCTTTCGATGCTTTATACTTGTTAATCATGAATCATAAACCGGCCCTTTATCTGTAATTTCAGCTTTTCATTTGAAATGGCCAAGCAATTTTATTCCTGTAACTGGGTTCCGTCCCGTGTTACCGAGGAAGAACTGAATGGGTTAGTCGAGATTGGTGCTTTAGCAAAAAAGGATGTCATCCACTAGAGAGTCCCTGGTCCAGAAAATCCTCCTGAACCCAAAGATGGAGAAGTAATTGTGTTCTTTGACCACCTGGCCCGAGGGTTTAGCCCTCGTGGATCAAAATTGTTCCGTGTTGTGCTTGCTAGCTTCCAACTCCATCCTCAAGATACTGGACCAAACTCTGTGTCCAATATTTGCAACTTCCAAGTGTTTTGCGAGGCTTATCTGCAAGAGGAGCCTACCATTGAACTGTTTAGGGATTTCTTCCACTTGAACCGCCATACAGAATTTACGGACGGACCCAATACTGAACTTGGCGGGATGTCAATCCAGAAAAGGAAAGATGTCAGCTTCCCTCATGCCAAGCATCATAGTCATCCCAAGGACTGGAATCAGACTTGATTTTACTGCCAATATACCTCTCCAACTGATGAGAATCCTTTGTCGGGTTATCGTCTTCACCGGCTTAGTAATACCCATCCATTCCCTCAACAGCTTAGCACCAAGGAGCGATCCAAGTATGACCACAGCTTTCAAAGCTTCGGGCCT
This sequence comes from Secale cereale, assembly GCA_902687465.1. NCBI lineage: Eukaryota > Viridiplantae > Streptophyta > Magnoliopsida > Poales > Poaceae > Secale > Secale cereale. The sequence goes on from LR738711.1 coordinate 682,223,310, forward strand.
TCACTGCAAATGGCTTAACAGGCGTCGACTTTGTTCGTTGCTGGATCTCTTGGAGCATTCTACCTCTATGCTGACGCTCCGGTTTAATGTGCAAGTATACAGGGGACTCGAAAGATCCTCAACGACATACCGAGGCTCAGTTAACAGAAAATGAAGTTATTGAGTCTATTAAGAAGATACTGGATGAACCGGTGGCTCTCTGCAGCAAAACAGGGCTGAATCCCTTCTGTGCCTCCAACAAACCGCCAGCTGTAAGAATCATATAACTTGCTGCTTTAATTCAATCCTTTACATACCCTCCCTAAATTTCATCAATCTTTGACAGGGTGATGATCCGTTCTGGAAGAAGAAAGCACAAGATAAACCGGCAAAGGTATCTCGCCCCAAGACTAAGGTTGTCAAGAAGGCCGCCAAAAAGAAAACCGCTAAGTCTTCCGAAGTAAATATTGATGATGATCTGGATAAGCCGAAATCAGAGGTAGAACTTGACTCTCTTGGCTCCCTTTTCATACACCTCATTGACAATGATTATTATCAGGATAATGCTGAAGGCAGCCAAGCTGATGACATAGAGGTAATTATCCTTTCATCTGGTTCAGATCCTCTGCCAATACAGAAAATCCGTCAAGCAAACTGGAAAGTAAGATTTTCTCACCCCTTAGCTCACTTGGACCCAAACTTTCTTTTGAAGAAGTAACAACATGAAGCTCACCGCACAACCCGGCACATCGGCCAAGCAATTACTTCAACCGGTTTACCGAATACTCTGATCTGGAAACGTCGATCAGAGGTCTCATATATTCCTGATGCTTCTTATCCCAAAGCGGGTCATTTTCGACAGCCTCTTAATCCGTCTGATTCGAACTATCAAGAAACACCTAATTCATCGTCTGGCGAGTCGACGGCCACACAACTTCCACCCCTCAAGACAGTTCCTAGGTAAGTTTTAATTTACTGTGGACTCTTTACGTTTACTCCATGTACTGATTTTTCACTTTATCCTTCTCAGTAGGCCTAGAGCCAGTAAAAAGGCCAAGCTGAGTAAACCGACTGATGGTAATATGGTCCCTGAACCGAAAAGAACTCCAGAACCGGTTGAAGCAAATGCTGACGCCGTGCTTGATGATCCGCCACTACCGGATCATGATCTTTTTGTTGAACAAGAAGCTGCTCCAACAGGCCATGTTGACAAACCAACCAGCCCAGGCCGAGCCAGTGATAAAACGTCAAGCCCAGCCAAGGCTGCTGACGCCAATACTGAAGATGTTATGATTACTAGCTTTGGCCACACCACTCCTAGTGATCCTGTCGCTTTAACAAAGCATAGTGCCAAGGAGGAAATTTCTGCTATGGACAAAGGCAAATGGAATGCCAATTTATCGAGCTATGCCCACCTCAGCGCCCAGGACCTTCACTCTGGATTTTTGAACTGACTGTACACAAGCCGTGATATGAAGCCGGTTTAGTGAGAATGATGAAAGAGCGATATGAGGTAACTGTTGCTTAACTTCTGCAATATTGTTTCTCCCTTTGTCAAATTTCTTATACCAACTCCAGTGTAGCCCCCAAGGTCCGGTTTATCTTTTCAAGATGAACCGGGACTTTTAAAATATTAAACTTGCAACTTTCGCCTGTGTAGTCCCCAAGGGCCGGTTTACTCTTTTCAAGATGAACCGGGACTTTTGTCTCGTAATGTTATTTTGAGCAAACATGCATTAGCCCCCAAGTGCCAGGCATAATACTTGTATTGAGCTTGGGACTTGAAAAAACTTCTGATAACAAGCAAATAGGCATTAGCCCCCAAGTGCCAAGTGTATAACTTGTTATGTGCTTGGGACTTCAAATATTTTCAGCCAACTTATGATATGTATGTCTCTTATAGGCTGATCTCAGCACAAAGGAATCCCAAATTGCTGACCTTCAAGAAAACCTCAAGTTCCAGCAAACCGAAACTTCCAAAGCCAAGGATAAGCTGACCAGTACCTTATCAGCTATGGAAAAGTTGAAGGAGAATTTTAAGAAGGAACAAGCGGATTGAGATATAGAAAAAGCCGCTTTGCAGAAAAGGGCTGACGATGCCGAAGCAGCCCTTAAACCGATGGCAGAAGAGCTAACTGGCTTGAAGCGGCAGATAAACGCCATGACCACTGTTGTGCTTGGTATGTATCCTTATTATAAACTCTCAATACGTATTATCCCATAGACTGCCGGTTTATCAATATTTGTAATGATGCAGGAAAACGAACTGCCCATTTGGGCACTGACGTGCAGAAGAAGTTGAAGGCTGCCTATACTCTTATAGAGCAACTTTATACCGGAGCGCAGCGGATCATTTGTACTGCCTCTCATAACAAACTGCCCCCGACTTTGATCAAGGAAACCTTAGAGAAATTGTCAATGTTGCCTGCCAGTTTGAAGAATTAAAGAAATCAGCTGCAAGGGCAGCTGCTCTGACTGCACTGACCCGGGCGAAAACATGGGTACCTGAACTTGATCCGGCTGACGTGGGAAATGGCTATCCAAGCTTAAAGGAAGACGGATCAGATTTTGATAATGATGATCTCCGAGCTTTGACAAAGGAAATGCACCCCTTGGCTAGCAAGTTGGCTGAAGAAGCCGATCTTTCCCACTATCAGTCGGTTTATGATGCTGACAATAAATGGGTTGGCGCGCCAACTCATGATGTGGAAAATCTCATCCCGCCCGTCCGAAAGCATACTTATGCCCCGGATGTTGAACCCTCCGTGCTTATAAGCGATGAAGCTATTTTCCAAGCCCTAACTGGGATCAATCGGGCAACCACTGACTTCCAGCCACTAGGTGGAGAAGAGGAGAAGGAAACGGCGCAGGGTGACCCACAGCCGTCAAGCCGGCCTGGCGAGGAATCATGAACTGGGAGCCAGTTTAATCTTCTGCATATCGCAATACTTGTTGAAAAACAATTATTCTTTTGGGCATCAGAGTGCCTTGTAATAGAGCTAGTTAAAATACTTGGTCTGCTATGTCATCGTGCATATTTATTTTGCGTGACGCTGTTAATCCGCCATCGTTATACTAAGTTTGCTTATCCTTCTGAGCAACTGTATTCAACCTGTTTCTGCCTACAACAAGTTTAAAGTGTCCTGGCGGTTTATCGCCGGACGGGTCATAATGCCCAACACATGACCTGGGTTTATAACCAATGTTGCATCATAAAATAATTAAACATGAAATATATCATACATGTGATATCGAATCACATCGTTGGTTTTACCAACTTTTATAGTAAGGGTGATAACCCAAATCTTGAGTATTGATGACTCCTGCAATATCTTGTCGGTTTACAATAAAACCGTACCGGGTTATAATGAACACCGGATGATACTGGCGATTTATAATCGAAACCAGGCCGGTTAATAAACACTGGATTATTTGATAGTAATGACTTATAGTCAACAACTAGGCCGAGTCAATAAACATCGGTTTATCATAAAAAGTGTTGTAAAATCTCAACAAAAGAGAAAAAACTTGTCAAATAAAATCATGTGAGGCTTTTCATGGGCTGCCGGGCCTAAAATCGAGGCTTTTCATGGGCCGCCAGGCCACTGAGTTAAACCATTTCACAAATCCTTTTAAGATGGACCTCACATTTAACCAATCGTCATTTTAACTTTGACAAGTTCAGGGTCTATATAAGATTGACTTGTCAAACGTTCGGCGGGTCATACCAGGATTACCTGGACGGAGTGACTTACTTGATTAAGGCAGGTTAACCCGGGCTTTTAGGTGAATACACCTGGCTTCCAAGCCTGGCTTGATGGCCTATTACAAGGGTCTTAAAAAACTCTTTGTTGTTGCGCAACAAGAGCCCCCAGGTAATATTTTGAGCTGTGCTCAGTGGCTGCCTATGTTTGAGTTGTGCTGTGCAACAAACCCTCTTTAGCCCCTTATGATAATATTGGCTTGATAGCCGGATTAGAGCTGTGCTCTTATGATAACATGAGCTTGATACCCGGTTTAGAGGATATTCAGAGCTTTGCTTTATAAACAGAAGCCCCCATGTAACTAAAACTCTTATGGAAAAAACAGCAGAGGCCCCGCTTTTAGAAGGGATGCCAGTTTATTATATTGATCATAATATATACATTGTCAAAATACATACATAAAAGGAGCCTATGGCTCAGGTGTAGTAAGGCCGAAGATGAGCAATGTTCCACGGCCAGTGGGTCTCCTCCTCCGATGTGCGTCAGTCCTTGTGTTCTCGAACGTCGATAAGGTAGTATGACCCATTATGCAAATTCTTGCTGACCACAAAGGGTCCTTCCCAAGGCGGGGATAACTTGTGCATATCAGTCTGATCCTGGATGAGCCAGAGTACCAGGTCGCCTTCTTGAAAAGTTCTGTTTCTAACCCGACGGTTGTGATAACGACGCAGACCTTGGTGGTAAATCTCCGATCGAGCTGCTGCAATGTCACGTTCATCATCTAACAGGTCCAGCACTTCCTGTCGTGCCTTCTCATTGACAGCTTCAACATAAGCCGCCACACGAGGCGAGTCATGACGGATATCACTAGGGAGAACTGCCTCTGCTCCGTAAACCATGAAAAAAAGGCGTGTAACCCATAGATCTATTGGGCGTGGTATTGATGCTCCATAATATGGAAGGTAACTCCTCCACCCAACAACCCAGCATCCTCTGCAGGGGAACCATAGCCGGGGCTTGATGCCTCTCAGGAACTCTTGATTGGCTCTCTCCGCTTGACCATTAGATTGAGGATGAGCCACTGATGATACGTCAAGCCGGATGTGCTCACGTTGACAAAATTCTTTCATAGCACCCTTGGACAAATTAGTGCCATTATCGGTTATAATATTGTGGAAATCCAAACCACAAAATCACCTTCTTGATGAATTGAATCGACGTGGCTGCATCACACTTGCTGACTAGCTCTGCTTCCACCCACTTGGTGAACTTATCAACCGCCACTAGAAGGTGGGTCTTCTTATCCCGAGATCTCTTAAAGGGCCCAACCATATCTAGCCCCCAAGTTGCAAACAGCCAAGTGATTGGAATCATCCTCAATTCTTGAGCCGGTACATGAGCACGCCGTGAGAATTTTTGACACGCATCACACTTTTTGACCAAGTCTTCAGCATCAACATGAGCTGTTAGCCAATAGAAACCGTGACGAAAAGCTTTAGCTACCAAGGATTTTGAACGGGCGTGGTGACTACAATCTCCTTCGTGGATCTCACACAATATCTCACGGCCTTCATCCGGAGATACGCAACGCTAAAACGCTCATGTTACACTCCAATGATGTAATTCTCCATTGACGATAGTCATTGACTTGGACCGCTGGACTATCTGCCTGGCCAAGATCTCATCCTCTGGTAACTCGCCTCGGTTCATATACGCCAAATATGGGACCGTCCAATCTGGGATAGCAAGAAGAGCCGCTACCAACTGAGCCTCCGGATCAGGAACAGCCAAATCCTCCTATGTAGGTAGCTTGACCAACGGGTTATGCAAGACGTCCAGAAAGACATTAGGTGGAACTGGTTTACGTTGGGAACCCAAACGACTTAATGCGTCCACCCCTTCATTCTTTCGTCGGTCCACATGGTCCACCTGATAACCCTTGAAGTGTCCAGCGACAATATCCACCTCTCGACGATATGCTGCCATGAGCGGGTCCTTGGAGTCCCAAGTACCAGATACTTGTTGAGCCACCAGGTCTGAGTCACCAAAACACTTAACACGGCTTAAATTCATTTCCTTAGCCATTCCAAGACCGTGGAGGAGAGCCTCATATTCAGCTGCATTGTCAGTGCAAGGGAAAATTAAATGGAGAACATAATAAAAATTTATCACCTTGTGGGGAAGTTAATACGACTCCAGCCCCCGAGCCCTCCAATTGCCTGGATCCATCGAAGTGAATAGTCCAGAAGTATGATCCGGCTTTTCTTCTGGCGCCTGTAACTCCATCCAATCATTGATGAAATCCACAAGTGCTTGGGACTTGATTGCAGTACGAGGCACATATTTCAACCCGTGAGGTCCAAGCTCAACGGCCAACTTGGCAACCCGGCCAGTTGCTTCCCTGTTTTGGATTATATCTCCCAAAGGGGCAGAGCTGACCACAGTGATGGGATGACCTTGAAAATATTTCTTAAGCTTCCGGCTTGCCATGAAGATTCCATACACCAGTTTCTGCCAATGCGGATACCTTTGTTTGGATTCAATGAGCACCTCGCTGATATAGTAAACCGGCCGTTGAACCGGATATTCCTTCCCAGCCTCCTTGCGCTCCACTACGATGGCCACACTGACGGCCCGGGCATTAGCAGCCACGTATAGCAACAGCGGCTCTATATCGACCGGAGCAGCAAGGACAAGTGGTTCTGCCAACTGCTTCTTCAAGTCCTCAAACGCCGCATTAGCAGCATCACTCCAAACAAAATTGTCTGTCTTCTTCATCATCTGGTAAAGAGGGCTAGCTTTTTCTCCCAACCGGCTGATAAACCGGCTTAGTGCCGCAATACGGCCCGCCAGACGTTGAACATCATTGATACACGCCGGTTTAGCCAGGGATATAATAGCTTTGATCTTCTCTGGATTAGCTTCAATGCCCCTATTAGACACCAGAAATTCCAAGAGCTTGCCTACCGGTACACCAAAAACACACTTGGCCGGATTAAGCATCATCTTATAGACCCGGAGATTATCAAAAGTTTCCTTCAAGTCATCTATTAATGTCTCATCCTTTCTGGATTTTACCACAATATCATCCACATATGCATGAACATTACGTCCAATCTGTTTATGAAGACAATTCTGCACACAGCGCTGATAAGTCGCCTGGGCACTCTTGAGCCCAAAGGGCATAGACACATAGCAGAAGGCTCCAAAGGGAGTTATAAAAGTTGTCTTCTCCTGGTCCTTAACTGCCATTTTGATCTGATGATAGCCGGAATACGCATCCAGAAAACTCAAACGCTCACAACCCGTCGTAGCATCAATGATTTGATCAATACGAGGGAGAGCAGAGGGATCAGCTGGACAAGCCTTGTTCAAATCTGTGTAGTCCACACACATATGCCAAGTGTCGTTCTTCTTAAGTACCAGCACCGGATTAGCCAACCATTCAGGATGAAATACCTCAACGATAAACCCCGCCGCCAAGAGCCTGGCTACCTCTTCACCAATGGCCTTGCGTCTTTCTTCATTGAAGCGGTAGAGAAACTGCTTGACCGGTTTAAACTTGGGGTCAATATTAAGAATGTGCTCAGTGAGTCTTCTCGGTACACCTGGCATGTCAGAAGGCTTCCATGCAAAGATGTCTCGGTTCTCACGGATGAAATCGATGAGCGCGCTTTCCTATTTCGGATCCAAGTTAGCGCTGATGCTAAACTGCTTGGGTGAATCGCCAGGAACAAAATCAACCAGATTAGTCTCATCAGCCGATTTAAACTTCAAGGCCGGATCATGCTCTAAAGTTGGCTTTTTCAAAGGGGTCATATCCGGCGGATCAACATTGTCTTTGTAGAACTTCAACTCCTCTGTTGCACAAACCGACTCAGCATAGGCCGCATCACCTTCTTCACATTCTAAAGCGATCTTACGGCTCCCATGTGCTGTGATGGTCCCCTTATGACCCAGCATTTTGAGCTGCAGATAAAGATAACAGGGCCTCGCCATGAACTTGGCATAAACCGGCCGTCCAAACAGGGCATGATACGGGCTCTTGATTTTGACCACTTCAAAGGTCAAAGTCTCTGATCTTGAGTCATGCTCATCTCTGAAGGTAACCTCCAGATCTATCTTCCCAACTAGATATGCCGATTTACCAGGCACTACACCATGGAAAACAGTGTTTGACGGTCTAAGATTTTTATTTGTTAACCCCATGCGATGGAAGGTTTCATAATAAAGGATGTTGATGCTGCTCCCTCTGTCCATGAGCACCTTGGTGAACTTATACCCCCCAAACTGAGGTGCCACCACCAATGCCAGCTGACCCGGATTATTAACTCGGGGTGGATGATCCTCTCGACTCCACACAATGGGCTGTTCCGACCAGCGTAAGTAACGAGGCATCGCCGGTTCAACGGAGTTCACTGCCCTTTTATAAACCTTCTGATCGCGCTTACACAGGTTAGTGGTGAAGACATGATACTGCCCACTATTCAACTACTTCGAGTTGCTCTGGTAACCCGACTGTTGCTGCTGTTGATTCCCCTGATGGTTATAACCACCCTGGCTGCCTGGACTGCCCTGATTGCCACGCCCGCTTTGATTGCCTTGAAATCCTAAACCAGAACTACCTCCACCATAACCAGGCCCATGAGAACCAAGCCCTGAACCACCGGACGGTCCATGATCATATTGAAACCGATCCGAATTTTTGAACTCCCGCATAATAAAACAATCCTTCCAGAGGTGCGTAGCTGGTCTCTCCTTCGTCCCGTGCCTCGGGCAAGGCTGATTTAACTGGCGCTCAAGATTGATACCTGATCCTTCACCCCATGGGGGCGGCCTACCCTTATGATGCTGACCGTCATTCTACGTGTTGGTATTAGCCAGAAAATCTGAATTGTTATCCGCTTTACGCTTACCGCTGTTTCCATGGCCCGCCGAATTATGCTGCGGCACTTTACCGTTCTTCTTTCCCTTTCCCGACTTTTCGTCGTCAGACTCAGGGTCCTTGGTACTATCAGAATCGGCGTACTTAACCAGAGCTGCCATGAGCGTTCCCATGTCATCGCAGTGACGCTTGAGTCGTCCCAACTTCAACTTCAGAGGCAAGAAACGGCAATTGCCTTCCAACGTTAAAACTGCTCTATCAGCATTGATGTGGTCTGATGAATGCAAGATCTCTGAAACCCGGCGCACCCCATGGCTTGTTGATTCATTCTCTCCTTGGACACAAGCAGCTAAGTCCACAATTGACATGGGCTGCTTGCATGTGTCTTTGAAATTCTTAATAAACCGGGCCCTTAACTCGGCCCATGACCCAATGGAGTTAGCTGGTAAACCCTTCAGCCAAGTACGAGTTGTTCCTTCCAACATCATGGTGAAGTATTTAGCACATGCCGCATCGTCCACATCCAGCACCTCCATCGCCATCTCATAGCTTTCAACCCATGACTTGGGGGATAAATCGGCAATGTAATTGGGCACCTTTCGAGGACCCTTGAAATGCTTGGGCAGACGCACATTACATAAAGCGGGGGTGAGACATGGTACCCCCAAAGAACTGGAAGTAACTCCTGGCTCCACTGTAGTGGTTGGACGAACCGGGGTAAGTTGATGGGTCGTGTACTGCGCTGCCAACTCGGCTTCTCGATGTTGTCTATCCTGATCCACCACATCTTGAGCATTAGCGCCACCGCCTGTCGGGTTATGCCCTCGAGGCTGGTTACGGTTCCGCGCACTGCTTGACACGGCTGGTTCATCTATATGCCTGCTGTAACTCTGGCTTGGGCGGGGGGTGGAATGAATCCTCTCACGGCTGTACGAATAAGCCTACTGCTGAGTCAAAGCTATCTGAAGGAGCTCCCTAGCCCGTCGCGTCTCCACCGCTACAGGGGACTCACCTTCGACAGGGAGGGCCGCTAATCGTGAAGCGGCAGCGACTATGTTATCCAAAGGGTTGGAATAATGACCCTGAGGCGTCAGTACATGTTGTGACGGGATGATCTGACGGGGCGGATCCGTTGGGTGCGGCTGGACTGATGCCCCTGTTCCAGGCGCTTCTCCCCGGTTTAGCACTGGCTGATTGCTGGTTCCTGCTCCTCGGGTGTCAAAAAGATTCCTAGCCTCGTAAACTAGAGGCATGCGAGACTGGTACCTTCTCCTCATTACATCATTTGATGCGTTCTGATCCAACATGAGCCGATAAGCCTGTGCATCCAAATCAGCCTGCTCTGCCGCCATTCTGGTGTTTTCAGCTGCCAGATCTGCCTTGGCTTGATCTATCTGACCCTTTACCTTGGCAACTTCTGCGTCATGCTGCTCCTTATCCACCGGGCTAACTTCAGCGGTCAACAGTGATGTCAAAGTGTTGAATAAACCAGACAGGACCTGAGCCGGAGGCTGCGCAGGGCCTCCTGCCCCGGCTGCTGCTGCCGCCGCCAAACTGGAGGTCAACGCTGCTGCGGTCGAAGAGTGTTGCACGGACTGTGATCCGGCCATGAAGACTGCAACTCGGCTCGGCGGATCGAAGGGGTCCGGAATAGTGTAGCCATCGGAACAGCCCCCAAACCGGCCATCTTGTAATAGGTACAAAGACTCGGTCTCTCCGGTAGATGGCTCATCACCAGAGTAAACGACGGTCTCACCACCAGATTCCGATCTATCTTCAGTTCCCGCTCCATGGACGACTCCCACAAAGACACGCTTCATGGCGGGCCGAACCCGGGCAGGTCTCGCACGCTGAGCCGTTTCGACGATGTTGGTGTAGATGTCCGGCTCAGGGCCTGGTTCGCCGATCTTGCCAATGAAAACATGGATGCCGCCGAAGGGGACCCGGTACCCGTACTCAATCGAGTCGGACTCGGGGCCCCAGCCTGCGTCGTCGATGTAGATCTTGCCGCGATGACTCTTGGTCATCCGGCCCACTGCTTAGCCCTTGAGCCCTTCGAAGCTGTCCTCTAAGAACTCGAAACCATCATGCGATAGCCCCACGGTGGGCGCCAACTGTCGTGGTTTTTTCACGGCAGATGTCCTAGCGTAAGGACTTAGTCGTGGAGCCATCAGGACGGGTTAGATTAAAGGGGTTAAAGCAGACAAAGGACACATGGAATTTTATACTAGTTCGGCCCCTTGCGGTGAAAGTAAAGGCCTACTCTAGATGTTGTGGTATTGCTAGGGTTTCGATGACCAGGGAGCGAATCTGCTTTGCCTGTGTCTCGAGCTGTTGTTTGTTGTCCCTGAACCGCCATTGGGTCGTCCCTTTATATACACAGGATGATGCCTAGACGGCTTACAGAATCCCGTGGCCGGCTCATAAACATGTCCGGCCCGGTTTCTACCTTCCTTATCTTGTAATACAAGTTACACGCCGTATGGCGGTTTATGTCTACGTGCCCTAATCCGCCTTTGGGCCATGGGCCTTTTAGTTCTCTATAGTAAAACGCCATACTCCTTGTCTTCATGGGCTTCAATATGAATAATTCAGTACAGGTATAACCCGGCCCCTCCTGGGCGGTTTATACCCAGTAGTTATATCCCCAACACTTACTATAAGAGACCGTTTTGGACTGTCCTTTGCCTCAAAAGGATTGGGCTACCTTGCTGCATACTTGTTACAATTGTTGTTACTTGCTCGTTACAAATTACCTTGTTATCAAACTACTCGCTACTTACAATTTCAGCACTTGCAGACACTACCTTGCTGAAAAATACTTGTCATTTCCTTCTGCTCCTCGTTGGGTTCGACACTCTTAATTATCGAAAAGAGCTACAATTGATCTCCTATACTTGTGGGTCATCAAGCTGCGGCAAGTCCATTGGCCATTCGTTCGCACGTTCAAGCCAGAGATACCTGAGAAGTACGACGGGAGGCTGAACCCAGCAGAGTTCCTGAGCATCTACACCATCGCTATTCAGGCTGCCGGGGGAAGAGATGAGAAGGTGTTCGCCAATTACTTTCCTTTGGCCCTCAAGTCCAATGTGAGGTCTTCGTTGATGCACCTGCTGGAGAACTCCATTTCATCGTGGGCTGACATGTGCCACGAATACATCGGCGCCTTCACAGGTGGCCACCAAGAACCAGGCAGGCCCAGCGATCTGCAGCTTCTCCAACAGAAGGAAGGAGAAACTCTCTGTAAGTATTTACAAAGATTCAGCAAAGTTCATAGAAATATCCGAAATATCCATTTGGCAGCTATGATAGCTGCCTTCCAGTCCAATGTGTGCAACCGCCGGATTCATTCTAAGATGAATGTGCGGTTGCCCAAGATTGTGAAGGAGCTCTACACCCTGGTGGATAAGTGTGCTCGGATGGAGGAGAGAAGAAAGCTGCCCGGAGAGGAGGATTGCATCAATGTTGATTCAGAGGATGATGATGAATCAACCAGATAGAAGAAGAGCAAGAAGCACGATAAGAAGCAGAGAGATAAGGCAGTGATGACTGTTGAAGGATCGAGTACGCCTAGTACCGGCAAGAAGGCAAAGGATGAGGTCCCCGGCAAGAAGGCTGCCGTGTGCACTGACTGCTGGGATGTCGCTGCTGCCAAGAAAGCCGGGAAAGGCGATGGGTCGTATTGCAAGATTCATCGGACCAAGGGCCACAACCTTGTGATAGCCTGGCTTATTAGGGATGATAGACTACTCATATCAATAAGGAATTCCTTCTTTTCCGGAAGCCCATTCGGATAGAACTCCAATGTTAAGCGTGCTCAGCTTGGAGTAGTTTCAGGATGGGTGAGTGACCGGGAAGTTGCTTCCGAGTGCGCACGAGTGAGGACAAAGTGCGCAGAAAAGACTAGTATTGATATGTGGGGCCAGTCTTGTTCCCGCCAGGAGTAACGACCACCGGCGGGTGTGTCTGGGGCATTACAAGTTGGTATCAGAGCCGACCCTCACGGTTACACGGATGTTTGCGGACATGTGCGCGGTCATGTTGTTCATGACGTTTGTGACCCGTCGTGGCACACGGCATGGCACATGTGCCAGACTGGAAGCACAGACGTATGTGCCAAGAGGGAATGTTCATGTGGCCCGACGAGGACACTGGTTCCTGTGGGTGGGGGTGTATGTGATAGCCTGGCTTATTAGGGATGATAGACTACTCATATCAATAAGGAATTCCTTCTTTTCCGGAAGCCCATTCGGATAAAACTCCAAAGTTAAGTGTGCTCAGCTTGGAGTAGTTTCAGGATGGGTGACCGATCGGGAAGGACAAAGTGCGCAGAAAAGACTAGTATTGATATGTGGGGCCAGTCTAGTTCCCGCTAGGAGTAACGACCACCGGCGGGTGTGTCCGGGGTGTTACAAACCTTCAAGAGTGTCATCAGGTTGAGCAGCTTGTCAAGAGACAAAGAGCGGAATATGAGAAGCATGATAAGGAAAAGGGTCAGAATGTTGCTGGCAATAAGGGCCGAAGTGGTGAAGTAAATGGCCCCGGCAAACCCCTTTGGAACCAAGGAAATCCCGCCAGAGATAGAGAAAAAGGAGTCTGTAATGATGAGAGTGATGGAGGGGATGAAGAGGAAACCATTGAGCAAGAGTTTCAGAAAGCCACTGACGCCATGTGCATTGACGGGGGTGCATCTCTGAACACCTCTCACTGACAACTCAAGTGATGGGCACGAGAAGTCAATGTCGAGGAGCTAGCACCAGAGGCCCGGAAGCTGCTCAAATGGTCCCGTACAGCCATCATCTTTGACGAGGAGGATCATCCTAGCCGTACCACTGCGGTAGGATGCTTGTCGTTGTTGGTCTCCCCAACAATCCGCAACCTCAAGGTCACAAAGATGTTGGTGGACGGTGGGGCCGGGTTGAATCTGATTTCCCAGCAGTTATCAGCAAGCTTCAGATAGAAGAGGAAGATCTAGAAGTTACTGGCACGTTTCAAGGAGTTAATCCCGGCAGGAGTCATCCTAAGGGAAATATCACGTTGTCGGTAACGTTTGGGGGAGAGTTGAACTACCGGACTGAGAGGATTGTGTTTGATGTGGTTGATCTTCCCCTGTCGTACAATGGGATTCATGGACGCCCGGCACTGGCTAAATTCATGGCGGCATCCCACTATGCCTACAACACCTTGAAGATGCCTGGGCCACTGGGAGTTATCACTATCCCATCAGATGAGAAGGATGCAATCATTTGTGTGGACAAGATGTACTGGGACGCAATTGCAGCAGAGGCAGGGGCAACGGCAGTTCCTGCCAAGGAAAGTAAAGGAAAGAAGAAGGATTGTAGGACCTCCAGCAAAGAGTTCGGGAAGCGTGCCGCCACCAAGTGCACGACACCCGTTGACGACGAGCCGGAGTGTTCTTACAACAAGAGATCTAGGGTTGCTGCACCCCAAGTTAAGAAGGTCCCAGCAGGGCTGGTTGGCGTTGATGGTACCTTTACTATCAGCGCCACCCTCGATAACAAATAGGAAAGCATGCTCATTACCTTCCTGCAAGCGAATGTCGATGTGTTTGTCTGACAACCATCTGATATCCCCGGTGTTCCTAGGGAGGTAATTGAGCACCACCTTGCTATCTGCCCACATGCCCGATCTGTCAAGCAGAAAGTTCGGAAATAGGCCTTGGAGAGGCAACAGTTCATTACAGAAGCGATCAAGACACTTGAGGCAGCTGGTTTGGTCAGAGGAGTGCTACATCCAACATGGTTGGCGAATCCAGTGGTGGTCCGGAAGGCTAACGGGAAGTGGAGGCTTTGCATAGATTTCACAGATCTCAACAAGGCTTGCCCGACGGACCCATTTCCCTTGTCGCACATTGATCAGATTGTGGATGCCACTTCAGGTTGTGATTTTCTCTCCTTTCTGGATGCATACTCCGGGTACCACCAGATCTTTATGTCCAAGGAAGATGAAGAGAAGACGTCGTTCATCACTCCATGTGGTACGTACTGCTTTGTTTGCACGCCATTCGGATTAAAGAGTGTTGTGTCCACTTTTGCAAGGGCAGTTCAGATTGGTTTTGAGCCACAGCTGCACAGAAATATAGAAGCCTATATGGATGATATTGTGGTCAAGACCAAGGACATGGCCACCCTTATTCAGGATTTGGAGGAGACATTTGCTAACCTGTGCAGGATCAATTTGAAGCTCAATCCGGAGAAGTGTGTATTTATGTTCCCTCCGGCAAGCTACTTGGGTACTTTGTATCTCACCGTGGGATCGAGGCCAACCCCGACAAGATCAAGGCTATCAAGCAGATCCAAGCGCTAATGATAGTTAAGGATGTGAGGCATCTAACAGGATGTGTTGCCACGCTAAGCAGATTCATCTCCAAGTCTGCCGAGCGCGCCCTGTCGTTCTTCAAGATTTTACAGAAGGCAGGGCCTATTAAGTGGACCCCGGAAGCATATGCAACTTTGCAAGAATTGAAGGCCTATTTGTCCTCTATGTCTACCTTCGTTGCTCCCAAGCCTCGGGAGCCTTTGTTGTTATACTTAGCGGCAACCAACCAAGTGGTCAGTGCAGCCTTGGTGGCACATCGAGAAGTGGATGAGGCAGAGAGTGAACAGAGGTCGGCAGGGCCAAAAAAAGATTAGGACAGCAGTGAGCACGACAGCGAGAACAACCCCAAGAACACGGCAAGGAAGAAAGTGGTGCAGCGCCCAGTGTACTTCGTCAGCTCTCTATTACAAGGGGCTAGATCGAGGTACTCTAGCGTGCAAAAGATGGTCTTTGGTCTCATCATGGCCACAAGGAAACTGCGCCACTACTTCCAAGCCCATGAGATTACGGTTGTCACTCGCTTCTCGTTGCAAAGGATACTCCGAAACCCAGAGGCTACCGGCAGAATAGTGGAGTGGGCTTTGGAGTTATCCAAGTTTGGTTTGAAGTATGAGAGCACATCAACTATTCAGAGCAGGGCATTGGCAGAGTTTATTACAGAATGGACGTCAACCCCTAATGAGGAGACAACAGAGACAACTATCCCCGGCAAGGAATCGCCCCAGGAATGGATTATATATTTTGAGGGTGCTTTTTCCCTACAAGGTGCAGGAGCTGACGTGCTTCTCGTCGCCCCCTCCGGGGAGCACTTGAAGTACGTCGTCCAAATGCATTTTACCCGGGAAGAAGCAACAAATAATACAACTGAGTATGAAGGGCTCCTTGCCGGGCTGAGGATTGCAATGGAATTGGGAATTAAGAGACTGATCATTCGAGGAGATTCATAGCTTGTGGTGAGACAATTCAACAAGGATTATCAAAGTGCATTGATGGAGGCGTACGTGGAGGAAGTGAGGAGATTGGAGGAGCACTTTGATGGATTGCAACTAGAGCATGTACCCCGTGCGGAAAACAGCATAGCTGATCATCTGTCAAAGTGTGTTGCACGGAAGCTTCCCGTGGAACCAGGGACTTTTGTTCTCCATCACACACAACCTCCGTATCCCCAGCAACAATGGCCCGGAAGAGGAGAAAGTTGGACACCGGTAAGCCTCTCCCGGCAGAGACCCTACCGTAAACAACTCCTCACAACCTACTGGACCACCCCGCTGGGTCCATGAACCCCGCGAATGAGGCTGGTGCTCCCGCAGCAGAGGAGGTGCCGCTAGTCCTCGTTGCCGAGCCCCAGGCTCCAACTTGGTCAAGGCACATCGTCCACTTACTCCAAACCGGAGAGCTTCCCGGCAACCAAGATGAAGCTGAAAAAGTAGCCCGGAGGGCCAGTATGTACCAATTTGTCGATGACACTCTATAGAGAAGGAGGCCCAACGGTGTGAAATTGAAGTGCGTCTGCCGGGAAGCAGGAAAGGAACTGCTGGCTGAAATACACAAAGGCATGTGCGGCTCCCATATTGGATCAAGGGCATTAGTTGGGAAAGCATTCCGGCAAGGATTCTATTGGGCCACAACCCTCCAAGATGCGGTTGAGCTCATCACAAAATGTGTAGCCTGCCAATTCCATTCCAAGAAAACCCACTTGCCTACCTAAGCGCTTTAGACAATTCCTCTCTCATGGCCGTTTTCGGTCTGGGGGTTCGATATCCTCGGCCTTTTCCCCCGAGCTGTCGGGGGCTTTGAATTCTTGTTTGTTGCCATCGACAAGTTCACAAAGTGGCCGGAAGTAGCTGTCATGAAAAAGGTGACTGCTCAGTCATCTATCAAGTTCTTGAAAGATCTGGTGTGTCGTTTTCGAGTTTCGGCAAGGATCATTACCAACAACGGCACCCAGTTCACGAGTCGCGTCTTCATGCAATATGTTCATGCCCTCGGATGCAAGATCTCATTCGCCTCTGTGGCACACCCCCGGAGCAATGGACAAGCTGAGAGGGCGAACACTGAAGTGCTGCTTGGACTCAAGACAAGAACCTTTGATATGCTGCAGAAGCACGACAGGCGGTGGATCGAGGAGCTGCCAATAGTTCTCTGGTGCCTCAGAATGACACCAAACCGAGCTACCGGGCAGATTCCCTTCTCCCTGGTCTACGGGGCAGAAGCAGTTACCCCCATGGAACTCATTTAGGGGTCGCATCGAGTGCTTGCCTATGATGAAGTAGCACAAGTTGAGCACCAGCGTGACGACGCTGTGCTACTCGAGGAGAACCATCTCCGTGCTGCTATGCGTGTTGTATGCTATGAGCAAGCCCTGCATTGCTATCACAACCGTAGGGTTCATGCCCGGTGTTCTGAGGAAGGTGACCTTGTCCTTAGGCACGTTCAGGCCGCCAAGGGTACACACAAGTTATCACCAAAGTGGGAAGGCCCTTAACGGGTAGTACGAGTCACCAGACCTTGCGCAGTCCGTCTAGAGACCAGAGATGGCATTAAATTGCAAAACTCATGGAATATTGAGCATCTCCATAAATTCTACCCGTAAGGTGCGGCTGTCGGGCCCTGCCCGGTAGCTACCCATTGTATAGGCCTTGCCTCAGTTGCATGTAACCCCTTGTACAAGCCGGGGCGATGACCCCGTGCAAGAGAAAAATAAAGAAGCATTGTAGAGGGGGGGCAACCAAGATAGCATGCATGCATAAGCATTCCAAGATCACTGCATAAGCATTTCATGAGCATTTGCATATGCATATAGATAGGATTGCATCCTGCATTCATTCTCATCTACATGAAGCTGCAGGTTCCTGCAGTGAACTTGGCTTCAACAAGGAGTTGAGAAGACTGCCCGGCACCGTAATCCTTGGCAAGCCAAACTGATAAGTTCTACCTCCTGTCCGTTAGTGTTCTGTAAGCTATAACTTGTGCATAAGAAAACCTCGCCATTCTCTTGAAACTTGGGTGCTCCCATCCCAGACTCGAACGCTGCTTCGGTCAAGATGGTTGTAGTAGCTCTTAGTGAAAAGAAGTTGGCAGGGGGCTGGATCCTTTGTCTGTTCTCTGTAGGGGATCTATCGTAGTCCTTTCGATAAGTAAGAGTGTCGAACCCAACGAGGAGCAGAAGGAAATTATAGGCAGTTTTCAGTAAGGTATTTTCTGCAAGCACTGAAATTATAGGTAACAGATAGTTTTGTGATAAGGTAATTGGTAGCAAGTAACAAAAGGTAAAAGTAAATAAGGTGTAGCAAGGTGGCCCAATCCTTTTTGTATCAAAGGACAAGCCTAGACAAACTCTTATATAAAGGAAAGCGCTCCCGAGGACACATGGGAATTATCGTCAAGCTAGTTTTCATCACGATCGTCTGATTCGCGTTCGATACTTTGATAATCTGGTATATGGGTGGACTGGTGCTTGGGTGCTGTCCTTACTTGGACAAGCCTCCCACTTATGATTAACCTCTAATGCAAGCATCCGCAACTACAAAAGAAGTATTAAGGTAAACCTAACCATAGTCTGAAACATATGGATCCAAATCAGTCCCTTACGAAGCAACGCATAAACTAGGGTTTAAGCTTCTGTCACTCTAGCAACCCATCATCTACTTATTACTTCCCAATGCCTTCCTCTAGGCCCAAATAATGCTGAAGTGTCATGTAGTTGATGTTCACATGACACCACTAGAGGAGAGACAACATACATCTCATCAAAATATCGAACGAAGACCAAACTCACATGACTACTAATAGCAAGACTTCTCCCATGTCCTCAGGAACAAAAGTAACTACTCACAAGACATAATATTGTTCATGATTAGAGGGGTATTAATATGCATAATGGATCTGAACATATGATCTTCCACCAAATAAACCAACTAGCATCAACTACAAGGAGTAATCAACACTACTAGCAACCCACAGGTACCAATCTGAGGTTTGCGTACAAAGATTAGATACAAGAGATGAACTAGGGTTTGAGAGAAGATGGTGCTGGTGAAGATAGCTCTCCCCAAGATGGGAGAGTTGTTGGTGATGACGATTTCCCCCTCCCGAAGGGAAGTATTCCTGACAGAACAGCTCTGCTGGAGCCCTAGATTGGTTTCCGCCTTGGTTCCGCCTCGAGACGGCGGCGTCTAGTCCCGAAAGCCTCCTTATGATTTTTTTCCCAGGTCAAAACACCTCATATAGGAGAAGATGGGCATCGAGGGGCCTTCAGGGGGCCCACGAGACAAGGGGGCGCGCCCCCCACCCTCGTGGACAGCCGGTGGCCCCCTTGTGGACTTCTTTCGCCAGATATTTTTTATATTTTCTGAAACGGAGTTCTGTTGAGTTTCGAGGCTTTTGGAGTTGTGCAGAATAGGTTTCCAGAGTTTGCTCCTTTTCCAGCCCAGAATTCCAGCTGCCGGCATTCTCCCTCTTCATGTAAACCTTGTAAAATAAGATAGAAAAGGCATAAGTATTGTGACAAAACAAGTAATAACAGCCCATAGTGCAATAAATATCAAAATATAAGCATGATGCAAAATGGACGTATCATTCCCTGACAGATAGGATTCTCCGGCACACAAAAAGGATGCCGACAAGATAGCTTGCCGGGAAAACTCGTTTATTTGCATAAAGAGGCATCTCACCTCTACATGGACATACACATGCATGGGTCCCCGACAAGCCTCATCTTTTTCATTAACATGCTGATACAAGTACAAGCATTACAGAACACAATCATGGACTCGAGGATTACATTATTTGAATTTAAATTTGGCAAGTGCCTATAGATTTAAGATTGAAAAAAGATAAGTGCCCCGTAATCTCCTCTTTTCATTTTTCCTCCTTCAGGCACTGCGGCGGAAGGAAGAAAAGACGAGAAAAGGAGCGCCCAAGCAGGAGCCCGCCCCGGTCTCGTCAAGGCATGTCGGACGCAGCCTAACAAGATCGGGAGTGGCGAGGCTGCAAAGGAGGAGCGCGGGGCATAGCTCGGCAGTCCCCCGGTCACCACCTTCTGGACCGGCCGGAAGCCCAGCTTGAGCAGCGGCAAGGCCACTTGCCAAAGCTCAGTTGGAAGACTGCTGGAGGGGAGCCGAAGGCACCAAGAGAGCATCCCTCCTGGGCCACCACTCAAAGAAGCTGGTGATGATGGTGCCAGGGAGGGAGGGGAGGAGCGGAAAGACGAGGTGGCAGGTCCCCAGAAGGGGACAAAAGCATCGGTGTCACCATACTCCGACCCGACCCCATGTCATCCGCCTTCTCCGTCCTCCCTTGCTTTCTCTTCATCACCGCCGTTCCGAGGGAAGGCCCAGACCCCAGCCCGACGCCTTCCTCGGAGAGACGACAAGCGGCCAAGATGGCCAGGGGGCTCGAGGCGCGCCGCTCCCCACTTCGGCGGGTAGGAAGGCGCGCCTCTCATCGACATCAGCCCCAAGGCTTCCGGGAGGGACAGTGCTGGGATTACCAACGATCTCCAGCCCCACCTCCCGGACAAGCTTCGAAGGATCCAAGAGATTCACCTCAGTAAGGACCAGGCTCACTCCTCGGGCGCCAACACCAATGTGCGGCAACATTAGCCCCAACCAAGGGCCCGGGGGTCGGCCCCAGGATCTCTTCTTCGACATAACCAGCAAGATCAGAAGACAGAAGAAGGGGAATGAGAGGATGGGTGGCTCTGCCCTCCTCCACCTCTCCTTTTATAGGCAGGCCAAGGAGGGGAGCTGCTCTCTCAACCGGCGACCACCGCCCTCCTCCACCAATTCAAGACGACCGGGCCCTCGCCTTGATGCTTTCCCACACCACGCGCCTACGTTACCTACCCCACGTGATGCATGCAACATACGTGGCTAAGGATAAGGGCGTAGTGGGAGGAGTGGATCGGCAGTTTCTACTCCGTGCGTTAAAGTCATTCACGTGCCATTACTGGAGCGACCCACCGTTGTTGGCTTTACACGATGCGCAGGGAAACTGGAAACTGACCCTGATGCAAGACTCATGACGAAGCAAAAAAGAAGACCTCCAGAAATCAGCCTCTTCAACAACCCCGCTTGTGCACTTATTAGGCCCTACCCCGGCGACGCTCGGCAGCGTGTTCGGGGCAGGACCGGGGGCTTCTGTCGGTACAACAAACCCTGGGTCTGTTGCCCTGACTGTGCACAGGCACGGGAGCAAGATTGAGGCACCAACCCAAGTCAGAGTACAAAATACCAAGAGGTTCGAGGGACCAACAAGCAGATCAGAGAGACCAATACCAAGCAAGAAAAAGCAAGACATCACCAAGAGAAGGTCCTCCCTTGCCGGGCAAGCGAGCCCAGCAAGGGGCGAGGCCATCCCCAGAAGAAGACAATCAAGGCATCCCGGCAGGGCCTGCCGGGACTCGCGGAGGCTAAACCACCTCACCGACTGCTCTTCCACGACTCACATCGTTGATCAGTGCAGTGTCAAGCTGCAAAGTGATTAAGTGGCACCCATTAGCCACATGGCAGCCTCTCCCTACGAGGAGAGCCTGCAGATGACACCCGTCCTGCAACGTGTCAAGCACACAAGCGCGAAGCTGGCAAGATAAGCCCGGCAAGCCTTGCCGGGAAACCAGTGATGTGACACTAAGCGGCACATTTAA
Source organism: Secale cereale (assembly GCA_902687465.1). Taxonomy (NCBI): domain Eukaryota; kingdom Viridiplantae; phylum Streptophyta; class Magnoliopsida; order Poales; family Poaceae; genus Secale; species Secale cereale. The sequence goes on from LR738711.1 coordinate 682,244,863, forward strand.
TGTGCACTGTCAGCCCGCAGAGTTAGGTATGATAACACTATTGTTGTCATATCAGTGCATAATTACTGCTTTGCCACTGTGGTGACCCCTTAATCTATAAAAGAAGGCCCATGGCAGCCATAGACAGGGTTAGAAGATTGGAGAACTCACACACCCTACGCGCATAGTTGTTGCTGCCCTAAGGCAACCCTTGCCGGGCAAGTGTACTACGCTCCACCACCTCATTTTCCACCATCAATCCACCAAAGCAGGAATAGGGTTTTACGCCGCAATGGTGGCCCGAACCTGGGTAAAAATGCCCGCGTGATCTCTGTCGTGCTATCCCGCGCTCGTCCGCTCTTTTTGCAACGCGACGTCACCCCGCCGAACCAACTAGGGACCTCCTGGTCCCATAGGTTGTCGTGGTTTACCCCAACATAACCCGACCTCCTCTCCTTGAACTCCATGAAATGTTGTACGTGATAGCTCGTATGTGTGAAGGTTTTTTCATGAAAATTACCATAGACCAAGTTTATGATTTTTGGTTGGTAACATGTCACATAAGACAATATTGTGCGCAGGTTTTATATTTTTTTAATTTTTTAAATTAATGGTGCTCATTTGACCTCGATCGTGCCAGCTAGGTTTTTTTGAAAATGTATGTATGCCAAGTTTAGTATTTTTCCTAGTTAATGTGTCTTATAAAACGACGAACGGCGAAGGTTTCATATTTTTTGATTTTTTTTATAAAAAAATTAGTTATGCTCAGTCAAAGCCTTGGAAACCACGTTGACCAGCTCTAAACCCCTCTAAACCTCACGGGGTTTCGCCTAACCCTAGCTCCGATCGTCAGCCGTCCGATCATACCCTCGCGCCAAGCTACATCCCTCAGATGTGGTCTTCTAGAAGGAATTCGGTGGGCCGGCTACGTGCAGGCTCCGCGTCGTTGGATCACATGGACGGCTCCGCGTCGTTGGATTGTGGGGCGATCCGCGAGAGGCGATCCTGTTGGTTGTGCTCGGCTGCTCGCCCACCATGGACTCCGCGAAAAAAACTTAGTTATTGGGCCCAAAAGGAAACCAAGCTCTGGTTGGAGCGTCGAATTGCGTCATTTTTTTGCATCGTTTGCTCTGTTTTTTGTGAACGTGCTGGATTTTTTTTTGCATCATTTGAAATTACACAACAATTTACATTGCCTAGAAAATTGCTATTAAGGGTAACAAGATGGGGTTTATATCATATTGCTTAAGACGTTACCTCTGTTTTTAACTTAATACTCTAGATGTATGCTGGATAGCGGTCGATGAGTGGAGTAATAGTAGTAGATGCAGGCAGGAGTCTGTCTACTTGTCACGGACGTGATGCCTATATTCATGATCATTTCCTTAGATATCGTCATAACTTTGCACTTTTCTATCAATTGCTCGACAGTAATTTGTTCACCCACCCTATGCTTTCTTCGTGAGAGAAGCCTCTAGTGAAAACTATGGCCCCCGGGTCTATTTTTCATCTTATATTTTTAGATCTATAAAACCAAAAACCCAAATATATCTTGATGCAATTATTTTGTGTTTACTTTATTTAGCTTTTTACTTTAGTTTTAAATCTATCTCTACCAGATCTCACTCTTGTTCGTGACTGTGAAGGGATTGACAACCCTTTTTCCGCGTTGTGTGCAAGTGCTTGTTAGTTTGTGCAGGTGCATAGATTGGAGACTTGCTTGTGCCTCCTACTAGATTAATACCTTGGTTCTCAACTAAGGGAAATACTTATCTCTACTTTGCTGCATCACCCTTTCCTCTTCAAAAAAAATCAACACAAGCTCAAGAAGTAGCAGGCATTGACACTAGCCTTGGAGGTTGCCTCCAAGGATTAAACAACGCATGTGGCCCTACTTGTGTGTGTATGGTTGCATTTACCCCCACCAAAACTAATCAATCGAGACTTCCAACAAATTTGTTATTTGTTCTGCTGTAGGTCCAACCCTTAGAGTCAACAACGATGCTACACATTGCGTGATTGTTAGCTCAGCTTAGAGGCTGAAGGTGGGACCCAGCATAGAGGTAGCCCGGCCTCTGTACACTCCTGATGCCCTAACAATGCACAAAACACGCATGGTATATGCCCCAAACCCCTAACCACTATTGAACCACTATATGATCAAAGTAGCAACTATCTCTTACACTTATAAGAAAACTAAATATTCGACATCAACACATACAAAAGTGTTACATAATAGTTTGGACCATCTATTGCAAATCCTCGGGATTCCGGGGCACCAGTCATGCCTTTGGGCAAATACCTCACATTACCAGAGCCGGCTTCTTAGATGCGAGTGTCTTGTTTGGTTATCTGCAAGGATTTTGGTCTCCTTGCATATCTGGCCCGGCTCAGTCTAGCTGAGTAAATACAGAAAAAGGCATGTTTTGCACTTAGTTTGATTGGCTGCATCTCCCATAGCCCGACTAACAAGAATCAAAGACACAACGGCTTGGTGGCCTGTCTCTGCTCTTAGCATGATGTTATTTGGTTACGTGTGCGCGAATGGTTAACTTCATCTCGTGTCCATGTGATGAGCTTACCTCACACCATCAAACTTGAGGAACCTTGTCTATGAGAACCAACATAAAAAAGACTTATAACATGAGAGATAAGTCTAGTAGTCAAAGAAAATTTCGAATGATGGCGGTGTGCGTTGAATTTGATGAAACATGCGATTAAGTGGGTATGCGAGCGAGAGAGAAGGAGGGGGGTGTTGAACAAAACACATTCACATAACATATTGTACCAGCTCCAACTGTAAATACAACCCGTACACATAATTTTAACATTTTGCGGTGGCAATACTATGTCTTTAACATCTAGTAATCCATTCCAAAAGCGAGAGTTTCTAGGTGATGATTTACATTGAGCAACAAGTACACCCTTGTCCGTAAATATAAGACATTTTGATAGCGACGTGAATTTTTGGGACATGGTGCCACGCGAGGATGAAATCTGGTCAGTCCATGCATGATGTGAGATTGGCACTTAATATAGCGAATTAATGAATACCAAAATGATATTGTGGGTTAATTTGGCAAATACACATATGTGATAGACATCTTAAATGGGATGGCGAGCTAGCCACTGGTCGGCGTTTAAATGTGTCTGGGTCGAACATGTACGCCTTGAATGGCACTTAACAAATGTGGGTATGCCGTTTTGTTGTGGTTTGTTTTGCCCAAGCTCATTTTATGTATAATCACGTAGTACTAGTGTATCAATTCATTAGAGCCATGTGTTCATATTAATGCTGCATTATTACCCATGTGTTCATCTAGGATATCATGTGGAGGAGTAGAAGATAGGAAAAGTGTCTTCAACAGACATAAAATTACAGAGGTTAGGATTTAACTATTGGATCATGTTTTTTTTTTGGTATGGACGTACTTGCTTGACTCAATTAGTTTTATGTTTTTTGTTTGCTCTTTCTTATTAGGATGTCCAGGGTTTGGCTATAGACCGACAGCTCCACTTTTGAGCAGCATGGAGTGATGAATGAAGTTTTAATTCTATCCTGGGTGGCTTGAATGCATGCATTCTCAGTACAATGACCCTGGCGACCAATTAATAGAATGGTGGCAGCATGTGGGTGATTTATAGCTGTTGTTTTGTCTTAGACACCCGTCATTTACACCGTGCTTGTTGTTTGGTGTGAGAGGAATGATCTTTATCATGAGACTCACATGGTTCCCTGTTGGGAGAAACACAATATTAACACTAATGATGACGAATAACAGCAGCACATCAATCTTAATTATTGCTAGATGCTACGTGTGAACCATAACACCACGTACTAGAAGATGACTTGAGATGGAAGTGGTGTAGAGCTGCCTAGGACATGGACTGGCAAAAAAAATGATCTTTACACATTCTTAACAACCATGGCCTTCTCCCTCTCCCATCACATGCCCATGGACGTGCCCTGCTGTTCTTAGCACCACCACACTCATCATGTGCAGCATGTTTGGGCAGCAGATTAGTGGGAGAAGAGCGACCTCCTTGGGCTATCCATAGGGATAGAGAAGCTGATGAACAGGAAGGTATGGAGGTAGAGTGCATGAACAGATTGCAACTTGCAAGAAATATGCAAGGAACTGAGGGAGAGGGGGAGCTGCTGGTTGGAGAGTGGATGGGAGGAGGATTAGTAAGTGATGAGCTACGGGACGAGATGGGTTTGGAGAGGAAATGCAGAGTGGTGGTGCAGGTTGCCGTTGGACATATGCTCCAAATAAATGAGAGATTAACTGTTCCTGTCAGCCTAGTGGGTCCGGTGCACTTATTGCTCTATGAGATACGCTCCTAATACCATGTTTCAAAGTTGCAGGTAGAAATTATACATAATTTACGGTATGCAAAATGCACGAATCTCTGAGTTATTAACGTCCTAGATTTCATCCTCGCGTGGCTGCATGTCCACTCGTGATTTATCGATTTTGGTAGTTCAATTTAAACAGGTAAAACGTTTTATATTTACAAACATTGCTTAAATTACCAGAATATTTTGATGTAATAACACCTCAAAGAATACCATATCTGAAGCCGTACGTAGCACGCACCTAAACTCTTCCTCTTTGCTTTAGCCAGCTTGATTAACATAAGCTAAAAGAACAAGCGCCACTTCCTTTCATCGCTCGGTGATGCCGGTGATAATCTTGATCAGCCCCTCCAGCCTGCGGATGCTCGCGTCCGCGGCGTCCGACTGTTCCGCCGTCAGCAGGAGCTCCTCCACGCGGCCCTCGTGCTCCTCCTCCGCAGCCCGCAGCTCGGCCACGGCCTTCCCCGTGCGCTCCTCGGCTTCCCGCCTCCTCGCCTCGGCTGCCTCCCTCTCCGTCTCCGCCACGGCCAGGGCACGCTCCAGGGCCTTCACCTCCTCCTCTAGGTTCTCGACCGCCTCCGCCTCCGACGCCACGGCCTCCTTGACGGCCAGCAACCTGCCCCGCATCTGCGCCTCCTCTTCCGACACCGCGCCGCCGAGGACGGTCAGCACCGACGACCAGCACGACGACATGGCTGATCGACGGGCGTATTCTCGTGTCGATCCGCTCTTGCACCACAGACGCCGCCAACAAGATATCAAAACTTATTTACGTCGTGCATACAAGGGAGGTGGCTACCTGATTTATTCCTGTTCCGGTGTCCCGATCCTACTCCTCTGCTTCTCCCTGACCCTTGTTCAACTCGGAGACGAGACCGGGCCGCGGCCGCGAAGCGCGAGCTGGGCTTTGAGAGTCTTCGAGAAGCAAAGAGTAAACCCAGCCCACTGTATGGGCCCAAGTCCTATCGCGTTTGGTTTTGAGCCCAGCCCAGGCATCTCCCTGGAAGAAAAGAAGGAAGAGTAAACCCAGCCCACTCGCCGGCGTCCCGACCAGCGGGATGGAGGAAGAGAAGGCGGCGGCGTACTACGACGAGCTCAACCGCAAGGGCGAGGGCGCCCGCCGCTTCAAGCAGGGTCTCGGCTTCTCCTCCGACGATCCCCAACCTGCCTCCTTCCCGTCCAAGCCCAGCACCACCTCCTCCTCCTCCTCGTTCCTCTCCGGCTTCGTCCGCGCCGGCGCCACCCCCACCACCACCAGGCCGTCTCTGCCTCCCGAGGCCCCGTCCCGCCAGCGCCGTCGTTCTCGCTCGCCTTCCCCATCCCGTCCTCGGCAGCGGTCGAGGTCCCCGTCTCGCTCGCGCCGGCGCCGGTCAAGGTCCAGGTCCCGGTCGAGGGAGCGGAGGCGCCGGTCGAGGTCGAGGGAGAGAGGGGACCGCAGGGCGTCGCACCACCGGTCTAGGTCGAGGTCGCGCTCGCCATCTCGCCGGAGTGGCAGGAGCTCACATGCCGAAGGCCGGCGTGACAGGCATGGGGATCGGCGGCGCGACGACGGCGGCCAGAGCCGTCATAGCTCAAAGGGGCGCGGCGGTATGGATGGCGGTAGAGTGGACTACTCAAGGCTCATTGAAGGATACGATAGAATGGTTGGTTCCTTCTTTCAATTACTGCCTCGTAACTTAATAGTGTTGTTTACCTGTGGTATTTTCGGAGTGATGAGCTGTTGATGTTCTTGCAGACTCCTGCTGAGAGAGTCAAAGCAAAAATGAAGCTTCAGCTTTCAGAGACAGGTATTGCCACATTCTTTTTCCTGTTAATGAGCATTCCATGGATTATGCCCAATAGAGCGAGTACAGTGCGTGATCCTGCAGTAGTGCTTCATATGTCGATTGTGAAATAAATCTACTATTGCACGCATGAGTAAAATGCTATTCAAATACATCAGGGAAAATCCTTTGTTATATTTATCTAATTCGTAGTTCAGCACACACACAGTTATTGTGTAGGTTGTGTATGATCTTCGTGCCTTATGGCTTTTTTTTTTCATTGTTCTGAAGATTATATTGTTTATTTTCGATGTTTGACAGCTTCGAAGGATTCCACCCTCGGAACTGGCACTGTGGGTTGGGGGAGGTTTGAATTCAACAAAGATGCTCCACTTGATGAAGATGACAATGATGTTGAAGGTCAGGCTTCTTATGGCTACCTTTGAATTCAATAAGGATTCCTATCTTTTTAGTGAATTGATTATCCCCTCTATATGTAGCGAATTTTGTACCATTTTAGACACCCACCTACGGATCCAATATTAGTTTTTGAAAGTTCATATGGCTGGGTACTTGAATATGAAGCTCTGCTAGGATTTTATAATCCTAGTTTAGGGTGTAACCCTATGAAGCACCAATAAGGCGACACCGATACGGCAATTTCTATAAACAGCAATATGGCGAGTATATATAAATAATTAATAAAATGACATGTAATAAGAACAAACATAATAAAATGTGTGAGATGAGATCAATATGTCGCCCCATTGGTTGCCTGATTGCCTCCATGCCTCTTTTCTTTTCTAGTCTTGAATGATCATCCAGGTCCTCAACTCCTCATGGTGTATGTAAAATAGAAAATACATCACATAATACATGCCCTTTTTTACCTTTTATTACCTGTGTTGCAAGATGCACTCTGCTCTAGGAAGGCAGTATGGCTAATTGTCACCATGTGTATAATTCCATCTGAGAAAGTGTATAGTTTGCCATCTTCAGTTACAATTTGCACACACAGTGAAGAGACCAAATGGTGTATTTAGTTGTTTTTGTTCTATTATTCTATCATGGTTTTATTGATGTAAAATTGAGAATGGGTTTGGATCTCACCTAGAAAATAGTATGTCTGCTATAGAGTTGATGCCGCTACACTTGGTTAATATGCAGGTTTGGAGCACCCGGAATATGAGAATATAGTATACTGTGGTGTCTTTACTCTGTAGTTTGTATTAACGATAATTTACAACAGCTAGTGCAATACGTCAACTATTCGACCAACATCTTGGAACTGGGATGCATCTTTTGAAGGGTTGCAATGCCTATTTCTTGTTCTACACTATGCAAGATATTTAGTACCTTGAGCTTGTGAGAAGCTTTGGTGTATGATTCTACATAGAAGTTTGAACCCTTTGTTTCGGCATGTCAAAATTGTTCTCTAATAACCCATATTTGTCTGTCCCTGCTCTCCTTTTTTAGTTGCTAATGATGACGCTACACTTGTTAAGCACATAGGGAAGAGCTTCCGACTTTCTACGGTGGAGGTACTTGTGCTATAAAATAGTGAATTTACAATGATATATTATGTATTTTCCAACTTGTTCCTAACCAGACGTATTTTGTATATGCCTTGTTGTTTGCATGTTATAGTCAAAGAATGAGAACATAGTCAGAGATGCACATGATGAGGCTATGTTTGGTGTACCTATGTCTTCGAATGTTGATACGGAAACATCTGAGGATGAGCTTAAAACCAATGGCGAAGGCAAGAAAGCTGAAGGTGTTGAAGCTCAACCTAGCAGTTCCCTCATTAGCGATGAAGTAATCCCCCCTAGCTCTTCCATGCATTTTGTTTATTTCGGCGTGTGCCAAAAGATACTAATGAAACAAAGTTCTGTTAGGTTCTGGCAATGCAAAAGATGTCATGGAGAGAAAGGATGGAGAAGCTGCGGCAGAATTCAAATACATGAAGTTAGTCCTTGCTAAAATGTTGAATACTGTATACTTCCACATCTGATGTTCTACTCATACACACATTGTATTTATCAGTTGTAACATTTGGCAGCATTGTGTTCAGGTCGATGTTTTGCGTACTAATTCAATGTAAGATTTGTTGAGCAAACTTACCGTTGAAAAGCGTACTAATTCAATGTAAGATTTGTTGAGCAAACTTACCGTTGAAAAAGTTGTCCCTGTTGTGATTCTAAATAGGTGAATGGTTATTGCAGTTTTACCAGAAAACATATTAATTGGACTGAATATAACAGTGCCGTTTGGAGCTGTCGACTGTTTTGTTATTGACTTCTTGAATGTATGCTTTGCCATTGTCACCTCTCATTGCTTCAACTGTCAGTCTGTGAAGCCTAGCAATCACAGCCAAATCATGATTGAATTCTAGAATGATGAAACCGACGTTATTCTGTCCCCATCATTCAAGGTAACATTGTATTCCTTTTACTATAATTGTAAACAATACAGACAAGCATGATAAGCTGGAAAATTATTGATTTGTCAAAAAAAATTGAGGGCACAAAATCTAAATAATTTTCTTTACAAAAATTAAGACCATCCTTTTGCTCCCCTGCAAATTTCTCTAAGGATAAATGTCAACAGCCCTTTAAACCCTGCAAGATGCATCTAAACCGAGCACGGCATATGGCCGTCTTGGCATTTGCATCCTCTTTGCACATGTGCTGCAAAATGAATGCAGATTTTCCTCTATGATGATTTTAACAGCTTCTGACCACGCAAACCATTCCAGAAGTCCCGAGCCGTGGTTACCTTCTTTCCAGGTAGCTGAAGCTCCAAGACCTAATATGCACATGACAACAGACAAATTTGAGATGGCCATGAGCAAAACAAGCAGAATGTCATTGTTATGCCAAGCGGAGTTCATACCTCAAGCCAAGTTGACCCACTGCAAGGAACGAGCAGCGAGTTCCCTGAGAACAGTATTTCATTTTCGTCTCCAACTTTGTCACAGGACATGGAAACATTCGTACTGATAACCTTGATGTCTAGAACATCAGGTTCGCCATTTTGGTTCAGAAGTTGCAATTTTGCGCGGGTTCCTGGCCATCCTGCAAATGCTCGCACCTACCAGAGTTGGTTGGCAATAGCTTCCATGAGTACATTAATTAAAGAATCAGAAAACTCACCTTGTTATGGAGAACTTTAGCCTCTTCGTCAAATGTCAGCCAGGACTCATCCGAATTCATCTAGAAAGAGATGTGTTCATGATAAATTAGTTTCCTTGAAGTGTCAGTAGATTAGGGTTTTCAGTCTCAGCAAGTGCGTTATTGGAACAAATAAAAAAGTATGCTAGTTACGACCATATACTCCCTCCGTTTCTAAATATAAGTATTTTTTAGAGATTTCAATACAGAGGGAGTAAAAACTAATATATGAAGAAATATGCCCTAACAGAACTCCAGTACACATCGCATAGAGTTACAGATTAACTTTAGAAACACAGGGTGGAGTAATGATCAGGTGAATGCAACAGATGGGCTTGCAATTCCCCAACATAAGCTTATAGATGCACTTTGAAGCGAACAGTGAATTTGATAAAGATTTTAGCAAGTCATCGCATGTGAACTAAACTGTAGAAGGACGTTTCACAAAGCTCATGCAACTTGTTTATTATTTATTTCAGTCAATGATAATTAACTTTAGCATCAGGCTTGATGTTAGATCTTTTTTCCTAGTGAATTTTGACAAAGACTAGTACCGAGGAATTCTATACCCATCTGCATATCAAAATACTCCCTCCGTCCGGAAATACTTGTCGCAAAAATGGATAAAAATGGATGTATCTAGAACTAACATACGTCTAGATACATCCATTTCTCCGACAAGTCTTTCCGGACGGAGGGAGTACTTAATTGAGTTGCATCAATTAAATAAGAAAAATATCTTTAGAGCCACTCCTGTCCATTACTACCTTGGGCGCCAGTGTAGCTTTGGAGTCATCTTGTGGCTTTGCCTTTTGCTTAGCTGAACCATCAAGAACGGATGGTAGTTCATCCAGCAGTAGCTTGGACCCTATTAATACAACTTCAAAATTACCAAGTCCGAATAGCTCAAATTATCCTAAAATGTTGTTAAAATATTCAACATGTTTCTCTGTGAATTGTAAAGCGTAATCAACTAATCAAGTCTATCTAGGAGAGGTATACATATCTTTAGTGATGGAATATGATCAGTTCGAGTTTATACCTATATTGAATAATATAGCAAGCAGCTCTGGTGCCTACAAACAAAATGATAAAAAGATTTATCAAACGAGACATTATGTAAAGCTGATAATCAAACAGCACAGCACCATCTGAAATTTAAATTATCTTCAGTTTCTAACATGAACTAACCCAACCCTTGCCCAGAAGCATCATCCAGTAAATCAGCAAACAAATAGCATATCATGCCAGTTTAAATATGGTGCTCCCATGAAAAGTTTCCAGTGTTGATCATTCCTCACGAACACAGACAGACACCACACTAAAAGTATGATAGTGCATTCGAACTATTTTCATTCAATGAACATCTATTTTCGTTACCAAAAAAGGAATCCCGAAATGATGTTTATAATTTATAATGAATATTGAATAGCAAGCAAGAAGCCTCAATTTTTCTAATTATTAGCATCAGCACAAAATGATTTCAGTAAACATATGACAGTGTCAAAGACTTGCATAACTGCTTTTGCATAGCAGTCAAGATGGTCCCTCAAACTGGCACAAGAACAAATATTATCTACCTTGATGCATTCATCGACAGAAAGCCTTTCGCAAGCAATCACTGGACCTGCATCCAAGGCACGGACAGTATATGCAAGGGAAACACCTGTTTCTGCAACACCATCCTACAGACATAGTTGATAACTTGGTATATGTCGTAATTTGACTGACTCAGAATTGTAACAGGTGCATCATACAGACCTGCAATGCCCTCTGCACAGGAGCTGCACCACGATATAGAGGCAACAAACTTGGGTGTATGTTAACTGTGCCTGGTATACAAGGAGACGTGACAAATGATCAGGGTTCATTGTGATGTATGGACATCGAGTGATGGTGGCAACTCTCTGGTAACCATTAGTTCTCCTAGACCTATGAATGATGATGCTAGCATGCAATAAGCTGATATGAGGAGTGGATATTTGGGGAATGGGTGGATTCCATAAATATTGCAACCATAAAAAAAATGGTTAATGCCGGTATCAATACTGTATGAAATAGACACAAAAAAGACCTGATTTGGTTTTGAGCCACTGCAACAAAACTTCCAAAGTCAAGCAAACATGCATAGTGAACTAAGTAGTAAAGTACAAGAACAAAATCTCAGTAGACAATAGTCGCTAGCCAATGTTGCTGGATTCCTAGTGAACTAGCATTGCTGTTTGAACGTGAGGTAATTATTGTTCATCATGCAGCACAGCAATTGGACTAAAACAAAACAAAGACAATGCTGGCAATTTGACAGACAGATTTCTGGACTTACCACATGGTGGGATATCAAGAAACCTCTGTGGCAAAATGTTCCCGTAAGCAGCAGTGATGCAAAGTTCTGGTCTCACCCCCTTCAAGTCAGACAGAAATGACTCCTGCATTGCAAGACAAACCACTATGAGCTGTACATTCGGCACCACAATAGCCCCGATGTGGAGAAGACTAGGAGAACGGTTCTGAAGAAAGCACCTCCCCAGCGCGCTCGGGGGTGAAGATGAGGTCGCCAGGGAACCCTCGGTCGAGCGCGAGCTGCGCGACGGCAGACGGCAACAGCTTCCTCCCCCTGTTCTTGGCGGCCGGCGGCTGCGTCACGACGGCAGCGACCTGGAATGCGGAGTCGGGGGAGCTGGACGCGGCCAACAACGTGTCCAGGACCGAGGCAGCCACCTATGGTGCGATCCGAATCCTCGAATGAGACACTGGACTGGACGATGTGAGTTTGCGGGAGGTGGTACCTGGGGAGATCCCAAGAAGACGATGTTCTTCTTGGTGCCGCCGGCGGCGGATGTGGCCGAGGCAGATTTGGCGGCGCAGCAGAAGAAGCGGCGCAGCAGCGGCGGGGAGCAGCGCGCCATGATTCCTTGGATTGGAAATTTGGGATAGGGGTTTGGGGCAGAAGGAACATAAAACAGTGACGCTAAATCCTCATGTTCTTATTGGAGATTGAAGGGCCAAGATTGAATTCAGTTTATTTAACTTTATTTAATAAAAGGTGTTATTCTATGTTCCAAAAAAGAAGATATTAGTCTATTTGATTCCCTTGATTCAAAGGATTCCTTATGAGATTTGGAGGATAGACTGTTATAATTTTTCTACGTTGACCATTTGCTTTGTAGGATTAAATTCTTTTGCACTTGTTTCAAAAGAAAAAAAAAATACAACTACTTACTTATCTACAACCAGACTTGGCAAATTCATCCTCTAAACATAGGCGGGTGATAGGCGCCGGCGCACCGGCCCAAATTTGGGCCGGTCGCACCCGCACCATACGATTCAGCGAAATACAGCCGCACGATATTCTTCCTGCTCTCCCTGTGTCTTCTTCTTTGGAAAACAGCCCATCGCGCCGTCATGGACGAACGACGCGCCCGACCTAGAAGCACCGCCCGGCGCGTCCCGCCGGTAACCATCCTCGCCGCCGGTCACCGCCCTCGCCATCGGTCACCGCCCCTCACCGCCGCCGTCTTCTCATGTGTTTCCCGCCGGTTCCGTTCATGCATCAACATGTCCCGTAGTTGCAGCTCCCCCATGACGACGGCCGCAGCTCCGGCGTGCGCCGGTTGCAGGTCGCAGCACATCCGCCGCCCTGCTCGTCGCCCCATGGTATCAATTTCGATGCCGTTCGTAGCAAAAAATCAGAGACATTCCAGCAAAAAAACAAGGTTCCAGCAAAAACATTATATGGTTCCAGCAAAAAAATTGTATGGTTCCAGCAAAAAATGAGATGGTTTTCAGCAAAACATTGATATGCTTGTTGCAAAAAAATTACATGGATCCAGCAAAATCAGATTACGGTTCCAGCAAAAAAACACAAATGCAGCAAAAATCATTGTGGTTGCAGATTTTTTTGGTGGGTGGGTGATAGCAAAAACATGGTCTGGTTCCAGCAAAACTAAAGCATGGTTGTAGCAAAAATCAATTGGAAGTCATGGAGATGGATGTAGCAAAAAATCCACAAAACATCGGTAGTAACAAAAAACCAAAACGGGTGTAGCAAAATGGTTCACCGGTTCCAGCAAAAATCACCATGGTAGCAGATTTTGGGGGTGGGTGGTAACAAAATGGTTCACCGGGTCCAGCTCTTCCGCTGCACGGTTGCAGCAAAATCCCATGCCATGTCGCGCATGGTGTCGTGCTCACCGTCTTGCTGGATGTAGCATGGACTTCGCAGGTCCAGCTAGGCGTTGACCACTAGCAGCGGCGTCCGTCGCCGTTTCCACCACTTGCCTTTGCTGCTTGCAGCTCCACCAAATCGGGTTGCCGCACATCCGCGCAGATGGATGGGCGGCTGCTCGCCGGAGTAGCGTGGGGCAGGTGGATGTCGGCCGCTCGCCGAAGTAGCGCGGGGTGGGTGGATGGCGGTCGCTCGCCGGAGCAGCGGGGGCAGGTGGATGATGGCTGCTCGCGACATCGACAGCGGTCATCACCGGCGAGAGTTTTTTTGGGGAGAAACGGGAAGAAGACGAGAGGATAAGGAAAGGGAATAAATGGTGGAGTGATTCGTGCGAGATAAAGGGGACATGCTTAAGCGGTGGTGGGCCTGTTGCCAGCATGGGCTTGACCGGCGGAGTTTCAGCCGGTCGACCGGCTTTAAACGTTTCCCCTAAACATACGGGGGAGCGTTCGGACATGTCCGCTTAGGGCATGTACAATGGGGGCAGCAGGAGGTGTTCCCCCGTGCATCCACCTAGACAAAAAAAGTATGAGGCGCTAGTTGATTTTTTTTCTCCTCGCAAGCACAGAACTAAGACCACCAACTTTTGAACCCACCTCATCTTTCTTTCATGATTACATCAGACCCATTCATTGGCAAGAGGCAACATGCAGAGGAGGGCAGAGTCGTTGGACCACAACCTCTCTCCTAGGGAGCCCGCCTCTTGCAGAAGAATCACCTGTCTCTGTGAGGCATCTACTGTTGCTCCATGCCGGCATCTGAGCCTAGCTGACTAGCGGGGCACCACGCTTAAGGCATATCGTTGGTCATGCTCTTACAGTGTCGGACGTATCCTCATTTCTCCTCCTGAACAACCACATCTCTCGTATTCAAACTCTCATTTTCTTGCAAATTCATCATTTATTCAACAATTCGACAAAGCAAAATAAACCATAATTCAACGAATTAACGAATGCCAACAAATAAATTCAACAATTCAACACATGTCAAAATAAAAATCAACAATTCATACATAGATAGGCGATACACGAACGAATCAAATGTCACCATTGTTGCGCTCGTTGATTCTCTTATTCATGTTGATGGATCACTTCTTATCTTCCTCATCCAAGAGGCTAGCGTCCTACAACATGATTCTTCACTCTTCCGTTTCCCTCACAAGCATCAACTTCTCTTTCTCGAGCTCAATTCCTAGCATTGTCATCTCATTTTCAAGCTCTCTTTTTGCATACTTCTCTCGCTTCTCCAAGTTGGGACAGTCGGGGCGCTCACAGACTTCGCCGAGGCATCATCCATGGCAGCGGTGGGGGATGGGGTACTCGGTGTCGACATCTAGGATGGTGGAATCAAGCGGTGGACGAGGACGGCGACGTGGACATGGGGCAAGGGTGGGGGAGATGGCTCAAACGCGAGAAAGGGAAGACTGAGGTGGGAGAGAGGCGGTCGATTTGGTGAACTTGATCAATTTGGAGCGGATTTGAGCTAGGACGGCCTGGGCGTCCCTATATTCGCCCCACACATGGCCTGCATTTGAGGGGGTGTCTGTCAACGCGAACATTTGGGTTGGCTATGCGGGGTCCGGTTGAATAACTTTTTCTGGACCGGGCAGTGACCGGGTTGTCCGTGCGGATGCTTGATGATAGGTGAGAACCCGATGAACGAGTTCACGCCCGAGGATGGCCCGATCTTCACGTCGTAGGATCGAATCGGGGGGATAACTAGCTGCAAGCAGCCGGATAATTAGCTTTATACCCGCCAAGGGTTGGATGCAACCCGTACGTTGGGGGTGGCTGACAGGAGCTACAAGAACTCCAACTCGTTGTCCGAACAATCGCAGAACCACAAACCGGGACTAATCCACACAAAACGGCCTGAACCGTAGAGCACGAACTAGGGGGAACCAGAGGCTCCTTCTCGCGAATCCGGATGAACTCACAAGAGCAAAGGTAGCAAGGATCTCTCGAATCTCTCTAGCAGTCTTGCTGCATAAGCTTGTAGCTGAATGGTTTGACAAAAGGTTCTTTGATTAACTTAACACGTGGAGAACATTAGGACCTCCAATGACTTAAGATAAAGTTGACATCGCCTCATTATATGTACCTTTATTTTATCCGCATCAGACCTAGCTACATGCATTTAGAGCATCTCCAGCCGTTCGGCCCCCAGGGATGTTGGGGAACGTAGTATTTTAAAATTTTCCTACGATCACGCAAGATCTATCTACCAGATGCATAGCAACGAGAGGGGAGAGTGAGTCTACGTACCCTCGTAGACCGAAAGCGGAAGCGTTAGAACAACGCGGTTGATGTAGTCGTACGTCTTCACGGCCCGACCGATCAAGCACCGAAACTACGGCACCTCCGAGTTCTAGCACACGTTCAGCTCGATGACGTCCCTCGAACTCCGATCCAGTCGAGTGTCGAGGGAGAGTTCCGTCAGCACGACGGCGTGGTGACGATCTTGATGTTCTACCGTCGCAGGGCTTCGCCTAAGCACCGCTACAATATTTATCGAGGAGAACTATGGTGGAGGGGGGCACCGCACACGGCTAAGAGATCAAGAGATCAATTGTTGTGTCTAGAGGTGCCCCCCTGCCCCCGTATATAAAGGAGGGAGGGAGAGGCCGGCCCTAGAGGGGGCACACCAAGTATGGGGAGTCCTACTAGGACTCCCAAGTCCTAGTAGGATTCCCCTTTCCTTTCCGGAGTAGGAGAGAAGGAAAAAGGGGGAGAGGGAGAAGGAAAAGGGGGCTGCACCCCTTGTTCAATTCGGACCAGAAGGGGGGTGCACGCCTCCTTCCTTTTGGCCTCTCTCCTCTATTCCCGTAACTCCCCGGTACTCCGAAAATACCCGAATCACTCGGAACCTTTCCGATGTCCGAATATAGTCGTCCAATATATCGATTTTTACGTCTCGACCATTTTGAGACTCCTCGTCATGTCCCCGATCTCATCCGGAACTCCGAACTCCTTCGGTACATCAAAACTCATAAACTCATAATAAAACTATCATCGAAACCTTAAGCGTGAGGACCCTACGGGTTCGAGAACTATGTAGACATGACCGAGACACGTCTCCGGTCAATAACCAATAGCGGAACCTGGATGCTCATATTGGCTCCCACATATTCTACGAAGATCTTTATCGGTCAAACCGCATAACAACATACATTGTTCCCTTTGTCATCGGTATGTTACATGTCCGAGATTCGATCGTCGGTATCTCAATACCTAGTTCAATCTCGTTACCAACAAGTCTCTTTACTCGTTCCGTAATACATCATCCCGCAACTAACTCATTAGCTGCAATGCTTGCAAGGCTTATAGTGATGTGCATTACCGAGTGGGCCCAGAGATACCTCTCCGACAATCGGAGTGACAAATCCTAATCTCGAAATACGCCAACCCAACAAGTACCTTCGGAGACACCTGTAGAGTACCTTTATAATCACCCAGTTACGTTGTGACGTTTGGTAGCACACAAAGTGTTCCTCCGGTATTCGGGAGTTGCATAATCTCATAGTCATAGGAACATGTATAAGTCATGAAGAAAGCAATAGCAGTAAAACTTAAACAATCATAGTGCTAAGCTAACGGATGGGTCTTGTCCATCAGATCATTCTCCTAATGATGTGATCCCGTTGATCAAACGACAACTCATGTCTATGGCTAGGAAACATAACCATCTTTGATCAATGAGCTAGTCTAGTAGAGGCATACTAGGGACACTCTGTTTTGTCTATGTATTCACACATGTATTAAGTTTCCGGTTAATACAATTCTAGCATGAATAATAAACATTTATCATGATATAAAGAAATAAATAATAACTTTATTATTGCCTTTAGGGCATATTTCCTTCAAGGGACGCCATAGCGCCGCCTGGGGGTGACCCGGCGAAAACCGCGCCTTGGGGGCGTTTTCCCCCCAGCCGCCGACCCCCCACGGCGCTTTATTTTTTTTCAACCCCAACGCCGCGCACTCCCCCGTCGCCCGCCACCGCCGTCTCCTCTCCCCGGGCCCGCTGGTCGGCGTCCCATTGCCCCTGGCGCACCCTCGCTCGCCTCCTTTCTCGCTGACACCGCCGACCAGTTCAACATATATAGTGAAAAGGATACATAGATAGTTCATCATAGCATAGACTGTTAAAAGAAAAGATCAACTACTCGTCGTTTTCTGACTCCGACTCGGTAATGTCCTTCTCCAGCGTCTGCAAGTAGGCGTCAGCATACCGCTCGTCCTCGGAGTCCCAGGCCGACACTTCTCCTAACTTCATGTTCAATTGAGCGTCTTACTTCCGCGCAGGCTTGTCCTCCCGATAGGCGGCTTGCTCCTTCCTCCTCGCCTCCCTCTCCGTCCACCGTTGCTTGTAAAACTGGCGCTCGTTGACGATTACCTGCGGGAAGCGTTCGCGCCACTTCGTCATGGCTTCCACGTCCATCTCCGCGATGGCGAGGCAACGCTGACGCCTTCGATTGTCACGACGATCCTCGTCGGTGAAAAGCCACGGGAGATGCGCGATATCCTACGCCCGCTGGCTCGTCGACATGTCGGGGAAATTCATATCCCGATGAGGCCGCCAGAGGCGCCACGCCACCGCGTCGTACACACGGGGGGCCACCTGCTCTGCGGTGTCGAAGGTGCCGAGACTGAGGCGTTTTTCGCCAAACGAGATTTCGAAAGAGAAGACGCCGGAGCGGCGCTCGCGGACTCCGCGAAAATCAGCAGCGCCTAGGCGGCGCATCGACATGGTAGCACAGAGGCAACAAAGAGAGGAGGCAGGAGCATCGGCGACGGAGAGGAGAGGGGAAGTGTGCGTCCACCGGCGGGGGGGGGGG
>LR738711.1:682263328-682381514 GCA_902687465.1 Secale cereale
GGCGTTTGCGTGGCCGCCGTGCGTACGCGTGGCGGGAGAAAGTGGGACGCGCGTCACCGCGCCTTCACTGCGCCGCCCGTGAGGCATCAATGGATGCTGACCGGCGCGGCAGCGCGCCGCAGCTTTGTCATTGATTCCCCCCGCGGGAACCGAGGCGATGAGGACGACGAAGTGACGAGAAGCGCCGTGTCACTGACTCGGCGGGCCCGCGGTTAGTTCGCGCCAAAACCGTTTCGCCCAGCACCCCACCCCCCAGTGCGTGGGTTCGGCTTGGATCCGCCAGCGCCAAATTCGGCCCGAGCCGGCGAAAAATGGGCTTCTGGGGTCGCGGCTGGGGCCAATTTTTGGGCGCCAGCGCGAAAAAAATCGCCTGGGAAGGGCGTGTTGGGGACGCGACTAGAGATGCTCCTAGGACAGAGCCAGGATTCAGGCATAAAGGGGGCGAGTTTGCTCATGGAGGGGGCAAGCTCTCATGGCGTGGAAAAAATTGACGACAACAACAAGTACCACTGTAGAAGTAGCAGTTTGTTGAGGGGGTCTAGCCTAGACCTGGCCAAACCTAGGGCCGGGCCGGGCTTCAGGCCGGGCCTACCAAAGCCTGGTGCAAAAAACCCAGGCCCGAGCCCGGCCCGGCCCTACTGTCAGGCCTGGATGTTAGGCCCAAGCCCGACCCGAAAATGTAAAAGCCCGGCGGGCCACGGGCTGGGCCCCTTCAGAAAATAGCAAAATTGACGGGCCCGGGCCCGGGCCGGGAGCAGCATCGGGCCAGGCCGGGTCGGGCCTTTTTGGGCCGGGCCGGGCCGGGCTGCCCATGGCCAGGTCTAGTCTAGCCCCACCTCCCCGCCCCTAAAATCATCCATGCATTCAAGCAAAGTTTTCTCGTCTCCTTTTTGGCAGCTCCACTACTATGCCTCGAACTTTGTGGCATCACCAACAACTAGCCATCATGCCATGATTGAACTGGTTATGTCTCACCATGTTGTCCGGGGGGACAACCTTTCGCTCGTTGCTACCTCCCCCCTAGCATGGACCGTCCCCCAAGGAAACCAAGCGCTTCGCTTCAACACGCGCACGCTCTTCGCCATGATCGTCGCGCTTTGTACGTGCTTCTCGAGGCCATGGAGGGCGAACGATTCGTCATCAAAATCTTCGGGCCACCAGCGAGGATGATCAGCTCCCTGAGCACCGACATCTCTACCACCGCGGCCTGGACGTTGTCTCATCTAAATTAGCTTCCCCTGCTAGACCTTGGTAGGAGGTGATTTCGACCATGCACACCCGAAGCACAATGACCACATGATGGGGATGACCATACCGGAGACCAAGGGCACGTTTCGTTCTGACGAACACATGGACCTCTGACAAATTATGTCTGGTTGGAGGACTACACCAACATGCCAAAGCTAGTTCCACTTACCAACAATGGAAAATTTTCGTGTTTTGACCCTTTTCTCGTTTTATTTCAAGATCTGACCCCTCTTTTGGAAAATTTCAGGATCTAACCCTTTTGCTTACCGCCAGGGGTTCTGGCGGTAACCACAGACGTCCTACCGCCAGTAGTTCTGGCGGTAGGTGTCGGCACGCTGTTAGCTGGGTTGACGGCTAGCTGACGTGGAAAAGGGTCCTACCGCCAGAGCCCATGGCGGTAGGGTACTAGAACCTACCACCAGAGGCCTTGACGGTAGGGTCCCTGGATAATGAATAATGTTTTGAGGGATTGATGTGTGGGCCCCACCACCACTCTTCTTCCCCATTCTTCTTCTTCCCCGTGGCCAGCCCCTTCCCTCTCTCTTTCTCCCACCCAAACACCCCCTAGATCCACTCCATTTGCTTGAGGTTTCACAAGTGGATCCGGAGCATTTTCATCCCCCAAGGTACCTCTCTCAATACCCCTCATTTTAATTGGTTGGAATCTTTGTTTGGTGTTCATTTGCTCAATTTATAGCAAACCCTAGGTGTTCATCTTGTTGTGTGCATTTATGATGCATTTATGGCATATTTATGATGCATTTATGGCTATGTTTGTGCTTGTGCTTGCCTAGGGTTAGGGGTTAAAGTTGTAATGTGAGGGGTTAGTGTTAGGGTTAGGGTTAGGGTTAGGATTAGGATTAGGATTAGTGTTATGGTTAATGTCAATTTATTCAAGAAACCAAGTTTTTGGTCCCATATGTGCTTAAATTAGGTTATTGCTCCATTTGAATTGGTTGAATGACCTAGATGGATGACTTTATTGTTTCCATTGTTCTTAGATGCATAAGCTCGTAAATGTTCATTATTTGGACAAGACAACGTTTATTCTTGGAAGTGACGATGAAGGGGAAGAGGCTACGGTTTTTGACACAAGTCCAAGCTATGATGATCTTGTAGTGAAAGTGAGAAGCGTCCTACATTGGAATGATCCAAATGCCGAGGTTAAGCTTATTGGGAGGTATGACGTTGGATTGGGAGTAAAGTCTCGATTAATGAGTATGCCCACCACCTCCCAATTGCATTAGAATGTGTACAAGGAGAAAGTAGACACATCACAAGACAAGTCTCTTCAGATATTTGCCACAAAGATCGATCCTCCTCCTCCCTTGCAAATTGATTTGAACCACCGTGTAACCTCCCCAATAGACGATTGTGGTGCCGAGGTGTATGTCCCCAATTGGTCTAGCCAACCACCAAGTAGCCAACCCAATGAAGATCATATCAATGCTAGTGCCATAGTACTCCGAGATGATGCTAATCCTCTTGTTCAAGAAGATGCTAGTGGCCATGTTCATGATGATGCTATTGTTGCTCAAGAGAATGCTTACGCGGAGAATGAAGAGATCCATTACAATCCCATTGGTAACTTGGATGTCATTATGAGGCAACAAGACATGGACCGTATCCTCCCTTATAACCGTATGTGTGGGTATGGTTCGGATGACGAGGGTCTGGAGGAAGAATTGGATGAGGATGGGTTGACGGCGCAAGAAAACCAAATCTACAAGAAGGTGACCGGCAAGGAAAGAGGGCCTCCATTGTTTAGGGATGTGAGTCTTGAGGACAAGGCTATTGTCGACGGTGGGATGAGATTGGGGTTGTTTGAGCCAACACCTTGCCCCATGGTCGGTGATCCTCGGCCACAAAAAGAGGACGAGAATGCTCATTTGAAGAAAGGCATCAAGTTTGGTTCTTTGGTAGAGTTCAAGATATGGTTGTGTGACTACGCCATTAGGAACCACAGGCCGTTTGTTGTTGGTCATTCCAATCAAAATGTTCGGTACACAATCAAATGTGACCAAGAAGGTTGCCCTTTGATGGTCCGTGGTAGAAAAATCAAAGAGACCGGGCAATGGGTGTTGAAGAGTTGTGTTGCCACTCACATGTGCGTACCCCCGGACAAGGCTGACTAGAGCAAAGGACATCGTCAACTCACGTCTGAGTATCTAGGGTACAAGTTGTTGAATCAAACCAGGCACGATCCAACCGTGAAGGTCAAGTTTCTCATGACTTCGATTGGGGAACTATTTGGATACCAGGTAAAGTATGGGAAGGCATGGATGTCCAAGGCTAACGCTAGTCAGATGTTGCACGGTGACTATGAGACCGCATATGGCATTCTACCGAAGATGTTGGCAGCCATTGCTCATCGCAACCCGGGCATGCGCCATCGTGTCGGGTCAATTGACGGAGTGTTTCACCGTGCCTTCTGGAGCTTTGGCCAATGCATCGAGGCATTCACGTATTGTCGTCCGGTCTTGTATATAGATGGTACATTCTTGACTGGCAAATACAAAGGCACATTGATGGTGGCATTGGCCCACTCGTCAAATGATAACGTGTTGCCGGTGGCATTTGCCTTGGTGCCTTCGGAGCACGATGACAATTGGGAGCGGTTTATGGAGCATGTGAGGAAGAAGGTCATTGGCAAAAGAGAGGTATGCATTATATCGGATCGACATCATGGTATTCTCAAAGAAATAGAGGTTGATGAAAGAACATGCGGTGCCCCCATGTTTGGTTTTGGTAATTGATGACAATCTCTATGGACTAATCATTTCCTTGAGTTATATTTGAAGGGTTTGTCCATAGGCTTTTCTTGGGGTCCATTTGTTGGTTTCAAGGAGATTTGTGATGACCAAGGTGCTATTAAGGAATTATCCAAAGATTGGTCTTGTGAGTGTTGAGCTTATTGCAAGCATGTCTTGAAGAAGAAGAGTGTGTGATCATTCATATTTACCTTCAAGACATCATCCAAATGAAGAGAGTTGGAAAATATTCAAGGTTGATCAAGACTAAGTCAAAGAGTGAATCAAGTTGATCAACACACAAAGCATAGAAGATATACCGAGAGGGATCAAGCGATCCCATGGTATGGTAAGCATTGTCAATGACGCTTTGTGTACTAACCCATGGTCTGCGTGAGAGTTCTATGTGGGGTTACGTATGTTTCCATGGGCTTGCGTCAAGAGGAAGATATTACTCAACCCATGGAGGATGACATCAAGTGGTGATCATCATCAAGTTTGCGGTGTGCAAGTTCAAGTGGAGCATCACGAAGAGATCAAGTGCTTGAAGTTTGCCATCCATTATGGTGACAATGGACTTGTGAAGATGTGTCGAAGAGTGACTCACCCATAGTGGAGTATGGGGGAGCAATCAACTAGTCTTCACCGAGCCAACACTATCAAGAAAGGTGGTCTGATAACCCACAAGTGTAGGGGATCAGTTGTAGCCTCTTTCAATAAGTAAGAGTGTCGAACCCAATGAGGAGCTAAAGGCAGAACAAATATTCCCTCAAGTTCTATCGACCACTGATACAACTCTACGCACGCTTGACGTTTACTTTACCTAGAACAAGTATGAAACTAGAAGTACTTTGTAGCTTTTGTGGGATAGATTTGCAAGAATATAAAGAACACGTAAATAAAACTAGGGGCTGTTAAGATAAAGAAACAACAAAGTTAATGATAGCGAGTGTGGAAAAGTGGTGGTAGGAGTTGCGAAATTGCCCCTAAGCAATTGACTACGTTACTAGACCGATAGCAAAGAGGCCACTACTAGCATGTCATCCCTTACTTGGAATTCTATGCACTTATGATTGGAACTATTATCAAGCATCCACAACTACTAACGTTCATTAAGGTAAAACCCAACCATAGCATTAAGATATATTGGCCCCCCTTCAATCCCATATGCATCAATTTCTACGCTAGGTTGAAGCTTCTGTCACTCTTGCCCTCCAATACGTAGTCATATCAACATACAACTAACCCTATGGTGTGATCCACGCACGCGCTCATATGATGGGCACCAAAGGACAGCAACATAACCACAAGCAATTTAAATCAATCATAGCAATTCGCCAATCACCGATAGGACAACGATAATCTACTCAGACATCATAGGATGGCAACACATCACTGGATAATAATATGAAGCATAAAGCACCATCTTCAAGTAGAGGGTACAACGGGTTGCGGGAGAGTGGACCGCTGTAGATAGATGGGGGAAGGTGATGGAGATGTTGGTGAAGATGATGGAGGTGTTGGTGTAGATCGTCGTCACACGATGATGGCCCCGGTGGCACTCCGATGCCACCGGAAGCGAGGGGGAGAGAGCCCCCCTTCTTCTTCTTCCTTGACCTTCTCCCTAGGTGAGAGAAGGGTTTCCCCTCTGGTCCATGGCCTCCATGGCGGCGGAGGGGCGAAAGCCCCTCCGAGATTGGATTTGTCTCTCTGTCTCTCTCTGTTTCTGCGTTCCCAGATTCTGGCCCTTCACCGTTTCTTATATTCCCGGAGATCCGTAACTCCGATTGGGCTGATTTTTTGACACGATTTTTATCCGGATATTAGCTTTCTTGCGGCGAAATAAGGGCATCAACTACCTTACGGAGTGGCCACGAGGGCCCAAGGTGCGCCTGCCCCTGGTGGGCGCGCCCCCCCTGCCTCGTGGCCCACTCGGGCATCGTCTCATGTTGGTTCCGCTTCCCAAAATTCACATATATTCCAAAAAAAAACTCCGTCCGTTTTTATTCCGTTTGGACTTCGTTTGATATGGATATTCTGCGAAACAAAAAACATGCAACAAACATGAACTGGCTAGGCACTGGATCAATATGTTAGTCCCAAAAAATAGTATAAAAATTTGCCAAAAGTATATGAAAGTTGTAGAATATTGGCATGGAACAATCAAAAATTATACATACGACGGAGATGTATCAGCATCCCCAAGCTTAATTCCTGCTCGTCCTCGAGTAGGTAAATAATAAAAAAGATAATTTTTGATGTGGAATGATACCTAGCATAATCTTGATCATGTAATCTAATCATGGCATGAATATTAAGACACGAGTGATTCAAAGCAATAGTCTATCATTTGACATTAGGACAATAATACTTCAAGCATACTAATAAAGCAATCATGTCTCTTCAAAATAACATGGCCAAAGAAATTCATCCCTACAAAATCATATGGTCTGGCTATGCTCCATCTTCACCACACAAAGTATTTAAATCATGCACAACCCCAGTTTTAGCCAAGCAATTGTTTCATACTTTAGTATTATTAAACTTTTTCAACTTTCACGCAATACATGAGCGTGAGCCATGGACATAGCACTATGGGTGGAATAGCAGGTGGTGATAGACAAAAGGTGGGAGAAAGTCTCACATCAACTAGGCAAATCAATGGACTATGGAGATGTCCATCAATCGATATCAATGTGAGTGAGTAGTGATTGCCATGTAACGGATGCACTAGAGCTATAAGTGTATGAAAGCTCAAAAAGAAAACTAGTGGGTGTGCATCAACTTGCTTGCTCATGAAGACCTAGGGCATTTGAGGAAGCCCGTTGTTGGAATATACAAGCCAAGTTCTATAATGAAAGTTCCCACTAGTATATGGAAGTGACAAAACAAGAGACTCTCTATTATGAAGATCATGGTGCTACTTTGAAGCACAAGTGTGGAAAAGGATAGTAGCATTGTCCCTTCTCTCTTTTCTCTCAATTTTTTTGGAGGGGCTTATTGGAAATATGCCCTAGAGGCAATAATAAAAGTATTATTATTATATTTCCTTGTTCATGATAATTGTCTGTTATTCATGCTTGAATTGTATTGTACGGAAACAGCGATACATGTGTGAATATATAGACCACAATGAGTCCCTGGTGAGCCTCTAGTTACCAGCTCGTTGATCAACAGATGGTCACGGTTTCCTGACCATGGACATGGGATGTCAGTGATAACGGGATCACATCATTAGGAGAATGATGTGATGGACAAGACCCAATCCTGAGCATAGCACGAGATCGTATAGTTCGTAATGCATAAGCTTTTCGGTGTCAAGTATTTATTCCTTAGACCATGAGGTTGTACAACTCCCGGATGCCGTAGGAATACTTTGGGTGTGCCAAACGTCACAACGTAACTGGGTGGCTATAAAGGTACGCATCGGGTATCACCGAAGGTGTCTGTTGAGTTGGTACGAACCGAGACTGGGATGTTGTCACTCCGTATGACGGAGAGGTATCTCTGGGCCCACTCGGTAATACATCATCATAATGAGCTCAAAGTGACTAAGGAGTTAGTCACGGGATGATGGATTACGGATCGAGTAAAGAGACTTGCCATAACGAGATTGAACAAGGTATCGGGAATACCGACGATCGAATCTCGGGCAAGTACCGTACCGATGGACAAAGGGAATAACATACGGGATTGAGTGAATCCTTGACACGGTGGTTCATCCGATGAAGATCATCGAGGAACACGTGGGAACCAACATGGGTATCCAGATCCCGCTGTTGGTTATTGACCAGAGAGTGGTCTCGGTCATGTCTACGTGTCTCCCGAACCCGTAGGGTCTACACACTTAAGGTTCGGTAACGCTAGGGTCGTAGAGATACATGCACGTGGAAAGCCGAAAGTTGTTCGGAGTCCCGGATGAGATCCCGGACGTCACGAGGAGTTCCGGAATGGTCCGGAGGTAAAGATTGATATATAGGAAGTCAGGTTTCGGCTATCGGGTGATCTCCGGGGGTCACCGGGAGCGTCCCGGGACCACCGGAGGGGCCCCGGGGGTCCACCGGGTGGGGCCACCCATCCCGGTGGGCCCCCTAGGCCGCAAAGGGGAAGTGTCCAGCCCTAATGGGCTGGCGCACCACTTGGGCCCTCCTCCCCATGCGCCTAGGGTTGAAACCCTAGGGGGGAGGGGGCGCCCCACTTGGCTTGGGGGGCAAGGACTCCCCCCTGGCCGCCGCCCCCCCTGCCCCCCTATATATATGTGGGGGGGAGAGGGCAGCCGCGCCCTTGCCCTTGCGCCTCTCCCCCTCCCGTCACAACTCCGTCTCCTTAACGCAGGGCGCCCGGCGAAGCCCTGCTGCAATCTCCACTGCATCCACCACCACGCCGTTGTGCTGCTGGATCTCTGACGATTTCTCCTCCCCCCTTGCTGGATCAAGAAGGAGGTGACGTTGCTGTACCGGACGTGTGTTGAACGCGGAGGTGCCGTCCGTTCGGCGCTAGATCATCGGTGACGAAGAACGCGAAGAGTACGACTACTTCATCCACGCTTCTTCGAAAGCTTCCGCTCGCAATCTACATAACGGTATGTAGATGCACTCTTACTTGCTCGTTGCTAGATGTCTCCTTAGTTGGATCTTGGTGAAAGCGTAGATTTTTTTTTTTGAATTCTGCTATGTTACCCAACAGTGGCATCTGAGCTAGGTTTAATGCGTAGCATCTTGCACGAGTAGAACACAAAGTAGTTGTGGGCGTTTGAGTTTGTTCAACTTTTTTACCGTTACTAGTCAATCTTGATTCGGCGGTATTGTGGGATGAAGCGGCCTGGACCGACTTTACACGTACGCTTACGTGAGACTGGTTCCACCGACAGACATGCACTAGATGCATAAGGTGGCTGGCGGGTGTCTGTCTCTCCTACTTTAGTCGGATCGGATTCGATGAAAATGGTCCTTATGAATGGTAAATAGAAATTGACAAATCACGTTGTGGTTTTTGGCGTAGGTAAGAAACGTTCTTGCTAAAAATCCTATAGAAGCCGCGTAAAACTTGCAACAACAATTAGAGGACGTCTAACTTGTTTTTGCAGCATGTGCTATGTGACGTGGTATGGCCAAAACAAAGATGTGATGAATGATATATGTGATGTATGAGATTGATCATGTTCTTGTAATAGGGAATCACGACTTGCATGTCGATGAACTTGACAACCGGCAGGAGCCATAGGAGTTGTCTTAATTATTGTATGACCCGCGTGTCACTGAATAACGCCATGTAATTACTTTACTTCATTGCTAAACGTTAGCTATAGTAGTAGAAGTAATAGTTGGCGTGACGACTTCTTCAAGACACGATGATGAAGATCATGGTGTCGAGCCGGTGACAAGATGATCATGGTGCCCCGAAGATGGAGATCCAAGGAGCAAGATGATATTGGCCATATCATGTCACTTTAATTGATTGCATGTGATGTTTATCATGTTTATGCATCTTGTTTACTTAGAACGACGGTAGTAAATAAGATGATCTCTCACTAAAATTTCAAGTATTGTGTTTCCCCTAACTGTGCACCGTTGCTAAAGTTCGTTGCTCCGAAGCACCACGTGATGATCGGGTGTGATAGGTTCTAACGTTCGCATACAACGGGTGTAAGACAGATTTACACACGCGATACACTTAGGGTTCACTTGACGAGCCTAGCATGTACAGACATGGCCTCGGAACACGGAAGACCGAAAGGTCGAACACGAGTCGTATAGAAGATACGATCAACATGAAGATGTTCACCGTTGATGACTAGTCCGTCTCACGTGATGATCGGACACGGTCTAGTCGATTCAGATCGTGTATCACTTAGATGACTAGAGAGATGTCATTCTGAGTGGGAGTTCATTAAAATTGGATTAAGATGAACTTAATTATCATGAACTTAGTCTAAATTCTTTACAATATCTCTTGTAGATCAAATGGCCCACGCTCCAGTTTCCCTCAACTTCAACGCGTTCCTATAGAAAACCAAGCTGAAAGACGATGGTAGCAACTATACGGATTGGGTCCGTAACCTGATGATTATCCTCATAGCTGCCAAGAGAACTTATGTCCTAGAAGCACCGCTAGGTGACGCTCCCGCCCCGGCAAACCAAGACGTTATGAACGCTTGGCAGTCGCGTTGTGATGATTACTCCCTGGTTCAGTGCGGCATGCTTTACAGTTTAGAATCGGGGCTCCAAAAGCGTTTTGAGCACCACGGAGCATATGAGATGTTCGAAGAGCTGAAAATGGTTTTCCAAGCTCATGCCCGAGTCGAGAGATATGATGTCTCCGACGCATTCTACAGCTGTAAGATGGAGGAAAATAGTTCTGTCAGTGAGCACATCCTCAAGATTTCTGGATTGCACAACCGCTTGTCTCAGCTGGGAATGAATCTCCCAGATGAAGCGGTCATTGACAGAATCCTCCAGTCGCTCCCACCAAGCTTCAAGAGCTTTGTGTTGAACTTCAATATGCAGGGGATGGAGAAGTCCATTCCCGAGGTGTATTCGATGCTGAAATCAGCGGAGGTGGACATCAAGAAAGAACATCAAGTGTTGATGGTCAATAATACCACTAAGTTCAAGAAAGGCAAGGGTAAGAAGAACTTCAAGAAGGACGGCAAGGGAGTTGCCGCGCCCGGCAAGCCTGTTGCCGGGAAGAAGCCAAAGTATGGACCCAAGCCTGAGACAGAGTGCTTTTATTGCAAGGGAACGGGTCACTGGAAGCGGAACTGCCCCAAATACTTAGCAGACAAGAAGGCCGGCAACGTCAAAGGTATATATGATATACATGTTATTGATGTGTACCTTACCAGCACTCGTAGTAGCTCCTGGGTACTCGATACCGGTGCAGTTGCTCACATTTGTAACTCAAAACAGGAGCTGCGGAATAAACGAAGACTGGCGAAGGATGAGGTGACGATGCGCGTCGGGAATGGTTCCAAGGTTGATGTGATCGTCGTCGGCACGCTGCCTCTACATCTACCCTCGGGATTAGTTTTAAACCTTAATAATTGTTATTTAGTACCAGCTTTGAGCATGAACATTGTTTCTGGATCTCGTCTTATGCGAGATGGCTACTCTTTCAAATCGGAGAATAATGGTTGTTCTATTTATTTGAGAGATATGTTTTATGGTCATGCCCCGCTGGTCAATGGTTTATTTTTGATGAATCTCGAACGTGATGATACACATATTCATAGTGTAGATGCCAAAAGATGTAAAGTTGATAATGATAGTCCCACATACTTGTGGCATTGCCGCCTTGGTCATATTGGTGTCAAACGTATGAAGAAGCTCCATTCAGATGGACTTCTAGAGTCTCTTGATTATGAATCATTTGACACGTGCGAACCATGCCTCTTGGGCAAGATGACCAAGACTCCGTTCTCCGGAACAATGGAGCGAGCAACCAACTTGTTGGAAATCATACATACAGATGTGTGCGGTCCAATGAGTGTTGAGGCTCGCAGAGGCTATCGTTATGTTCTCACCCTCACAGATGACTTGAGTAGATATGGGTATATCTATTTGATGAAACACAAGTCTGAGACCTTTGAAAAGTTCAAGGAATTTCAGAATGAGGTTGAGAATCAACGTGACAAAAAAATAAAGTTCTTACGATCAGATCGTGGGGGTGAATATTTAAGTCATGAATTTGGCACACACCTTAGGAGCTGTGGAATTGTTTCACAATTGACACCGCCCGGAACACCTCAACGTAACGGTGTGTCCGAACGTCGAAATCGTACTCTGTTGGACATGGTGCGATCTATGATGTCCCTCATCGATTTACCGCTATCTTTTTGGGGTTATGCTTTAGAGACTGCCGCATTCACTTTAAATAGGGCTCCGTCGAAATCCGTTGAGACGACTCCGTATGAACTTTGGTTTGGCAAGAAACCGAAGCTGTCGTTTCTAAAAGTTTGGGGTTGCGATGCTTATGTCAAGAAACTTCAACCTGAAAAGCTCGAACCCAAATCGGAAAAATGCGTCTTCATAGGATACCCAAAGGAAACAATTGGGTACACCTTCTACCACAGATCCGAAGGCAAAGTCTTTGTTGCCAAGAATGGATGCTTTCTGGAGAAAGAGTTTCTCTCGAAAGAAGTGAGTGGGAGGAAAGTAGAACTTGATGAGGTGACAGTCACCCCTCCTGGACCGGAAAGTAGCGCAGCGCAGGAAACTGTTCCTGAGGTGCCTGCACCGACAAGGGAGGAAGTTAATGATAATGATCATGAAGAAACAGATCAAGTTACTACTGAACTTCGAAGGTCCACGAGGGCACGTACCGCACCAGAGTGGTACGGCAACCCTGTCCTGGAAATCATGTTGTTAGACAACGGTGAACCTTCGAACTATGAAGAAGCGATGCCGGGCCCGGATTCCAATAAATGGCTTGGAGCCATGAAATCCGAGATAGAATCCATGTATGAAAACAAAGTATGGACTTTGGTGGACTTGCCTGATGACAGGCACGCCATAGAAAACAAATGGATATTTAAGAAGAAGACAGACGCGGATGGTAATGTGACCATCTATAAGGCTCGGCTTGTCGCTAAGGGTTATCGACAAGTTCAAGGGATTGACTACGACGAGACTTTCTCTCCCGTAGCGATGTTGAAGTCAGTCAGAATCATGTTAGCTATTGCCGCATTCTATGATTATGAGATATGGCAAATGGACGTCAAAACAGCATTCCTTAATGGCTTCCTCAAGGAAGAGTTGTATATGATGCAACCGGAAGGTTTTGTCGATCCAGAGAACGCTAACAAGGTATGCAAGCTCCAACGCTCGATTTACGGGCTGGTGCAAGCATCTCGGAGTTGGAATATTCGCTTTGATGAAGTGATCAAAGCGTTTGGCTTTATACAGACTTATGGAGAAGCTTGTATTTACAAGAAAGTGAGTGGGAGCTCTGTGGCATTTCTCATATTATATGTGGATGACATATTGCTGATGGGAAATGATATAGAATTCTTGGAAAATGTAAAGGCCTACTTGAATAAAAGTTTTTCAATGAAGGACCTTGGAGAAGCTGCTTACATATTAGGCATCAAAATCTATACAGATAGATCGAGACGCCTCATTGGTCTTTCACAAAGTACATACCTTGACAAAATATTGAAAAAGTTCAATATGGATCAGTCAAAGAAAGGATTTTTGCCTGTTTTGCAAGGTATGAGATTGAGCAAGGCTCAATCGCCGACCACGGCAGAAGATAGAGAAAAGATGAGTGTCATTCCCTATGCCTCGGCCATAGGTTCTATCATGTATGCCATGCTGTGTACCAGACCTGATGTGAACCTTGCCATGAGTTTGGTAGGGAGGTACCAAAGTGATCCCGGTACGGAACAATGGACAGTGGTCAAGAACATCCTGAAGTACCTGAAAAGGACTAAGGATATGTTTCTCGTTTATGGAGGTGACGAAGAGCTCGTCGTAAAGGGTTACGTCGATGCTAGCTTCGACACAGATCTGGATGACTCTAAGTCACAAACCGGATACATGTATATTTTGAACGGAGGGGCAGTCAGCTGGTGCATTTGCAAGCAAAGCGTCGTGGCAACATCTACATGTGAAGCGGAGTACATAGCTGCTTCTGAAGCAGCGCATGAAGGAGTCTGGATGAAGGAGTTCATCACCGACCTAGGAGTCATTCCAAGCGCGTCAAGCCCGATGACTCTCTTCTGTGACAACACTGGTGCTATTGTCATTACCAAGGAGCCCAGGTTTCACAAGAAGACTGTAATGCCCAGGATGGAGTTATACCTCCTACGTGTCGAGGCACGACTTAAAGGCATAAATCCATCCTAGAATGATCTCAAGTTCGGTAATTCTTTGCACATCTCATGTAAAAGAGGGGATTGTAAACAGAAAATAGTTGGCTTACACTCGCCACGTCACAGAATTACAATTCAAGTCTCAATCATCATACATTAAGAACATCACAACCCTCTAAGGGCAAAATCCAAATGCAAGATACCAAACTTAAATAAATAAACCACAGGCGGATCGAATCCTAGTAAGAGTCTCCACTACTGATCATCCGGGTATCGCACATAGTACCGACTACGCTCCTCGTCGTACTCCCAATCCAGCTCGGTGCCATCACCTGGATAGCTCACAGCTGGACCTGCATCTGGTGTGTGAAGTAACTGTGAGCCACAGAGGACTCAGCAATCCCGTTTCCGGGTAACAAGACTATTTAAGCCTTTGGGTGAGGATAAGGCTGAAGAAAAAAGAATAAGTGTCTGCAGCAGCAACTAGCAACTAGCTTACGTGAGTGAGAGCGAGAAGAGAAAGCCTCGGCGAGAAGTGATCACTAAGTGATCCTAGCTACAAGCTCAACAAACATAACCCCTCCGTGTTCAACTCCCGAATCCCTATTCGGAAATTGACGGTCACGGAACACACGCTGGTAGTGTATTAGTAACATTGTGTCGAGTTATCTACAACCGGAATTAACAAGCTCCCATCTGCCACATAACCGCGGGCACGGCTTTTGAAAGTTCAAACCCTGCAGGGGTGTTCCAACTTGACCCATTACAAGCCCACGATCCGCGGAGTCGCAACTTCAAAGTGGGAAGACCCGAGTATCCTCGGAATCCCGTGCTCAAGATATACCGAGCTAAGGTAAGGCTAATCCAGCAAATCCTCCCGGCGTGCCGACACCCTGATAGTAGCCGCGCGTATCTCGTCTCAGGCCACGACCGGATGGGACAAGCTACAGGTTTTTACCAGACCTTGAGTTTCCTCGAGGTGGCCCCGCAGGTTGCCCGTTTCGGACCAACACTCATGTGGAGCACTGGCCCGGGGTTGTTGATTAAGAAAAAGGGTTTATAACTCCCTATGCAAGTTTAGTTTGTTATTAGGCAAATAGTACCAATGTTGGGACTTGCTGGAAAAGACTTAGCACTTAGCGGTTTATCGAGGGGGTCCCATACACCCCAACCGTGTTAGGAACGCATAATCAAGGAACATAACACCGGTTTATACGGTTCCTAACGGCATGAGTGGAACAAATCACCAAGCAAAAAGGCTTAGCCTTCCACCCTTGCCAATATATAGATGATTTCAATTAAGCATTTATATAGTGTGATATAACCCAACCCAACTTCAACATGAAGCAAGCATCTTCGATCTTCACCTGCAACTAGCAACGCTATAAGAAGGGCTGAGCGAAGCGTACTTAGCCAAGCAACGGTTTGCATAGGTAGGTTGGTTAAACATGGCAATTGGTTACAAGTAGGAGGCTGACAAGAAGATCATGGGCATCGAGGCAAAACTATAGATCGAGACTACTAGCAATAGGCAAAGATAGTAATGTTATCGGGGTTCGGTCATCTTGCCTGAAGAGAAGTCGTTCGGATCGTAAGAAGGGTCCTCGTGCTCAACCTCGTTGGAAACCTCGTGCTCGAACTCGAACTCAGACTCTGCTTCCGGCTCTAAACAAAACAATCGCACCAAGCACCAATCAACAAGATGCAATGCGCACTCGAAAAAGATGGATGCATGATGGATGCACTAAGGATGCACACGGAGCACGTAAAATATCACTCAAGCAAAACACCTCAAACCATGATAACAATCTAATATTATTAATCTACACAGAAAATCAATCAAGTTTCATGTAAGATTCGCTGAAATCGGAGTTACGGGCTAAAAGTTATGCCCGAAACAAGAAATGAGCGAAAGCTGAAAATTACAGCAACATAGCATCTTCGGAGCACAAAATAATTGAGCTACAGCATTCAAATAACATGTCAAAGGGCAAGAACACAAACTAGACATATACTACAGCAACTAAGTCCAAAGGTGCACCCCCAACGGAGCCACGGATCAATAGTAATGATCTTGGACATATGGAACTTGACAATAAAATTCTGGCAGCAAAATTTTATTGAAACTTTGGAGCAAAAGATAAACATGCTACAGCCACTTAAATGGACATGTGAGGACATGAATGGAAAGACAACAATATATACTACAAGGAACAATCAAGATCCACTCCAAAACTAACATGCTTTGTCCTAGAACATCACACGAACATGGCATCGGAACGTTACAGATTTCAGACTTAGTGAAAAACCACTAAATCCTAAAACAGCAATATCATCATGGCATATAAAAGAGCATGTTTAAGTCACCTCGAAACTAAACATGGCAAGAGGTAAGCACCTCATCAAAGTACACATGAAGGTGATCCCGAAACAAACAAGCATGCATCATTGAGGTAAACACAACGATAGCAACGAGCTCAACAAGATGGCATTTCGTAACAAGTGAAACAACATCACAGCCACATGGCACTTTGCAACGATGATAAACATGGCAAGAATAAATCTAACATGCTACCTAGCACATACAACATGTAGATCATGGCAAGACGAACACGTGGACATGTCATTTGCATCATTCGGACAAACGAGCTAGAAGATATCACATAGCAAAGATGGCATAAAAACATCACATAGCAGCAGTTTATATCATGTTGCACTCTTGCAACAGCAAAACAAGCACCTAGATGATCTCTAACATGCATGACAACAACAGAAGAAACGTAGAGCAAGTCTCCACGAACGTCTGGACATCTCATTTGCGCAAAACGGAGCTAAGCACAAAAAGTTAGAGCAGTTGAAAGATTGCATCACAGATCAGAATTCTGGGACTTAGAGAAATTGGGACTACCTCGGATCTGGAGAGAAAAACACAAAGGCCCGGGCGGATCTGGCCCGATCCGGCCCAGGCGAAGAAGGGCGGCGGCCTGGAGGAGCGGATCTGAGGCTGCGGCCTGGAGCGTCCGATCGGTGGCCCGCGGGGCGAGGCCCGCTCGGAGGCGGCCGGCCCACCGAGGCGGAAGGCGGGAGGCGACGCGGGAGCCCGCCTGGCTGTGCGCGAAGGAGGCGACGGCGCCCGGCTGGCTTGGGCCGGAGGGAGGCCGCGGTGGAGGAGGGATGCGGCCCAGGGCGGAGGGATGGCGGCGGCCCGCGGTGGCGCGGTGCGGGGTGGCCCGGCTCGGAGCAGCGCGGCCCGGCAGCTGGAGGCGGTGCGGTGAAGTGGGGACCTGGCGCGGCGTACGGCCCGCTGGGCTGGCGCGGTGGAGAAGATCGGGCGGAGGGAGCCTGTCGCTTGGCGAAGTGGTCCTGGCCACTGGCCCAACCGATCGGGGCAGAACCCAGGCGAACGAAGCGGCGTTGACCTGCGAGGTTCGATCGGGAATTGATCCCCCGATCGACCCAGTCCGGCGGCGGCTGGCTGGGATCTGCCAAGTGGCAGATGAGGATTTTGTGGATCTGAAGAAAATGAGGGGAAGAGAGGAGGAAGGAGGGGTTAGGGTTAGGGATGCCAAAATTAGACTAGGGTCTAATATATAGCAGGTTTTTAGGGTTAGGGGGGAACTTAGGGGTGTTAGGAGCCCTCCGATCGCGATCCGACGGATCCGATCGCGGGGGTAGTCTAGAAGGCCTAGGAGAAGATAGAGGACTGCTGTAGGGGTGTTTCCGGGACACAAAGTGAAGGCACTTTGGACCCACACGAACAACGGATGGAATAGCCAACGGAGTCCAAACGAGACGAGATTTGAGAGGCGGGTTGCACACAACAAAACAACAACACACACAACAACCTCGCGGCACACCGGTAACGTTACACGCCCGAACAACAAAGTAGGCCTACGGGACGTCACGGACACGTGAGGGAGCTCCGGAACGCGAAACGGACAATGGGAAGGAACGCGTGGAACCGGATGCAACCGACAACACAAATGCAATGCGATGCACATGTCTACATGATATGAATGAATGCCACTCACTCACCCAACAAAACGACGAAAACCCGAAAGGCAAAGAACCCGGAATGGAAATAGATGAAGCCGGAGATATATTATATGCCCAAAAGGGAAAGTATTACATCCGGGGCATTACAAACTCTCCTCTACTACAAAAAAGATCTCGTCCCGAGATCTAGGACTGGAAAAAGGAAGGGTACTCGGAACGAAGATGATCTTCTCGTTCCCAGGTAGCTTCTCGGTCGGTGTGATGTGACCACTTGACTTTCAGAAATTTGATGGACTTGTTGCGGGTCTTGCGTTCGGTTTCTTCGAGAATGGCAACTGGGTGCTCTCGGTAGGACAGGTCTTGTTGAAGATCAATCTCCTCAAACGGAATCATGCGCTCAGGTGCCTTGAAGCATTTGCGAAGTTGAGACACATGAAAGACATCATGAACATTTGCGAAGTTTGAAGGGAGCTCAAGTTGATAGGCTAGATCGCCTCTTTTGCCAAGAATCTTGAAAGGCCCGACGTATCTAGGAGCAAGTTTTCCTTTGATACCGAATCTTTGGGTGCCTTTCATCGGAGAAACTCGGAGATAGACATGATCACCGATGTTGAAGGCCAAATCACGATGCTTGCCATCATAGTAGCTCTTCTGGCGCGACTGAGCGGCCTTGAGATTCTCACGTATGACTTTGCACATTTCTTCGGCTTCTGAGATCAAGTCATTGCCAAGAAGTTGACGTTCGCCTGTTTCAGACCAGTTGAGAGGGGTACGACACTTTCTGCCATAGAGAATTTCAAACGGTGCTTTGCCTGCACTTGCTTGAAAGCTGTTGTTGTAAGAGAACTCGGCAAATGGAAGGCAGTCTTCCCATTTCATGCCGAAGGAGATGACACAGGCTCTGACCATGTCTTCTAGAATCTGATTCACGCGCTCGACTTGACCACTAGTCTGAGGGTGAAAAGCAGTGCTGAACCTGATCTTAGTGCCCATGGCGGACTGAAAGGAGTCCCAGAACCTTGATGTGAACAAGCTTCCACGGTCTGAGGATATAACTTGAGGAATGCCATGTAGGGACACAATTCTGGAAGTGTACAGCTCTGCAAGTTGAGCTGCATTGATGGATTCCTTGACTGGAAGAAAGTGAGCGACTTTGGTAAGCTTGTCAATCACCACAAAGATAGCATCATTTCCTCGCTTGGATTTAGGAAAGCCAGTGACGAAGTCCATTTCAATGTGGTCGAACTTCCACTCGGGAATAGGAAGAGGTCGGAGAAGACCGGCTAGACGTTGATGTTCTGCTTTCACTCTTCTGCATACATCACATTCATTCACGAATTGGGCAATCTCCCTTTTCATGCGTGTCCACCAGTAAGACTGCTTGAGGTCTTGGTACATCTTGGAACTGCCAGGATGAATGGAAAGGAGAGAATCATGAGCTTCTTCCATTATGAGCTTTCTGAGATCACCTTTGGGAACAACGAGTCTGTCCTCGAAGAACAAGGTATCTCTCTCATCAACACGGAAGCACTTGTATTTTGGAGTGCCCTTTGCAATCCCATGTTTCACCTTCTTCACCATGGTATCACTGAGCTGGGCCTCACGGACTTGATCTTCCAAGGTAGGAGCAATTTGGAGATTAGCAAGAAAACCCTGCGGAACAACTTGGAGGTTGAGTTTCCTGAATGCTTCACAAAGCTCAGGCTGGCACGGCTTGATAAGAAGGCTGTTGCAATATGCCTTTCTGCTCAAAGCATCTGCAATCACATTCGCCTTGCCAGGAGTGTATTCGATGCTGGGATTATACTCTTGGATCATTTCAACCCAACGAGTCTGGCGGAGGTTCAGATGCGGCTGTGTGAAGATGTACTTCAAGCTCTTGTGATCAGTGAAGATGTCGACCTTTCTGCCCAACAACAGATGTCTCCACGTAATCAGAGCATGTACCACAGCTGCTAGCTCGAGATCATGTGTGGGATAGTTCTTCTCACTTGGCTTGAGCTGACGAGAAGTGTATGCCACAATTCTCTTATCTTGCATAAGCACACCACCAAGACCTTGAAGAGAAGCATCACAGAATACTTCATAGGGCTTGGATTCATCCGGAGGAGTCAGAACTGGAGCAGAGACAAGCTTATCTTTGAGGGTTTTGAATGCCACTTCACACTCTGGAGACCAAAAGTATTTGACATTCTTATGAAGCAGGTTGGAAAGAGGCTTGGCAATCTTGGAGAAGTTCTCAACAAACCTTCTGCAATAGCTGGCAAGACCCAGAAAACTGCGGAGCTGCTTGACGTTCTGAGGAGCTTCCCAGTTGACAATTGCTTCAACTTTCTCGGGATTAACCGCAATACCGTCAGCTAAGATGATGTGGCCCAGGTACAAAACCTTATCGAGCCAAAACTCGCACTTGGAGAACTTGGCATAGAATTTATGCTCTCGGAGTCGATCAAGAACCAGACGTAAGTGCTTTTCGTGATCTTCTTCATTCTTGGAAAACACCAGAATATCATCCAGATACACAAGCACGAACTCGCCAGTATAGGGGTTGAAGATGTAATGCATCATCCTTGAAAAGGTAGGAGGAGCATTGGCGAGACCGAAGGACATGACGGTATACTCGTATGAACCGTAGCTCGTTCTGAAGGCCGTCTTGGGAATGTCTTCCTCGCGAATGCGAATTTGATGATAGCCCATTCGGAGGTCAAGCTTAGAGAACACTTTAGCTCCTTTGAGCTGCTCAAAGAGTTCGTTGATGTTGGGGAGCGGATACTTGTTCTTAATCGTCTTCTTGTTCAATGGCCGGTAGTCAACACAGAGATGCTCCGTGCCATCATTCTTCTTGACAAATAAGACACCACAGCCCCATGGAGACGTACTAGGTCTGATGAGACCCATACTCTCCTGCTTATCAAGCTGCTTCTTCAATTCCTTCAATTCATCCGGAGAGAGCTTGTACGGACGCCGGCATGCTGGCTCAGTACCCGGCTCGAGTTCAATGACAAACTCCACCTGACGGTGTGGAGGCATGCCTGGAAGTTCTTCAGGAAAGACGTCTTGATATTCGTTCACCACCGGAATTTGAGATATGGCATTAATTTCACCCTTATCATTAAGAGAGAAAAGCCGGATAGTGTTATCCCTGGAGGCGAAGATAATCACATCTTCATCAGAATGAGTCATCTTGACTTCCTTCTGTGCACAATCAATGTGAGCATCATGCTGAGAAAGCCAATCCATTCCGAGGATGAGGTCGATGTCAGAATTGCCGAGAATCACCGGAGAAGCCAAAAATCGATAATCACCCATGCGAATAGAAACATTCGGAGCCACCATACTAGAGCTCAATCTCTTGCCAGGTGATATGACACTCAAAGGTCTTGGCAAAGCTTCAGAGTGAACATTATTCTTGGATGCAAATGGATATGACATAAAAGAGCAAGAAGCACCCGAATCAAATAACACTTTAGCTGGAAAAGAGTTAACTGGAAGGTTACCCAAAATGACATCAGAAGAATTCTCCGCTTGTGCTGCATTCATCAGATTGACCCTTGCTGCCTTTGGATCATGCCTGACAATAGCTGAACTCATAGGTGGAGGAGGAGGAAGACGCTTCGGATTCGGACATCTGTTGGCATAGTGACCTTTCTGAGTGCATTTGTTGCAAGTCACTTCTGAGAGGGGACGGAAATGAGAACCACTTGATTTGGAGCCTTGAGACTGAAACTGCTTCTTCGACTGGTTGCTCGGGTTGGGTGGGTGGGAGAAGCCACGACCACTAGAGTTCTTGTAGTTGGAGTTGTTGGAGTTGTTGTATGGAGCTCGAATCACTGGAGGAGGAGGAAGCCAGAATTTCTGATGCTTCGAGACCATCTGAGACGATGAGGAAGAGTGAACGGCATCTCGAATTCTCTTCTTAGAAGCCTCCATCTTAAGCTGAGCTGCTTCTTGTTTCAAAGCCATGTTATAGAACTTGTCGAATTCATCGGGCTCGAACAAGGTGAGAGCAAGCTGAAGTTCATCTTTGAGACCTCCACGAAACTGATAGATTTTACTCTTGGCATCAGAAATGTCTTGCTTAGCATAGCGAGCGAGGTTTTGGAACTTGACATTATACTGATAGACTGTCATGGAGCCCTGCTTCAGGTTGCGGAATTGCTCACGCATGCCCTCGATGACACTTGTAGGAATGTGGTGCGAACGGAAATCCTTGCAGAAATTCTCCCAAGAGATCACTTGACCTGGCCTGGAGTCTTTGTACTGCTGCCACCAGTCAGCTGCTTGATCTTTCAGTTGGAAGGCTACAAACTTCACATAATCATCTTCCTTCACGTTATTGCACTCAAAATGCTTCTTAATGTCGGTTAACCAATCTTCAGCATCAAGAGGGTCGACACAGTAACTGAAAGCTTTAGGATTGTTGGCCAAGAACTGGTTGAGAGTAGCATGGTGCTGCTGGTTGAAGAAGTTGCCTTGATTCCCTGGAACACCCTGATTAGCTTGATTAGCTTGCATCTGCTGCATCATCTGCATCATCAACTGAGTGTTCTGAGCAGTAGTCTGCATAATTGCTCTCCAAGCCTCAGGCGGAGGAGGAGGGGAAGGAGGATGATCTGGGACCTCTTCCACCTCTGGGTTAGCGTTGGGAACCTTTTTCGGAGCCATCCTGAAAGAGATGACCACGAATCAGCAATTGATTGACAAAAGGAATAAGCTGAATCAATGGAATGAATTGCATCAAGTCTTCACAATAATCATTCGAACAATAAGAACGAATGAATTCATTCGAACAAGAGGAACGAATGAAATTCTCAGTTAAATGATAACATCAGCCTTCACGAGAAGCCACATAGGGAACAAAAGGAAAATAACAAAAACAACAAGGTACAGACGGGAACAAACACAAGAGAGGAGTTTCGTTCTAACATCTTTGTGCTGAAAGCATATGAACGCGTTACGAAAAGGTTTTGCAATCCCCGGATCAGCATAGCCAAGGACCCTTTAAGATGCAACTCCTGATAGTAACATCGGTCATATAACCCCTTCACTCAATGTAGAACCCCGAACTCACTAACCTGCATTCGTTGGAAGAATGCCTACGATCTACTGGATAAAACCCACCTATAAATTTCCGAAAGATTCCAGTTATGCAATCAGGTGTTGGGGATACACGGGAAGCACCGCGCAATCAACTCTAACCTACATCCAGGTGTATCCATCCTTCAACACATAACCAGTCTTTCTCGGAAACTGTGTACCTCGGACCTTCGAAAAGCATCCACTATAACAAGCTATGGCAATACTCCCGAACTACCTCCCCAGTACTGGGTGATGTCGGGGTTATCTTGCCACTGGCCGTATAGGAGAGATTTTCGATGTCGGCCGTCTTAAGTATTTAGTACTGCCGCGATATGCTTGTGACAACAATACCCCGAAGCTCAACTCCTCGGTAACAGGAGGCATCGAGAACAATATCCTTGTCACAAGAACATCGAAACAATCCCAGAATACTCGCGGGATTCCTAAAAAAAATTTGTGCAATTTTTGAAGATAGGAGAGACAAGAGTAGTCGTCAGGAGTCCTCACCAGAGAGAAAGGGGATGAGAAGCAAAGAAATCCTACTCTCCGATATAATATAGGACTCAAAAAGTTTTTAGTGTGTGCCTAGACTCGACCGTCAACGATTCGATCAAACAGTGGGGGCTCCTAGGTCGGAGAAGGCTCTGAATACCAACTTGTAATGCCCAGGATGGAGTTATACCTCCTACGTGTCGAGGCACGACTTAAAGGCATAAATCCATCCTAGAATGATCTCAAGTTCGGTAATTCTTTGCACATCTCATGTAAAAGAGGGGATTGTAAACAGAAAATAGTTGGCTTACACTCGCCACGTCACAGAATTACAATTCAAGTCTCAATCATCATACATTAAGAACATCACAACCCTCTAAGGGCAAAATCCAAATGCAAGATACCAAACTTAAATAAATAAACCACAGGCGGATCGAATCCTAGTAAGAGTCTCCACTACTGATCATCCGGGTATCGCACATAGTACCGACTACGCTCCTCGTCGTACTCCCAATCCAGCTCGGTGCCATCACCTGGATAGCTCACAGCTGGACCTGCATCTGGTGTGTGAAGTAACTGTGAGCCACAGAGGACTCAGCAATCCCGTTTCCGGGTAACAAGACTATTTAAGCCTTTGGGTGAGGATAAGGCTGAAGAAAAAAGAATAAGTGTCTGCAGCAGCAACTAGCAACTAGCTTACGTGAGTGAGAGCGAGAAGAGAAAGCCTCGGCGAGAAGTGATCACTAAGTGATCCTAGCTACAAGCTCAACAAACATAACCCCTCCGTGTTCAACTCCCGAATCCCTATTCGGAAATTGACGGTCACGGAACACACGCTGGTAGTGTATTAGTAACATTGTGTCGAGTTATCTACAACCGGAATTAACAAGCTCCCATCTGCCACATAACCGCGGGCACGGCTTTTGAAAGTTCAAACCCTGCAGGGGTGTTCCAACTTGACCCATTACAAGCCCACGATCCGCGGAGTCGCAACTTCAAAGTGGGAAGACCCGAGTATCCTCGGAATCCCGTGCTCAAGATATACCGAGCTAAGGTAAGGCTAATCCAGCAAATCCTCCCGGCGTGCCGACACCCTGATAGTAGCCGCGCGTATCTCGTCTCAGGCCACGACCGGATGGGACAAGCTACAGGTTTTTACCAGACCTTGAGTTTCCTCGAGGTGGCCCCGCAGGTTGCCCGTTTCGGACCAACACTCATGTGGAGCACTGGCCCGGGGTTGTTGATTAAGAAAAAGGGTTTATAACTCCCTATGCAAGTTTAGTTTGTTATTAGGCAAATAGTACCAATGTTGGGACTTGCTGGAAAAGACTTAGCACTTAGCGGTTTATCGAGGGGGTCCCATACACCCCAACCGTGTTAGGAACGCATAATCAAGGAACATAACACCGGTTTATACGGTTCCTAACGGCATGAGTGGAACAAATCACCAAGCAAAAAGGCTTAGCCTTCCACCCTTGCCAATATATAGATGATTTCAATTAAGCATTTATATAGTGTGATATAACCCAACCCAACTTCAACATGAAGCAAGCATCTTCGATCTTCACCTGCAACTAGCAACGCTATAAGAAGGGCTGAGCGAAGCGTACTTAGCCAAGCAACGGTTTGCATAGGTAGGTTGGTTAAACATGGCAATTGGTTACAAGTAGGAGGCTGACAAGAAGATCATGGGCATCGAGGCAAAACTATAGATCGAGACTACTAGCAATAGGCAAAGATAGTAATGTTATCGGGGTTCGGTCATCTTGCCCGAAGAGAAGTCGTTCGGATCGTAAGAAGGGTCCTCGTGCTCAACCTCGTTGGAAACCTCGTGCTCGAACTCGAACTCAGACTCTGCTTCCGGCTCTAAACAAAACAATCGCACCAAGCACCAATCAACAAGATGCAATGCGCACTCGAAAAAGATGGATGCATGATGGATGCACTAAGGATGCACACGGAGCACGTAAAATATCACTCAAGCAAAACACCTCAAAACATGATAACAATCTGATATTATTAATCTACACAGAAAATCAATCAAGTTTCATGTAAGATTCGCTGAAATCGGAGTTACGGGCTAAAAGTTATGCCCGAAACAAGAAATGAGCGAAAGCTGAAAATTATAGCAACATAGCATCTTCGGAGCACAAAATAATTGAGCTACAGCATTCAAATAACATGGCAAAGGGCAAGAACACAAACTAGACATATACTACAGCAACTAAGTCCAAAGGTGCACCCCCAACGGAGCCACGGATCAATAGTAATGATCTTGGACATATGGAACTTGACAATAAAATTCTGGCAGCAGAATTTTATTGAAACTTTGGAGCAAAAGATAAACATGCTACAGCCACTTAAATGGACATGTGAGGACATGAATGGAAAGACAACAATATATACTACAAGGAACAATCAAGATCCACTCCAAAACTAACATGCTTTGTCCTAGAACATCACACGAACATGGCATCGGAACGTTACAGATTTCAGACTTAGTGAAAAACCACTAAGTCCTAAAACAGCAATATCATCATGGCATATAAAAGAGCATGTTTAAGTCACCTCGA
This sequence comes from Secale cereale, assembly GCA_902687465.1. NCBI lineage: Eukaryota > Viridiplantae > Streptophyta > Magnoliopsida > Poales > Poaceae > Secale > Secale cereale. The sequence goes on from LR738711.1 coordinate 682,289,278, forward strand.
AACTAAACATGGCAAGAGGTAAGCACCTCATCAAAGTACACATGAAGGTGATCCCGAAACAAACAAGCATGCATCATTGAGGTAAACACAACGATAGCAACGAGCTCAACAAGATGGCATTTCGTAACAAGTGAAACAACATCACAGCCACATGGCACTTTGCAACGATGATAAACATGGCAAGAATAAATCTAACATGCTACCTAGCACATACAACATGTAGATCATGGCAAGACGAACACGTGGACATGTCATTTGAATCATTCGGACAAACGAGCTAGAAGATATCACATAGCAAAGATGGCATAAAAACATCACATAGCAGCAGTTTATATCATGTTGCACTCTTGCAACAGCAAAACAAGCACCTAGATGATCTCTAACATGCATGACAACAACAGAAGAAACGTAGAGCAAGTCTCCACGAACGTCTGGACATCTCATTTGCGCAAAACAGAGCTAAGCACAAAAAGTTAGAGCAGTTGAAAGATTGCATCACAGATCAGAATTCTGGGACTTAGAGAAATTGGGACTACCTCGGATCTGGAGAGAAAAACACAAAGGCCCGGGCGGATCTGGCCCGATCCGGCCCAGGCGAAGAAGGGCGGCGGCCTGGAGGAGCGGATCTGAGGCTGCGGCCTGGAGCGTCCGATCGGTGGCCCGCGGGGCGAGGCCCGCTCGGAGGCGGCCGGCCCACCGAGGCGGAAGGCGGGAGGCGACGCGGGAGCCCGCCTGGCTGTGCGCGAAGGAGGCGACGGCGCCCGGCTGGCTTGGGCCGGAGGGAGGCCGCGGTGGAGGAGGGATGCGGCCCAGGGCGGAGGGATGGCGGCGGCCCGCGGTGGCGCGGTGCGGGGTGGCCCGGCTCGGAGCAGCGCGGCCCGGCAGCTGGAGGCGGTGCGGTGAAGTGGGGACCTGGCGCGGCGTACGGCCCGCTGGGCTGGCGCGGTGGAGAAGATCGGGCGGAGGGAGCCTGTCGCCTGGCGAAGTGGTCCTGGCCACTGGCCCAACCGATCGGGGCAGAACCCAGGCGAACGAAGCGGCGTTGACCTGCGAGGTTCGATCGGGAATTGATCCCCCGATCGACCCAGTCCGGCGGCGGCTGGCTGGGATCTGCCAAGTGGCAGATGAGGATTTTGTGGATCTGAAGAAAATGAGGGGAAGAGAGGAGGAAGGAGGGGTTAGGGTTAGGGATGCCAAAATTAGACTAGGGTCTAATATATAGCAGGTTTTTAGGGTTAGGGGGAACTTAGGGGTGTTAGGAGCCCTCCGATCGCGATCCGACGGATCCGATCGCGGGGGTAGTCTAGAAGGCCCAGGAGAAGATAGAGGACTGCTGTAGGGGTGTTTCCGAGACACAAAGTGAAGGCACTTTGGACCCACACGAACAACGGATGGAATAGCCAACGGAGTCCAAACGAGACGAGATTTGAGAGGCGGGTTGCACACAACAAAACAACAACACACACAACAACCTCGCGGCACACCGGTAACGTTACACGCCCGAACAACAAAGTAGGCCTACGGGACGTCACGGACACGTGAGGGAGCTCCGGAACGCGAAACGGACAACGGGAAGGAACGCGTGGAACCGGATGCAACCGACAACACAAATGCAATGCGATGCACATGTCTAAATGATATGAATGAATGCCACTCACTCACCCAACAAAACGATGAAAACCCGAAAGGCAAAGAACCCGGAATGGAAATAGATGAAGCCGGAGATATATTATATGCCCAAAAGGGAAAGTATTACATCCGGGGCATTACAAAGACCAAGCACATCAAGCGCCGTTTCAACTCCATCCGGAATTATGTTTAGGATGGAGACATAGATATTTGTAAAGTGCATACGGATCTGAATGTTGCAGACCCGTTGACTAAACCTCTTCCACGTGCAAAACATGATCAACACCAGAACTCTATGGGTGTTCGATTCATCACAATGTAACTAGATTATTGACTCTAGTGCAAGTGGGAGACTGTTGGAAATATGCCCTAGAGGCAATAATAAAAGTATTATTATTATATTTCCTTGTTCATGATAATTGTCTGTTATTCATGCTTGAATTGTATTGTACGGAAACAGCGATACATGTGTGAATATATAGACCACAATGAGTCCCTGGTGAGCCTCTAGTTACCAGCTCATTGATCAACAGATGGTCACGGTTTCCTGACCATGGACATGGGATGTCAGTGATAACGGGATCACATCATTAGGAGAATGATGTGATGGACAAGACCCAATCCTGAGCATAGCACAAGATCGTATAGTTCGTAATGCATAAGCTTTTCGGTGTCAAGTATTTATTCCTTAGACCATGAGGTTGTACAACTCCCGGATGCCGTAGGAATACTTTGGGTGTGCCAAACGTCACAACGTAACTGGGTGGCTATAAAGGTACACATCGGGTATCACCGAAGGTGTCTGTTGAGTTGGTACGAACCGAGACTGGGATGTTGTCACTCCGTATGACGGAGAGGTATCTCTGGGCCCACTCGGTAATACATCATCATAATGAGCTCAAAGTGACTAAGGAGTTAGTCACGGGATGATGGATTACGGATCGAGTAAAGAGACTTGCCATAACGAGATTGAACAAGGTATCGGGAATACCGACGATCGAATCTCGGGCAAGTACCGTACCGATGGACAAAGGGAATAACATACGGGATTGAGTGAATCCTTGACACGGTGGTTTATACGATGAAGATCATCGAGGAACATGTGGGAACCAACATGGGTATCCAGATCCCGCTGTTGGTTATTGACCAGAGAGTGGTCTCGGTCATGTCTACGTGTCTCCCGAACCCGTAGGGTCTACACACTTAAGGTTCGGTAACGCTAGGGTCGTAGAGATACATGCACGTGGAAACCCGAAAGTTGTTCGGAGTCCCGGATGAGATCCCGGACGGCACGAGGAGTTCCGGAATGGTCCGGAGGTAAAGATTGATATATAGGAAGTCAGGTTTCGGCTATCGGGTGATCTCCGGGGGTCACCGGGAGCGTCCCGGGACCACCGGAGGGGCCCCGGGGGTCCACCGGGTGGGGCCACCCATCTCGGTGGGGCCCCTAGGCCGCAAAGGGGAAGTGTCCAGCCCTAATGGGCTGGCGCACCACTTGGGCCCTCCTCCCCATGCGCCTAGGGTTGAAACCCTAGGGGGGAGGGGGCGCCCCACTTGCCTTGGGGGGCAAGGACTCCCCCCTGGCCGCAGCCCCCCCTTGCAGATTGGATCTGCAGGGGGCTGGCGCACCCCCTGGCCCCCTATATATATGTGGGGGGGGGGAGAGGGCATCCGCACCCTTGCCCTTGCGCCTCTCCCCCTCCCGTCACAACTCCGTCTCCTTAACGCCGGGCGCCCGGCGAAGCCCTGCTGCAATCTCCACTGCATCCACCACCACGCCGTTGTGCTGCTGGATCTCTGACGACTTCTCCTCCCCCCTTGCTGGATCAAGAAGGAGGTGACGTTGCTGTACCGGACGTGTGTTGAACGCGGAGGTGCCGTTCGTTCGGTGCTAGATCATCGGTGACGAAGAACGCGAAGAGTACGACTACTTCATCCACGCTTCTTCGAAAGCTTCCGCTCGCAATCTACATAATGGTATGTAGATGCACTCTTACTTGCTCGTTGCTAGATGTCTCCTTAGTTGGATCTTGGTGAAAGCGTAGAATTTTTTTTGAATTCTGCTACGTTACCCAACAGGGCTTTCTCCTTTTTTTTAGCCCCTCTCTATATTTTTTTAGGACATCTCTTTTTTTTGGCCTTTCCTCACATGGGACAATGCTCTAATAATGAAAATCATCACACTTTTATTTACTTACAACTCAAAGATTACAACTCGAAGCTAGAACAAAATATGACTCTATAGGAATGCCTCCGGCTGTGTACCGGGATGTGCAATGATCTAGCGTAGCAATGACATCAAAAAACGGACAAGCCATGGAAACATCATGCTAGCTATCTTACAATCATGCAAGGCAATATGACAATGATGGTGCGTGTCATAATAAACGGAATGGTGGAGTTACATGGCAATATATCTTGGAATGGCTATGGAAATGCCATAATAGGTAGGTATGGTGGCTGTTTTGAGGAAGGTATATGGTGGGTGAATGGTACCGGCGAAAGTTGCGCGGTACAAGAGAGGCTAGCAATGGTGGAAGGGTGAGAGTGCGTATAATCCATGGACTCAACATTAGTCATAAAGAACTCACATACTTATTGCAAAAATTTATTAGCCATCGAAACCAAGTACTACATGCATGCTCCTAGGGGGGAGGTTGGTAGGACTTAACCATCTCGTGCCCCCGACCTCCACACAAAGGATGACACTCAATAAATAAATCATGCTCCAACTTCGTCACATAACGGTTCACCATACGTGCATGCTACGGAATCACAAACCTCAACACAAGTATTTCTACAATCCACAACTACCCACTAGCATGACTCTAATATCACCATTTTTATATCGCAAAACTATTGCAAGGAATCAAACATATCATATTCAGTGATCTACAAGTTTATGTAGGATTTTATGACTAACCATGTGAATGACCAATTCCTGTCAAGTCTCTAAATAGATACAAGTGAAGCAAGAGAGTTTTAATTCTTTCTACAAAAGATATGCCCACGCTCTAACAAATATAAGTGAAGCAAAAGAGCATTCTACAAATGGCGGTTTTCTATGTGAGGAGAAACAGGCAATCCAAACTTCAAATGATATAAGTGAAGCACATGAAGCATTCTATTAAAGCCATACTCAAAAGATATAAGTGAATTGCAAAGAGCATTCTATTAATCAACCAATGACTATCTCATACCAGCATGGTGCACTTATTAAAAGAAAGAGAAAAAGCACACGACGCTCCAAGAATTTACGCATATCATGTGAACGAAACGAATCCGAAAACATACCGATACTTGTTGAAGAAAGATGGGATGCCTTCCGGGGCATCCCCAAGCTTAGACGCTTGAGTCTCCTTGAATATTTACTTGGGGTGCCTTGGGCATCCCCAAGCTTGAGCCCTTGCCTCTCCTCCTTCTTCTCACAACGAGACCTCCTCGATCCTCGAACACTTCATCCACACAAAACTTAACCGAACTTTTAGTGGCGGGTGATAACCCACAAGTGTAGGGGATCGCAACAGATTTCGAGGGTAAAGTATTCAACCCAAATTTGTTGATTCGACACAAGGGGAGCCAAAGAATACTCTTAAGTATTAGCAGTTGAGTTGTCAATTCAGCCACACCTGGAAACTTAGTATCTGCAGCAAGATAGTTTAGGAGCAAAGTAATATGATAGTGGCGGTAGCAGCAATAAAAGTAATGATAGTGTTTTTGTAGTTTTTGTGATAGTAGCGACGGAAAAGTAAATAAGCGACAAGCAATATAGGTAAAGCTCGTAGGTATTGGATCGGTGATGGGAAATTACGTCAGATGCAATTCATCATGTAGAAGTTATAACCTAGGGTGACACAGAACTAGCTCCAGTTCATCAATGCAATGTAGGCATGTATTCCGAATATAGTCACACGTGCTTATGGAAAAGAACTTGCATGACATCTTTTGTCCTACCCTCCCGTGGCAGCGGGGTTCTATTGGAAACTAAGGGATATTAAGGCCTTCTTTTAATAGAGTATCGGACCAAAGCATTAACACATAGTGAATACATGAACTCCTCAAACTATGGTCATCACCGGGAGTGGTCCCGATTATTGTCACTTCAGGGTTGCTGGATCATAACACATAGTAGGTGACTATAGACTTGCAAGATAGGATCAAGAACACACATATATTCATGAAAACATAATAGGTTCAGATCTGAAATCATGGCACTCGGGCCCTAGTGACAAGCATTAAGCATAGCAAAGTTATAGCAACATCAATCTCAGAACATAGTGGATACTAGGGATCATACCCTAACAAAACTAACTCGATTACATGATATATCCCATCCAACCCATCACCGTCTAGCAAGCCTACGATGGAATTACTCACACACGGCGATGAGCATCATGGAATTGGTGATGGAGGAAGGTTGATGATGACGATGGCGACGATCTCCACTCTCTGGAGCCCCGAACGGACTCCAGATAAGCCCTCCCGAGAGAGATTAGGGCTTGGCGGTGGCTCCGTCTCGTGAAACACGATAATTCCTTCTCCCTGGTTTTTTCTCCCCGAAACGGAAGATATAGGATCTCGGGATACGTCAGTGGAGCATCGGGGGGCCCACGAGGTAGGGGGGGCGCGCCCTTGGCAGGGGTGCGTGCCCCCACCCTCGTGGACACGGTGTGGGCCCCCGGTGTGGATCTTCTTGCAGATATTTTTTATATTTTCCAAAATAATTCTCCGTTGATTTTCAGGCGATTCCGAGAACTTTTTATTTCTGCACAAAAACAACACCATAGCAATTCTGCTGAAAACAGCGTCAATCTGGGTTAGTTCCATTCAAATCATGCAAGTTAGAGTCCAAAACAAGGGCAAAAGGGTTTGGAAAGGTAGATACGTTGGAGATGTATCAACTCCCCCAAGCTTAAACATTTGCTTGTCCTCAAGCAATTCAGTTGATAAACTGAAAGTGATAAACAAAAACTTTGACAAACTCTGTTTGCTCTTGTTGTTGTAAATATGTAAGCTAGCATTCAGGATTTCAACAATATCATGAACTAACCACAGTCACAATAACTTTCAGGTCTCAAGACTACTCACATCAATGGCATAATCAACTAGCGAGCAATAATAATAAACCTCGGATGACAACACTTTCTCAAAACAATCATGATATGATATAACAAGATGGTATCTCGGTAGCCCTTTCTGAGACCGCAAAACATAAATGCAGAGCACCTTTAAAGATTAAGGACTAACTAGACATTGTAATTCATGGTAAAAGAGATCCAGTCATGATCATACTGATAACCCTCAACCGTAAGGGATCGAGATAGTCTTCGCGGGTAAGAATAACCCAATTTATTGATTCGACACACGGGGAGCCAAAGAGTATTTATAAGCTTTGACAGTTGAGTTGTCAATTCAACCGCACTTGAAATATACTTACTTGCAACAAAAGATAAGTGGTAATAGTTATATGATAGTGATAATAGTGATAGTAAAAGTAAATAGCAAAAAGTAAATAGTGAAGGTAAATGGCAAAAGTAGCAACTAGTGACAAGCAGGGTTTAAAACACTATAGGCTAGGGAGATGGATGGTTGGGCGCTGCATGGATGAGATAGATTCTAACTTGGGGCACGGCACACGGAAAAGTAATGATCATCTAGGCAAATATCAAACATTAGGCATGTATCCCGTAGGTAGTTGTACGTGCTTGCAATAAGAACTTGCACAACATCTTTTGTCCTACCATCCCGCTACGAACGGGGCCAAAAGGAACTTATGGATATTAAGGTGCTCCTGTCAAAGAGCACCGGAACAAAGCAATGAACTCAATGGATACATGTAATCCTCAAACTACGGACCATCCCCTTTGGTGTCCCAAGCTGTCACTTTTGGGATCGCCGGTTCCGAACCGTAACAGGTGCAAACAACTCATAGATAGGATCACGAACACAAATATATTCATGCAAACACATATGGTTCAGATCTGAAATCATGGCACTCGGGCCCTAAGTGTCAAGCATTAAGAATAACAAGTTGAAGCAAAGATGATAAACACCATAGTAGATGATAGGCAACATGCCCCCAACGATCTGACAAACTATTACATGATCTAACTCATCCAATCCCTACCATCCCCTTCGCCTACAGCAGGGGAATTACTCACACATGGAGGGAGAAGTCATGGAGGGATGATGGAGTGGTGATGATGATGACGATGGCGACGATCTCCCCTCTCCGGAGGCCAATTCAGCCTCCAGATTAGCCCTCCCGAGGAAGAACAGAGGGTGGCGGCGGCTCGGCGACGGAAAACTGCGAAAGAACTTCTGATCTGGGGTTTCCGTGTCGCGAGTAAAAATACGAGGCAAGGTAGGGCACCGGGGGGTGTGGGCCCCACCCAGGCGACCCCCCGGCGCGGCCCAGGGGGGCGCGCCCACAGGGCGCCTGGGCACCCCCTGGCCCCCCTCTGCCCCCACTTCTGGCTCCTGGTTCCTTCGGGTGCGTTGATTTTCTGTGATTTTTCGTGGATTTTTTTGAGATGCTTAAAAATCCGTTTTCCTGCACACAATAAAACCATACAAGCAGCTCTGCTGAAAACAGCGTCAGTCCGGGTTAGTTTAGTTCAAATCATGCAAGAATGAGGTCAAAACAATATCAAAAGTGTTTGGAAAAGTAGATACGTTTGAGACGTATCAACTCCCCCAAGCTTAGCATATTGCTTGTCCTCAAGCAATTCAGTTCAACGATCTGGACGCGACAAAGAAAACTTTGACAAACTCTTTTGCTTCATTAGATGTATATAAGCATGTACTACGAAAAGAGTTTAGCGAGTATTGAAACAGTACTTATGAGGACAATGCAAGGAGCAATCCTTCTTTCAAGTGACCAGTCACAAATACTTAAAAGTAAATAATATATTACTGAAAATCAAGACCAGATTACATTGCACATAGCTTGAGCATATTAGGGTGGTATCTCGCTAGCCTCCATGAGTGAAGCAAAACATAAATGCAGAAACTCCTCCAGAGTTTTAAAGGAGACTAGAACTAAGAATTTTAGAATAAATCATATCACAAGTATGCAGAAGACAATGTAATACTTTGGGACAATGCACGTTACACTCAGAATGACAATTATGCTCTCATAGTTGGTGCTTTGAAGAAAGAAGGTGAGACTCTCGAACCGTGGCTTTTATTGGCAAGGTTGAAAACCCGTGGTCGGAAACAAAAACTAAACATGTACCAGAGCTCTTGGTTTTAAAAACAGAGATAAAAACGTTTTGAGAGGTGCATATTTCGTCAACGAATGCTAGCAGATAACTCAATCACTTCTTGAGCTGGACAAGTTTCGAGGAACGGCTCCCGCATGAGGACGATCACATCCTCTTAATCTCCTTTGTTTATCACTGCCAAAGTTTCCTGATTTCTCATGAACAAAGCGTGAAGGAGGGTTTGTTTGTTATATTATCTTTTTGAGCCGGGCGCACTCAATGCCAGTTCCTTTTCGTATTAGGGGTTTGCACATTATACATGCAATCCAGGGGTGAAACTTGTCCAACTTAAAAAGATTATGAATTAACTACTACTTCCTCATGAGCTAAAACATAGGCACAAAAGAGAAATGCTTTTGATTAATTTCGAGATGGTACACGAAAGTCTTTGTTAGGAATGGCAGGTAAATACCATGTATAGGAAGGTATAGTGGACTCATATGGCATAACTGGTTTTAAGGATTTTGGATGCACAAGCAGTCAGTCCGCTTAGTACAGGTGGAAGTTTAGCAAAAGACTAGGAAGCGACCAACTAGAGAGCAATAACGGTCATAATCATGCAGAGCGACAAAGCAACATTGAGTCGGGCATGAAAGTGATATAACTATTCTGAAACTCAAAGTTCATCAAGGTAGAGTAGACTTTTTAGTCTTAAACATGTGTAAGCATGTGCCAAGTCAATCCAAAAATTCTCTAAAGGGAAATACCACCTTAGTATACCAGACTATGAACAGTGCAATGCATGTAGATCATTTCAATAACACATTATATACTCTAGTTATTCGAGACTAGCCACAAGGAAAGCATGAACCACCGAAAGAGCATTGTAAACATAGCACTATGTCGCTACAAGCTGGTCTCTAGATCATAAGTACAGGCATATGTACAAAAGTAGAAACAAAAAGAGTTCATACCGGTCTTCCCTGTTGCTTCCCTTCAGTCGATCTTCGTCATTACTGCTTGTCACTTGCACGATCGAACGTAGGAAATATAATTAAATGCCATCACGGACTCGAGCTGAACTCTGAAAACAAAGCAAACTAAAGAGAGAAAGGAAATCTTTTTGGATTTTTCAAAGGTTGAATAAAAGCAAAAGAAAGAGAAAATCTTTTTGTTGTTTTTGCAAAGAGAGAAATAAAGAAGAATGGGCAAAAACTTCGAAAAGATCAAAGTGAATAAAACGGATAATACAATGGAAAAGTGAGAAGGGCACGTACTCCCCCAAGCTTAGGCTTTTGGCCTAAGTTGGTAGCAGCTACTGCCCCCAGGAGCCTCCTGCTCCGGGGGTATGGTGGTGAGTCCAAGGGTCGTAGAATGATGCTGGTGCGTACACCGAACTCCTCGGAGTCTCCCACGAGGAAGGTTCTGAGCACCAAACAGAGGAAGAACCTTCACCAAACTCGGTGGCGGTCTCTTCCTGAAAATGTGGCAACTCACCGTGCTTCTCCTCGTCGGGCACAACCCCCTCCATGGGGTTATGAAACTGATGCTGGACCATGAACTCATCGAACTGGACAACATCAAAGGACCATCCGTTCCTGCGAGAAAAATCAAACAAAAGAGGTGCAGGTAGACGGATCTCGCGTTCCGTGGTGATTCCGAAACGCAAGATATAAACAAGATTATCAAGCTCAGAACCCATGGTGACAAACTTATGCCTTTTCATAGCAGCAAGATCAAAGCTTAAATAAGTAAAAGGATTATCATCAGGGTGTGGGGTGCCTCCAAGATGTTCTAAGATAAGTGTGGCATAAACGCCACCATATAAGTCCCCCTTGTTACTGTTCATAGCAAGGCGTCGAGCAATTAAGGCACCCAGATTATAATCAGACCTCCCTGAGAGGGCTGCTGCCAGGATAGCAATATCCGGAGCAGAAATGCTGCTCGTGTTGTCACGAGCTAACACCCCTCTGGCAATATAATATGCAAAATACCTGAGGTGAGGAAATAAGATGCTGGAGATCTTCGACCGATGAATATCCCTCGTACCCATGCTGCAGAGAGAGTTGATGACGGTTTTCAGCTCGGAGGGCTGAGTGGCCATCCTAGCCGTCCTCCCAACGTTCGGCACACCTATTATTTCACAAAAAATTCCCAAAGTCATGGTGATAAGATCATTGTAAATTTTAAACTCAATAGCACCTGAATTAGGATTATATCTAAAACTTTTAATGAAACTGGAGGTGAGTTTTTGATACTGGGTAACACGGCTCGTGACGAGTCGTGTCAAACCTGCATTAGCACAAAGATTATAAAACTCATCCTTGATTCCCGCAGCTTCCATGAATTCATCACATGGAAATGTCATCGCACGTGCTGGACTTGTATCTTCCAACAACTCCAGGGGCACATGATCTTCATTATAGCTCACCCTAGCAGTCGATGGTGAAGCTGCGGCTCTAGTAACTCGATCGGAGTGTGTGGGCCTCCTCTTCTCAAGCCACCCTTTTGCCCTTCCTAACAAACTCATTTCTGATTATTATTTTTGCAATTTGCAAAAATGAGGATTAAAACAAGGTGAGCTAAGGCAAACTACTCAACTCACTTGCCCAAGGCATAAACTTGCATGAAAACTTGAAAAATAACTTTCTACATATGCATGCAAGCTCATCTCTACAGCACCAAGAACTACTAAATACTCACAAATGAAGCCACCAATCAAAAATCTAATTGGAGGGGTGGAGGAGTCACATACCAGGGAGTATTTGCTCAAAATTTCAGCTCAAATGATCGGCTGTAGAGAGAGATCGAAGAATCGCCTCCAAGAACAGCAAGAACACAAGAACAAGAGCAGAACTCGAGTTTTTGGAGAAAGAGAGAGAGGGAGGAAGAAGACATACCTGGAGGGGGGCTCTGTGGGCCCCAGGTGCCCTGTGGGCGCGACCAGGGGCTGGGCCGCGCCAGCTGGCCGCCTGAGCCACTGGTGGGTCCCCCTGGCTGGCCCCAGGACTTTCCGGGTCTCTCCCGACGTGGAAATTTTTATTTAAATTTTTCTGGAATTTTTCTGAAAACTTCACTGTTGAAATTTTTTCGAAGTTCAAAAAGCTGCGGAACTCTCTGAAAACTTGAAGTAGTGAGGAGTATTGTAAAGCTTCAAAACATAAATACTTGGTACAGCAAGTAGGACAAAAACTAAAAACAAATGAAAATATAACAAGCTCAACTTTTTATCCATATAAAACATATTTGCTAATAAGGTTGATCAAGTCTTACCAACAAACAGGCGATATATAGAGCAAAAAGTCTCACCTCTCACGAAGTAATCACTGAACCTTTACCTTGATGGACATTGTCCCTACCATGATAGTTTTGTATTTGTGAGGCACATGTAGTGGACAATCCCATTCTCCAATCTTCACGGTCTCGATATTTTCTATAGAGTTGAGGCCATGCCTCCTGTCGATCTTTTTCGGAAAATATACCGTGTGTTCTTTATCATTCACATGGAAGGTAACCTTCCCTTTATTGCAATCAATAATAGCACCTGTGGTGTTAAGGAAAGGTCTACCAAGAATAATGGACATGCTCCCATCCTCGGGCATGTCAAGCACAACAAAATCAGTAAGAATTAAACAATTAGCAACCTCTACGGGAACTTCCTCACAAATACCTATCGGAACAGCGGTTGACTTGTCAGCCATCTGAAGGGAGATATCTGTAGGAATTAGTTTCTCTAAACAAAGCCTCTCGTAAAGAGAGAGAGGCATAACACTCACTCCTGCTCCAAGATCACATAAAGCAGTTTTGACATAATTATTCTTTATGGAGCAAGGAATGGTGGGTATACCTGGATCACCGAGCTTCTCAGGAATCTTGCCACTGAAAGAGTAGTTAGCAAGCATAGTAGATATCGCATCATTAGGAACTTTTCTTTTATTAGTGACAATATCCTTCATATATTTTGAATAAGGAAGTAACTTAATAGCATCAGTCAAAGGGATTTGAAGAAAAAGAGGTTTAATCCACTCACAAAACTTATTATAATGCTCTTCTTCTTTAGATTTGATGGACTTACCTGGAAAGGGCATGGGTTTCTGTACCCATGGTTCTCTTTCCTTCCCATGTTTTCTTGCGATGAAGTCTTCTTTAGTGTACCTCTTACGTTTGTCAGGTGCTTCTTCTTCTCGAACTTCAGGCGGATCATTCTTCTCATTATTATTACCTTCAGGTTCAGCACCGTCTTCAGTCTCAGCATCGGAGATAGATACGCTGTTAGGATCAATAGTTGGCTCTTCATCTGCAATAGGATCATTAGAATTGTCAGTATCCTTATGTTTCTTCTTTTTCTTTGGAGAGCCAACAATTTCTTCTTCCTGCATTTGAGAATCCTGCTCGATTCTCTTCGGATGTCCCTCTGGATAGAGAGGATCTTGAGTACTAGTTCCTCCTCGGGTCTTAATCCCGAAAGCCTGCAAATTATCTTGTTTGGCATTGTTAGCAAGCAAATCTCTTTGCACTTTAGAAATTTGGTCAAGCTGAGTTTGAACCATTTGAAAATGCTTCACAAGACATTGAACATCATTAACTGTTCTATCTAAAACATCAAGCAGTCTTTTAATAGCAAGGGAATTATCATGCAATTGACTTTCTATCCTCTCATTAAAATGATTTTGTTTCATAATAAAATTATCAAACTCATCTAAACATTGATCAGGAGGCTTACCATGAGGGATGTCACTTGCGTTGAAATCTAAAAGAGAGTGTACCTCTACCATAGGAGGGTGAGTGGTAGGCTCACACAGCTTCTCAATAGGGGGTAGATTCTTCACGTCTTCAGCTTTAATACCTTTCTCTTTAATAGACTTCTTTGCTTCTCGCATATCTTCGGGGCTTAGAACAAATATGCCCCTCTTCTTTGGTGGTGGAGGTGGTTCAGGGACGGACCAATCTTCATGGTTTTTGGCAATCCTGCCTATCAAATCTTCCGCATCGTCCGGTGTTCTTTTCCTGAAAACACAACCAGCACAACTGTCCAAATAGGACCTGGATTCATCAGTTAGACCAGCATAGAATATATCGATTAATTCATTCTTAGGGATTTCATGTCCTGGTCTAGCCCGAATCAGACCGCAGTACCTCCCCCAAGCTTTAGGGAGGGACTCATCCTGCAACTATTTAAAGTTATAAATTCTTTGTAAAGCAGCATGTTGCATGTGAGCAGGAAAGTACTTATCAACAAAAGAGTGAGCTAAGTCTTGAGGACTCTTAATGGAACCGCATGGGAGTGAATCATACCATGCTTTAGCATCTTCCTTCAAGGAGAAAGGAAGAAGCTTGGTGATATAAAAGTATCGTATCTTCTCATCTGTGGTAAACAGGCCACCTAACTCACCGAGTTTAGTCAGGTGTGCAATAGCATCATCATTTTCTCTGCCATAAAAGGGGTCAGCTTCAACCATAGGTATAAGTGAAAGATCAACAGAGAAATCATAATCAGGATCATCAATGCATATAGGAGATGTAGCAAATTCAGGATCAGGAACGGTTTTGTTCTTCAAAGAGTGTTTTTCGAATAGTTTCTTAATAACTTCAGGGTCAGAGCTGGAAAACTCTGTCAGTTCCCTGCATAAATCTTCATCAAGCATATAGTAATCATCATCAAGGAGCCTCTCTTTGAGTTTACTCAAATCAGGATAATCATAAGTTTCACCAATAGGGTAGCGAGTAACAGGAAGTTCAATTCCAGACTTTTTAGCAGCAGCAGCAATTTGTTTCTCAAGAGCATAACCAAGCGAACTAATATCATCAAAAGTAGTAGAGGCATCATCAAGAGTATCGGACATAGTAACAGATTCAGTAGGAGCATCATGTGGTAGTGGTGAGGCAAACTTACTCATAATAGAAGGTGAATCAAGTGTAGCACTAGTGCTCAGAGCAGTACCTCTTCTTGTAGTAGATAGTAAGATCGGAACCTTGGGGTCTCCTTTCTTACCCATAGTGGATGAAGTGCAGCAGGTAGGATACCTCAAGTAGACTTGTAAATATTGCTATGCTCCCCGGCAACGGCGCCAGAAAACGGTACTTGATAACCCTCAACCGTAAGGGATCGAGATAGTCTTTGCGGGTAAGAATAACCCAATTTATTGATTCGACACACGGGGAGCCAAAGAGTATTTATAAGCTTTGACAGTTGAGTTGTCAATTCAACCGCACCTGAAATATAATTACTTGCAACAAAAGATAAGTGGTAACAGTGATATGATAGTGATAATAGTGATAGTAAAAGTAAACAGCAAAAAGTAAATAGTGAAGGTAAATGGCAAAAGTAGCAACTAGTGACAAGCAGGGTTTAAAACACTGTAGGCTAGGGAGATGGATGGTTGGGCGCTGCATGGATGAGATAGATTCTAACTT
This sequence comes from Secale cereale, assembly GCA_902687465.1. NCBI lineage: Eukaryota > Viridiplantae > Streptophyta > Magnoliopsida > Poales > Poaceae > Secale > Secale cereale. The sequence goes on from LR738711.1 coordinate 682,304,526, forward strand.
GGGGCACGGCACACGGAAAAGTAATGATCATCTAGGCAAATATCAAACATTAGGCATGTATCCCATAGGTAGTTGTACGTGCTTGCAATAAGAACTTGCACAACATCTTTTGTCCTACCATCCCGCTACGAACGGGGCCAAAAGGAACTTATGGATATTAAGGTGCTCTTGTCAAAGAGCACCGGAACAAAGCAATGAACTCAATGGATACATGTAATCCTCAAACTACGGACCATCCCCTTTGGTGTCCCAAGCTGTCACTTTTGGGATCGCCGGTTCCGAACCATAACAGGTGCAAACAACTCATATATAGGATCACGAACACAAATATATTCATGCAAACACATATGGTTCAGATCTGAAATCATGGCACTCGGGCCCTAAGTGTCAAGCATTAAGAATAACAAGTTGAAGCAAAGATGATAAACACCATAGTAGATGATAGGCAACATGCCCCCAACGATCTGACAAACTATTACATGATCTAACTCATCCAATCCCTACCATCCCCTTCGCCTACAGCAGGGGAATTACTCACACATGGAGGGAGAAGTCATGGAGGGATGATGGAGTGATGATGATGATGACGATGGCGACGATCTCCCCTCTCCGGAGGCCAATTCAGCCTCCAGATTAGCCCTCCCGAGGAAGAACAGAGGGTGGCGGCGGCTCCGCGACGGAAAACTGCGAAAGAACTTCTGATCTGGGGTTTCCGTGTCGCGAGTAAAAATACGAGGCAAGGTAGGGCACCAGGGGGTGTGGGCCCCACCCAGGCGACCCCCCGGCGCGGCCCAGGGGGGGGGCGCCCACAGGGCGCCTGGGCACCCCCTGGCCCCCCTCTGGCCCCACTTCTGGCTCCTGGTTCCTTCGGGTGCGTGGATTTTCTGTGATTTTTCGTGGATTTTTCTAAGATGCTTAAAAATCCGTTTTCCTGCACACAATAAAACCATACAGGCAGCTCTGCTGAAAACAGCGTCAGTCCGGGTTAGTTTAGTTCAAATCATGCAAGAATGAGGTCAAAACAATATCAAAAGTGTTTGGAAAAGTAGATACGTTTGAGACGTATCACATACTCAATGCAAATTAATAGTAATACATGCAACGACAGAGGTGCTCTCCTACTGGTGCTCTTTGATAAGAGGATGATGACTCTTCATAAAAGTAAATAGATAGGCCCTTCGCAGAGGGAAGCAGGGATTTGTAGAGGTGCCAGAGCTCGATTTTTAAATAGAGATTGAATAACATTTTGAGCGGTATACTTTCATTGTCAAGATAACAACCAAGAATCTCGATATCTCCCATGCTACGCACATTATAGGCGGTTCTCAAACAGAATGGTAAAGTTTATACTCCCCCAACCACCAACAAGCACACTCCACGGCTAGCCCGAAACAACAGGTACCGTCCAAACCAGCAACAGCACTTGGGGAGTTTTGTTTAATTATTATGATTTTGAGCATGGGACTGGGCATCTCGATTACCAGCCATTTTCTCATGAATGATGAGCGGAGTCCACTCATCGTGAGAATAACCCACCTAGCATGGAAGATATAGACATCCCTAGTTGATACATGAGCTGTTCGAGCATACAAAACAGAATTTCATTTGAAGGTTTAGAGTTTGGCACATACAAATTTACTTGGAATGGCAGGTAGATACCGCATATAGGAAGGTATCATGGACTCATATGGAATAACTTTGGGGTTTATGGAAGTGGATGCACAAGCAGTATTCCCGCTTAGTACAGGTGAAGGCTAGAAAGAGACTGGGAAGCAACCAGCTAGAGAGCAACAACAGTCATGAACATGCATTAAAATTAATCAACAATGAATGCAAGCATGAGTATGATATAAATCACCATGAACATAAATATCGTGGAGGCTATGTTGATTTGTTTCAACTACATGCGTGAACATGTGCCAAGTCAGATCACTTAAATCATACAAAGGAGGATACCACCCATCATACCACATCACAACCATTTTAATATCATGTTGGCATGCAAGATAGACCATTATAAACTCTCAGCTAATTAAGCATGGCATAAGCAGCTATGATCTCTAATTGTCATTGCAAACGTGTTTCATTCATAACAAGCTGAATCAAGAACGACGAGTAATCATATTTACAAAAACAAAAGAGGTCGAGTTCGTACCAGCTTTTCTCATCTCAATTAGTTCATCATATATCATCCTTATTGCCTTTCACTCGCACGGCCAAACGGTGTGGATAATAATAATAGTGCACGTGCATTGAACTAAGCTGGAATCTGCCGGCATTTAATACAAGAGAGAAGACAAGGTAATATGGCTCAAGGTTAAATCAACAACAAAGCATATGAGAGCCACTAAGAATTTTAATCATGGTCTTCTACTCTCAACCCCTAAAGAAAAGAAAAGAAACTATTTACACGGGAAAGCTCCCAACAAGCAAAAGAAGAACGGGAAATCTTTTTGGGTTTTCATTTTTAGCTACTACTACAGGCAAAGAAAGTAAAGTAGCTAGAAGCTACAACTAATACCTTTTTGTTTTTCTGGGTTTTTCTAGCACACAAGAAAAAGACTAAGAAAAAGAAATTTAAACTAAGCATGGATGGTACTGTGAAAGAGTGTGAGCACCGACAGCTAGAATAAGTGTGAACATGAATGTAAAGTCGGTGAGAAACACGTACTCCCCCAAGCTTAGGCTTTTGGCGTAAGTTGGTCTATGGCCAGTACTGGCCTGACGGATATCCAAAGTTGTAGTTGGGGTCGTACTGAGATGCAGCAGATGCTGCATGCTAAGCTGCAGCTCGAAGGCGGGTTGCCTCCGTCATGTTATAGTAGGCATTTTCCTCCTCCATAGTTATGTGTATCTTCCTTTTTCCTGAAAGTTAAACAAAGTAGGGGCAGGAAGAACAATAGGGATGGCATGCTGCCTGTTAAAGATTAGTCGATATTTGAGGGTTTGATTATCCCACTCTATAAACCGGTGACTAGCCATAGCATGCCAGTCTAAATAAACAGGAGGTAAAGGTTCATCATTCGTGTGCACAAACACACCAAGACAGCGGGCTATGCGAGTAGCATAGATCCAACCAAATAAATCTCCATGCAAACCATTATGGTGTAGTCTACGTGCAACAATTGCTCCCAAGTTATATCGCCTATCACCTAGTACAACACTCCTGAGACCACTAAGATCAGGGACACACATGTGACAAGCCTCATCTTTACCGTTTATGCATCTACCGATAAAAAGAGCAAAGTAATGAATAGCAGGAAAATGTATGCTCCCCGTGGTAGCTTGTGTGACGTCCCTGGATTCTCCCACCGTAATACTAGCAAGGAATTCTCTAAATTCAGATTTGCGAGGATCACTCATACTGCCCCACTGTGGGAGCTTGCAGGCAACATTAAAATCCTCTAAATCCATGGTATAAGATTTATCATAAAGGTCAAACAGGACAGTGTGAGAATTACGTGAAGATAAAAATTTAAACCTTCTCACAAAGCTATCAGTTAAGCCACGGTATTGAGGACACTTATCTTGTATGAAGTCCTCGAGGTCAGCGTTGCGCACATATGCGTAAAATTCATCTTTGATGCCCGCTTGACCCATAAATTCATCTGAAGGCTATTCACAAGACCGCACATCAGCATCCCTCGATGGTTCATCGTCCGGCTCACGGAACGTGAGCCTCGGTTCTTGCTTCCTTGAAGGACCACCTTGGAAGTTTCTCCTAGACATTTTTCTGAAATTTTTAGTAACTCACAATAAAAGTTAACCAAACTCAACAAGATTGATAGTAGCAACTCCTATAAGTGCCTAGAGGCTATATCATGCATTAGAACTACTTGGGACCAAGAAAATTTGACATGCAAGCTCAAGAACAAGGTCGCCACAGCAGCATAAATTTGCAACAAATAAAGCACTAGAGCAAAAACTAATTGGACCAATGGAGGAGTCACATACCAAGGAACAATCTCCCCAAACAGTTTTGCGAATGGTGCTTTGAGCAAGGAGATCGAAAATGGCAGCAAGATGAGCTAGAACTCGGGTTTGAGCTGGTTGGGGATTTTTTTGGGAGGAAGAAGAAGATCATGGGTGAAAGGATAAGTGGAGGGGGGCCACGTGGGGTCCACGAGGCAGGGGGCGCGCCCTGGGCAGGGGGCGCGCCCTGCACCCTCGTGGCCACGTGCTGGCTCCCCTCGCTGTGTGTTTAGTGCCATATTTTCTTAAATATTCTAGAAAAAAAATCATATTTCATTTTCATGGCATTTGGAGAACTTTTATTTTCGGGATTTTTTTTATTGCACGGATAAGTCTGGAAGCAGACAAAAAACACTATTTTTCTTTTTATTTAACCTAATTAACAGAAAGTAAAAGGAGGATACAGAAGGTTGTGCTATCTCGATTCACCTATCCCATGCTCATCGAAAGGAATCTATTAACAAGGTTGATCAGGTCTTGTTAATAAACTCTTTCCGAGTAACATGAAACCGAAGAATTTTTTAATAACACTAGGTTACCTCAATGGGGATATGTATGTCCCCAACAATAAGAATGTCATATGCCTTCTTGATAGTAGGAAGAGGAAACTCAAAACCTCCAATAGTAATAGTAGAAGTTTTTCCAATATAATTGATACTATGGACCTGAGGTTGTTTCCTCGGAAAGTGTACTGTATGCTCATTACCATTGACATGAAAAGTGACATTGCCTTTGTTGCAATCAATAACAGCCCCTGCAGTATTCAAAAAAGGTCTTCCAACAATAATAGACATACTATTGTCCTTGGGAATATCAAGGATAACAAAGTCCGTTAGAATAGTAACATTTGCAACTACAACAGGCACATCCTCACAAATACCGTAATGTATAGCAGTGGATTTATCAGCCATTTGCAAAGATATTTCAGTAGGTGTCAACTTACTCAAGTCAAGTCTACGATATAAAGAGAGAGGCATAACACTAACACCGGCTCCAAGATCACACAAAGCAGTTTTAACATAGTTTCTCTTAATGGAGCAAGGTATAGTAGGTACTCCTGGATCTCCTAATTTCTTAGGCATTCCACCCTCAAAAGTGTAATTGGCAAGCATGGTGGAAATTTCTACTTCAGGTGTCTTTCTTTTGTTGGTAATAATGTCTTTCATATACCTGGCATAAGGATTTGTTTTAAGTACATCAGTCAAACGCATACGCAAAAAGATAGGTCTAATCATTTCAGCGAAGCACTCAAAATCCTCATCATCCTTTTTCTTGGATGGTTTCAGAGGAAAAGGCATGGGTTTCTGAACCCATGGTTCTCTTTCCCTACCGTGCTTCCTAGCTACAAAGTCTCTCTTATCATAACGTTGATTCTTTGATTGTGGGTTATCAAGATCAACAACAGGTTCAATCTCTACATCATTATCATTGCTAGGTTGAGAATCATCATGAACATCATTATTAATATTATCACTAGGTTCATGTTCATTGCCAGATTGTGTCTCAGCATCAAAAACATATATATCATTGGGATTCTCAGGTGTGTCAACTACAGGTGCACTAGAAGCATGCAAGGTCCTATCATTTTTCTTTTTCTTCTTCTTAGAAAAACTAGGTGCATCTAAATTAGCTCTCTGAGAATCTTGCTCAATTCTCTTAGGATGGCCCTCAGGATACAGAGGTTCCTGAGTCATTCTACCACCTCTAGTCACAACTCTAATGGCATTATCATTATTTTTACCATTTAATTCATTGAGCAAATCGTTCTGAGCCTTAAGTACTTGTTCTACTTGAGTGGTGACCACGGAAGCATGTTTACTAATAAGTTTCAGTTCACCTTTAGCTCTAGACAGATAATCACTCAAGCGTTCAATCATATAAGCATTGTGTTGTAATTGTCTACCAACATAAGCATTGAAGTTTTCTTATTTAACAATAAAATTGTCAAACTCATCTAAGCATTGGCTAGCAGACTTATAACGAGGAATATCACCTTCATCAAATCTATAAAGAGAATTTACCTTTACTACCTATGTCGGGTTATCAAGACCATGTATTTCTTCAATAGGCGGTAAATTCTTAACATCTTCAGCTTTAATACATTTTTCTTTCATAGATTTCTTTGCCTCTTGCATATCTTCAGGACTGAGAAATAGAACACCTCTTTTCTTTGGAGTTGGCTTAGGGGCTGGTTCAGGAAGTGTCCAATTATTTTCATTGGCCAGCATATTATTCAATAGTAATTTAGCTTGTTCAACTGTTCTTTCCTTGAAAACACAACCAACACAACTATCCAGGTGGTCTCTGGAAGCATCGGTTAGTCCATTATAAAAGACATCAAGTATATCATGCATCTCAAGAGGATGATCAGGCAAAGCATTAAGTAACTGGAGAAGCCTCCCCCAAGCCTGTGGGAGACTCTCTTCTTCAGTTTGAGCAAAGTTATATATTTCCCGTAAGGCAGCTTGTTTCTTATGAGCGGGAAAATATTTAGCAGAGAAGTAATACATCATATCCTGGGGACTACGCACACAACCAGGATCAAGAGAATTAAACCAAGTCTTAGCATTACCCTTTAACGAGAACGGAAATAGCTTAAGGATATGTAGTAACAAATCTTTTCATCGTTGGTAAACAGGGTGGCTATATCATTCAACTTGGTAAGATGTGCCACAACAGTTTCAAACTCATAGCCATGGAAAGGATCAGACTTAACCAAAGTAATTAACTCAGGATCAACAGAGAATTCATAATCCTTATCAGTAACACATATAGGTGAAGTAGCAAAAGCAGGGTCATGTTTCATTCTAGCATTCAAGGACTTTTCTTTCAGCTTAGCTAATAATTTCTTAAGATCATATCTATCATTGCAAGCAAGAAAGTCTCTAGCAGTTTATTCATCCATAACATAACCCTCAGGAACAACAGGCAATTCATATCTATTGGGAGTAGTTTCATCATCACTTTCATAAATATCATCAACATTTGCACTCTCCCTAACCTTAGCAATTTGTTCATCTAGAAATTCACCTAGTGGCACAGTATCAGGCATAGAGGTAGTTTCATCATACATAGCAGAAGTAGCATCATCAAGAACATACAACATATCAGGTTCAATAGCAGGAGTAGGTGTCGCAAGTTTACTCATAACAGAAGGAGAATCAAGTGCAGAGCTAGATGGCAGTTCCTTACCTCCCCTCGTAGTTGATGGTAAGATCTTGGTTTTTGAGTCCTTCAAATTCTTCATAGTGATAAACAGATATAAATCCCAAGTTACTTAAAGAATAGAGCTATGCTCCCCGGCAACGGCACCAGAAAATAGTCTTGATAACCCACAAGTGTAGGGGATCGCAACAGTTTTCGAGGGTAAAGTATTCAACCCAAATTTGTTGATTCGACACAAGGGGAGCCAAAGAATACTCTTAAGTATTAGCAGCTGAGTTGTCAATTCAGCCACACCTGGAAACTTAGTATCTGCAGCAAGATAGTTTAGTAGCAAAGTAATATGATAGTGGCGGTAGCAGCAATAAAAGTAACGATAGTGTTTTTGTAGTTTTTGTGATAGTAGCGACGGAAAAGTAAATAAGCGACAAGCAATATAGGTAAAGCTCGTAGGCATTGGATCGGTGATGGGAAATTATGTCGGATGCAATTCATCATGTAGAATTTATAACCTAGGGTGACACAGAACTAGCTCCAGTTCATCAATGCAATGTAGGCATGTATTCCGAATATAGTCATGCGTGCTTATGGAAAAGAACTTGCATGACATCTTTTGTCCTACCCTCCCGTCGCAGTGGGGTCCTATTGGAAACTAAGGGATATTACGGCCTCCTTTTAATAGAGTACCGGACCAAAGCATTAACACATAGTGAATACATGAACTCCTCAAACTATGGTCATCACCGGGAGTGGTCCCGATTATTGTCACTTCGGGGTTGCCGGATCATAACACATAGTAGGTGACTATAGACTTGCAAGATAGGATCAAGAACACACATATATTCATGAAAACATAATAGGTTCAGATCTGAAATCATGGCACTAGGGCCCTAGTGACAAGCATTAAGCATAGCAAAGTCATAGCAACATCAATCTCAGAACATAGTGGATACTAGGGATCAAACCCTAACAAAACTAACTCGATTACATGATAGATCCCATCCAACCCATCACCGTCCAGCAAGCCTACGATGGAATTACTCACACACGACGCTGAGTATCATGGAATTGGTGATGGAGGAAGGTTGATGCTGACGATGGCGATGATCTCCACTCTCTGGAGCCCCGAACGGGCTCCAGATCAGCCCTCCCGAGAGAGATTAGGGCTTGGCGGCGGCTCCGTCTCATGAAACGCGATAATTCCTTCTCCCTGATTTTTTTCTCCCCGAAACAGAAGATAGGATCTGGGGATACGTCGGTGGAGCATCAGGGGGGCCACGTGGCAGGGGGGCGCGCCCCCACCCTCGTGGACAGGGTGTGGGCCCCCCGGTGAGGATCTTCTTGCAGATATTTTTTATATTTTCTGAAATAATTCTCCGTTGATTTTCAGGCGATTCCGAGAACTTTTTATTTCTGCACAAAAACAGCACCATGGCAATTCTGCTGAAAACAGCGTCAGTCCGGGTTAGTTCCATTCAAATCATGCAAGTTAGAGTCCAAAACAAGGGCAAAAGGGTTTGGAAAAGTAGATACGTTGGAGACGTATCAGCGGGGTTAGTGCATATGATCAATAAAATCCCATCATGTACTGCTCTAACATTATTCTTTACCTAATAATAAAGAAAATTGGGTTTCAGCCCGTACGTCACATAAAATACCCTCGAAGTTGGCAAAAATTACCCACCAATGCCGCCCGTAAGTGGCAAAAAACGGTTCACACATCGCATTGTTAGTTCTGGTTTATATATGTCGAGATCCAGTAATGTAACGCAAACATATGCTGACCGCGGTGGCTAGCGCTGCGCGTTTCCACCCTGGAGACCAGGGTTCTATCCCTGGCCTGCCCACTTTTTATCTCTCATTTTCTCTTTTGCCTTTCACGTTCTCACTTCTCTTTTAGTTTTTTCTTCTTTAAATTTATTCGTGATTTCCAGAAGAACAATATTTCAAAAAAAGTCTTGAAAAATTATAAACTGTTTGTGAATTAAAAAAACATTCGGAAAATCATAAAATGATCATCATTTCAAAAAGTTGTTCACGTATTATAAAAAACTATCACGATTTCAAATAAATTTTCAGGAAATAAAAAATGTTCACAATTTTTAAAAAATATCCAGTATACAAAAAATACTAGGGGAATTTAAAAAATGTCCATTAAACTTTGGAATATGTTCAAAAAAATTAAAACAGATTCATAAATAATTAACATAACGAACCGTCTAGGGGTCGCTTCATGATTGTATTCAGTCCCTCGATTTGGGTAAAAAAAAATCCATGTCTTGTACAACGCTGAGTCCTCAAAAATTGACACAACATTCTATGGGTTTATTTTTATAAGCTATATAAAAATGACTAAATTTCTATTTTGCCTTCATACACGGTTATATTTTTTTTGGTACCACATTACTGATTATTATAAACACTGCGACGCTAGATCAAGGCGAGGCACTCACTCATCAGTCTAGCTCAAGCAGTGTTCATCAATGCAGTTTGCTCACCAACATTTTTTTCATTATGACGCGTTAGAAAATCAAGTCGTAATGAGACCATCATATTTTTTTAAATGACTTTTTAAAAGTCCCTTATCTCGTAATCTAATAGCTTTTTTTCCGTTGCAACGCATGGACACACTATTTGCAAAAAAAAAACATATGGTTTTAACTAATTAACCCGCGGTCCAGCATATAAGTGAAAAAAAATCCATATTTCAGATTCGTGACTCGTCCTCCACGCCGCCCGTACTGGGCTTCATATGCTGATAGGCTTTCTCCTTGCCTTCCTAGGATCATGCCGAAAAAATTATATGACTTGGCTAAGTAATAATACCACATCGCTTCTTTACACCTAATCTCACTGGTTCATATAGGTAGACATTGATGATTCAACAAGCGACCACAGAAATCAGGACACAGAGATGAGGATAATCACAAGGGAAGGATTCGGTCTATCAAATAATCGATCAAAGAAAAGCCAATTGCAAAGAAATCGGATAGGTGGCGCATCAAATCACGCGACGGGAGGAGCAAACGGCGCATCAAATCCGGCTACAGGAGGCGCAAACGAGGCCGAGGGCGGTCGAGGGCAGCCGGATCCGGACGGATCCGGTCCGGTGGAGGAAGATCCGTCGGCGGCGCATCAAATCCGGCGATTGGAGGAGTAGATGAGGTCGAGGGCGGTCGAGGGCGGCCGGATCCAGACGGATCTGGTCCGGTGGAGGCAGATCCGGCGGCGGCTGGATTTGGTAGGAGCGGCGGCGTCCTGCGTTCAGCAGCAAACAAGAGAGAGACAGATGTTAGGGGAAGGAGAACCATAGGGAAAAGAAGGAAGGAGAGGGAGGAAAGAGGGAGACAGCGTAGCAGCATGGCCGGCGACGGGGACGGGGAACTCCTCGAGGACAGCCGGGAGATGGAGGGGGCCGAGGGAGAGACGAGATGTGTGGAGGAGAGGCGCTCAGTGATGAGCGAGAGATGAGATGTGGATGGATCGGTCTACTCGCTCTTTGTTAACGGGGTAGTTGGGCTGATCCATCTAGAAAGTTAAGGCTGGGCCAAGGGATTTGGTGTTGGGCTGGTTAGACTCCCTTTCTCCTTTTTTTAAAATTAACCAAAACCTTTTTTTTTTTGAGAAATTAAACAGAAACTTGAATAAAATAAAGATAGAGATGGGATTTAGACCAACATAGTTATTTCTCTAGGATAGGAGAAATATGAGGAATTTAAATAAAGTGTTTTGGGGACTTTAACAAACTTTATATTTCATAATTGACACATAAGTTTTCCCGTTGCAGTGCACGGGGCTATATAATATATCACTAGAATATATAAATATATACATATACAACATCCTTATAATGTACTAGGTCTTTGGTCAAATAAGCTACTTAGCAACTCAGCTTTCCATGTCGCTTGCTTTCCACGTCGCTTCGCCGGCATCGCCGTTAACACAAAAGACAACGAACCATCAGAATTTATCCTTGGCCAGCATCAGCGCTGACAGTGAAGACAACAAATCAACGGGTGAGTTCGTCATTATCTCCTTCCACCTGCCTTGTGTGAATTAAAAAATAATATATTGATTCTAAAAAAATACTCAATGTAACCTTATTTCTGATGTTTGCTAAAATTGGATTTAAAAAAGTGCATAATGGCACATGGAGCAGGTTTTCATGTTTCGCCCGGTGCAACGCACGGGCATTTGTACTAGTGTATAATTATGAACAAACATTACCTGCTGTATGCTATCACAATTCTATGGCCCCAAGTCAAGGAGGCATCAACAAGAATTCAAACATATGCAAATAATGAAGCTATAACAGCAATATGTGAAAACAAGACAGTCTGTAGTAATCTGAACATTAACCATACTTGTCTAGCCCTAAAAATTATGGAAAATTTAGGAAAAATCAACAATTTGTATAGCAAGACTTTGCAAAAAGTTTCAGATCCTTTCGACATTCCAATAAAAAAAATGTAAAATCGCACACTACTGCCAAAGTTTCTGTTTTTGCACCGCACAAACCAACAAGCAGTTTAATCATCCTAAAGGAAACTCTTGGCACATTATTTTTATAATACACTGGAATTGTACAAGGGGATAATTATTTTTATAGAAAAGTTTCTATAATCAAGGTTTGCAAAGTTTCCATGGGCATGAACAAAGTTCAAGGAGCTCCCCCATTTCAACGGTGCTCGTCCTTCTTACTTTCACTTTTCTTTTTGAAAAAGTTTTAGGTTCCCCTCTTTATTTTTTTGTTTTTAAACTTTATAAAAGCACACAACATAAATAAATGACTCTCTAAAACTTCTGGGCTGTCTCCCTGGCAGCGCTTTCTTTAAAGCCATTAAGCTAGGCATATAGTGCTCAAGTAATGGATCCACCCAGATCCCAAGGTATATCAAAGCCAATTTTAATTAGCAATGATTTGGCATTTAGTAGTGAGCACAAAGTGACATGTGTCATGAAACAACGAAGTCTAACTCTCTTCCTATGCATAGGCATGTCATACAAGAACAATTCATGCACATCAAGTAAAGGCCAATGCATAGTATAAGCAGTTTCTTGCAATTTTATCATGTTGGAAACATAAAGAGGCGGAGATGTAGTTCCTCTCTCATAATAATTACAAGTAGGAGCAGCAAGCACATGCATATTATATTCATTAAAAACATCATGTGCAATGGTAAAAGGCAACCCATCAATATAATCCTTAATAAGTGCAAACTTCTCCAATATAGTGTAGTTTGGAGAATTCGAAAAGATAATAGGACTATCATGTGTGGGTAGCAACTATCTCATGTTTAACATAAGGAACTATATCAAGTTCATCTCCATAAGCATAATTCATATTGGCATCTTGGCCATAAGCATAGCAAACATCATCAAAAAGGGATATTTCAAAAGAAACAACGGGATCATAGCAATCATCCTTCGGTAAGCACGAAGGGAAATTAAACAATGTATGAGTTGAAGAGTTACTCTCATTAGAAGGTGGGCACGGGTAGCTAATCCGCTCTTCCTCCTTTTGTTCTTCGCTCTCCTCCTCATCTTTTTCATCCAATGAGCTCACAATGTCATTGATTTCTTCTTCCATAGACTCCTGCAAAATATTAGTCTCTTCTTGGACAGCGGAGACCTTCTCAATAAATGCATCAATATCGGAGTTATATTCATAATTCAAATAGCAATATTTCAATATAGCAAGATTTTCAGGCCTAGAAACATCATCATCAAAAGCATCATTCTTTTTAAACAGAGATTCAATTTCATAAGCACCCTGAAAAGCAACGAATTCTTCTATTTGTTCCACATCATAATAATCATATATACCATTAGCATAAGAAGCTAAGGTTTTATTATCGTTAAATTTGCAAGAAAAGGGAAGGTGTGGAGCCTTCATCCTAGAGCAACAAGTATAATCATATCTCAAGCATAGTTGCCGAGCATACCAATGCAACATATGAATTTGATCCCATAATAGTTTCCCTTTTTGTGTCAAGCGATAATCCCTAAAGTATTCACCTTGATCCAACGTTACTCCCATTACATAGCTGAACGGGGTTTTCTCAGGATTATCAAAGTAGTACATAATATCTTTCACATAATGGGCATCGAGGGTTTTTGGAGGTTCCCCATCTCCATGAGTAGCAAGTACACCTAAGTTTTTTGGCATTTTGTGTTCCATATCCATAACTAAAGATAGAGAACAACTTAGAACAACAAATAAAATCTACTTAGTGCTAAAGCAAACAAGCACACACGAGAATATTCACCCCACGCTATTGCTCCCCGGCAACGGCGCCAGAAAAAGGTATTGATAACCCAGAAGTGTAGGGGATCAGTTGTAGCCTCTTTCCATAAGTAAGAGTGTCGAACCCAACGAGGAGCTAAAGGCAGAACAAATATTCCCTCAAGTTCTATTGACCACCGATACAACTCTACGCACGCTTGACGTTTACTTTACCTAGAACAAATATGAAACTAGAAGTACTTTGTAGTTTTTGTGGGATAGGTTTGCAAGAATATAAATAACACTTAAATAAAACTAGGGGATGTTAAGATAAAGAAACAACAAAGTTAATGATAGCAAGTGTGGAAAAGTGGTGGTAGGAGTTGCGAAATTGCCCCTAAGCAATTGACTACGTTACTAGACCGATAGCATGTTTTATGTGGGAGAGGCCACTGCTAGCATGTCATCCCTTACTTGGAATTCTATGCACTTATGATTGGAACTATTAGCAAGCATCCACAACTACTAACGTTCATTAAGGTAAAACCCAACCATAGCATTAAGATATATTGGTCCCCCTTCAATCACGTATGCATCAATTTCTACGCTAGGTTGAAGCTTCTGTCACTCTTGCCCTCCAATACGTAGTCATATCAACATACAACTAACCCTATGGTGTGATCCACGCGCGCTCTCATATGATGGGCACCAAAGGACAGCAACATAACCACAAGCAATTTAAATCAATCATAGCAATTCACCAATCACCGATAGGACAACGATAATCTACTCAGACATCATAGGATGGCAACACATCATTGGATAATAATATGAAGCATAAAGCACCATGTTCAAGTAGAGGGTACATCGGGTTGCGGGAGAGTGGACCACTATAGATAGATGGGGGAAGGTGATGGAGATGTTGGTGAAGATGACAGAGGTGTTGGTGTAGATCGCCGTCACACGATGATGGCCCCGGTGGCACTCCGGTGCCACCGGAAGCAAGGGGGGAGAGAGCCCCCCTTCTTCTTCTTCCTTGACCTTCTACCTAGGTGGGAGAAGGGTTTCCTCTCTGTTCCATGGCCTCCATGGCGGCGGAGGGGGAAGAGCCCCTCCGAGATTGGATCTCTCTCTCTGTCTCTCTCTGTTTCTGCGTTCCAGATTTTGGCCCTTCACCGTTTCTTATATTCCCGGAGATCCGTAACTTCGATTGGGCTGATTTTTTGACACGATTTTTATCCGGATATTAGCTTTCTTGCAGCGAAAGAAGGGCATCAACCGCCTTATGGAGTGGCCACGAGGGCCCAGGGCACGCCTGCCCCTGGTGGGCGCGCCCCCTGCCTCGTGGCCCACTCGGGCATCGTCTCACGTTGGTTCCGCTTCCCAAAATTCACATATATTCCAAAAAAAATCTCCGCCCATTTTTATTCCGTTTGGATTCAGTTTGATATGGATATTCTGCTAAACAAAAAACATGCAACAAACAGGAACTAGCACTGGGCACTGGATCAATATGTTAGTCCCAAAAATAGTATAAAAAGTTGCCAAAAGTATATGAAAGTTGTAGAATATTGGCATGGAACAATAAAAAATTACACATACGACGGAGACGTATCAGCATCCCCAACCTTAATTCCCGCTCGTCCTCGAGTAGGTAAATGATAAAAAAAGATAATTTTTTATGTGGAATGCTACCTAGCATAATCTTGATCATGTAATCTAATCATGGCATGAATATTAAGACACGAGTGATTCAAAGCAATAGTCTATCATTTGACATTAGGACAATAATACTTCAAGCATACTAATAAAGCAATCATGTCTCTTCAAAATAACATGGCCAAAGAAAGTTATCCCTACAAAATCATATGGTCTGGCTATGCTCCATCTTCACCACACAAAGTATTTAAATTATGCACAACTCCGGTTTTAGCCAAGCAATTGTTTCATACTTTAGTATTCTCAAACTTTTTCAACTTTCATGTAATACATGAGCGTGAGCGATGGACATAGCACTATGGGTGGAATAGAAGGTGGTGATAGACAAAAGGTGGGAGAAAGTCTCACATCAACTAAGCAAATCAATGGACTATGGATATGTCCATCAATCGATATCAATGTGAGTGAGTAGGGATTGCCATGTAAGGGATGCACTAGAGCTATAAGTGTATGAAAGCTCAAAAAGAAAACTAGTGGGTGTGCATCAACTTGCTTGCTCATGAAGACCTAGGGCATTTGAGGAAGCCCGTCATTGGAATATACAAGCCAAGTTCTATAATGAAAATTCCCACTATTATAAGGAAGTGACAAAACAAGAGACTCTCTATTATGAAGATCATGGTGCTACTTTGAAGCACAAGTGTGGAAAAGGATAGTAGCATTGTCCCTTCTCTCTTTTCTATCAATTTTTTGGAGGGGCTTTCTCCTTTTTTTAGCCCCTCTCTATATTTTTTTAGGCCATCTCTTTTTTTTGGCCTTTCCTCACATGGGACAATGCTCTAATAATGAAGATCATCACACTTTTATGGTGAGAGCTCAAACCATTGCATGCTTGCATCATATTTCTTGGTTCTAGTTTGGTTTTCTTCTTGTGAGATTTGGAGCTTATGGTCATCTTATTGACAAGCTTGAGTTCATCGAAAACGGAGTTCACATGCTTCTTCTATTGCGTTTTCGGTGTTGGAGGTTTTACCGGTCTCTTTCGAGGAAGGGTTCTCTCCATTTTTTTATGGGCCTTTTCTCATTTGCTTCTTATTATTGTTATTTCTATCAAAATTGTGTTAGGCCATGTCGTTAGCTTTCCAACAAACTTGGTTTCGTTGAATTCGGAGTCCGTTTGCAAAAGTTGTGTCAGTTTTGGCGCCCTCAAAAGGGCTGCAGCGGTACTACCGCAAATGGGAGCGGTACTACCGCTTGGAGCGGATGTAATTTTTTACTTTCGTGGATTACTTCCGCTCCAGACCAAAAACTCGTCATAAGTCCAGCGGTGGTAGGCACGGATGTAATTTTTTAGTACCGCTCGCAAGCAGTAGTACCGCTACCCTTAGCGGTAGTACCGCTACCCCTAGCGGTAGTACCGTGATGTCAAGCAGTACTACCGCTCCGACGGTTCTTCTGGCCTTTTATTCCTCCTCGTTGTTGTGTTTCGAAGGGCTATTACCGCCCTAGCGGTAGTACTGCTCGGTGCGGGCTGTGAGCATAACGGTTGGATTTTTCCCCACCTATAAAAGGGGGTCTTCTTCCCCAATGAACCTAATCCTTTGAGCTCGTGTTCTTCCCCATTGTTGACCTTCTTCGAGCTTGCTATCTCTCAATCCCTCCATGGATTCTTACTAGTTTTGGGGGGAAAAGAGAGAGGAGATCTAGATCCACATTTCCACCAATCACTTTTGCCTCTTTGTGAGGGGAACCCTTTGGATCTAGCTCTTGGATTTCTTCGTTTTCTCTTCTCCGTTCTTCCTCTCATTTCCCTCCCTAGCATTAGTTGCTTTGGTGGGATTTGGGAGAGAAGGACTTGGGCACTCCGTGTGCCCTGATATGTCTCCAACGTATCTAATTTTCCGAACACTTTTGCCCTTGTTTTGGACTCTAACTTGCATGATTTGAATGGAACTAACCCGGACTAACGCTGTTTTCAGCAGAACTACCATGGTGTTATTTTTGTGCAGAAATAAAAGTTCTCGGAATGACCTGAAATTCAACGGAGAATTATTTTGGAATATATAAAAAATATTTGCGGAAAGAACCAAACTAGGGGGGCCACACCCTGTCCACGAGGGTGGGGGTGCGCTCCCCTGGGCGCGCCCCTTGCCTCGTGGGCCCCCTGTTGCCCCACCAACGTCTTCCTCGACTCCATATATTCACTTTCGAGGAGAAAAAAAATCATAGAGAAGGAATTATCACGTTTTACGATATGCAGCCGCCGCCAAGCCCTAATCTCTCTCGGGAGGGCTGATCTGGAGTCCGTCCGGGGCTTTGGAGAGGGGAGATTGTCGCCATCGTCATCATCAAACTTCCTCCATCACCAATTCCATGATGCCCACCGCCGTGTGTGAGTAATCCCATCGTAGGCTTGCTGGATGGTGATGGGTTGGATGAGATTTACCATGCAATCGAGTTAGTTTTGTTACGGTTTGATCCCTAGTATCCACTATGTTCTAAGATTGATGTTGCTATGACCTTGCTATGCTTAATGCTTGCCACTAGGGCCCGAGTGCCATGATTTCAGATCTGAACCTATTATGTTTTCATGAATATATGTGTGTTCTTGATCCTATCTTGCAAGTCAACAGTCACCTACTATGTGTTATGATCCGAAGTGACAATAATCAGGACTACTCCCGGTGATGACCGTAGTTTGAGGAGTTCATGTATTCACTATGTGTTAATGCTTTGGTCTGGTACTCTATTAAAACTAGATGATTCCCCGCACGTTGCTGCAGGATTGTATGGTCAAAAAATAACATTGATGCTTATGTAAAATTGTAACTTTGATGATAAGAGTACTCTTTCACTCACATGGAATAATGTTATGAGTTGGGGGGGGGGGCAATTTACTTTTCACTCCCATCTATTCAGTTTTATGTGCATGCTAACAGAACATCAATCATAGTATGGAATTACAATATCAAATACCTCTCCGTTACATACTTTCCAAATGCACCGGGTCTCAGACAAGGGTCGGGCTCTCGTGCTGGGTTCCCTGCACGCACCAGCGTGCTGGGCCAATCAAGCGCCAACAGCTATCCTGGTGGACCCCACCACCCATAAAACAATTCTTCCTTCATTTTTTTACTGAATATCTCCCTTGCGTTATCTCCCTGCTCTGTGAGAGAGGATTTCGGCAACGCAAGATCGGCCGCCTCGGACTGTGGCCGGCCGCAATGCCGGCAAGACGGAGCCATCGTGGATAATGCGCTACAGCCGCCCGCCTCCGGCGAGCCCAAGCCTAGGCCAAGGCATATTCTTTCCCGGGACATCGTTCTCTGGTTGGGCCGATTTGCTCCCTGGGAGAAACTTGATTTGCAGCGCGTGTGATCGGTCGGCCGTGGGCGGTGGCCGAGATGCCATGGGAGGTCATGCAGTCACACTTGAAGATGCAACCGAGGAGGCAAACTTCATTGCTTCGTGGACCTCTATACTAGCTAGTAGCTAGTACTCACCTATGCGGATTGACATATGCACGTAATGAAGTTTGAAGCATAGGAGCTATCCAGCTTCATCTGTCATTACTAATCTGTTCTTCAATCACATACGAATCTGTTCTTCAATCACACGAGTGCAAGTGAAGCCTCACCTAGCCATTCTAGTCTATTTTTCAATCACATGAGCGGCAAGGAAAAAACACAGCCCCAGCCCCCAGGCGGTGCAGCGCGCCGGAGGCGGGCGGCGCTAGCCGGGGCTCTGCGACAGCTCCCATCTTGCCGCCGGCCACGGTTCGGTGCCATGGCCAATGGCCGCAGCACGGCGATTGAATCCTCTCGCACGGATAAGGCAAGGGAATAGATATTCAGTAATTAGAAATTGTTTTATGAGTGGTGGGGTCCACCTGGACAGCTGTTGACGCTTGATTGGTCCTGCAGGCTAGTGCCTGCAGGGAACGGAAAAAAAAAATCCTATACGACCGTGTCGTATGGACCCGATCGTGAGACCCACTTCAGCGTGCGCCAACTGGCCGTACGAATCTCAATGCAACAACCGACGTCTTCCCCATTTCCCTCTTTCCAAATCATGATTCCTATCTCTCCAGCGCCCCAAAAATCCAGCCGCGATCACGCCATTCTCATCACCGCCTTAGGGCACACTGCACCCGCATCACCTTCCCCTGAGAGCCTCGCCGCCGATGGTGTTGAGCACGGTGGCGTCAATCAGCGGCGGCCATGGCCAGCTCCCGTTCGGGCATGGGCAGTGGCAGCATGGGCAAGGGCAGGTAGTCAATAGGTAGTGTTCGGGCAGCAGCAGAACCGGCTGCTTAATGGCGGGGGCCAACCGCTGGAGGACAACGTCGGCATGTGGTCAGGCCAGCAAGGAGCACGACAGAGCAGGCGTAGAGCAGGGTTTTGATTACTCTGGTCGCTGTAGCTATGTGCTCTGTTCATCTGCATCCGTTTACTCTGTCGAAACCGACGAAAGACGGTTAGCAGCATGACAAAAGGAAGACAGAAGACGAACAATCTGCTGCTAAGCATGCCTTTGTCGGTCAAGATTCACATTCAGTGCTTTGACTGCTTTCTACAAATGATGAGAAGTTGTTTTGCTCAGGAGACAAAACAATCAGGAACTCAAGTCAAATAGCTTAGGATAGTAGATGCTTTGTTTATTTTTCTTTAGAATTTTCTCCTCAAGTTAAGATAGAATAATTGATGCAGATCATGGAGCTTTTCTGCTGATTAGCGCCACCGCGCCCGGCATCGTCGGCGGCGAGGTTTCCCGGTCGAAGCCACTGTGCCGTCAGGCGGTGGGGAGTGTGGCATGACCGGCGGCTGTATTTTTGGGGCGTCAGAGAGATAGGAATCGTGATTTGGAGGCAGGGAAGTGGGGAAGGAGAAGTCTGTCTCACGGCTCGGTCCGTACGACCCGGTCGTATAGGATTTTTTTTTCAGGGAACCCAGCACAAGAGCCCGACCCCTGAGACAAATAGTTTATTTATCTACTGTTTAACTGTCTCCATCCCTCCAATAATTCAATTCTCTTTTCATCATGAAGGTGAGAGAAAAGTGACAGCATTGCAAGGCAAATCAAAAATCCAATAGAAGTACAACTATATTTGTCCACATGAACATGACATAAGGCACACAAGTATCTAGGAGGAAGAAGTTTTTACAATGGAACGAATTTTGTGTGTTAACTTTGCCTTGAAGGAGCTGCCAAAAAATACCGTCCAACTGAGCACTTGAACTGGCAAAAGATTTTCAAAGTAAATAGAAATAGGTAGGAACTTGAGAGGTGCCCATCAGCTTCTTAGGGCATCTCCAGCCGTTGGCCCCCCAGGAGGGGCTAAAAATGGCCCCCTGGGGGCGCACCGGCGCTAAACCGCGCACTGGGGCGTGATGCCCCCCAGGGGTTTTGAAAATGTTCAAATTCGGCGCAAACACGGTTCCAATTTAACGCAAACACGGGCGAGTTCATTCAAACTTAAACATATTTTACAAAAAAAAACTACCGCGGGCTACCCCCGCCGTCTTCCTCGCCGCCCGCCCACACGGTTCTACATGCCGAGGAGGCTGTAGAACCGCGTGTAGTCACCGCCGTCGTCGTTGTCGTCGTCGCCCCCGCCTCCGCCGACCCTGCTGCATCCCTCCCCCGGTTGGCGCGGCGGCTTGGACGGTCCGGGGGCGTCGTCGTCGTCGCTATCGAGGACGACGACACCGTTCTCGTCCTCGCGCCCACGTTTGCAGGCGGCGATCTCCTCGAGGGCCCGGCACTGCCGGACCATCTCCTCGCGCAGGTAGTCGTCGCGCGACCACCGCATGGCGTCCTCGTCGGAGAAGCCGTGCCGGGCTATCTCCTCGTACTCCGGGGGGAGGCCGGACTCCTTCTTGGGCTCGAGGAGGGTGCCGGAGCTGCGGGTACGCGCGCTGACAGGCGTGTCCTGGGGCTCCTGGGGCGGAGGTGGAGGCAGGGAGAGCCGCCGGACGAGGAGGAGGACACCTCGGTCTCCATGCGCCTCGGCGTCCAGGACCTTCCCCGGCGGCGTGAGAAGGACGGGGGAGCGGGGTACTCGAGACGCGGCGTGTTGCCGCCCTCGATGTACTCAAGGACGGACTCCAACGTGCGCCCGGGCACGCCCCACCACCGGCGCCGACCGTCGGCGTTGAACCTGCCGGAGGGCACGATGCCGTTGGTGGCCTCGAGCTGCTCGTTGTGCCGGCGGCGGAAGTACGGCTCCCAGATTGTAATGTCGGGGGCGTACTGGGGCCCCTCCCTCACCGCACGCGGCAGGGACGAGCGGATGCGTGCGATCTCCGCACGCCGTGCAGCGCCGATGGGTACCGGGGGCACCGGCACGCCGCCGGCGCTGATCCTCCACGCCCCGGGCACCCGCATGTCCGGCGGGACCGGGTACTCGGCCTCGAAAAGGAGGCGAGCCTCGTCCTCGTGGAGATGCCGGCGCCCGAATCCATTCGCCGCCGCACCGTCGCCTGGAAAACGCTCGGCCATGCTTTGGCAACTGGTGACAGCGAGAGGAGGAAAGGGGGAGAAGATGAGCGCGTCGTCGGAGGATGATCGGGGCGAGTCTCTCTGGCGCGCTTCGGTCGGCTTTTATAGGCGGAGAAGCCGCGTGGGAGGCTTGGCCGGCGCGTTACGCGTGGCATGATTGCGTGGCGACCGAGGGACGCATCGCCCAGCCTTCACTGCGCCGCCTGTGAGGCATCAATGGAGGCTGACCGGCGCGGCAGCGCGCGGCAACTTTGGCATTGATTCGCCGCGGGAAACGAGGCGATGAGGACGACGAAGGGGCGAGAAGGGAGTAGAGCCGCTGACGTGGCGGGCCCGCAGCTCTTCGCGCCAAAAACGATTCGCCCGGCGCCCCCGAGCGACCCCCAGTGCGTCGGGTTCGGGTTGGGTCTGCCGGCGCCAATTTCGGCCCGAGCCGGCGAAAACTAGGCTCTTGGGGGCGCGACTGGGCCGATTTTTTGGCGCCGGCGGGCGAAAAAACGCTTGGGGGCCTTCTTGGGGGCACGGCTGGAGATGCTCTTTATAGTTTTTCAATGTGGGAAAAGAGAATGTATTCGCTACACTTGTTTGACCAGGAGAGCCCTCGACTTCTAGTATGCCCACCAAATACTAACACACACCATGGAATCAGGAGCCCTGCCGGATTAGTAACGACAAATGTTAGGGGACAAAGATCATGATTAAGAATAAGGAGGCTCGTAGTTATATCACTTAGCAACAAAAAGATGGATTATTGTTCCCAACAAAAAGATTGATCTTAATCCAAGACATGGGAGAAAAAAAAGACACATGCATCAGGTAGAAAACTGGGGCAAGAACTCAGCCCACTTTGTTTTTTTACATTTATTTTCAGCATACATGAATTATAATGTTAGGACAAAAAATACTGCCATGAGACGGTTCATATAAGATTCCTTGGAAAACCAGAAGTGTAAGAGCACAAAGTTGTCAAGAGTGAGAGTAGTGAACAGAAACAAACATGGTCACAAAGTTGATGGCACCTAGATTGGCAATGGCCTCTTGGCAAAGGAGAAAGCCCTCGGTGTCGCAGTTCTCTACATTATTTCATTTTAAGATTTGCCCCATGTTACCCACAGTAGAAGAAGAAACATTACTTGGAGATGTAAGATCATGTTAAAGAACCCACTTTACTACTCCTTAGGCAAGTATTGGGTTGTCCTCACAAGAAAATTCAGAAAAAAATTGAATAATCCGATGAGTCTACACTGCCAACAAAAATGAAATTCTGTACATTTGGTAGAAATGTAGTAAATTAATATAGTGAACCCTTTACAACTGATGATGCACAACTAGTGAACCATACAAAACCGGTGACTATTTGTTAGGTTTTGGTGCCTTTGACCATGGAGGTCACCAAAATGGGGAATGAACACAGAATTGTAAATGAAAAATCAGAAAATGATTTGCGATGTCATACCTTAAAAAGAGAACTCTGCAATGTAAGGTTCACCATTGATGTACGCGTGGCGGATAAAATCTCCTAAGCCTATTATTGATAAAAAGTGATGAAATGCCAAATAATATGTGCACATGATAACTTGTAAATCAAGTGGATATATAGTTGCGTCGCTCAAAAAAAAGATGGCAATATAGACTCAAAGTTTGTCGGTACAGTGCTGAAACATGATTAGTATGACACCAAATCAACTCATTTCAATCTTTGAAACATCCAATGAAACTTGTCATGTGGAAAGCCTCCAGCCAACTTCAGTCTTTAGGACAAACAGAACGGATCTGCAACAATACTGAAATAATCACTATGATACAACATATGTGCTTTTGACATCAATTGCGCCAGAGAAAATGCCAGATTATTGTGGGTTACCTGGCCACATTGGCACGATTTCGGAGAAAACGAACAGACCCGATGTTGGAGATGATGGAACTGACAACGCAACAAACGAAAACTAACCACGTGATCCTAAAAAAATTGAAGGGGAAGAGGGGTAATTCAAAACACCTACGTCAAGATTCCTCACCAGAGCGACGAAGGGGCAGGGGAGTAAAAAGAATTCCTACTCTCCTATATAACTAGACTCCGAAAAAGTTTCTGCTAGACTCGACAACGGCCAAACTACGATCAATCAAGGGGGCTCCTATTGTCGGTTGAGGCTCTGATACCAACTTGTCAGGACCAAGATGCGATTCTATCCCGATCACGTGACACTTACGTGATTGGGGCACAACCGCATTTCGGGCGCTTAGCAAGATGGATATCATTACATCGTACCATTACATACATACATGGGGGATACAACAATACATACAAGTCTCATGAATACATCAACATCAATACAAGGCATCCGACTACGGATGCAAACATGAAAAGCACAATGACATCCATCTGCTATCCCAGGCTGTCGACCCGGAACCTAACCCAAGACTGAAGAAGAAGAAGAAGAAGAAAGAACTCCAACACAATGGACATCGCTCTCACGTCAAATCATTGGAAACCTGCACCTGCAACTGTTGTTGTAGTATCTGTGAGCCACGAGGACTCAGCAATCCCATAACCATGGGTAACAAGACTATCAAAGCTTAATAGGTAGGAAGAGGTAAAGTGGTGAGGTTGTAGCAGCGGCTAAGCAAAAGTATGGTGGCTAACTTACGAGTACAAGAATAAGATGAGCATCTACGCAAACGGTCGCAACTAGTAGTGATCGCTAAAGATCCTGAACTACCTACGAGTCAAACATAACCCCACCGTGTTCTCTTCTCAAAGTGAAAAGAGACAGTCACGGTTACTCACATAGTTGTGTGTTTTACTTCGGATCCTCTGTCAAGTTTTCTACAACCGGACATTAACAAATTCCAATCTGCCACATAACCGCGGGCACGGCTTTCAAAAGATCATAACCCTACAGGGGTGTCCCAACTTAGCCCATCACAAGCACTCACGATCAGCTGAAGTAATAATAATTATTACCCCTTATCTTAGGGAAATCCGACAGGCTCGGCATCCCGGTGCACAAGACATTTCGACAATGGTAAAACAAGTCCAGCAAGACCTCCCGGCATGCCGACACCCTGATAGTAGCCGCGCGTATCTTGTCTCAGGCCACGCCCGGATGGGACAAGCTACGAGTAAAACCAGCCCTCGAGTTTCCCCAAGGTGGCCCCGCAGGTTGCCCGTTTGGGACCAACACCATCAGCACTGGCCCCCCTGCTATGTAGAAAAGAATCTCGAGGGAGCGTCCCCCCTATGCAATTTAATTAATTAATTAATTTATTATTATGAGGCAAATTAAAACCAATGTTGGGCCTTGCTGGAGGAGTTTTATTCAAAGACGAAGTGTCAAGGGGTCCCCATATACCCAACCGTGTAAGGAACGCAAAATCAAGGAACATAATGTCGGTTTATCGGCTCCTAAGGTGGCATGAGTGGAACAAAATACCGAGCAAAAGGCCAAGCCTTCCACCCATGCCCAGTATATAGGTGTGTTAATAATAATAATAATAGATATTGTGATAATCCAACAACAAGTTCCAACATGGAACGATCTTCATCTTCACCTGCAACTAACAACGCTATCAGATGGGCTGAGCAAGCGGGTAACATAGCCAAACAATGGTTTGCTAGGAAGTAGTCAAAGGTTAGAGGTTCATGGCATCAAGGAGAGGGGCTGACAATAATGATGGGTAGCGCGACATATAACGATAGCATCGAGACAACTAAGCATGGCAATGATAGTAAATGTATCCAAGGGTATGATCATCTTGCCTGAGATCCCGCAAGGAAGAAAAACGGATCCGTGAAGAAGACGAAGAAGAGGCCTTGAAGACGAAGCACGCGAAGTCGAACGAATCCTCACGATCGCAACGGAACAAGCACTAACGAGAAGAAGCTAGCAATATGGTAAACAACAACACAAGAACATGACAATATGCTCAACCAAGTATGATGCAAGACAAGTCTATATATGATGCAATACATGGCAAGGTAGGAAGCACAGAAAAACAACACGAGAACATGACAATATGCTCAAGCAAGTATGATGCAAGACAAGTCTATATATGATGCAATACATGGCAAGGTAGGAAGCACAGAAAAACAACACAAGCCAACAAGTTTAAATGAGGCCAGAAACTACATATAACAAAACCGGTAAGTCCTCATATGCATAGTTAGAAATTAGTCCAGATCTGAACAAATCTCAAGTTAAAGTGGTTAAACAGCAGATTAACATGCACCATGATGATCTACACAAAATTCTAGTCAAGTTTCATATAAAGTTTGTTTAATTCGGAGCTACGGTCTAGAAGATATGAGCAAAACAAGACAAACATGGCAACGATGCAAGATGCACCCAAACATCAAGCAAACTCACTCCAAACATGAAAACAATATGATAATATGATTCTACATGCAAAATCACACAAGTTTCATATAAGGCACACCCAAAACGGAGCAACGAGCTAAAAGATACACATGAAACAAGATATAACAACAAGCTGAAGTTAACAGCCACATAGCAACTTCGGAGCAATGTAAATATAAGCTAAAGCACTCAAACATGATAACAAGAAACATGGATGTGAAGTAAACATGATAACTAACAAGTAGGAACTTAGAGCACACCCAAAAGCTTGCTGGAACACATTTATCCAAGCATGGCAAGTTGCAATAAAATTATCCAGACTTAGCCAAAATCTGGGAAGGCAAAAACATCATCGCGATGCCGCCTTCGGAGGCACAAAACAACATGCATATCAACTCTAATAAGAACATAAAGAGCATGGACATGTAGTAGACATATCCTATAGCAAACAACTCCATTGGAGCATCTCCATAGGAGGCATGGATCAATAGCAACAAGCTACACCAAATTGAACATGATGATAAAATCCCGACAGGTATAATTTATAGCAACTTAAGAGCAAGAAATAAATAAGCTACAGCAGGCCAAAAGTGCAAGTAAGGGCATGAATGGATAGACAATATCATGGACAACAAGGCATGATCACTGGCCACTCCAAAACAAGCATGGATTTGACTAGGGCATCAAGCAAACATAGCATCAGGTTATAACAAATTCCAGACTTAGCAGTTTTTTCACTAAGTATAAAACAGTTATGTTGGCATGGCATGTTTACAAGCATGTTTAAGTCACCACAAGGCATATCATGGAAAGTTAA
Organism: Secale cereale; assembly: GCA_902687465.1. Lineage (NCBI taxonomy): Eukaryota > Viridiplantae > Streptophyta > Magnoliopsida > Poales > Poaceae > Secale > Secale cereale. The sequence continues at coordinate 682,331,221 of LR738711.1, forward strand.
ATGCACCACATCAAAGACCATATTATGGTGCTTCTAAAACATCTAAACATGTGGCATGAAGACAAACACATCAATAGCAATGGGCAAGTGAAATCAGCATCTCATAACAAGTTTCAGCACTTAACAGCCAAATGCACTTTTGCAACAGAGATTAACATGGCAATATGGACTCAAACAAGCAAGCTACAGCAACCATCATGTAGTACACTTCACGATGAACATTTTGACATATCATATGCATCATTTGGATAAACATGCACCAAGTTATCATATCTCAAACATGGCAACAAAATAGCAAGTAGCAGCAGTTTATAACAAGTAGCACTCTTGCAACAGAGATTAGAGCATCTAGATGAACTCAAATGAGCATGGCACAATGGAACAAAGTGTAGAGCATATCACCATGATCATTTTGACATATCATACACTCAATTTGGATAAGCACACAATTATTTACAGCCATGCAAAGTATGCATCAGATTTACAAACTCAGGGACTTTCCAGACTTCAAAAAAATGCATGGGCGCTGGATAACTAAAAGTTGCCCGGGCGGGGATTATGTGGGCTCACCAAGCAGGCCGTGGCCCAGGTCAGTGGAGAGGCTTAGCAGGCCGGCGGTGCAGTGGGCCGAGGGGGGTCCTGCTGGACTGGCCCGGAGTGGAGGGAGGCGGTTGGGCCGTTGAGGCCGGCGCGGCCCACGAGCGGTGCGGCCCACCGAGGCGAGCAGCGAGGGAGCGGCCCAGGAGGGGCGCGGTGGCTGCTAAGTCGTCCTCCTCCCACGAACACGTGCAGGAGGCAGGGCGGCGACGAGCTTCGCCGGCGGCGGCCTTCAGGCGGCGGGGCGAGGCGGCATCGGCCGGAACTAGTGCGGAGGAGGTGGATCCGGGGGCTCCAGGCCCGAATCCGGCCGGAAGGACTCGGCGGCGCGGAGAATCTTCGCGAGGCGGCGGCGCTGGAGGATGCGGGAGCTCGGGCGCGGACGAGGAGGCGAAGCCGGCGGCGGAGGAACGGCCGTGGTGGCGCGGGGGTTGCCAGAGGTGGCCGGCGGCGCACCGCGGCGGTCGGCGGCGAGGGTGAGGCGGAGCCGAGCGCTCGGACGCGGGAGCCGGCGCAGCGGCTGCGGTCGCACGGAGGCGGAGCGACGGGCGCAGGGCTCGGGTCCGAGCGGGCCTGGCTCGGGCCCCGGCGGGCCCGCACGGCGGTGGGGGCGGCGCGGACAGGTGGCGCGGTGGGATAGGGCGAAAGCAGCGGCGGGGTGACGTGTCAAGCCTTGATTGGGCGGAGCGACGTGTCCGGCGGACATGTCCGACGCGGATGGACATGTCCGGCGGCGCGAGAGGGAGGAGGCTAGGGTTCATCCGCGAAAATGGAGAGGGAGGCACATATTTATAGGTAGAGGGAGCTAGGAGTGTGCAAATGAGGAGCCGTTCGCGGCCACGCGATCGTGATCGAACGGCCAAGAGCATGGAGGGGTTAGAATGGGCTAGGTGGGCTGTGAGAAAGGGGTGTTGGGCCAAAAGAGAAAAGGCTTCCGACGGTTAACACGGTTAACCGTTGGGCTATCAAACGAACTCCGAACGCGACGAAACTTGACAGGCGGTCTACCTATGCTATAATAAGACCACACGCCAAGTTTCAACCCATTCCGAGAACGCTTTTTGGCCACTCACAAAATAAATATTCGGAGGCACCACGGGCGCGTGTGAGTGTGTCTGGGGTCAGAACGGACAACAGGGAGGACGGGCAGACTCAGACAGATGCAAGTTTTGAAAACATGATGATGCAACACACATGATGATAGGGCAAGATGCAACACGCAAGCATATGACATGGCAAAGACGACGAATAACTGGCTGACACCTGGCGCACCGGTCTCGGGGTGTCACAACACTCCCCTACTAACAAGAGATCTCGTCCCGAGATCTTAGGAACGAGACGAGAGAGAAAAGGAATAACGCAAGTTCTTCGAGGACAAGAGAGTGAAACCAAAGAACCTTGAGAGGTTGAACAATTTGAAAGAAAAGATACAACGGAGATGAACGAAGTTGCAAGACTTCGTTAACCAAAAGGAAGAAGGAATACGACGAGAACCAAGGAGGTTGAAGGCCACGAAGCAAGAGCTGAAGGAACGAGAATGAATTCGAAACCACTCCTGTTAAGAAGAGATAGAAATGTATCTTCACGAAGGAATTCGGGCATCACTCTGGCTGAAAATGAAAGGAATAGCACCCGGTTGAACACGAATGGAATTGTAATGCCCATGATGGATCTAAATCTCCTACGTGTCGAGGCACGACTTAGAGACTTAACCCCATGCTGGAATGATCGCAAGTCTGGTATCTTTGCACAACTCATGTAAAAGAAGGGGATGGAAAACATAAAATAGTTGGCTTACACTCGCCACGTCACGCAAATACAATACATGTCTCAATCATCATACATTAAAACATCACAGCCCTCTAAGGGTAAAATCCAAATGGCAAGATACCAAACATAATTTAAAACCACAGGTCGGATCGAATCCTAGTAGAAGTCTCCACTACTGATCATCAGGATAACGAACATAGTATCGACTACGCTCCTCGTCGTACTCCCAGTCAAGCTCGGTGCCATCACCTGGATAGCTCACAACTGGACCTGCATCTGGTGTGGTGAAGTAACTGTGAGCCACAGAGGACTCAGCAATCCCGTTCCCGGGTAACAAGACTATTTAAGCCTTGGGAGAGGAAAGGCTGAAGAAAAGATTAAGTGTCTGCAGCAGCAACTAGCAACTAGCTTACGTGAAAGAGTGCGAGAAGAGAAAACCTCGGTCGAGAGATGATCACGAAGTGATCCTAACTACAGCTCAACAAACATAACCCCACCGTGTTCAACTCCCGAATCCCTATTCGGAAATTGACAGTCACGGTACACACGCTGGTAGTGTATTAGAAACATTGTGTCAAGTTATCTACAACCGGATATTAACAAGCTCCCATCTGCCACATAACCGCGGGCACGGCTTTCGAAAGTTCATAACCCTGCAGGGGTGTTCCAACTTGACCCATTACAAGCCCACGATCCGCGGAGTCGCAACTCCAAAGTGGGAAGACCCGAGTATTCTCGGAATCCCGTGCTCAAGATACTCCGACTAAGGTAAGGCTAATCCAGCAAATCCTCCCGGCGTGCCGACACTCTGATAGTAGTCGCGCGTATCTCGTCTCAGGCCACGACCGAATGGGTGATCCCACAGGTTTTTACCAGACCTTGAGTTCCCTCGAGGTGGCCCCGCGTAACCCCCAGTTTGGACCAACACTCATGTGGAGCACTGGCCCGGGTTGTAGAATTAAGAAAAAGGGTTTATAACTCCCTATGCAAGTTATTTAGTTATTAGGCAAATAGTACCAATGTTGGGACTTGCTGGAAAAGACTTAGCACTTAGCGATTTATCGAGGGGGTCCCATACACCCCAACCGTGTTAGGAACGCATAATCAAGGAACATATCACCGGTTTAAACGGTTCCTAATGGCATGAGTGGAACAAATCACCAAGCAAAAGGCTTAGCCTTCCACCCTTGCCAATATATAGATGATTTCATTTTAAGCATTTATATAGTGTGATATAACCCAACAAAACTTCAACATGACGCAAGCATCTTCGATCTTCACCTGCAACTAGCAATGCTATAAGAAGGGCTGAGCGAAGCGTACTTAGCCAAGCAACGGTTTGCATAAGTAGGGTGGTTAAACATGGTGATGGTTACAAGTAGGAGGCTGACAGGAAGAACATGGGCATCGAGGCAAAACTATAGAGCGGAACTACTAGCAATAGGCAAAGATAGTAATGTTATCGGGGTTCGGTCATCTTGCCTGAAGTGTAGTCGTTCGGATCGTAAGAAGGGTCCTCATGCTCAACCTCGTTGGTAACCTCGTGCTCGTACTCGTACTCGGTCTCAGCTTCCGGCTCTAAACAATTCAATCACACAAGGCACGAATCAACAAGATGCAATGCGCACTCAAAATGATGGATGCATGATGGATGCACTAAGAGAGCACACGGAGCACGGAAAATAGCACTGAAGCAAATCATCTCAAAACATGATAACAATAGGAGATTATGAATCTACACGGAAAATCAATCAAGTTTCATATAAGACTCGCTGAAATCGGAGCTACGGGCTAAAAGTTATGCCCGAAACAAGAAATGAGCGAAAGCTGAAAATTACAGCAACATAGCAACTTCGGAGCACTAGAAGATTAAGCTACATCACTCAAACAACATGGCAAAGGACATGAACATAAACTAGACATATCCTACAGCAAATAAGTCCAAAGGTGCACCCCCAAAGGAGTCACGGATCAATAGCAATAAGCTTGGACATATTGAACTTGACAATAAAATACTGGCAGCAGAATTTTATTGAAACTTTGGAGCAAAAGTTAAACATGCTACAGCCACTTAAATAAACATGTGAGAACGTGAATGGAAAGCCAACAATATCTACTACAAGGAACAATCAAGATCCACCCCAAAACTATCATGGTTTGTCCTAGAGCAGCAAGCAAACATGGCATCGGAACGTTACAGATTTCAGACTTAGTGAAAATCCACTAAGTGTTAGAACAGCAGTTTCATCATGGCATCTAAAATAGCAATTTTAAGTCACCTCGAAACTAAACATGGCAAGTGGTAAGCACCACATTAAAGTACACATGATGGTGATTCTGAAACACACAAGCATGCATCATGGAGATATACACAACGATAGCAACGAGCTCAACAAGATGGCATTTCATAACAAGTGAAACAACATCACAGCCACATGGCACTTTGCAACGATGATAAACATGGCAAGAATAAATCTATCATGCAACCTATCACCAACAACATGTAGAGCAAGGCAAGAAGAACACGTGGACATGTCATTTGCATCATTCGGTCAAACGAGCTAAAAGTTATCACATAGCAAAGATGGCATAAAAACATCACATAGCAGCAATTATATCGGGATGCACTCTTGCAACGGGAAAACAAGCACCTAGATGATCTCTAACATGCATGACACAAAAAGATAAAACGTAGTGCTAATCACCACGAACGTCTGGACATGTTATTTGCGCGAAACGGACAAACACACAAAAAGTTATCCTCAGCTGAAATATGCATCAGAAATCAATTCACAGGGACTTAGGATTAGTAAAACAACCTAGATCTGAGAGGAGATGGGCTCGGGCCTGGATCTGAAGACGGTGCGGCCTGGAGTGGAGGCGGCCCGCGAAGGCGGCTGCGCGCGGGAGGGCGAGGCAGGCGGTGCGGCCCGGTTGCTGCGGCCCGACGGGAGGAAGGCGGGCCCAGGTGCGAGGCAACCCGGCGCTGGGGCGGCGGAGCGGCTTGGGCTGCGGGGCGACGAGGCCCGCTCCTGGCACGCGGCGATGTGGTCCTGGCCAGCGCCTCGGAGGGAGCCCAGCGAGGGGGGTGGCGAAGCGATCGGGCGAGCGGAGGGAGGCCGGCCTGGCGCGGGAGAAGGAGCGACCAGGCGGCGTTGACCTGGCGTCGGCTGGGTCTGGAGATCGAAGGACTGGCGCCGGCGGCTGTTTCCTCGGGATCCTGGCGCCTCGGTCGAGGTGATCGAGGGGAACTGGTGGATCTGAGAAAAAAATGAGGGGGAGGGATCTAGAGGTAGGTGGAAGGAGGTAGGATGCCAAAAATAGACCTAGGGGGGGGGTCTATAAATAGCAGATTTTAGGGTTAGGGGATTTAGGTGTGTTTGGAGCCCTCCGATCGCGATCCGACGGATCCGATCGTGGGGGGGAGTTTAGATGGGCCTATGAGAGGGTAGTGGGCTGCTGGAGGGATGTTTCTGGGCCACAAGTGGAGGCACTTTGGACCCACACGAATAACTGATGGGATAGCAAACGGAGTCCAAACGCGACGAGATTTGAGAGGCGGGTTACACATAACAAAACAACAACACACGACAAGTCTCGCGCCACACCGGTAACGTTACACGGCCAAACACCAAAGTAGGCCTACGGGACGCCACGGACACGTGAGGGAGCTCCGGAACGCGAAACGGACAACGGGAAGGAACGCGTGGAACCGGATGCAAACGACAACACAAATGCAATGCGATGCACATGTCTACATGATGTGAATGAATGCCACACACGCACACAACAAAACGACGAAAACCCAAAAGACAAAGAACCCGAAAAGGAATAGATGAAGCCGGAGATATATTATATGCCCAAAAGGGAAAGGATTACATCCGGGGCATTACAGGAATGGAACAAGACCTTGAAAAGATGAAATGATGCTCGACGAGAGCAAACAACACAATGCCTCCGGAAGAATTGAAATGATGGAATGAAAAGAATGGATAAGAAAAGAATAACTTCGAACGCGAATGAATATGAAAGAGCATCCTGAAGAGAAAGGTTTGAACGGAGTCGTTGAGAAAAACAACCGCAAAAGAATAACCTTGGTTTGGACTTATTTAAACATCTCAAGACTTGAGGTGAATTATGCCGCAACCAAAATATTGAAATGATGAGATGAAGAACGAAATGCAAAACTCCACTTCGGAGGATTATTTGCATCTCGAGGGCAAGAAGGATAAAACTTGAACTGCTCCAGAATAATTTGATGAAAATACGAAGAATGATTAAATGATAAAGAACCACCGTGAAGAACTCCGGTAATAAAAAAGGATGATGATATAGAAAAGGCGTATGAAAAGAATAAGATTGAAGTCTTCCGATGATTAGTCGGGGTTCCGACAAGATAACCGAGAAAATACTTTGAACTCCGGGGTAGAAAAAGATTAAAGCACTTAGAACTAGAATTTATTCATCAAGAATAAACTCCAAAGGAAGGAATTAAATCAACTCGATGATAAAGGAATAAGAATTATGTTATGCTTATCCTTCACCAATTAAATTGATGAGAATTAATGGATTTGCATATCACTTATTTTCGTTGAAATGATTAAAGAGGGATATATCGCGAACTTGCGAAAATCTTCATGAACCACCGGTAGAATTGGAATAAAAAAGAATGGATTGTCATGATAACATCGAAAAAGAACTCTTGAGAGGACCACCGTAATAATTAAAGCCGAATGAAGTGAAAGGAACGAACCACCGTAAAAAAATTGAAACCTGGTGAAGAAAGAACAAGCCACCGGGAAGAATTAGAATTGAATGAAGAAAGCAAATGACCACTGTAAAGAATAAAATTGAGTGAAAACAAGAAAATGAATCTCCGGAAGAATAAAGCACTTGAGGACAATTGAATGACGAGAACAAAGAGATCGTGAACTGATTAAAGAATATTTGGACAAAGCACCGGAAGAATGTGAGACGAACGAAGAGGCATCAATGAAGAATATTTTGAGGACAAAGTTGAAAACTGAGAACGAAGAAATCTTCTGAAATGATGGCCTTCGGAGGAACACAATGAAAATAATTCATGAAATATTCCGGATGAATGACAAGAAGAATGGTTGAACCAACGATGAAAAGAATTTGAAAGCGGTCTTGGAGAAGGCATATGACTGATGGAATCCATACTTACGTCACATTTGAAAAGAATTTTAGAACACTCCGGAAAATTAGAAGAGTCAGGTAAGATCCTGGGAAAATACCTGTGGGTTATGAGCGCACCGAAGAGAAAACACCATTGAAAAAGGATCGAAAAGGAGATGATGCCCCGGAACAATTGAAAAACTCGAATGAGGTGACAACCTCGAATGAATTAGAACACAAACGAATATCCTGATATATCTTCGGAACTTCGGAACAATTAAATGGTGAGAGGCGAGTAAGACAGGGGAACACACTTGAGCCGAAGAAAAAAATAAGAACAACACCGAGAACAAATTGAATTGGATTCACCGGAAAAGAATAGAGGTGAAGAATATCGAATCGAGAGGAGAATCATCGGAGAAGAAAAGAGAAGAATAATGACGAGCTAGACGAGAATCCACCGGTTGAAATAATTGAGGAAAGAATGCAGAGGATTTACACGAGTAGGATGGATACTCGATTAAGGACTCCAGCTCCGAGAAGCAAAAGGGTGGGCGGGTGGGAAAAAGAAAGACCACTTCGGGTGGGGAAAACACCACCGGTTGAAAAGAAATGAGGATTGAACTTGCAAAGAAGAAGAAGAGGGTCGAAAACACTTGACGAGAGATGCACCAGATGAAAGAACTGACAACGCAACAAACGAAAACTAACCACGTGATCCTAAAAAAAAATTGAAGGGGAAGAGGGGTAATTCAAAACACCTACGTCAAGATTCCTCACCAGAGCGACGAAGGGGCAGGGGAGTAAAAAGAATTCCTACTCTCCGATATAACTAGACTCCGAAAAAGTTTCTGCTAGACTCGACAGCGGCCAAACTACGATCAATTAAGGGGGCTCATATGGTCGGTCGAGGCTCTGATACCAACTTGTCAGGCCCAAGATGCGATTCTATCCCGATCACGTGACACTTACGTGATTGGGGCACAACCGCATTTCGGGCGCTTAGCAAAATGGATATCATTACATCGTACCATTACATACATACATGGGGGATACGACAATACATACAAGTCTCATGAATACATCAACATCAATACAAGGCATCCGACTACGGATGCAAACATGAAAAGCACAATGACATCCATCTGCTATCCCAGGCTGCCGACCCAGAACCTAACCCAAGACTGAAGAAGAAGAAGAAGCAGAAGAAAGAACTCCAACACAACGGACATCGCTCTCACGTCAAGTCATCGGAAACCTGCACCTGCAACTGTTGTTGTAGTATCCGTGAGCCACGAGGACTCAGCAATCCCATAACCATGGGTAACAAGACTATCAAAGCTTAATAGGTAGGAAGAGGTAAAGTGGTGAGGTTGCAGCAGCGGCTAAGCAAAAGTATGGTGGCTAACTTACGAGTACAAGAATAAGATGAGCATCTACGCAAACGGTCGCAACTAGTAGTGATAGCTAAAGATCCTGAACTACCTACGAGTCAAACATAACCCCACCGTGTTCTCTTCTCAAAGTGAAAAGAGACAGTCACGGTTACTCACACAGTTGTGTGTTTTACTTCGGATCCTCTGTCAAGTTTTCTACAACCGGACATTAACAAATTCCAATCTGCCAGATAACTGCGGGCACGGCTTTCGAAAGATCATAACCCTGCAGGGGTGTCCCAACTTAGCCCATCACAAGCTCTCACGATCAGCTGAAGTAATAATAATTATTACCCCTTATCTTAGGGAAATCCGATCAGGCTCGGCATCCCGGTGCACAAGACATTTCGACAATGGTAAAACAAGTCCAGCAAGACCTCCCGGCGTGCCGACACCCTGATAGTAGCCGCGCGTGTCTCGTCTCAAGCCACGTCCGGCTGGGTGATGCTATAGGTAAAACCAGCCCTCGAGTTTCCCCGAGGTGGCCCCACAGGACCCCCGTTTGGGACCAACACCATCAGCACTGGCCCCCCTGCTATGTAGAAAAGAATCTCTAGGGAGCGTCCCCCCTATGCAATTTAATTAATTAATTAAGTTATTATTATGAGGCAAATTAAAACCAATGTTGGGCCTTGCTGGAGGAGTTTTATTCAAAGACGAAGTGTCAAGGGGTCCCCATATACCCAACCGTGTAAGGAACACAAAATCAAGGAACATAATGCCGGTTTATCGGCTCCTAAGGTGGCATGAGTGGAACAAAACACCGAGCAAAAGGCCAAGCCTTCCACCCATGCCCAGTATATAGGTGTGTTAATAATAATAATAGATATTGTGATAATCCAACAACAAGTTCCAACATGGAACGATCTTCATCTTCACCTGCAACTAACAACGCTATCAGAGGGGCTGAGGAAGCGGGTAACATAGCCAAACAATGGTTTTCTAGGAAGGTGTCAAAGGTTAGAGGTTCATGGCATCAAGGAGAGGGGCTGACATAATGATGGGTAGCATGACATATAACGATAGCATCGAGACAACTAAGCATGGCAATGATAGTAAAGGTATCCAAGGGTATGATCATCTTGCCTGAGATCCCGCAAGGAAGAAGAACAGATCCGTGAAGAAGACGAAGAAGAGGCCTTGAAGACGAAGCACGCGAAGTCGAACGAATCCTCACGATCGCAACGGAACAAGCACTAACGAGAAGAAGCAAGCAATACGGTAAACACACAACACAAGAACATGACAATATGCTCAACCAAGTATGATGCAAGACAAGTCTATATATGATGCAATACATGGCAAGGTAGGAAGCATAGAAAAACAACACAAGGACATGACAATATGCTCAAGCAAGTATGACGCAAGACAAGTCTATATATGATGCAATACATGGCAAGGTTGGAAGCACAGAAAAACAACACAAGCCAACAAGTTTAAATGAGGCCGAAAACTACATATAACAAAACCGGTAAGTCCTCATATGCATAGTTAGAAATTAGTCCAGATCTGAACAAATCTTAAGTTAAAGTGGTTAAACAGCAGATTAACATGCACCATGATGATCTACACAAAATTCTAGTCAAGTTTCATATAAAGTTTGTTTAATTCGGAGCTACGGTCTAGAAGATATGAGCAAAACAAGACAAACATGGCAACGGTGCAAGATGCACCCAAACATCGAGCAAACTCACTCCAAACATGAAAACAATATGATAATATGATTCTACATGCAAAATCACACAAGTTTCATATAAGGCACACCCAAAACGGAGCAACGGGCTAAAAGATACACATGAAACAAGATATAACAACAAGCTGAAGTTAACAGCCACATAGCAACTTCGGAGCAATGTAAATATAAGCTAAAGCACTCAAACATGATAACAAGAAACATGGATGTGAAGTAAACATGATAACTAACAAGTAGGAACTTAGAGCACACCCAAAAGCTTGCTGGAACACATTTATCCAAGCATGGCAAGTTGCAATAAAATTATCCAGACTTAGCCAAAATCTGGGAAGGCAAAAACATCATCGCGATGCCGCCTTCGGAGGCACAAAACAACATGCATATCAACTCTAATAAGAACATAAAGAGCATGGACATGTAGTAGACATATCCTATAGCAAACAACTCCATTGGAGCATCTCCATAGGAGGCATGGATCAATAGCAACAAGCTACACCAAATTGAACATGATGATAAAATCCCGACAGGTATAATTTATAGCAACTTAAGAGCAAGAAATAAATAAGCTACAGCAGGCCAAAAGTGCAAGTAAGGGCATGAATGGATAGACAATATCATGGACAACAAGGCATGATCATTGGCCACTCCAAAACAAGCATGGATTTGACTAGGGCATCAAGCAAACATAGCATCAGGTTATAACAGATTCCAGACTTAGCAGTTTTTTCACTAAGTATAAAACAGTTATGTTGGCATGGCATGTTTACAAGCATGTTTAAGTCACCACAAGGCATATCATGGAAAGTTAAATGCACCACATCAAAGACCATATTATGGTGCTTCTAAAACATCTAAACATGTGGCATGAAGACAAACACACCAATAGCAATGGGCAAGTGAAATCAGCATCTCATAACAAGTTTCAGCACTTAACAGCCAAATACACTTTTGCAACAGAGATTAACATGGCAATATGGACTCAAACAAGCAAGCTACAGCAATCATCATGTAGTACACTTCACGATGAACATTTTGACATATCATATGCATCATTTGGATAAACATGCACCAAGTTATCATATCTCAAACATGGCAACAAAATAGCAAGTAGCAGCAGTTTATAACAAGTAGCACTCTTGCAACAGAGATTAGAGCATCTAGATGAACTCAAATGAGCATGGCACAATGGAAAAAAGTGTAGAGCATATCACCACGATCATTTTGACATATCATACACTCAATTTGGGTAAGCACACAATTATTTACAGCCATGCAAAGTATGCATCAGATTTACAAACTCAAGGACTTTCCAGACTTAGAAACAAATGCATGGGCGCTGGATAACTAAAAGTTGCCCGGGCGGGGATTACGTGGGCTCACCAAGCAGGTCGTGGCCCAGGTCAGTGGAGAGGCTTAGCAGGCCGGCGGTGCAGTGGGCCGAGGGGGGTCCTGCTGGACTGGCCCGGAGTGGAGGGAGGCGGTTGGGCCGTTGAGGCTGGCGCGGCCCACGAGCGGTGCGGCCCACCGAGGCGAGCAGCAAGGGAGCGGCCCAGGAGGGGCGCGGTGGCTGCTGAGTCGCCCTCCTCCCACGAACACGTGCAGGAGGCAGGGCGGCGACGAGCTTCGCCGGCGGCGGCCTTCAGGCGGCGGGGCGAGGCGGCATCAGCCGGAACTAGTGCGGAGGAGGTGGATACGGGGGCTCCAGGCCCGGATCCGGCCGGAAGGACTCGGCGGCGCGGAGAATCTTCGCGAGGCTGCGGCGCTGGAGGATGCGGGAGCTCGAGCGCGGACGAGGAGGCGAAGCCGGCGGCGGAGGAACGGCCGTGGTGGCGCGGGGGTTGCCAGAGGTGGACGGCGGCGCACCGCGGTGGTCGGCGGCGAGGGTGAGGTGGAGCGGAGCGCTCGAATGCGGGAACCGGCGCAGCGGCTGCGGTCGCACGGAGGCGGAGCGACGGGCGCAGGGCTCGGGTCTGAGCGGGCCTGGCTCAGGCCCCGGCGGGCCCGCGCGGCGGTGGGAGGCTGCGCGGACAGGTGGCGCGGTGGGATAGGGCGAAAGCGGCGGCGGGGTGACATGTCAAGCCATGATTGGGTGGAGCGACGTGTCCGGCGGACATGTCCAACGCGGATGGACATGTCCGGCGGCGCGAGAGGGAGGAGGCTAGGGTTCATCCGCGAAAATGGAGAGGGAGGCACATATTTATAGGTAGAGGGAGCTAGGAGTGTCCAAATGAGGAGCCGTTCACGGCCACGCGATCGTGATCGAACGACCAAGAGCATGGAGGGGTTAGAATGTGCTAGGTGGGCTGTGAGAAAGGGGTGCTGGGCCAAAAGAGAAAAGGCTTCCGGCAGTTAACACGGTTAACCGTTGGGCTATCAAACGAACTCCGAACGCGACGAAACTTGACAGGCGGTCTACCTATGCTATAATAAGACCACACGCCAAGTTTCAACCCATTCCGAGAATGCTTTTCGACCACTCACAAAATAAATATTCGGAGGCACCGCGGGCGCGTGTGAGTGTGTGTGGGCTCAGAACGGACAACGGGGAGGACGGGCGTACTCGGACAGATGCAAATTTTGAAAACATGATGATGCAACACACATGATGACAGGGCAAGATGCAACACGCAAGGAGATGACATGGCAAAGACAACGGATAACTGGCTGACACCTAGCGCACCGGTCTCGGGGTGTCACACACGTTGCTTCAGGGTAGTAGGGCATGATGGAGGTCGTCCTTGAGGAGCCGGAGCCGTCTAGCGGGGCGGTGGTGGAGATCGTCCTTTCACCGGCGGATCTGGCCGGTGCGCTTAGATCCCTAGAGGGTGGCGGGCTGTGCGCCTGACCACAACCTCAACCTTGTCGAGCGGAGGCGGTGGTGGTCCTGCATCTGATCTGATGTGCTGTTGCGAGGCACCGCCCGGTGGTGCTTGACAGCGCAGCGACGCCCGGTCTGCTTTTTTTTAGACAATCAGCGAAGCTTTAGTAAAACATCACCAGCTGGGCAGGGACGAAAGAAAGGGTTCCGGGGTGACCTAACCAAACATGGCAGCCCTCCCCTAACATCAAAGCATGCTTCGCTAAATTGTGAGCCTCCACATTGGAGCTCCTAAACTCATGAACAAAATTACAAGAAGTAAAACTACTAGAGTGCACAATTATTTCATGTATAATGGCTCCATACTCCGCCCCACTCTTTTGCTTGATGCTATCGATAACCTCCCTGCAGTCTGAGGCTACGTGGATGGACTGAAGCTGTAGATCCTCGGACAGTGCCATTGCCTCCCTCACCGCCAGTGCTTCCAGGGTGGTAGGGTTAATGATCGATCTGAAACCCATCGTTGATGCTCCCAAGAAAAGGCCATCAGCATCCCTGGCTATAGCTGCGATTGCACCCACCCCACGCCTCTCTGCTACTGCTGCGTCCACGTTGAGTTTTGACATATTGGCCGGGGGCTTCAACCACTGTTTTGGTCTATTCACCTGGCCACTAGACCTCGGCGTCACCACCTTGTTTAGATTCTGCCATTCACTAGTGTATCGCTGTATGAACATGTGAGTAGACAAAGGAGATTGGTGAATATCCTCATAGACAGCTTTCCTTTTTGCACTCCAGACTGCCCACAAAGTGATGGACATCTTCATGAACTGGTCTTGGGTTAGAGCTTCATTCAGGCCAAACAACCATTCTCTTGGTTCATCACACGTATATTGGCACATCTTCTGAACCATCTCCTCGTCTGAAAGGGCCCAAACACATCGGGCATGAGTGCAGTCAATCATCGTGTGCCTCCACGAGTCCGTGACGCCGCGGAGCTTGCAGGTTGCCAAAACACCCATGTGTCTATGAAGGAGCACATCAGCCGTAGGGATAGAGCTTCTCGCCAAACGCCACAGGAACAACTTGATCTTTGGTGGTAGCGTGACCTTCCATAGCGACGACCACATATTACTTTCATGTCCGGTCTGTTGCCATGATTCATACGGGAGCGTAGGGAGCGTAGGGATGTGAAGAGATAAAGAGGTGGGCTTCTGTTGGGCTTCTCTTGATCTTTTATTACACCGGCTCATAGTTACAAAAAAACAAAGAGGTCTCTTCGGTTACCAGAGTCGACGGGAATTTGAGCGAGCGGCGCGCCGGAGTGTAGAGAGGAATGTGGGGCCGATGGGTTGGGCTGGACGACGGAAGAAACGTCTGTGGGCTTTCTCTCGTGGCTCCTACTGAAGCTAACGTGGCTGTTTTATAGTGTGGTGGGTCCCATATGTAAGACTCTAATTAAATGTTGATGTGGCAGTGCTGCTGATGTGGATAGGCTGCATGTCAAGAGAAATAAGATAGTGGGGATGAACTATTTAGGTATTGTAGATGAGGCCTTAATATCCCTTAGTTTCCACTAGGACCCCACTGCCACGGGAGGGTAGGACAAAAGATGTCATGCAAGTTCTTTTCCATAAGCACGTATGACTATATTTGGAATGCATGCCTACATTACATTGATGAACTAGAGCTAGTTATGTGTCACCCTATGTTATAGCTATTACATAAGGAATCACATCCGACATAATTATCCATCACTGATCTAATGCCTACGAGCTTTTCACATATTGCGTGTTGATTATTTACTTTTCCGCTGCAACTGTTACAATCACTACAAAACTACTATCGCTACTTTTGCTACCGTTATCGTTACTTCCATATTACCTTGCTACTAAAGTACCTTGCTGTGGATACTATGTTTTCCAGGTATGGTTGAATTGACAACTCAACCGCTAATACTTGAGTGTATTCTTTGGCTCCTCTTGTGTCGAATCAATAAATTTGGGTTGAATACTTTACCCTCGAAAACTGTTGCGATCCCCTACACTTGTGGGTTATCAAGACTATTTTCTAGCGCTGTTGCCGGGGAGCATAGCTATATTCTTTAAGTCACTTGGGATTTATATCCGTTGATCACTATGAAGAACTTGAAAGACTCAAAAACCAAGATTTATCCCTCAACTACGAGGGGAGGTAAGGAACTGCCATCTAGCTCTGCACTTGATTCACCCTCTGTTATGAGTAAACTTGCGACACCTACTCCTGCTATTGAATCTGATATGTCGCATGTTCTTGATGATGCCACTTATGCTATGTGTGATGAAACTACATCAATGCTTGATAATACTGTGCCACTAGGTGAATTTCTAGATGAACAAATTGCTAAGGTTAGGGAGAATGGAAATATTGAAACTAATAATATTGATGGAAGTGATGATGAAGATTCTCCCCCTAGATATGAATTGCCTGTTATTCCTGAGGCTTATGTTATGGATGAAGAAACTGCTAGAGACTTTCTTGCTTGCAATGATAGATATGATCTTAAGAAATTATTAGCTAAGCTAAAAGAGAAGTCTTTGAATGCTAGAATGAAATATGACCCTCCTTTTGCTACTTCACCTATCTTTGTTACTGATAAGGATTATGATTTCTCTGTCGATCCTGAGTTAATTACTTTGGTTGAATCTGATCCTTTCCATGGCTATGAATCTGAAACTGTCGTGGCACATCTTACTAAGTTGAATGATATAGCCACCCTATTCACCAACGAGGAAAAATTCGTTATATCCTTAAGTTATTTCCGTTCTCGTTAAAGGGTGATGCTAAGACACGGTTTAATTCTCTTGATCCTGGTTGTGTGCGTAGTCCCCAGGATATGATTTATTACCTTTCTGCTAAATATTTTCCCGCTCATAAGAAACAAGCTGCCTTACGGGAAATATATAATTTTGTGCAAATTGAAGAAGAGAGTCTCCCACAAACTTGGGGGAGGCTTTTCCAATTACTTAATGCTTTGCCTGATCATCCTCTTCAGAGGAATGAAATACTTGATGTCTTTTATAGTGGACTAACCGATGCTTCCAGAGACCACCTAGATAGTTGTGCTGGTTGTGTTTTCAGGGAAAGAATAGTTGATCAAGCTGAATTACTATTGAATAATATGTTGACCAATGAAAATAATTGGACACTTCCTGAACCAGCCCCTAAGCCAACTCCGAAGAAAATGGGTGTTCTGTTTCTCAGTCCTGAAGATATGCAAGAGGCAAAGAAATCTATGAAAGAAAAAGGTATTAAAACTGAAGATGTTAAGAATTTACCACCTATTGGAGAAATACATGGTCTTGATAACCCGACACAGGTAGTAAAGGTAAATTCTCTTTACAGATTTGATGAAGGTGATATTCCTCGTTATAAGTCTGCTAGCCAATGCTTAGATGAGTTTGACAACTTCATTGTTAAAAAAGAGAACTTCAATGCTTATGTTGGTAGACAATTGCAACGTAATGCTTATATGATTGAACGCTTGAGTGATTATGTGTCTAGAGTTAAAGGTGAATTGAAACTCATTAGTAAACATGCTTCTATGGTTACCACTCAAGTAGAACAAGTACTTAAAGCACAAAATGATTTGCTCAATGAATTAAATAGTAAGAAAAATGATAATGTTGTTAGAGTTATGACTAGATGTGGTAAAATGACTCGGGAACCTCTGTATCCTAAAGGCCACACTAAGAGAATTGAGCAAGATTCTCAGAGAGCTAATTTAGATGCACCTAGTTCTTCTAAGAAGAAGAAAAAGAAAAATGATAGGACTTTGCATGCTTCTAGTGAATCTGTAGCTGACACACCTGAGAATCCCAATGATATCTCTATCTCTGATGCTGAGACACAATCTGGTAATGAACATGAAGCTAGTGATAATGTTAATGATGATGTTCATGATGATGCTCAACCTAGCAATGCTAATGATGTAGAGATTGAACCTGCTATTGATCTTGATAACCCACAATCAAAGAATCAACGTTATGATAAGAGAGACTTTGTTGATAGGAAGCATGGTAGAGAAAGAGAACCATGGGTTCAGAAACCCCTGCCTTTTCCTCCTAAACCATCCAAGAAAAAGGATGATGAGGGTTTTGAGCGCTTTGCTGAAATGATTAGACCTATCTTTTTGCGTATGCGTTTGACTGATATGCTTAAAACAAATCCTTATGCTAAGTATATGAAAGATATTATTACCAATAAAAGAAAGATACCTGAAGTTGAAATTTCCACCATGCTTGCCAATTACACTTTTAAGGGTGGAATACCAAAGAAACTAGGAGCTCCAGGAGTACCAACTATACCTTGCTCCATCAAAAGAAACTATGTTAAAACTGATTTATGTGATCTTGGAGCCAGTGTCAGTGTTATGACTCTCTCTTTATATCGTACACTTGACTTGAGTAAGTTGACACCTACTGAAATATCTTTGCAAATGGCCGATAAATCAACTGCTATACATGTCGGTATTTGTGAGGATGTTCCTGTTGTGGTTGCAAATGTTACTATTCTAACGGACTTTGTTATCCTTGATATTCCCGAGGACGATAGTATGTCTATTATCCTTGGTAGACCCTTTTTGAATACAGCAGGGGCTATCATTGATTGCAACAAAGGCAATGTCACTTTTCATATCAATGGTAATGAGCATACGATACACTTTCCGAGGAAACAACCTCAGGTCCACAGTATCAATTCTATTGGAAAAATTTCAGCTATTACTATTGGAGGTTTTGAATTTCCCCTTCCTACTGTCAAGAAGAAATATGATATTCTTATTGTTGGGGACATACATATCCCCATTGAGGTAACCTAGTGTTATTCGAAAATTCTCTGGTTTCATATTATTCGGAAAGAGTTTATTAACAAGACTTGATCAACCTTGTTAATGGATTCCTTTTGATGAGCATGAGATGGGTGAATCTAGGTAACACAACTTTCTGTACCCTCCTTTTACTTTCTGTTAATTAGATTAAATAAAGCAAAAATAGTATTTTCTGTCTGTTTGCAGAGTTATTCGTGCAATAAAAATTACCCCGAAAATAAAATTTCTCCAAATGCCCCGAAAATGAAATATGATTTTTTCTAGAATATTTGAGAATATTTGGCACTAAGAACATAGCAGGGGGAGCCAACACCTGGCCACGAGGGTGCAGGGCGCGCCCACCCCCTGGATGCGCCCCCTACCTCGTGGGCCCCACATGGCCCCCTCCACTTACTCCAGCACCCACACAATCCTTCTTCCTCCCAAAAAAATCACTATCCAGCTCAAGCACGAGTTCTAGCTCATCTTGCTGCCATTTTCGATCTCCTTGCTCAAAGCTCCATTCACAAAACTGTTTGGGGAGATTGTTCCTTGGTATGTGACTCCTCCATTGGTCCAATTAGTTTTTGTTCTACTGCTTTATTTATTGCAATTTTTTGCTGCTTTGGTGACCCTGTTCTTGAGCTTGCATGTCCAATTTATGCGGTTCCAAGTAGTTCTAATGCATGATATAGTCTCTAGGCACTTGTAGGAGTAGTTGCTATCAATCTTGTTGAGTTTGGTTCAATTTTATTTTGAGTCACTAAAAGTTTCAGAAATATTCCATAAAAAATGCATAGGAAAATCTTTCAAGGTGGTTCCTCAAGGAAGCAAGGACCAAGGCTCGCGATACGCGAGCCAGACGATGCGTTACCAAGGGAAGCTTAAGTGCGGCCCAGCAAATGGTCGTCAGAAGAATTTATGATCCGGGCAGGTATCAAGGAAGAATTTTACATGTATGTGCGTAATGCGGATATTGAAAACTTCGAGTCAGATAAGTGCCCCCAATACCAGTACTTAACTGATACCTTAGTTAGAAGGTTTAAATTTACATCTTCACGTAACTCTCCCACTGTCTTGTTTGATCTCTATGATAAATCTTATACTATGGATTTAGAAGATTTTAATGATGCTTGTAAACTCCCACAGTGGGGTAGTGTTGGTGAACCTCACAAATCTGAGTATAAAGACTTTCTAGCTAGTATTACCGTGGGGGAATCTAGAGAAGTCACCCAAGCTACCATAGGGAGCATTCATTTTCCTGCTATACATTATTTTGCTCTCTTCATTGGTAGATGCATTAACGGTAAAGATGAAGCTTGCCACATGTGTGTACCAGATCTTAGTATCCTCGAAAGTGTGGTATTAGGTGACAGACAATATAATTTGGGGGCCATTGTTGCACGTAGGTTACATCATAATGGTTTAAATGGCGATATGTTTGGTGGAATTTATGCAACTCGCTTGGCTAATTATCTTCATGTGCTCATACACGAGAATGATGCGGAGTTGCCTCATGCTTATTTAGATTATAATGCCATGATTCACCATCAATTTGTCGAGAGGGATGAACAGTCCCTCCAGTATCGACTAATCTTTGACAGGCGTCGCACTGTCCATATTGCTCTCCCTGCTCCTACCTTCTTTGATTTTCAGGCAAAAAGGAGATATACTATAACCAGGGAGGAGGCAAATGAGTATTAGGAGACGACGAGGGCAGCTCGCCTTCAGGATGCAGCTCGTCAGACGGTAGCCGCTGCATCTCAGTACAACCCCAACTACGACTTTGGATATCCATCAGGCCAATATTGGCCATAGACCAACTTAGGCCAAAAGCCTAAGCTTGGGGGAGTACGTATTTCTCACCGACATTACATTCACGTACACACACTTATTCCAGTAGTCGGTGCCCACACTCTTTCATTGTACTATCCATGCTAGTTTCATTTCTTTTCTTAGTCTTTTTCTTGTGTGTTAGAAAAACCTTAAGAAAAAACAAAAAATTAGTTGCAGTCTTTTTAGCTAGTTTACTTTCCATGCCTGTAGTAGTAGTAATTAAAGAACACCCAAAAAGATTTCTCGTTCTTCTTTTGCTTGTTGGGAGCTTTCCTATGTAAATAGTTTCTTTTCTTTTCTTTGGGGGTCAAGAGGAGAAGACCATGATGAAAATGTTTAGTGGCTCTCATATGCTTTATTGTTGATTTAACCTTGAGCCATTTTACTTTGTCTTCTCTGTTGTATTAAATGCTTGCAGATTCTAGCTTAGTCCAATGCACATGCACAATTATTATTATCCACACCGTTCGGTCGTGCGAGTGAAAGGCAATAATGACGATATATGATGAAATCATTGAGATGAGAAAAGCTGGTATGAACTCGACCTCTCTTGTTTTTGTAAATATGATAGTTCATCGTTCCTGATTCAGCTAGTTATGAATGAAACATGCTTGCAATGACAATTAGAGATCATAGATGCTCATGCCATGCTTAATTAGCTAAGAGTTTATAATGGTCTATCTTGCGTGCCAACATGATATTAAAATGGTTGTGATGTGGTATGATAGGGTGGTATCCTCCTTTGAATGATTCAAGTGGTTTGACTTGGCACATGTTCACGCATGTAGTTGAAACAAAATCAACATAGACTCCATGATATTTATGTCCATTGTGATTTATATCCTACTCATGCTTGCACTCATTGTTGAATAACTTTAATGCATGTTCATGACCGTTGTCGCTCTCTAGCTGGTCGTTTCCCAGTCACTTTCTAGCCTTCACCTGTACTAAGCGAGAATACTTCTTGTGCATCAACTTCCATAAACCCCAAAGTTATTTCATATGAGTCCACCATACCTTCCTATATGCAGTATATACCTGTCGTTCCAAGTAAATTTGTATGTGCCAAACTCTAAACCTTCACATGAAATTCAGTTTTGTATGCTCGAACAGCTCATGTATCAACTAGGGATGTCTATATCTTCCATGCTAGGTGGGTTATTCTCACGATGAGTGGACTCCGCTCATCATTCAGGAGAAAATGGCTGGTAAATGGGATGCCCAGTCCCATGCTCAAATCATAATAATTAAACAAAACTCCCCCAGGGTTGTTGCTTGTTTGGACGGTACCTCATGGATTCGGATGGCCGTGGAGTGTGCTTGTTGGTGGTTAGGGGAGTATAAACTTTACCATTCTGTTTGGGAACCGCCTATAATGTGTGTAGCATGGAAGATATCGAGATTATTGGTTGCCATGTTGACAATGAAAGTATACCACTCAAAATATTATTCATCTCTATTTCAAAATCAAGCTCTGGCACCTCTACAAATCCCTGCTTCCCTGTGCGAAGGGCCTATCTATTTACTTTTATGTTGAGTCACCATCTTCTTATTAAAGAGCACCAGTTGGAGAGCACCGCTATCATTTGCATGTATTGCTATTAATTTGCATTAAGTATGATTGTGATTGGATCTCTTTTACCATGAATTACAATGTCTAGCTAGTCCTTGATCTTCAAAGGTGCTCTGCATTTATATTTTGTGGTCTCAGAAAGGGCTAGCGAGATACCATCTTGTTATATCATATTATGATTGTTTTGAGAAAGTGTTGTCATCCGAGGTTTTTTATTATTGCTCGCTAGTTGATTATGCCATTTGATATGAGTAGACATGAGACCTGAAAGTTATTGTGAATGTGGTTAGTTCATGATCTTTGCTGAAAACTTGAATGCTGGCCTTACATATTTACAACAACAAGAACAAACAGAGTTTGTCAAAGTTTTTCTTTATCACTTTTAGTTTATCAACTGAATTGCTTGAGGACAAGCAAAGGTTTAAGCTTGGGGGAGTTGATACGTCTCCAACGTATCTACTTTTCCAAACACTTTTGCCCTTGTTTTGGACTCTAACTTGCATGATTTGAATGGAACTAACCCGGACTAATGTTGTTTTTCGTATAACTGCCATGGTGTTATTTTTGTGCAGAAATAAAAGTTCTCGGAATGACCTGAAATTCAACGAATAATTATTTTGGAATATATAAAAAATATCTGCGGAAAGAACCAGACCAGGGGGCCCACACCCTGTCCACGAGGGTGGGGGCGCGCCCCCTGCCTCGTGGGCCCCCTGTTGTTCCACTGACGTCTTCCCCGACTCCATATATTCACTTTCGGGGAGAGAAAAATCAGGGAGAAGGAATTATCGCGTTTTACGATACCGAGACGCCGCCAAGCCCTAATCTCTCTCGGGAGGGCTGATCTGGAGTCCGTTCGGGGCTCCGGAGAGGGGAGATCGTCGCCATCGTCATCATCAACCTTCCTCCATCACCAATTCCATGATGCTCACCGCCGTGCGTGAGTAATCCCATTGTAGGCTTGCTGGACGGTGATGGGTTGGATGAGATTTACCATGTAATCGAGTTTGTTTTGTTAGCGTTTGATCCCTAGTATCCACTATGTTCTAAGATTGATGTTGCTATGACCTTGTTATGCTTAATGCTTGTCACTAGGGCCCGAGTGCCATGATTTTAGATCTGAACCTAATATGATTTCATGAATATATGTGGGTTCTTGATCCTATCTTGCAAGTCAATAGTCACCTACTATGTGTTATGATCCGGCAACCCCTAAGTGACAATAATCGGGGCCACTCCCGGTGATGACTGCTACTTCTCGAGCTTGCGTTGTATTCCCTCAAAGAGGAAAGGGTGATGCAGCACAGTAGCATAAGTATTTCCCTCAGTTTTTGAGAACCAAGGTATCAATCCAGTAGGAGACCACGCACGAGTCCCTCGTACCTGCACAAACAAATAAGAACTTCGCAGTCAACGCGATAAGGGATTGTCAATCCCTTTACGGTCACTTACGAAAGTGAGATCTGATAGATATGATAGTTTGATATTTTTGGTATTTTTGGATATAAGAATAGAAAATAAAAGCAGAAAAGTAAAGTAGATTGTAGATTGATATGTTGAGAATAGAACCGGGGGCCATAGGTTTCTCTAGTGGCTTCTCTCATGATAGCAGAATTCTATGGTGGGTGAACGAATTACTGTCGAGCAATTGATAGAAAAGCGAATAATTATGAGACTATCTAGGCATGATCATTATATATAGGCATCACGTCCGAAACAAGTAGACAGAAATGATTATGCATCTACTACTATTACTCCACACATCGACCGCTATCCAGCATGCATCTAGAGTTTTAAGTTCATAAGAACAGAGTAACGCCATAAGCAAGATGACATGATGTAGAGGGATAAACTCAAATAACATGATATAAACCGCATCTTTTTATCCTCGATGGCAACAATACAATACGTGCCTTGCTGCCCCTACTGTCACTGGGAAAGGACACCGCAAGATTGAACCCAAAGCCAATCACTTCTCCCATTGCAAGAACTATAGATCTAGTAGGCCAAACCAAACCAATAATTCGAAGAGACTTGCAAGGATATTATAATCATACATAAAAGAGTTCGGAAAAGAACCAAATATTTCTCATAGATAATCTTGATCATAAACCCACAATTCATGGGATCTCGACAAACACACCGCAAAAAGAGATTACATCGAATAGATCTCCTCGAAGACCGAGGAGAACTTGGTATTGAGATCCAAAGAGAGAGAAGAAGCCATCTAGGTACTAACTATGGACCCGAAGGTCTGTGGTAAACTACTCACAACTCATGGTGAGGCGATGATGATGATGTAGAAGCACTCCGTGGTAGATCCCTCCTCCGGCGGAGCTCCAGAACAGGCCCCAAGATGGGATCTCACGGGAATGGAAGGTTGCGGCGGTGGAACTAGGGTTTTCTCTCCGTGTCTGATGTTTTCGGGGTATGTAGGTATATATCGGAAGAAGGAGGGCACCGGGGGCCAGACGTGGGGCCCACGAGGCAGGGGGCGTGCCCTATAGGGCGGGCACCCCCCACCCTCATGGACGCCACGTCAGCCCTATTCCGGGGTTCTCAAGTCTCCCATGCGTATTTTGCTCCAAAAATATCTCTCCCGAAGTTTCATTCCATTTGATATTCCTTTTCTGTAAAACCCTGAAATAGGCAAAGAACAGCAATCTGGACTGGGCCTTTGGGTTAATAGGTTAGTCCCAAAAATAATATAAAAGTGTATAACAAAGCCCATTAACCATACAAAACATCATAAATAATAGCATGGAACAATAAAAAATTATAGATACGTTGGAGACGTATCAAGCATCCCCAAGCTTAATTCCTGCTCGTCCTCGAGTAGGTAAATGATAAAAACAGATTTTTTGATGTGGAATGCTAACCAACATAATTTCCAATGTAGTCCTCTTTATTGTGGCATGAATGTTCAGATCTGAAAAATTCAAGACAAAAGTCTATATTGACATAAGAAATAATAATACTTCAAGCATACTAACAAAGCAATCATGTCTTCTCAAAATACTATGGCTAAAGAAAGTTATCCTTACAAAATCATATAGTCTGGCTATGCTCCCTCTTCATCACACAAAATATTCATATCATGCACAACCCCGGTTTCAACCAAGCACTTGTTTTCATACTCTATTCTTTCAAACTTTTCAACTTTGACGCAATACACAAGCGTGAGCCATGGACATAGCACTATGGGTGGAATAGAGTGGTGGTTGTGGAGAAGACAAAAAGGAGGGAGATAGTCTCACATCGACTAGGCGTATCAACGGGCTATGGAGATGCCCATCAATGGATATCAATGTGAGTGAGTAGGGATTGCCATGCAACAGATGCACTAGATCTAAATATGTATGAAAGCCCAACAAAAGAAACTAAGTGGGTGTGCATCCAACTTGCTTGCTCACGAAGACCTAGGGCATTTGAGGAAGCCCATCGTTGGAATATACAAGCCCAGTTCTATAATGAAAATTCCCACTAGTATATGAAAGTGACTAAACATGAGACTCTCTATCATGAAGAACATGGTGCTACTTTGAAGCACAAGTGTGGAAAAAGATAGTAGCAATTGCCCCTTTTTTCTTTTCTTTTTCTTTTCTATTTTTTCTATTTTTTGTCTTTTTTTGGAGGGGCCTTTTCTTTTGTTTGGCCTTTCCTCACATGGGACAATGCTCTAATAATGATGATCATCACACTTACATTGATTTTCAACTTGATATTACAACTCGATACTAGAACAAAGTATGACTCTATATGAATGCCTCCGGCGGTGTACCGGGATGTGCAATGAATCAAGAGTGACATGTATGAAAAATTATGCATGGTAGCTTTGCCACAAATACGATGTCAACTACATGATCATGCATGCCAATATGACAATATGAAGCGTGTCATATGAACAGAACGGTGGAAAGTTGCATGGCAACATATCTCGGAAATGGCTATGGAATGCCATGATAGGTAGATATGGTGGCTGTTTTGAGGAAGATATATGGTGGCTGTTTTGAGGAAGGTATATGGTGGGAGTATGGCAGGGGCGAAAGTTGCGCGGTACAAGAGAGGCTAGCAATGGTGGAAGGGTGAGAGTGTGTATAATCCATGGACTCAACATTAGTCATAAGAACTCATATACTTATTGCAAAAATTTACGAGTCATCAAAAAAAAGCAATCAACGCATGCTCCTAGGGGGGAGGTTGGTAGGAGTTAACCATCGCGCGCCCCCGACCTCCACATAAAGGTTGACACTCTACAAATACCTCATGCTCTAACTTCATCACATAGCGGTTCACCATACGTGCATGCTACGGGAATCACTAACCTTAACACAAGTATTTCTCAATTTCATAATAACTCCACTAGCATGACTCTAATATCACTATCCTCATATCTCAAAACCATTATCAAGCATCCAACTTCTCATCATATTCAATGCACTTAGTATGAAAGTTTTTACTACATTAATTTTGGATGCCTATCATGTTAAGGCTAGTTTTATAGCCAAAGTACATTACCATGCTGTTCTAATAGACTCTCAAAAGGATATAAGTGAAGCATGAGAAATCAACAATTTCTAGAAAATAAAATTACCACCGTGCTCTAAAAGATATAAGTGAAGCACTAGAGCAAACTATTTAACTCAAAAGATATAAGTGAAGCACATAGAGTGTTCTAACAGTTCCTAGGCCATATTTATCTCTCTCAAAAAGGTCTGTCCAGCAAGGATAATTGTGGCAAACTAACAAGCAAAGACTCAAATAATACATGGCGCTCCAAGTAAAACACATATCATGTGGTGAATAAAAATATAGTCCCGGGTATAGTTACCGATAGATGAAGACGAAAGAGGGGATGCCTTCCCGGGGCATCCCCAAGCTTAGGTTTTGGTTGTATTTGAATTTTACCTTGGGGTGCCTTGAGCATCCCCAAGCTTAGGCTCTTGCCACTCTTTGTTCCGTAGTCCATCATAGCAATACTCAAAACTTGAAAACTTCATAACACAAAACTTAGACAAAATCTCGTGAGCTCCGTTAGTATAAGAAAACAAACCACCACTCAAAGGTACTGTAATGAACTCATTCTTTGTTTATATTGGTGTTAAACCTACTGTATTCCAACTTCTCTATGATTCATACTCCCCAGTACTACTCATCAATTCATCAAAATAAGCAAACAACACACGAAAAACAGAATCTGTCAAAAACAGAACAGTCTGTAGTAATCTGTAACTTTCGCATACTTATGTAACTCCAAAAAAATTGAAATAAATTGTTAAACATGAGGAATTTGTCTATTAGTAATCTGCAAAAATAATAAACTAAATAGCACACTCCAGTAAAATCTGGTTACTATTCTAGCGAGCGCTAACGATTCTGTTTTTCACAACAAGATCATATAAACTTCACACAAGTCTTCCCAAAGGTTTTACTTGGCACAAACACTAATTAAAACACAAAACCACAACTAAACAGAAGCTAGATGCAATATTTATTCCTAAACAGAAGCAAAAACAAAAAACAAAAAATTGGGTTGCCTCCCAACAAGCGCTATCGTTTAACGCCCCTAGCTAGGCACGATACATGGATAGATCTAGGTATTGCCATCTTTGGAAGGAAATTCTTTAATTAAGCACTTGTGATTCTTAGGAGCTTCTTTATTCCTATTGATAATTAAACTTTTCGGCAGGAAATCAAGAAATTCATTCATGTCAAAAGGTTCTCTTGCAAAAGTAAGAAAATTAGGATGAACACTTATAGATTGAAGATCTGCGATTCTTTTACTAGATGGCTCACCTTTGTTTTTAGGAACAGACATCAACTTAGACAATTTAGTGGTAGAAGGATTTGAAGTAGTTTTCATAGTAGAAAGAGCGGAGCCCACATTAGTAATAATATCCTCAAGTTTATCGATTCTAGTAGAATCTTGATCTAATTTTTCTTTAACTATGGGTTCCTTTTCGTTAAAAAAATTCAAAATAACTCCTACCTTGGATCCATATTGGGTAATTTCATTGTGGATCTTTCTATCCAAATTCTCTACCAACTCTACCGTAGCAACTTTGTTTTCAATTATTTCTAGCCTTTGCATAACATGTTCCAGAGTTACAACAGTCCCATTAACCATAAGAGGTGGTGAGCCAAATAATTCAGTCATAACATTATAAGAATCAAAAGTATGGCTACCCAAGAAATTCCCTCCGGTAATGGTATCTAAAATATATCTATTCCATGGAGTTATGCCAACATAAAAATTGTGAAGAAGTACGGAAGTGTAAAGCTTCCTAGTAGATCTATTTTGAGCATTGCAAATTCTATACCAGGCATCTTTTAAGTTTTCTTCCTCCCTTTGTTTAAAATTAAGAACATCACTCTCGGGAGTAGTGATAATGATAGGTGTGCTAGACATGATGACAAGCAAGCAATCCAACACAGAAGCAAACAAGAAGCAAGTGAACGGTAAACACACGACAAAAAGAAGGGCAAATAAAACGGCAAGGGTGAAGTGGGGGAGAGGAAAACGAGAGGCAAATAAATGTAATGCGAAGGATAAGGTGTTGGGGAACGTAGTATTTTCCAAATTTTCCTACGATCACGCAAGATCTATCTACTAGATGCATAGCAACGAGGGGGAGAGTGTGTCTACGTACCCTCGTAGACCGAGAGCAGAAGCGTCAAGTGACGCGGTTGATGTAGTCGAACTTCTTCGCGATCCAACTGATCAAGCACCGAACGTACGGCACCTCCGCGTTCAGCACGCGTTCAGCTTGATGACGTCCCACGAGCTCTTGATCCAGTTGAGCTTCACGGGAGAGTTTCGTCAGCACGACGGCGTGGTGACGGATATGATGAAGTTACCGGCGCAGGGCTTCGCCTAAGCACTGCGACAGTATGACCGAGGTGTGTTTCTGTGGAGGGGGGCACCGCACATGGCTAAAACAATTCAACTTGTGTGTCTTTGGGTGCCCCCTGCCCCCATATATAAAGGAGCAAGGGGGGAGGCTGTCCGGCCCCTATTGGCGCGCCAAGGAGGAGCAATCCTACTAGGAATAGGATTGCAAACCTATTCCTAGTAGGAACTACCAAAAGGGAGAAGGGGGAAAGGAAGGAGAGGGAGAAGGAGAAGGAAAGGGGCGCCGGCCCCCTCCTTCCTTGCCCAATTCGGACCAAGGGGTGGGGGGCACGCGGCCCATCCCTGGCCCTCCTTCCCTCTTTCTCATACGGCCCATTAAGGCCCATAACTTCCCCAGGGGGTTCCGGTAACCCCCCCGGTACTCCGGTTAATTCCGAAACTTTACGGAACACTTCTGGTGTCCGAATATAGTCGTCCAATATATCAATCTTTACGTCTCGGACATTCCGAGACTCCTCGTCATGTCTGTGATCTCATCCGGGACTCTGAACTACCTTCGGTACATCAAAACTCATAAACTCATAATACCGATCGTCATCAAACGTTAAGCGTGCGGACCCTACGGGTTCGAGAACTATGTAGACATGACCGAGACTCATCTCCGGTCAATAACCAATAGCGGAACCTGGATGCTCATATTGGCTCCTACATATTCTACGAAGATCTTTATCGGTCAAACCGCATAACAACATACGTTGTTCCTTTTGTCATCGGTATGTTACTTGCCCGAGATTCGATTGTCGGTATCTCTATACCTAGTTCAATCTCATTACCGGCAAGTCTCTTTACTCGTTCTGTAATACATCATCTCGTGACTAACTCATTAGTCATTTGCTTGCAAGTCTTATTATGATGTGCATTACCGAGAGGGCCCAGAGATACCTCTCCGACACTCGGAGTGACAAATCCTAGTCTTGATCTATGCCAATACCACGAACACTTTCGGAGACACCTGTAGAGCATCTTTATGATCACCCAGTTACGTTGTGACGTTTGATAGCACACAAGGTGTTCCTACTATATTCGGGAGTTGCATAATCTCATAGTCATAGGAACATGTATAAGTCATGAAGAAAGCAATAGCAATAAAACTAAACGATCATAGTGCTAAGCTAACGGATGGGTCTAGTCCATCACATCATTCTCCTAATGATGTGATCCCGTTGATCAAATGACAACTCATGTCTATGGCTAGGAAACATAGCCGTCTTTGATCAATGAGCTAGTCTAGTAGAGGCATACTAGGGACATACTGTTTTGTCTATGTATTCACACATGTACTAAGTTTCCAGTTAATACAATTCTAGCATGAATAAAAGACATTTATCATGATATAAGGAAATACAAATAACATCTTTATTATTGCCTCTAGGGCATATTTCCTTCAGTCTCCCACTTGAACTAGAGTCAATAATCTAGATTACAAAGTAATGATCCTAACACCCATGGAGTCCTGGTGCTGATCATGTTTTACCCGTGGAAGAGGCTTAGTCAACGGGTCTGCAACATTCAGATCCGTATGTATCTTGCAAATCTCTATGTCTCCTTCCTTGACTAGATCGCGGATGGAATTGAAGCGTCTTTTGATGTGCTTTGTTCTCTTGTGAAACCTGGATTCCTTTGCCAAGGCTATTGCTCCAGTGTTGTCACAAAAGACTTTCATTGGACCCGATGCACTAGGTATCACACCTAGATCGGATATGAACTCCTTCATCCAGACTCCTTCATTTGCTGCTTCCGAAGCAGCTATGTATTCCGCTTCACACGTAGATCCCGCCACGACGCTCTGCTTGGAACTGCACCAACTGACAGCTCCACCGTTCAATAAAAATACATATCCGGTTTGTGACTTAGAGTCATCCGGATCAGTGTCAAAGCTAGAATCGACGTAACCGTTTACGACGAGCTCTTTGTCACCTCCATACACTAGAAACATATCCTTTGTCCTTTTCAGGTATTTCAGGATGTTCTTGACCGTTGTCCAGTGATCCACTCCTGGATTACTTTGGTACCTCCCTGCTAGACTTATAGCAAGGCACACATCAGGTCTGGTACACAGCATTGCATACATGATAGATCCTATGGCTGAGGCATAGGGAATGACTTTCATTTTCTCTCTATCTTCTGCAGTGGTCGGGCATTGAGTCTTACTCAACTTCACACCTTGTAACATAGGCAAGAACCCTTTCTTTGACTGATCCATTTTGAACTTCTTCAAAACTTTATCAAGGTATGTGCTTTGTGAAAGTCCAATCAAGCGTATTGATCTATCTCTATAGATCTTGATGCCTAATATGTAAGCAGCTTCACCGAGGTCTTTCATTGAAAAACTCTTATTCAAGTATCCTTTTATGCTATCCAGAAATTCTATATCATTTCCAATCAACAATATGTCATCCACATATAATATCAGAAATGCTACAGAGCTCCCACTCACTTTCTTGTAAATACAGGCTTCTCCAAAAGTCTGTATAAAACCATATGCTTTGATCACCTCATCAAAGCGTATATTCTAACTCTGAGATGCTTGCACCAGTCCATAGATGGATCGCTGGAGCTTGCACACTTTGTTAGCACCTTTTGGATCGACAAAACCTTCTGGTTGCATCATATACAACTCTTCTTTGAGATATCCATTCAGAATGTAGTTTTGACATCCATCTGCCAGATTTCATAATCATAAAATGCGGCAATTGCTAACATGATACAGACAGACTTAAGCATCGCTACAGGTGAGAAAGTCTCATCATAGTCAACTCCTTGAACTTGTCGAAACCCTTTCGCAACAAGTCGAGCTTTGTAAATAGTAACATTACCGTCTGCGTCGGTCTTCCTCTTGAAGATCCATTTATTTTTGATGGCTTGCCGATCATCGGGCAAGTCAACCAAAGTCCACACTTTGTTCTCATACATGGATCCCATCTCAGATTTCATGGTCTCAAGCCATTTTGCGAAATCTGGGCTCATCATCACTTCCTCATAGTTCGTAGGTTCATCATGGTCTAGTAACATGACTTCCAGAACTGGGTTGTCGTACCACTCTGGTGCGGAACGTACTCTGGTTGATCTACGACGTTCAGCAGAAACTTGATCTGAAGTTTCATGATCATCATCATTAGCTTCCTCACTAATTGGTGCAGGAATCACTGGAACTAGTTTCTGTGATGTTCCACTTTCCAATTCGGGAGAAGGTACAATTACCTCATCAAGTTCTACTTTCCTCCCACTCACTTCTTTCGAGAGAAACTCCTTCTCTAGAAAGGATCCATTCTTAGCAACGAATATCTTGCCTTCGGATCTGTGATAGAAGGTGTACCCAACAGTTTCTTTTGGGTATCCTATGAAGACACATTTCTCCGACTTGGGTTCGAGCTTATCAGGTTGAAGCTTTTTCACATAAGCATCGCAGCCCCAAACTTTAAGAAACGACAACTTTGGTTTCTTGCCAAACCATAGTTCATAAGGTGTCGTCTCAACGGATTTAGATGGTGCCCTATTTAACGTGAATGCAGTTGTCTCTAAAGCATAACCCCAAAATGATAGTGGTAAATCGGTAAGAGACATCATAGATCGCACCGTATCCAATAAAGTACGGTTACGACGTTCGGACACACCATTACGCTGTGGTGTTCCGGGTGGCGTGAGTTGTGAAACTATTCCACATTGTTTCAAATGAAGACCAAACTCGTAACTCAAATATTCACCTCCACGATCAGATCGCAGAAACTTTATTTTCTTGTTACGATGATTCTCTACTTCACTCTGAAATTCTTTGAACTTTTCAAATGTTTCAGACTTGTGTTTCATTAAGTAGATATACCCATATCTGCTCAAATCATCAGTGAAGGTCATAAAATAACGATACCCACTGCGAGCTTCAACACTCATTGGTCCGCATACATCAGTATGTATGATTTCCAACAAATATGTTGCTCGCTCCATAGTTCCGGAGAATGAAGTTTTTAGTCATCTTGCCCATGAGGCATGGTTCGCAAGCACCAAGTGATTCATAATCAAGTGATTCCAAAAGTCCATCACTATGGAGTTTCTTCATGCGTTTTAGACCAATATGATAGAAACGGCAGTGCCACAAATAAGTTGCACTATCATTATTAACCTTGCATCTTTTGGCTTCAATATTATGAATATGTGTATCACTACAATCGAGATCCAATAAGAATAGACCACTCTTCAAGGGTGCATGACCATAAAATATATTATTCATAAAAATAGAACAACCATTATTCTCTGATTTAAATGAATAACCGTCTTGCAACAAACAAGATCCAGATATAATGTTCATGCTCAACGCTGGCACCAAATAACAATTATTTAGGTCTAAAACTAATCCCGAAGGTAGATGTAGAGGTAGCGTGCCGAGGGCAATCACATCGGCTTTGGAACCATTTCCCACGCGCATCGTCACCTCGTCCTTAGCCAATCTTAATTTAATCTGTAGTCCCTGTTTCGAGTTACAAATATTAGCAACCGAACCGGTATCAAATACCCAGGTACTACTACAAGCATTAGTAAGGTACATATCAATAAAATGTATATCACATATACCTTTGTATACCTTGCCATCCTTCTTATCCGCCAAATACTTGGGGCAGTTCCGCTTCCAGTGTCCAGTCCCTTTGCAATAGAAGCACTCAGTTTCAGGCTTGGCTCCAGACTTGGGTTTCTTCGCGGGAGTAGCAACTGTCTTGCTATTCTTCTTGAAGTTCCCCTTCTTTCCCTTGCCCTTTTTCTTGAAACTAGTGGTCTTATTAACCATCAACACTTGATGCTCCTTTTTGATTTCTACCTCCGCAGCTTTGAGCATAGCGAAGAGCTCAGGAATTTTCTTTTGCATCCCTTGCATATTATAGTTCATCACGAAGCCTTTATAGCTTGGTGGCAGTGATTGAAGAACTCTATCAATAACACTATCCTCGTCAACTTTGCAAGCAAGTTGAGTCATATGATTGTAGTACCCAGACATTCTGAGCAAGTGTTCACTGATAGGACTATTCTCCTCCATCTTGCAGCTATAGAACTTATTGGAAATCTCATATTTCTCAATCCGGGCATTTGCTTGAAATATTAACTTCAACTCCTGGAACATCTCATATGGTCCATGATGTTCAAAACGTCGTTGAAGTCCCGGTTCTAAGCCGTAAAGCATGGCACACTGAACTATCGTGTAGTCATCAGACCGCGTCTGCCAGAGGTTCAAAGCGTCTACATTAGCGGGAGGGGGCTTGTCACCTAGCGGTGCTTCAAGGACATAATTCTTATGTGCAGCAATGAGGATAATCCTCAAGTTACGGACCCAGTCCGTGTAATTGCTACCATCATCTTTCAACTTAGCTTTCTCTAGGAATGCATTAAAATTCAAAGGAACGGTAGCACGGGCCATTGATCTACAACAACATAGATATGCAAAAACTATCAGGACTAAGTTTATGATAAATTAAAGTTCAATTAATCATATTACTTAAAGAACTCCCACTTAGATAGACATCCCTCTGGTCATCTAAATGATCACGTGATCCAAATCAACTAAACCATGTCCGATCAACACGTGAGATGGAGTAGTTTCAATGGTGAACATCTTATGTTGATCATGTCTACTATATGATTCACGCTCGACCTTTCGGTCTCCAGTGTTCCGAGTCCATATCTGCATATGCTAGGCTCGTCAAGTTTAACCTGAGTATTCTGCGTGTGCAAAACTGTCTTACACCTGTTGTATTTGAACGTAGAGCTTATCACACCCGATCATCACGTGGTGTCTCGGCACGACGAACTTTCGCAACGGTGCATACTCAGGGAGAACACTTATACCTTGAAATTTTGT
The DNA here is from genome assembly GCA_902687465.1 of Secale cereale. Classification (NCBI taxonomy): domain Eukaryota; kingdom Viridiplantae; phylum Streptophyta; class Magnoliopsida; order Poales; family Poaceae; genus Secale; species Secale cereale. Next base: position 682,365,684 of record LR738711.1, read on the forward strand.
AAGGGATCATCTTATAATGCTACCGTCGTACTAAGCAAAATAAGAAGCATAATAAGATAAACATCACATGCAATCAAAATATGTGACATGATATGGTCATCATCATCTTGTGCTTTTGATCTCCATCTCCAAAGCACCTTCATGATTACCTTCGTCACCGGCGCGACACCTTGATCTCCATCGTAGTATCGTTGTCGTCTCGTCAACTATTGCCTCTACGACTATCGCTACCGCTTAGTGATAAAGTAAAGCAATTACATGGCGATTGCATTTCATACAATAAAGCGACAACCATATGGCTCCTGCCAATTGCCGATAACTTTACAAAACATGATCATCTCATACAGAACCGTATATCTCATCATGTCTTGACCATATCACATCACAACATGCCCTGCAAAAACAAGTTAGACGCCTTCTACTTTGTTGTTGCAAGTTTTACGTGGCTGCTACGGGCTTAGCAAGAACCGTTCTTACCTACGCATACAAAAACCACAATGATGTTTCGTCAAGTATGTGTTGTTTTAACCTTCACAAGGACCGGGCGTAGCCACACTTGATTCAGCTAAAGTGAGAGAGACAGACACCCGCCAGTCACCTTTAAGCAACGAGTGCTCATAACTGTGAAACTAGTCTCGCGTAAGCATACGCGTAATGTCGGTCTGGGCCGCTTCATCTCACAATACCGCCGAAGCAAAGTATGACATGATGGTAAGCAGTATGAATAGTATCGCCCACAACTCATTGTGTTCTACTCGTGCATATCATCTACGCATAGACCTGGCTCATGATGCCACTGTTGGGGAACGTAGTATTTTCAAAATTTTCCTACGATCACGCAAGATCTATCTACTAGATGCATAGCAACGAGGGGGAGAGTGTGTCTACGTACCCTCGTAGACCGGGAGCGGAAGCGTCAAGTGACGCGGTTGATGTAGTCGAACTTCTTCGCGATCCAACCGATCAAGCACCGAACGTACGGCACCTCCGCGTTCAGCACACGTTCAGCTTGATGACGTCCCACGAGCTCTTGATCCAATTGAGCTTCATGGGAGAGTTTCGTCAGCACGACGGCGTGGTGATGGATATGATGAAGTTACCGGCGCATGGCTTCGCCTAAGCACTGCGACCGTATGACCGAGGTGTGTTTCTGTGGAGGGGGGCACCGCACACGACTAAAACAATTCAACTTGTGTGTCTTTGGGTGCCCCCTGCCCCCGTATATAAAGGAGCAAGGGGGGAGGCCATCCGGCCCCTATTGGCGCGCCAAGGAGGAGCAATCCTACTAGGAATAGGATTGCAATCCTATTCCTAGTAGGAACTACCAAAAGGGAGAAGGGGGGAAGGAAGGAGAGGGAGAAGGAGAAGGAAAGGGGCGCCGCCCCCCCCCTCCTTCCTTGTCCAATTCGGACCAAGGGGTGGGGGGCGCGCGGCCCAACCCTGGCCCTCCTTCCCTCTTTCTCCTACGGCCCATTAAGGCCCATAGCTTCCCTAGGGGGTTCCGGTAAACCCCCCCCCCCTCCCGGTACTCCGGTTAATTCCAAAACTTTACGGAACACTTCTAGTGTCCGAATATAGTCGTCCAATATATCAATCTTTACGTCTCGGACATTCTGAGACTCCTCGTCATGTTCGTGATCTTATCCGGGACTCCGAACTACCTTCGGTACATCAAAACTCATAAACTCATAATACCGATCGTCATCAAATGTTAAGCGTGCGGACCCTACGGGTTCGAGAACTATGTAGACATGACCGAGACTCATCTCCGATCAATAACCAATAGCGGAACCTAGATGCTCATATTGGCTCCTACATATTCTACGAAGATCTTTATCAGTCAAACCGCATAACAACATACGTTGTTCCTTTTGTCATCGGTATGTTACTTGCCCGAGATTCGATCATCGGTATCTCTATACCTAGTTCAATCTCGTTACCGGCAAGTCTCTTTACTCGTTCCATAATACATCATCTCGTGACTAACTCATTAGTCATTTGCTTGAAAGTCTTATTATGATGTGCATTACCGAGAGGGCCCAGAGATACATGTCCGACACTCGGAGTGACAAATCCTAGTCTTGATCTATGCCAATACCACGAACACTTTCGGAGACACCTGTAGAGCATCTTTATGATCACCCAATTACGTTGTGACGTTTGATAGCACACAAGGTGTTCATACTGTATTCGGGAGTTGCATAATCTCATAGTCATAGGAACATGTATAAGTCATGAAGAAAGCAATAGCAATAAAACTAAACGATCATAGTGCTAAGCTAACGGACGGGTCTAGTCCATCACATCATTCTCCTAATGATGTGATCCCGTTGATCAAATGACAACTCATGTCTATGGCTAGGAAACATAGCCATCTTTGATCAATGAACTAGTCTAGTAGAGGCATACTAGGGACATATTGTTTTGTCTATGTATTCAGACATGTACTAAGTTTCCGGTTAATACAATTCTAGCATGAATAAAAGACATTTATCATGATATAAGGAAATACAAATAACATCTTTATTATTGCCTCTAGGGCATATTTCCTTCATAAGGGTTTATGATAGGTACTTGGTATATGACTTTTGTGTAAGCCTCCCCGGCAACGGCGCCATAAATTCTTCTTGCTACTTCTCGAGCTTGCGTTGTATTCCCTCGAAGAGGAAAGGGTGATGCAGCACAATAGCGTAAGTATTTCCCTCAGTTTTTGAGAACCAAGGTATCAATCCAGTAGGAGACCACGTGCGAGTCCCTCGCACCTGCACAAACAAATAAGAACTTCGCAGCCAACGTGATAAGGGGTTGTCAAACCCTTTACGGTCACTTACGAAAGTGAGATCTGATAGATATGGTAGTTTGATATTTTTGGTATTTTTGGATATAAGAACAGAAAATAAAAGCGGAAAAGTAAAGTAGATTGTAGATTGATATGTTGAGAATAGACCCGGGGGCCATAGGTTTCTCTAGTGTCCTCTCTCATGATAGCAGAATTCTACGGTGGGTGAACTAATTACTGTCGAGCAATTGATAGAAAAGCGAATAATTATGAGACTATTTAGGCATGATCGTTATATATAGGCATCACATCCGAAACAAGTAGACCGAAACGATTCTGCATCTACTACTATTACTCCACACATCGACCGCTATCCAGCATGCATCCAGAGTATTAAGTTCATAAGAACAGAGTAACGCCTTAAGCAAGATGACATGATGTAGAGGGATAAACTCAAATAACATGATATAAACCCCATCTTTTTATCCTCGATGGCAACAATACAATACGTGCCTTGCTGCCCCTACTATCACTGGGAAAGGACACCGCAAGATTGAACCCAAAGCCAAGCACTTCTCCCATTGCAAGAACTATAGATCTAGTAGGCCAAACCAAACCAATAATTCGAAGAGACTTGCAAGGATCTTATAATCATACATAAAAGAGTTCAGAAAAGAACCAAATATTTCTCATAGATAATCCTGATCATAAACCCACAATTCATGGGATCTCGACAAACACACCGCAAAAAGAGATTACATCGAATAGATCTCCTCGAAGACCGAGGAGAACTTGGTATTGAGATCCAAAGAGAGAGAAGAAGCCATCTAGGTACTAACTATGGACCCGAAGGTCTGTGGTAAACTACTCACAACTCATGGTGAGGCGATGATGATGATGTAGAAGCACTCCGTGGTAGATCCCTCCTCCGACGGAGCTCCAGAACAGGCCCCAAGATGGGATCTCATGGGAAAAGAAGGTTGCGGCGGTGGAACTAGGGTTTTCTCTCCGTGTATGATGTTTTCGGGGTACGTAGGTATATATAGGAAGAAGGAGGGCACCGGGGGCCAGACGTGGGGCCCACGAGGCAGGGGGCGTGCCCTATAGGGGGGGGGCGCCCCCACCCTCGTGGATGCTACGTTAGCCCTATTCCGTGGTTCTCAAGTCTCCCGTGCGTATTTTGCTCAAAAAATATCTCTCCCGAAGTTTCATTCCGTTTGGACTTCGTTTGATATTCCTTTTCTGCAAAACCCTGAAATAGGCAAAAAACTGCAATCTGGACTGGGCCTTTGGGTTAATAGGTTAGTCCCAAAAATAATATAAAAGTGTATAACAAAGCCCATTAAACATCCAAAACATCATAAATAATAGCATGGAACAATCAAAAATTATAGATGCGTTGGAGACGATCAATGACCGTAGTTTGAGGAGTTCATGTATTCACTATGTGTTAATGCTTTGGTCCGGTACTCTATTAAAAGGAGGCCTTAATATCCCTTAGTTTCCACTAGGACCCCGCTGCCACGGGAGGGTAGGACAAAAGATGTCATGCAAGTTCTTTTCCATAAGCACGTATGACTATATTTGGAATACATGCTTACATTACATTGATGAACTGGAGCTAGTTCTGTGTCACCCTACGTTATAACTATTACACGAGGAATCGCATCCGACATAATTATCCATCATTGATCCAATGCCTATGAGCTTTTCACATATTTCTTGTTGCTTATTTACTTTTCCGCTGCCACTGTTACAATCACTACAAAACTACTATTGCTACTTTTGCTACCGTTACCGTTACTTCCATATTACCTTGCTACTAAATTACCTTGCTGCAGATACTAAGTTTTCCAGGTGTGGTTGAATTGACAACTTAACTCCTAATACTTGAGAATATTCTTTGGCTCCCCTTGTGTCGAATCAATAAATTTGGGTTGAATACTTTACCCTCGAAAACTGTTGCGATCGCCTACACTTGTGGGTTATCATGCCCTTGCCATTGCATTTGGTGCATTGGTTTCAGTTCTCCACGGTGATACGTGGAGGTTACAAGTTGAGAAGCTTATTACTCTTGGGTGCTTGGTACCCTTGAGCTTGTTCCTCTTGGGTGCTTGGGCGCCCTAGACGGTTGAGGTCACCTCGGAGCCATATTCCATTGTGGTGAAGCTTCGTGGTGTCGTTGGGGAGATAGCCCCAACCTTTGTGGTGTTCAGAGCTCAATCATTATGGTGTAAAGCTCCGGGCAAGCGTCGGGATCTCCAATTAGGTCGTGGAGATCGCCCCGAGCAATTTGACGGGTTTTGGTGACCACCTCAAGGGTTGCCAAAGTGTACGGGTTCGGTGACCGCCCCCAAGGGTCGCCATTTGTATGGGTTCGGTGACCGCCCTCAAGTGTCCCTTAGTGGAATCACGACATCTTGCATTGTGTGAGGGCGTGAGGAGATTACGGTGGCCCTAGTGGCTTCTTGGGGAGCACTATGCCTCCACACCGCTCCAAACGGAGATTAGCATCCGCAAAGGTGTGAACTTCGGGATACATCGTCGTCTCCGTGTGCCTCGGTTATATCTTACTCGAGCCCTTTACTTATGCACTATACTTTGTGATAGCCATATTGTTTCTTGTCATATATCTTGCTATCGCCTAGTTGTTTGTCTTGCTTAGCATAAGTTGTTGGTGCACATAGGTGAGCCTAGTTGTTGTAGGTTTGTGCTTGACAAATTAACCGCTAGGTTTATTCCACATTTGTTCAAGCCTAAACCATAATTATTTTAAAGTGCCTATTCACACCCCCCCTCTAGGCGACATCCACGATCTTTCAATTAGTATCAAAGCCACGTCTCTCTTTATAGGGCTTAACCGCCTAGAGAGTAAGGATGTCGACTAGGGGCTTAGGATTCTCTGACACTCTTAATTAGTTTCGATGGCACAAATTTTGATGTTTGGGTAATTCGCATGCTTAATCTCTTTAGGGTCATGTACCCAAATTTAGAGCGAATTGTAGATATGGGTTTTCTCCTCCAAAGGATCCACAAAGATTATCTTTAGAGGATGAGAAAAACTCGTATCTCAATGCTCAAGCTTCTAATGTGCTTTTCGATGCTTTGAGCAATGTAGTTATATTTCAACTCATGTCGTTCCGGGATGCTCATGAGTTGTGCACAAAGCTTCAAGATAAATATGGTGTGTCCAAGAATTGTGGGAATAATTGTTCTCCTCCACCTCCGGCCATGTTGTCTTCTCAACTTCTTCTACTTCACCTACATGTGGTTTGCAACAAGGTAATGATATGGTGAGTAGTGTTGTTCATTGCAATGATGATAGTATGCTTATTGTGGATGATCCTTCATCACTATCTTAGTGCAATGCATCTTCTTTGGACTTTAACACTTCGAGCACCCTACATGTTTCACATGCTTGTGTTGATAGTCCTTGCATATCATGTAGAAATTGCTTGACTAAAACTCATGATGATATGCTTGCTATATCTTGTTTCCATGATGAAAATGCATCTATTTCCTCGAATTGTTGTGCTAACAATGTATAGGAAACCCAACACCCCATGGAACAAGATGTAGTCTTGAATGGTGCTTCAAGGGATCCTACATCATCATCTATTGTGTTTTGCCTTATGGCTAAGGCTTCAAACGTATCTCCCACTTTGAATCCCAGTATATCTTGTGATGATAGGGATGATGACAATGATGATGATGTTGATAATGATGAAGAGAATGATAATGTTGCCTCCTTAAAAATTAAGGGGGAAATGATTTTTAAAGCTCTTCATAAGAATAAGATTGCTCGTTCCAACTTCATGGAAATCATGTCTATTGCCATTGAGGGCAAGAAATATATTGATGAGTTGGAATCTCGTCTAGAGGAGCATGAGGTCACCATTGAGAAAATGGAAGGTCATGAACGTGATTACGCTAATGAGATCGCCGACCTCTCGCAAGCTCTTGAACTTGAACAAACCACCAAGGAATCTCTTGAGGAGACTTTTGCTCTAGAACTATCTAGAATAAAGGAATCCCGTGATAGAGCTCTCCAGGTGGCTAATGATTTTGGAACTAAAAATGAGAAGCTTGAAGTTGCACATGCTAAACTCCTTGATGATTTTGAGCACCTCAAAAATGGCTCAAGGGTCATTAAGAGTGAGCTCATCAAACTCACCGAGTCTCATGCTCAACTTAAAGCTTCATATTCTAAAGAGCTTTCCAAGTTGCCTTCTGATCTTGGTATTATTGATGATGCTTGTGCTACTAACTCTATTTATAGTGAAGCATCCATTTTGAAGGATAATGTTGAGCTAAGGGCTCAACTTGAGTTGCTATCTAGCAATTATGGTAAATTGGAAGAAAGTCATGTAAAGCTCACAAGCTCTCATGATGATCTTCTAGTGTCCCATAATGTGCTAAAGATAGCTCATGAGGCTATGAGTATCAAGGTAACATCTAGTGAGCCTCATGTGGATACTAGCACTACTTCAAGTCAAAATTCTATCTTGCCATGTGCTAGTCCTCGTAATTCATCTACTCACAATGTTGCTACCTCTTGTGATGAATTACTTTCCTTGCCTTGCTGCTCTAATGATGAAGCGTATACTTCCTCTAGTACTTGTGTTGATACTAACCATGTAGAGGAAATCAAAGAGCTCAAGGCCCAAGTCACTTCTTTGAAGAAAGACTGGGAGAAGTGTCATGAAGGTAAGTCCACACTCAACAATATCTTGAGTGTGCAAAAATCCCCCAATGGCAAAGGTGGACTTGGATTCAACTCCAACAAGAAGAAAAATTCCAAGATCATTAACAAGAAGAAGGGCCAAGAACAACTCAAGAATTCGGCCAAGATTATTTGCTACAAGTGCAAAATTGAAGGACATCATGTTAGATCTTGCCCATTGAAGAAGAAGCCCATTAATGACAAGCAACAAGGGAAGAGGCCACAAGTTCAATCTCATGCTCAACCACAAGTTGAAGAAAGGCCACTTCCCAAGAATACTCAAGTTCATGCTTCTCTTGTTGAGAAATCAAGTGAGAAGAAAATGAAGAGTAGACGTTGCTACTTATGTCGTGAGAAAGGTCACGTCGCTTCTTCATGCACTAGTGGTAACTTATCAAACCAAATTATTATTGATGATATATATTCTCTTGGGAAGGATAAGGTTGGTAATGTGTTTGCCAAGTTTCTTGGGACTCAAAGTGGTGTCAATAAAAGAACCATTTGGGTAGCCAAGCCTATTGTGACTAACCTCTTAGGACCCAACATGGTTGGGGACCAACTAGCTCAAACTTGATCAATAGGTTACATGGAGGGCATTGGAGACTTGGCTACATTATGAAGAATTAAGGGGTCTTCATCATTCATATTGTCTCAAGTCAAGTCATTCGGATTATCAAGTTTCTATCTTATATCCAATGTTCCTCCTTGCGGTAACTCGTGCTTAAATTGTTTACATTGAAAGTTACTTGCCCCTTAGCATGTTGTGGTTTCGTACCTTGCATGTGCGTGTATATGTTGTGCTTACAATTTGCTTATCTTGAGAAATCAAGTATGTGTATGTTGGTTTGCACATCATGTACGTGTGTGTAGTGGTTTGAACCTTTTACATCTTGTTTGTATCTTAGTTGGCTCTTGTGAGAGATTAATGGAACATCCCATTTTGGGGGAGTGATGTGCTTTGTGTACCTCACAATCCTATAAACGTGTGTACATGAGGAATACCATCTAGTGTTGATATTACAAGATTATCTAGTCTCTATGTGGTATGTCTTCTCATGAGAAATTCAAATTCTATTTGGTCCATTAATTATCTCTTGTTGGTTCCCTTTTGCATCTTGTTAAGTTTTTCATCGGTATCACATTATGGGGGAGTAATATGCTATGTGTATATTACAAGCCTAGAAAATGTGTACATTTGAGATAGTGTCACTTAGAATTGACATTGTAAATTATCTTGTTCCTAGGTGGCATGTTAGCTCTACAAGTTGTAAATTTGCTTGTGTTTGGTGTGAAGATGATGTTGGATATCTTTACAATCCACCACCGGGAATTATTTCCAAATACCTCTTGTCTTTGACATTTGGTAATCTTTTATGTGGTGGAAATTATTGATCATCTTTACATTGTTTTTTTGGTTTTATTTGTCTTATCTCTTGCCAAGATTGTGTCAACTCCCATTGCCTTCCGTGCCACTTGTGGATATTTTTGTTTCCTTGATCTTGTCTAGTGTTTTATAGATTTAGTCAAAGTGGTGATCCCATCTTGTGCATTTTGTATTCAAATGCAAATTCTCTATAATGCACAACTCTTGGGGGAGCTATCCTATTTTATATAAAACACTCATCTTGTGATCCATTTCAAGTGTGTTTTGGTGGAAGGCAAGCCGTTTCTTTTTGGTACTTTGTTCCATCATGAAACTTTATAGAGGGCTTGGTTTGTTTGGAACCATCCTCTCTTTTGGGAGCTTGATATATTTCTTTTTGAGTGTGTCAATGGATATCTCATTCCTTGATGTATCTTGTAATGATATCTTCCAAGTGATGATTTCTCTATTTGGTATCCTATTTTCACTTGGTATTTATTTTTCATTTGCTATCGTTTCTTGAAAGTCTTGAGCATGCATATTTACTTCATGTAGTTTCTTTGGTATGCTTTCTTTCTTTGACCCAATACATAGGGGAAACTCCACCTAGTCTCAATTTGGATGAGATGTGCATGAAATTCATTTTAATATATATATATATATATATATATATATATATATATATGCACATATGTATGTGGAGTTTGTCCTATGTATTGGTGTTTCTAACTCTTTGGTCCAATGAGTTTGGGTACCATTTTGTTTGTGTGGTTGTTCTAGGAACAATTGGAGATGCATTGGATGCTCGGCTCACTCACAAGGAAGGTGTTGTCACCATGTGCTTATTGGAGTCTAGCTAGGATGATCAATGAACTAATATCTACGTTCAATTGGTATCTTATACATCATTCCAACGCTATCTCGGTAACAAGTATCATCATCTACTTCATGCACACATTTCTTGCATCAACCTTGTGTAGGTTGTATCATGGCATGTAATTCATTCTTTCTTGTGATACTTGTTTCCTTTGTCAAAGCATCCCAACAATGAACTCTTGTTGCTAGTTGTGATGTCTTTGATGCTCGTGTGGTTGGAACTCATTTATATACAATAAGACCATATCTAGCCATGTGCTATGCATTCAAGCAATTTTCTTATTGGTATATTTATGACTTCCTTGTGGATATATTATTCCTTCCTTTTTGCAACAATTTCGTGTGTACATTCTTCTTTGTGGATTGATATCATCACGATCTTCATCTACCTAGAATCTTATACACTTGAGAGAAGTTGCATATCTAATTGATATCCCCTTCTTTCGCGTCCACCTTTTCTATCTTGTATTATTTCTTTAGTGGCTCCGTCAAGGTGTGTGTCTTGAGTGCGGATCTTATATCGTTGCATCTTGATGCACTCTTTTGTGGTGAAGATCATTTTCCTCATGCTTGTCTTGACAAAGCTTGCCATTTAATTGGTATCCCTCGTCTTGATGAGGCTTTCATTTTCTATCTTCACCATGGGTTGTCAGAAGCTCGGTTAATATTTCTCTTTTTAGTGAGCTTGTGAATCCATTTGCTTGGTGTGTGTGAGAAGGGCATGTCATGCACCTTGTATCTCAACTATTAAATACTATGTTGATGCTTAATGCTCATCCTTATATTAGTCTTTTCAAGTGATTTGCCATGACTCACACACATCTTTTTGGCTGAACCTATTTCCAAGTTGCCTCTTTTATATGTTGCTCAACCATTTGCTTATTGCAAGTGCTAGACTTTGTTTCCTACATGCTCACTTGCACTTGTTGTGAGTTTCTATTGATTTTGGGGGAGTGATGATCCTATTTTGTGCACCTGGCGCAAATATTCTAAGGAGTGCACAAATCATGGGGAGCTTCACTAGTGTCTTTTAAAACACTCTGTTGGTCTCTTGCACTTGTCGTGAGGTTCTATTGATCTTGGGGGGTGACGATCCTACTTTGTGCTCGTTGTATCCAAATACAAAACTAAATTACGCACAAAACATGGGGAGCTTCTCAAGTTTCTCTAGGACACACCTTTGATCATATCATAATATCTTTTATTCATGTGGCTCATAGGATCATTGGTCTAGTTGGTTCAATTGGTACCTTTTGATAGCTTGCTTCAATTGGTATCGTTTGACTCCTTGATTGCTTGTTTCTCTCTTTGTTATGTCTTTGTGGCATATCATTCTTTTGCAATCTTTGGGCCTCAATATAGTTTGTCTTCCTCCAAGTATTTACCGTCGGATATGTGTATTGCATTCCACTCTCTATTTTGATAAATACACAATTTATGGAGGAACACATATTATATTGGCCTTCTTAGCATTTCGCCCATTTTGGCAATCGATGCCAATGGGGGAGAAGTTTCAGAGAGTACTGTGGAGAAGTTTAGAGAGTCATCTCTTCTTGCTTTGGTTTTATTCCTAAGCTTTTGCATCTCATGCGCATACATTTGTGTTGCACGGTATGGTGATGCATAATTCCTTATATAAACTCTCTTTAAAGTGATTGTCATCAATTACCAAAATGGGGGAGATTGAAAGAACATGCGGTGACCCCATGTTTGGTTTTGGTAATTTATGACACTCTCTATGGACTAATGATTTCCTTGAGTTATATTTGAAGGGTTTGTCCATAGGCTTTTCTTGGAGTCTATTTGTTGGTTTCAAGGAAAGTTTGTGATGACCAAGGTGCTATTAAGGAATTATCCAAAGATTGGTCTTGTGAGTGTTGAGCTTATTGCAAGCATGTCTTGAAGAAGAAGAGTGTGTGATCATTCATATTTACCTTCAAGACATCATCCAAATGAAGAGAGTTAGAAAAGATTCAAGATTGATCAAGACTAAGTCAAAGAGTGAATCAAGTTGATCAACACACAAAGCATAGAAGATATACCGAGAGGGATCAAGCTATCCCATGGTATGGTAAGAATTGTCAATTACGCTTTGTGTACTAACCCATGGTCTACGTGAGAGTTCTATGTGGGGTTAGGTATGTTTCCATGGGCTTGCGTCAAGAGGAAGATATTACTCAACCCATGGAGGATGACATCAAGTGGTGATCGTCATCAAGTTTGCGGTGTGCAAGTTCAAGTGGAGCATCACGAAGAGATCAAGTGCTTGAAGTTTGCCGTCCATTATGGTGACAATGGACTTGTGAAGATATGCTGAAGAGTGTCTCGCCCATAGTGGAGTATGGGGGAGCAATCTACTAGTCTTCACCGAGCCAACGCTATCAAGAAAGGTAGTCCAACTTGAGAAAGTCAAGAACGTCATCATCTAGCTCAAGTGGACTATGTGCAAGGCAAAGGTTTGTCCTTGATAGGTTTTCTATTTTACCGGTCTCATGGTGGTAGTTGGGAGACTGGGTTATAGGATCAATTGTCGTACTATCAAGGGGGGCTCTCGATGAGTAGCTTGATCATATCGTTCGTAGAGAGCTCAAACCATTGCATGCTTGCATCATATTTCTTGGTTCTTGTATGGTTTTCTTCTTATGAGATTTGGAGCTTATGGTCATCTTCTTGACAAGCTTGAGTTCATCGAAAACGGAGTTCACATGCTTCTTCTATTGCATTTTCGGTGTTGGAGTTTTTACCGGTCTCTTTCGAGGAAGGGTCCTCTCCATTTTCTTATGGGCCTTTTCTCATTTGCTTCTTATAGTTATTTCTATCAAGATTGTGTTAGGCCATGTCGTTAGCTTTCCAACAAACTTGGTTTCGTTGAATTCGGAGTCCGTTTGCAAAAGTTGTGTCAGTTTTGGTGCCCTCAAAAGGGCTGCAGCGGTACTACCGCAAATGGGAGCGGTACTACCGCTTGGAGCGGATGTAATTTTTTACTTCTGTGGCTTACTTCCGCTCTGGACCAAAAACTCATCATAAGTCCAGTGGTGGTAGGCACGGATGTAATTTTTTAGTACCGCTCGCAAGCAGTAGTACCGCTACCCCTAGCGGTAGTACCTGAAGTCAAGCGGTACTACCGCTCCGACGGTTCTTCTGGCCTTTTTCCCTCCTCGCTGTTGTGTTTCAAAGGGCTACTACCGCCCTAGCGGTAGTACCGCTCGGTGCGAGCTGTGAGCATAACGGTTGGATTTTTTCACACCTATAAAAAGGGGTCTTCTTCCCCAATGAACCTAATCATTTGAGCTCGTGTTCTTCCCCATTGTTGACCTTCTTCGAGCTTGCTATCTCTCAATCCCTCCATGGATTCTTGCTAGTTTCGGGGGGAAAAGAGAGAGGAGATCTAGATCCACATTTCCACCAATCACTTTCTCCTCTTTGTGAGGGGAACCCTTTGGATCTAGCTCTTGGAGTTCTTCGTGTTCTCTTCTCCGTTCTTCCTCTCATTTCCCTCCCTAGCATTAGTTGCTTTGGTGGGATTTGGGAGAGAAGGACTTGGGCACTCCGTGTGCCCTTGCCATTGCATTTGGTGTATCGGTTTGAGTTCTCCACGGTGATACGTGGAGGTTACAAGTTGAGAAGCTTATTACTCTTGGGTGCTTGGTACCCTTGAGCTTGTTCCTCCTGGGTGCTTGGGCACACTAGACGGTTGAGGTCACCTCGGAGCCATATTCCTTTGTGGTGAAGCTTCGTGGTGTCGTTGGGGAGATAGCCCCAACCTTTGTGGTGTTCAGAGCTCAATCATTGTGGTGTAAAGCTCCGGGCAAGCTTCGGGGTCTCCAATTAGGTTGTGGAGATCGCCCCGAGCAATTTGACGGGTTCCGGTGACCGCCCCCAAGGGTTGCCAAAGTGTACGGGTTCGGTGACTGTCCCCAAGGGTCACCATTTGTACGGGTTCGGTGACCGCCCTCGAGGGTCCCTTAGTGGAATCACGACATCTTGCATTGTGCGAGGGCGTAAGGAGGTTACGGTGGCCCTAGTGGCTTCTTGGGGAGCATTGTGCCTCCACACCGCTCCAAACGGAGATTAGCATCTGCAAGGGTGTGAACTTCGGGATACATCGTCGTCTCCGCATGCCTTGGTTATCTCTTACCCAAGCCCTTTACTTATGCACTATACTTTGTGATAGCCATATTGTTTCTTTTCATATATCTTGCTATCACCTAGTTGTTTATGTTGCTTAGCATAAGTTGTTGGTGCACATAGGTGAGCCTAGTTGTTGTAGGTTTTGTGCTTGAAAAATTAACCGCTAGGTTTATTCCGCATTTGTTCAAGCCTAAACCGTAATTATTTTAAAGCGCCTATTCACCCCCCCCCCCCCTCTAGGCGACATCCACTATCTTTCAGTTGATATTCCAGGTCTTCCAAAGCTTAAACACCATTGGTGCATGAGACACTTTGTGGCAAACTTTTACCGGGCATGCAAGAGCAAGGAATTTTGCAAATACCTTACCCATGTTTGCGTTGCATTCAACACCGACATATTCAAAAGCCAATATGATGCACTCCTCAAGGCATTGGACAAAAACAAGAACAAGGGGGGGAGAATTCTTGACTAGGCACGAGCCGGATAAAGTAAAGTGGTCACGCGCTTACGATGAAGGAGGTATGCGATACGGGGACATGACAAGCAACATGGTGGAATGCTTCAACAATGTGTTGAAGGGTGTCCGTTCCTTGCCGGTGACCACAATAGTCAAGTACACATTCATCAAGCTCGATGAGTACTTCCTAAAGCATTCCGAAACCACGGCCAAGTGGATTGGCGAAAAGATGGAGTATCCATTCAAGGTTCAGGATTGGTTATTGCATCAAGCGCGCAAGTCTTCCAAACAACAAGTGATCAAATATAATGAAAAAGAAATGATCTATCAAATCGATGAGCCGGGTGGGACAACAAGGGACGGGAGGTCGTATGGTGGAGTTGTGTATGAGGTGCCCATCAAAGACCGGTGGTACCAGTGTGAGAGGCCACACAAGTATCATTGGCCTTGCTCACACGTGATGACCGCAACAAGGGCGAGAAACATGCGGGTATCCGATGGCACAACGATGCGGTTGCACGAGTTCACATTGGAACGAATGAGGTTGATGTGGGCGCCTCAGTTTAATCCCTTCCTTGATGCCTCACAGTGGCCTGAGTATCATGGTCCACACATTATGCTAGATCCCGCACTCATGGTACCTATGAGGGGAAGAAGAAGAAAGAAGAGGTTCAGGAGTGACATGGATGATCTAGCTGGATACACCAGAATGAAGCAATTTGGTAGTGGTCATTTCATGGAGGCAGCAGACACCAACAATTATGGAGAATGCAACGAGACGGGACACAACGTTAGGAGGTGCACAAAAAGACCGAGAACCAACACGAACACTAGTCAAACACGTGGTGGTAGAGGAGGTACCGCCGGCACACGAGGAGGAAGAACTAGTCTTAGAGCGGGTCATGGAGGAAGGACTAGTCTTAGAGCGGGTCGTGGAGAAAGGACTAGTCTTAGAGCGGGTCGTAGATCCGGTGGTTCTAGGACACGTTGGGTTGATAGAGGAAGGCCTATCGACGTGTTGCTAAATCCGTATGGTTGAAATAATGTGAATGGTACTACTTGTCGTGAGGCGGAGAGGGCAAGAAAGCTTGCGAAGGCTCGCGAGGCGCAAGAGGAGGATGAGGCACGTAACAAAAAGGGAAAATGGCCTCGTATGACTCAGTAGGCACGATTCCGTTGAGTCATGTAACCGGATGAAGCCATGCCACACTTATCATGAACTATTTAGTTCTAAGGCAAGAAGCCATGTATCGTGAACTTGTCGTGAATGAATTTGCCATTTGTATTAAATTTGGTGTGAAGATGTTTGCAAGGTCTCAAGAGAACTAAAGTTTGTCAGCAATTTCTGTAATTTGTCAGCAATTTATGTGACAATTTTTTATTACAAACTGTTGTGCTCATATGAGGGGTAGAACAGAGGAGGTTCTCTGTTTTTAACCCTACCGCCACACCTCCTGGCGGTAGGTTATTGAAATCTACCGCCAGATCCCATGGCGGTAGG